>LR738711.1:70360001-70396921 GCA_902687465.1 Secale cereale
TGGCCCCTCCTAGGGCAGCCGCACCCCCTGGCTTGGGGGGCAAGGCACCTAGGGGGGGAAACCCTAGGGCCTGGCGCAGCCTTTGGCCGCCGCCCCCCCTCTGCCCTGGCCGCCGGCCCCCCTAGGGGAAACCCTAGGGCGCCCCCCTCTCCTCCTTCCCCCTATATATAGAGAGGTAGAGGGAGGGCAGCAAACACACGTTTGTGCCTCGGTGCTGCCCTCCCTCTCCCACAACATATTCGTCTTCCCGCGGTGCTTAGGCGAAGCCCTGCTGGAATCCTCCTCCACCATCACCACCACGCCGTCGTGCTGCCGGTCTCTCCATCAACCTCTCCTCCACCCCTTGCTGGATCAAGAAGGAGGAGACGTCCCCGAGCCGTACGTGTGAAGAACGCGGAGGCACCGTTGCTTCGGTGCTAGGATCTTCGGCGATCTGAATCGCGGCGAGTACGACTCCATCAACCGCGTTCTTAACGCTTCCGCTTAGCGATCTACAAGGGTACGTGGATCCAACTCTCCTCTCGTAGTAGCATCTCCTAGATTGATCTTGGTGAACGTAGGAAAAATTTTTGTTTCCCATGCAACGTTCCCCAACACAAGCTACATGTGAGAGAAGACGTGAAGCTGGTCAGGCAGCCACTCCGCCGCCTGTTAGAAGAAAAAAGAAGGGTTGTTGGAGAAGAAGTCGCCCGCCTGCTAGCAGACGGCTTCATTATGGAAAGCCCCTATCTTGTCTGGCATCAAGCCCCGGCTGGTCGTGCCCTTGGAACGATCGGCCGGCTGCTGGATCGAGGAGTTGCCGTCTGTCCTCTGGAGCCTCAGGACAACTCCGAACAAATCAACCGGCTTCACTCCCTTCTTCCTCGTCTATGGGGCCGAGGCCGTCATGCCAACATACGTTGAGTTTGACTCGCCTCGTGTCACCATGTACACAGAGGCCGAAGCAAAAGAAGCACGAGAGGATGGCGTCGACCTGCTGGAGGAGGCCCGGCTGGTAGCACTCCGCCGATCCACCATCTACCAGCAGGGTCTCCATCGTTATCACAGCTGGCGAGTCAGGCCGCGATCCTTTCGCGAGGGGGACCTTGTGCTCCGGCTGATCCAGCGAACAACCGGCCAGCACAAGCTCTCACCCCTTGGGAAGGGCCATTCATCATCAGCAAAGTACTAGGCAACGATGCCTACTACCTTATCAACGCGCAGAATCCAAGAGCACGCAAAAGAGATGACTCAGACAAGGAGTCAGAGCGCCCGTGGAACGCGAACCTCCTTCGCCGCTTTTACAGCTAAAGGCAGTATGTATCGTACTATCTACTATATTTTGAGAAACAACGGGACCCCCGAGGAGCTCTCGGGGACTGCCCCTCCTTTATCTATATGATAAGTTTTATGCATGTGAATGTGTTATTTCCATTCCTTCGCCCGGCACCGGGACCGAACAGACGGCTCGGAGGCTCGCCGCCTAGTCCTATGTTTAAAGTTTTTCTCCAACAGTCGGACAAGTAGTGTGCCGGCATCCAAGCCCTCTCCCACCTAAAGGTCACAGACTCGCAGAACGCGGTTGTTTGACTGGCGGGAGTCAAAGGCAGGAAGTGGTGCCCACATGAAAAATGGCTAAAGAAAATAAACATACGGCAAGACGGCCCTTGAGACAAGTTGGCCGGCTGCCGAGCAGCCGGCCAGCCGGCTTCTAGCTTAGCCAAACCGTGATCCAGAGGGCGGAATACTTGCCTATCCAGAAAACAACTAAGTACCTGACCCAGCCACAAACCACAGAGTGGCTGTCTGGCTGGCAGGGCGGCAGTTAAAGGAGATGGCACAAGAAAAACGCCCGAAGGAACAAAGGACGGTGCTAACTCTAGAACCCGGCAAATAGCATAAACATATGCAGGATTAAGAGAATATTTACATAACAAAAGGCCTCCACGGCCGCCTTCTAGTAAAAGTTTGCGAATACACCTAGTGGTCGGAATTGTTCGAGACTAACTCTACTAAGTCTTAAAAGAAACAGAAAATGAAAGATAGCACGGCCGCCTAGGCCAGAGGTGCAGCAGGCGGAGAAGGTGGCATGACGGGGTCCGCTGGGCTGGCTGCTGAGGGGGCCACCTGGTGGGTCTCGGCCTGGTCGCCTTCCATGGCAGACGGTGCAGTCCCGCAGGGTCCGCTCGTCGAGGCCTGGTTGAGTTGATGACGAGCGGGTGGCTCCTCCTCCAGAAAGCCGCCTTCCTCGTCGTCGTCATCCTCGTCTTCACCCTCGCTGCTCGAAGCGATCTCCTCATCCAGCTCCTCCGGCGCCGGATGGCCGTTTTCATACAGCTCCGGGATGAAGACGGTAGTGTCGGCATATTCAGCAACCGCGATGGCATGCTTGATGAGGTCTCCTCGTACCGCCGCCAGCTCGGGCTCGACTTCCAGGCGGAAGGTCGCCAGCTGAGCGAGCTCCAGATAGGGGTACCAGCCCTTGGCAAATTCCAGGGCGGTCCGCGTGCCGGCTCTCGCTGCAGCACCCTTCCAAGCCTCGAAGCGGCCGACGGCCACCTCCAACCATTCGGCGGCCTGGCTGGGAGTGCGGGGTGCCGGGACGTCTGGCCAGAGGGCGGCCAGTACCTGGGACCCGGCACATTGAAGGCGGCGGAGCAGACGATGGGCCGGCTGGAGGCGCGCCCTAACGGCGAGGAGTTGCTCGATGGGAGTCCGGGGCGCATTGGGTGCGATCACCCGACTTGCCCAGCGCCTCTCGTCGCGTTGAGCCTCAATGGCCTGGCTGGCGGCAACAGAATGGCCCGGGAAGTACTCTGCACCAAGGACAAGACAAAGAATCAGGAAAAAGGAGCCGGCTGCTGCGACAGACGGCGAACATGCGAAAGCAAGGAAAAGCAGCTTAGTGTCAACCATCTCCTCGATGGCCCCATAGCCGTCCTGCAGGGCCGGCTCCGTCTCGGCCCAGTTCGAGCGCTCAGTCTTGAACTCGGCCCGAAGAAGCTCCTCGGCATCTGCCAGCTTTTTAACCTCCGCCTTGTGCATCGCCGCCTAGTCTGCCAGCTCCTTGGCCAGGCGGTCACGCTCTTGGACGGCGAGGTTGCGCTCCTGCTCCTTGGCGGCGAGCTCGGCCTGGACCCCGCCCAGCTGATTGCGGAGGTCGGTTGCGGTTGCTGACAAGAAAGGTGGAAGAAGCGTTAGCATCAGCAAGAAGACAAAATAACCTCGGAGTTCCATGTCGCATGCTCAGTAGCTGGCCCAGAACTCGGGGACTACACCCAGCGGGTGCGCGGACGCGCTCCCGCAAGGAGAAAATGAGAGGTACTCACTCCGGCTCTCGGCCAGGGCGGCTCTCAGCTGAACCAGCTCCTGATGCTGGGAGTTGTAGGCCGCCACCCGAAGAATGTGGTAATCCTTCAACAAGGAAGGCGAGAGACAAGTTAGTTACAAAGCAGCACCTTGGAGTTCCAAGCCGCCTGCTCAGCAGCCGGCTTGGAACTCGGGGACTACACCTAGTGGGTGCGCTGACGCGCCCCCACGAGAGAAATTGAATGAATAAAAATTAAAGCAGAAATCAACATACCCGGACGGAAGTCCGCGTAGCCAAGAACTCTCGCAAGACCGTTTGCATGATCTCACCCAGGGCGTTGAATCGATCGAGGACATCCCGGGACGCGACGTTCAACACGTCGCCGCCGCCGGGCGTCCAGCCTGGCGGCGCTGCGTTGGTGGCCTCGTTGTCTGGCGAGGACGAGCTGGCAGCGCCAGCTTCTACCTGCCACGGGGCTGAGGCCGCCCTCGCCGGGCGCGGACGGGCTGGAACTTGGGTGGTAGGCATCGGGCCTACCACCAGCACGCCTTGTGTCGGCAGCACATCCTTCCCCCCGGGCCGGCTGTCTCGTGCCCCAGCAGACGGCACGGGAGGGGTTGCTTCCGCCTCCATGACAGTGTGGCCGTCCCCCTCCTTTTCAAGGGCCGGCTGATCACCGCCAGCCGGCACTTGAACAGACGGCTCCGGAGGAGCCGCGTGCTGGAGATCGGTGTGGCTCGCCGACTGCTGGCGGGCCACCTCCTGCTCCCGGGCTCGGACGGTGGCATCCGGCTGCACCTTGGTGGCCGCCTGGCTGCGGTGTCGGCCTCCGCCTGCTGGCGGGCCACGGCCTCCCGCTCTTCCCGTGGCTCTCGCGCATTCCTTTCCGTCGCCTCTCGGAGGGCGGCGGTAGGGTCCACATGGCGTGGAGTAGGAGAGGCGCCCGTGCCCCCAACCACCGAGCCCACAGGAGCTCGCGAAAGGGAAAGCGAAGCTCTATTCAAATGTTCCTATGAAGGTAGTAAAATCAGCCACGAAGAGGGCAAAGGACTAGAACAAATATAGAGAGAAAGGTAGGACGCGGCACTTACGCGGATACGGTCGGCCTGGGCCTAGGGACCCTATGAATGGCCGCCTTGGCGGCCGCCTCCTGGCGTTTGGTGGTGGCGACCGAGGCCTTGGGCTTCTTGGGCCGGGCTCCGGGCAGCCCGGTAGAGGCCCAGCACTTCGAGCCACTGGCCACAGTTGGCGGCGCCATCGAGGAGCTGCTGCCCCCGATCGGATCCGCCTCTTGGGCGCGAGGGGGCACTTCGTCCTCCTCGTCGTCGTCTAGCCAGTCCTCGACGCCGCCTCCGAACGAGCCACCTGCTGGCTGGCCCCCGCCGCATGTGACCTCCTCCTCCTCCATGGCGGCCGCCCCTAGATCGGGGTCACTCATGTCGCTCTGGGAGCGGTCCGGCATCAACGGGCGGCCCGGCTGCCCAGAACCCGGCTCCGGTTGGCCGGGGAAGAGCTGCAGGGCAGCACAAAGGTTAGGCGGCTGGGGCAGGCGGAAGAAGAAAAGAAGGAGAAAGTGAATGAAGGCTCACCACAGGCGGTGGGTTTCTGCGGCTGTACGGTGGCTTGCCAAACGCCCAGCCCGAATCAGACAACTTCTAGTTGGAGACGGAGTTCACCAGAAGGGCCACCTCCTTGTATGGCATCTGCTTGGTGCAGGTCTGGCTTGGGTCCCGGAGCCCACTCATGTCGCAGATCAGGTGCGGGCGGGACTGCAGCAGCAGCACTCGGCGCTCCGCAAAAGTGGCCAGGAGGTCCGAGAACACCAGGCCCTCATTTTCCTTCATCTCCCGAAGGCGCCTCACGGCGATAGAGGCCCCAAGCGTGAGGGAGATAGGCCGGAACTTCCAGGAGGCGCGGGGCTCGGCATGCCGGCCAGCGGCGTAATTCGGCAGATTGATGAAGTCGTGCTCCGGGTCGACGTTGGAGACATAAAAGTATGCCTTCTGCCACAACTTCGCGGAATGCACGAGGGAAGGCGGCGGGAAGTGGTTCTTGGCCCCGGTGCGCTTCACTGCGACGCACCCGCTGCACTGGGCGGCTTCGCCCCGGAGTGTGGTGCCGACCTTCAAGTAGAAGAGCTCGCTCCACAACTCGATCGTGGGGAGTATCCTGAAGTACCCCTCGCAGAGGACGATGAAGGCAGACAGCGTCACCACCGTGTTCGGCGTGAGGTGGTGGGGCTGCACGTTGTAGAAATCGAGGAAGGAGCGGAAGAACCCGCCGACGGGGAGCCCGAAGCCGCATGGGAAGTGTGAGCGGAAGACTACCCGCTCGCCTAGCCGTGGCGCCGGCCTGATCTCGGCCGACGGCGCTGTTGGATTCAGGGCTCCGCAAAACCCGTTAAGTTCGAACACAGGGGCGTGAACGAAGATCTCTCCCACTCACGTCTACCTAGCGTCTCGCTCTCGTCTTGGTGGAAGGATTCAAGCAAACAACAAACAAACACACAAGAGTTTATCCAGGTTCGGGCCACCGCGAGGTGTAAGACCCTACTTCCTGCTTTGGTGGATTGGCTCCGGGTGAGCTAGAGTATGAACTGGTACAAGGGTTCCTAAGCTCAGGAGGCGAGCTCAGGAGGGTCAGGAGGCTAGTGTTCTTGCTCCTTGTGCGGTGGTCGAGTGTGTGTGATCCTCTGCTTTGCAGTGGAGGTCCTAGCTACTTATATAGGCGGCCACGGTCATCTTCCCCCGAAATGTTTAGGCGGGAAGGGATTCCACAACGGCATATTTGAGCGGGAACACAAGGACGTTCCTACCCTGACAAAAGCAGTCTTCGCCTGCAAAAGGATCAGGCGGTGACACGGTGGTGGGCTCGACGGTGACATCCTCCTTATCGTCATTGCGGCCTTTGGTCTTGTTGCACCAAAGAGGAAACCTTTGCCCCGCTCCTTGGGAAACAACGGTTGCGTTGTCTCCTTTGCACCGAAATGGCAACAGTGCCGCTGGCGGGTGCTGGCGCGGTGCTTCACTACTGACCTCATTGCCTCCTCCTGAGGCAGGCTTGGCCTTGGATTCTCTGCTCCTCCGGAACGCCTTGTTGAGGCCGCTTCCGAGGGGGTCTTAGCGTCGTTCTCCTCGCGAGGCCTGGCCCCTCGCGAGGGTCTTGAGCAGCTGGTCGATCAGCTGGGCCGTACCAGGCCGCTTGTAGGAGCGCGTCGCAGCCTGCACACAGGCAAGTCTGGGTACCCTGGTTCTCAAGACGCCGACAGCAGCCCCCGGGCCCAAGGCGCGCGTGGAGTTGGCTTCGGGGCGAAGCCTTAGTCGAGGACAAAGCGCCGCGGGCCCCAAAAAGGCTGCGGGCCAGGCTAGCGCGTGATTTGTTGGATGGGACGTGGCGGCTCCACTTCCCACGCAACCTTGGCGATCGTGCGACTTGACAACTCCGCGCGGGTGACGAGGGAGTAATGGCTGCGACGCCATTGGCTGGCGGTTGGACTCCTCCGCCCTATAAATGGGGCTAGGGGGAAAGCCCCCAGGCCATTTTCAAGCCAACACCGTCTTCTCCTTGCTTGTCCTTCGCTCTCCTTTTCCCGTCGCAAGATCTTCATGGTGCCGCCGAGGAAGCCCTCCACCGCGGAGAAGGGGAAGACCCCAAAGAATCCAGTCCCGCTGCCGCCGAAGAGGGGTCGCGGCCGTCCTCGCAAGCACGCCGCCGCGCCCGCAACATCTTCTCGAGGAGGTGGGCGCGGCCCTTTGAGCTCTGCTGTGGCCACCGGTGTGCAGCACCGGGCGTCCTCCCGTGGCGAAGGTGGTCGCGGCCGTGGAGGAAGAGGGGCGCTCAAAGGTGCCTGCTGGTTGCGCACCCTCCGCGCCCACAGTTCCATTCCTTCGATGTCTCATCGGAGTTCATGGTGTGGGCGGAGAAGCCCGGTGGCTCGTGGCTCAGGCTTCCCCGCTCATTTGGTGATGTGCTCCCAGCCGGAGGCCTTGGGGGCATATGGCTGCAGGCCAACGGTTGTTGCAGCGGCGCATCCTGGGTGGAGGTCGAGGTGGCTCCCTCGGGCGATGTGTTCTTGGAGCGCGGCTGGCAGTCGTTTGCCCGCGCGCGCCGGCTGCAGGGGAGGTGTGCGCTCCACTTCAGATACGATGGCGCCTCCACGCTGTTCGTCAGGGTCTTCTCAGAGGAAGGGAGGCGCCTTGGGTGATGTCCCAAAGCTGACGACGAGGAGGGCGAAGACGTCCAGGGGAGCAGTTCCTCCTCTGAAGACGGCCTTAGTCCTAGGCGTCGTGAGGCCCCCCTCTGTGGCAGCACCAGCTCCTCCAGCAGTGGCGGTCACGACGAACCACCATGCCGCCGAGCTCGCTACGGCGTGGGGAGGGGATCGACGCGCCGCTGCGGCTCGGTGAAGCCGGAGGAGCCGGAGGATTCCGACTGAGCGGGAGCGGCTTCTGCTTCTTCTCCCTTCTTTTCCTTCGCGTTTTTTCTGCATCAAAATTTCAAGTTGCCTTGAAGAGGCGTGTAATGGGTTGTGATGTATGTAAGAAGCGGAACTTGTCATCATGCTTTTGTTTCCTGAATGAAGTCACTTAGCTTTTACGCGTCCTGCCATCCTGAGGCGGAGTACTCCCGACTCTGGCGTCATGAGCCCCTTCGGGTCGTGAGGAGGTTGCCGGGTCCGACTCGTACAGCCCCCGAATGGGGGTCAATCGCTGAAATCTGCTGAGAGTGCCGAGCGCGGGTTAGAGCACCAAAGCCTGAGCGGCTCGGTAGGTTGCGCGGGCTGAGCAGCCCTGTGCCAGAGCCTGAGCAGGCTTGGGCAGGTGAGGTCACGGGGCCACGACGGACGAGGTCCGGTGACCGACCGTGCCCCAGCCCCCACGCGCGAGGCGTGTGAAGGAGAGCGAGTGGCATAACTGAACTTAAAGCCGGTGAGAAAGATCCAAACACAAAACTCTCAACGAAACGCAAGAAGCGCGAGAAACAAGAGAACTTCATAGCATGGGGTAGAGGAAGGGCTGATAGCCAAGGAAGTAGAAAAGGCTGACAGCCAAACACCAAGCAAAAAGGAAAAAGGTCGCGGCCGACCCCTACACTACGTCTTCTTCCTAGCGCAGAGCTAAGGACTACCACTGGGGCATGGGTGGGAGCCCCGTCTGATGGCCCGTAGGCAACGCACAGGAGACTCCGAGGCGTGTACAGCCCCAACTCATTATTATGTGAGAGTGTCACGGGTGGAGACCTTCACGGGCATGGAGCCTTGATTATGGATAGAACCTCCTAAGGTGTTCGATGTTCCAGGAATTCTGGATAGGTATCCCATCCGGGGTCTCTAGGTGCACAACACCAGGCCTAGAGACACGGGCGATTCTGAACGGGCCCTCCCACATGGGCGAGAGCTTGTGTAGCCCTTCACGGGAGAGGACCCGCCTCAGGACCAAGTCACCAACTTCAAGTGTTCTTGTGTGGACGCTGCGGCAGTGGTACCACCGCAGCGCCTGCTGGTAACACGCCGCCCTTAGGGCAGCCCGGCGGCGGCCCTCCTCACCGAGCACGAGGTCCATCCGCCAGGCGGCATCCTGGCATTCCTCATCGAAGGCCAAGACCCGTGGGGAGTGATGCTTGACCTCGTGACAAAGGACCGCCTCCGCCCCATAGACGAGAAAGAAGGGAGTCTCCCCCATAGGTTTGGTGGCAGTGGTTCGGATTGACCACAGCACGGATTGGAGTTCGTCGATCCAGCCCCTGCCGCAAGCCTCGAGCATATTCTTGAAGCTGCACGTCTTGAGGCCATGCAAGACTTCCGCGTTGGCACGCTCAGCCTGGCCGTTGCTCCTGGGGTGGGCCACCGAAGCATAGCAGATCTGTGTTCCAAGGTTAGCACAATATGACCTGAAGAGATTGCTTGTGAACTGCGAACCGTTATCCGTGATGATGCGGTTGGGGACCCCGAATCGCCTCACGAGGCCTTGGATGAACTTGACAGCTGACCCGGCGCCCACTTGGTGAATTTGTCGATGGTGACGTACAGGAAGTGGTAGCCCCCTGCGGCCCGAGGGAAAGGACGTAGGATGTCCAATCCCCAGACTGCAAAGGGCCAGGAGAGCGGAATCGTCTGGAGGCCCTACACCGGTTGGTGGATCTGCTTGGCGTGAAACTGGCATGCCTCGCATGCTCGCACGAGCTCTGTGGGATCATTGAGCGCCGTGGGCCAATAGAAGCCGCTACGGAAGGCCTTACCCATGAGGGTGCGGGACAATGAGTGATGGCCACAGTCCCCTCCGTGGATATCAGCTAGTAGCTCGCGCCCTTGCTTCCTCGAGATGCACCTTAGCGAGACGTCGTTGGGGCGCCTCCTGTAGAGTTCACCGTCTTGGATGCAGTAGGCCGAGGCCTGTCGGACCACGCGTTCTGCGTCTTCTTCCTTGTCTGGTAGGGCATCGTGTTGTAGGTACATCTTGAGTTCTTGGGTCTAGCACCCCTCCTCAGGCTCCGCAGCGAGCAACAGGCGGGCTCTGGACGGTGGTCCGCAGGGCGGGGCGCCATCTGGAGGCACTATTGGTAGCCCCTGCCGAGGGGAGGCCGGCTCGGGTACCGATGGTGCTGCTGATGGCCTGAGTAGTCGCTCCTCGAAGACGCCTGGCCTTTGGGGCTCCCGCCTGGAGGCTCGCTTGGCGATGTCGTCCGCTTCTTTGTTGGTGCCTCACGGCACGTGCTGCACTTCCAGCCCATGGAACCGCTTCTCCATCCTACGCACTTCCTCCAGGTATGCCCCCATGTGCTCATCCTTAGGCTTGTACTTCTTGTTGAAGAAATCAATGAGGAGTTGCGAATCGCCCCTGATGGTGAGACGCTTGACCCCTAGCGCAGCGGCGGCCTTGAGCCCGGCAATCAGGCCCTCATACTCGGCAATGTTGTTGGAGACCTTCTCGCCCTGCTGGAAGCAGAGCTACACAGCGTAGTACAACTTATCCTGAGTGGGGGATAGCAGCACGGCGCCAGCCCCCGCGCTGAGGCGTGAGAAGGCGCCGTCAAAGTACACCACCCATCCGTCTGGGGCTTCATCGCTGGGGGCCAGCGAACGATCTTCATTGGCCCCCCGCTCGGGTGCATCAGTACATTCCGCCACGAAGTCTGTCAGAGCTGCTCCTTTGATCACCCGCGTGGTGCTGAATTCCAGCTGGAACGCTTGAAGCTCGATGTTCTAGTCGGCGATCCTCCCGACGACATTCAGGCCCCGCAGCACCTTCTCGAGGGGGTATGATGAGACGGCCTTGATGGGGTGACCTTGGAAGTAGTGGCATAGCTTCCTGGAGGCGACGAGGAGCGCGAACGCGCGGCGCGCAGTACTGTGCTGATGAAGTATACCGGGTGCTCCACGAGGGTCGGCGCAGCGGGGTCCGCTGGCGCTTCTGGAGCCTCAGGAGCCTCTTGCTGAGCAGTGGGGTCGTCGGTGCCCATGGTCGATTCTGCCTCTGAGGCTGTGTCAGGGGCGGCGCGGGCCCTGAGGATGCTGAGCCGCCTAGTGGCCTTGGGATCCGGAGCTTTTTCTCGCGCTCCACGACCAGTGCTGCGCTGGCGGAATGAGGTGTTGCGGCGAGGTAGAGCGTCATGGGCTCCAGGGGTCGTGGTGCTGTTGGGGAACGCAGTATTTCAAAAATTCCTACGATCACGCAAGATCTATCTACCAGATGCATAGCAACAAGAGGGGAGAGTGTGTCTACGTACCCTCATAGACCGAAAGCGGAAGCGTTAGAACAACGCGGTTGATGTAGTCGTACGTCTTCACGGCCCGACCGATCAAGCACCGAAACTATGGCACCTCCGAGTTCTAGCACACGTTCAGCTCGATGATGTCCCTTGAACTCCGATCCAGCTGAGTGTCAAGGGAGAGTTCCGTCAGCACGATGGCGTGGTGACGATCTTGATGTTCTACCGTCGCAGGGCTTCGCCTAAGCACCACTACAATATTATCGAGGAGAACTATGGTGGAGGGGGGCACCGCACACGGCTAAGAGATCAAGAGATCAATTGTTATGTCTAGAGGTGCCCCCCTACCCCCGTATATAAAAGAGGGAGGGAGAGGCCGGCCCTAGAGGGGGCGCGCCAAGTGTGGGAAGTCCTACTAGGACTCCCAAGTCCTAGTAGGATTCCCCTTTCCTTTCCGGAGTAGGAGAGAAGAAAAGAGGGGGGGAGGGAGAAGGAAAAGGGGGCTGCACCCCTTGTCCAATTCGGACCATAAGGGGGGCGCGCGCCTCCTTCCTTTTGGCCTCTCTCCTCTATTCATGTAACTCCCCGGTACTCCGAAAATACCCGAATTACTCGGAACCTTTCCGATGTCCGAATATGGTCGTCCAATATATCGATTTTTACGTCTCGACCATTTCGAGACTCCTCGTCATGTCCCCGATCTCATCCAGGACTCCGAACTCCTTCGGTACATCAAAACTCATAAACTCATAATAAAACTGTCATCGAAACCTTAAGCGTGCAGACCCTACGGGTTCGAGAACTATGTAGACATGACCGAGACACGTCTCCGGTCAATAATCAATAGCGGAACCTGGATGCTCATATTGGCTCCCACATATTCTACGAAGATCTTTATCGGTCAAACCGCATAACAACATACGTTGTTCCTTTTGTCATCAGTATGTTACTTGCCCGAGATTCGATCGTCGGTATCTCTATACCTAGTTCAATCTCGTTACCGGCAAGTCTCTTTACTCGTTCCGTAATACATCAGCTCGTGACTAACTCATTAGTCATTTGCTTGCAAGGCTTATTATGATGTGCATTACCGAGAGGGCCCAGAGATACCTCTCCGACACTCGGAGTGACAAATCCTAGTCTTGATCTATGCCAACACCACGAATACTTTCGGAGACACCTGTAGATCATCTTTTATGATCACCCAGTTACGTTGTGACGTTTGATAGCACACAAGGTGTTCCTATGTTATTCGGGAGTTGCATAATCTCATAGTCATAGGAACATGTATAAGTCATGAAGAAAGCAATAGCAGTAAAACTAAACGATCATAGTGCTATGCTAACGGATGGGTCTAGTCCATCACATCATTCTCCTAATGATGTGATCCCGTTGATCAAATGACAACTCATGTCTATGGCTAGGAAACATAACCATCTTTGATCAATGAGCTAGTCTAGTAGAGGCATACTAGGGACACTTTGTTTTGTCTATGTATTCACACATGTACTAAGTTTCCAGTTAATACAATTCTAGCATGAATAATAAAAATTTATCATGATATAAGGAAATATAAATAACAACTTTATTATTGCCTCTAGGGCATATTTCCTTCAGTCTCCCACTTGCACTAGAGTCAATAATCTAGTTCACATCGCCATGTGATTTAACACCGATAGTTCACATCGTCTTGTGATTAACACCCATAGTTCACATCGCCATGTGACCAACACCCAAAGGGTTTACTAGAGTCGATAATCTAGTTCACATCGCTATGTGATTAACACCCAAAGAGTACTAAGGTGTGATCATGTTTGGCTTCGTGAGAGAAGTTTAGTCAACGTGCCTGACACATTCAAATCCGTATGTATTTCACAAATTTCTATGTCTACAATGCTCTGCATGGAGCTACTCTAGCTAATTACTCCCACTTCCAATATGCATCCAGATTGATACTTAGAGTTATCTGGATTATTGTAAAGCTTGCATCAGTGTAACACTTTACAACGAGCTCTTTATCACTTCCATAATCGAGAAAACATTTCCTTAGTCATCCAGTAACTAAGGACAATTTTGACCGTTGTCCAGTGATCTACTCCTGGATCACTTTTGTACCTCCTTGCCAAACTCATGGTAAGGTACACAACAGGTTTGGTACACAGCATGGCATACTTTATAGAACCTATGGCTGAGGCATAGGGAATGACTTTCATTCTTTCTCTATCTTCTGCCGAGGTCGGCCTTTGAGTCTTACTCAACTTCATACCTTACAAGTCAGGTAAGAACTCCTTCTTTGACTGATCCATTTTGAACTACTTCAAAATCTTATCAAGGTATGTACTCATCGAAAGTCTTATCAAGCGTCTTGATCTATCTCTATAGATCTTGATGCCCAATATGTAAGCAGCTTCACCGAGGTCTTTCTTTGAAAAACTCCTTTCAAACATTCCTTTATGCTTTCCAGAATATTCTACATTATTTCTGATCAACAATATGTCATTCACATATACTTATCAGAAAGATTGTAGTGCTCCCACTCACTTTCTTGTAAATACAGGCTTCACCGCAAGTCTGTATAAAACTATATGCTTTGATCAACTTATCAAAGCGTATTTTCCAACTCCGAGATGCTTGCACCAGTCCATAGATGGATCGCTGGAGCTTGCACAATTTGCTAGCACCTTTAGGATTGACAAAACCTTCTGGTTGCATCATATACAACTCTTCTTTGAGATATCCATTCAGGAATGTAGTTTTGACATCCATTTGCCATATTTCATAATCATAAAATGCGGCAATTGCTAACATGATTCGGACAGACTTAAGCATCGCTACAGGTGAGAAAGTCTCATCGTAGTCAACTCCTTGAACTTGTCGAAACCCTTTCACAACAAGTCGAGCTTTGTAAACAGTAACATTACCGTCTGCGTCGGCCTTCCTCTTGAAGATCCATTTATTTTCGATGGCTTGCCGATCATTGGGCAAGTCAACCAAAGTCCATACTTTGTTCTCATACATGGATCCCATCTCAGATTTCATGGCCTCAAGCCATTTTGCGGAATCTGGGCTCATCATCGCTTCCTCATAGTTCGTAGGTTCATCATGGTCTAGTAACATGACTTCCAGAACTGGGTTGCCGTACCACTCTGGTGCGGAACGTACTCTGGTTGATCTACGACGTTCAGCAGAAACTTGATCTGAAGTTTCATGATCATCATCATTAGCTTCCTCACTAATTGGTGTAGGAATCACTGGAACTAGTTTCTGTGATGTTCCACTTTCCAATTCGGGAGAAGGTACAATTACCTCATCAAGTTCTACTTTCCTCCCACTCACTTCTTTCGAGAGAAACTCCTTCTCTAGAAAGGATCCATTCTTAGCAACAAAGACCTTGCCTTCGGATCTGTGATAGAAGGTGTACCCAATAGTTTCTTTTGGGTATCCTTTGAAGATTTACTTCTCCGATTTGGGTTCGAGCTTATCATGTTGAAACTATTTCACATAAGCATCGCAGTCCCAAACTTAAAGAAATGACAGCTTAGGTTTCTCGTCAAACCACAGTTCATACGGTGTCATCTCCACGGATTTAGATGGTGCCCTATTTAACGTGAATGTAGCTGTCTCTAATGCATAACCCCAAAAGCGATAGTGGTAGATCGGTAAGAGACATCATCGATCGCACCATATCTAATAAAGTACGGTTATGACGTTCGGACACACCATTACACTGTGGTGTTCCAGGTGGCGTGAGTAGTGAAACTATTTCACATTGTTTTTACTGAAGGCCAAACTCAGTAACTCAAATATTTTACCTCTACGATCATATCATAGAAACTCTTATTTTCTTGTTACGATGATTCTCCACTTCACTCTGAAATTCTTTGAACTTTTCAAATGTTTCAGCCTTGTGCTTCATTAAGTAGATATACCCACATCTGCTCAAATTATCAGTGAAGGTCAGAAAATAACGATACCCGCCGCGAGCTTCAACACTCATTGGTCCGCATACATCAGTATGTATGATTTCCAACAACTTTGTTGCTCGCTCCACAGTTCCGGAGAACGGAGTTTTAGTCATCTTGCCCATGAGGCATGGTTCGCAAGCACCAAGTGATTCATAATCAAGTGATTCCAAAAGTCCATCACTGTGGAGTTTCTTCATGCGCTTTACACCAATATGACCTAAACGGCAGAGCCACAAATAAGTTGCACTATCATTATTAACCTTGCATCTTTTTGCTTCAATATTATGAATATGTGTATCACATGATCGAGATCCAACAAACCATTTTCATTGGGTGTAAGACCATAGAAGGTTTTATTCCTGTAAACAGAACAACAATTATTCTCTAACTTACATGAATAACAGTATTGTAATAAACATGATCAAATCATATTCATGCTCAACACAAACACCAAATAACACGTATTTAGGTTCAACATTAATCCCGAAAGTATAGGGAGTGTGCGATGATGATCATATCAATCTTGGAACTACTTCCAATACACATCGTCACTTCATCCTTTAACTAGTTTCTGTTCATTATGCAACTCCCATTTCGAGTTACTTCTCTTTAGCAACTGAACCAGTATCAAATACCGAGGGGTTGCTATGAACACTAGTAAAATACACATCAATAATCTGTATATCAAATATACCTTTGTTCACTTTGCCATCCTTCTTATCCGCCAAATATCTAGGACAGTTCCACTTCCAGTGACCATTTCCTTTGCAGTAGAAGCACTTAGTTTCAGGCTTGAGTTTAGCTTTGGGTTTCTTCATGGGAGTGACAACTTGCTTGTCATTCTTCTTGAAGTTCCCCTTCTATCCCTTTGCCCTTTACTTGAAACAAGTGGTCTTATTAACCATCAATACTTGATGCTCTTTCTTGATTTCTACCTTCGCTGATTTCAGGATCGCGAAGAGCTCGGGAATTACCTTCGTCATCCCTTGCATATTATAGTTCATCACGAAGTTCTACTAACTTGGTGATAGTGACTAGAGAACTTTGTCAATTACTATCTTATCTGGAAGATTAACTCCCACTTGATTCAATTAATTGTAGTACCCAGACAATCTAAGCACATGCTCACTGGTTGAGCTATTCTCCTCCATCTTGTAGGCAAAGTACTGTCAGAGGTCTTACACCTCTCGACACGGGCATGAGTATGAAATACTTATTTCAACTCTTGGAACATCTCATATGCTCCGTGGCGTTCAAAACATTTTTGAAGTCCCGGTTCTAAGCCGTAAAGCATGGTGCACTTAAACTATCAAGTAGTCATCATACCGAGCTTTTGTCAAAACGTTCATAATGTCTACATCTGCTCCTGCAATAGGTCTGTCACCTAGCGGTGCATCAAGGACATAATTCTTTTGTGCAGCAATGAGGATAATCCTCAGATCACGGAACAATTCCGCATCATTGCTACTAACATCTTTCAACTTAGTTTTCTCTAGAAACATATAAAAAATAAACGTGGAGCAACATCGCGAGCTATTGATCTACAACATAGGTATGCTAATACTACCAGGACTAAGTTCATGATAAATTAAAGTTCAATTTAATCATATTATATAAGAACTCCCACTTAGATAGACATCCCTCTAGTCATCTAAATGATCACGTGATCCAAATCAACTAAACCATGTCCGATCATCACGTGATATGGAGTAGTTTCAATGGTGAACATCTTATATTGATCATATCTACTATATGATTCACGCTCGACCTTTCGGTCTCCAGTGTTCCGAGGCCATATCTGCATATGCTAGGCTCGTCAAGTTTAACCCGAGTATTCTGCGTGTGCAAAACTGGCTTACACCCGTTGTATTTGAACGTAGAGCTTATCACACCCAATCATCACGTGTGTCTCGGCACGACGAACTTTCGCAACGGTGCATACTCAGGGAGAACACTTATACCTTGAAATTTAGTAAGGGATCATCTTATAATGCTACCGTCGTTCTAAGCAGAATAAGAAGCATAATAAGATAAACATCACATGCAATCAAAATATGTGACATGATATGGCCATCATCATCTTGTGCTTTTGATCTCCATCTCCAAAGCACCTTCATGATCACCTTCATCACCGGCGCGACACCTTGATCTCCATCGTAGCATCGTTGTCGTCTCGCCAACTATTGCTTCTACGACTATCGCTACCGCTTAGTGATAAAGTAAAGCAATTACATGGCGATTGCATTTCATACAATAAAGCGACAACCATATGGCTCCTGCCAGTTGCCCATAACTTTACAAAACATGATCATCTCATACAAAAACGTATATAACTCATCATGTCTTGACCATATCACATCACAACATGCCCTGCAAAAACAAGTTAGACGTCCTCTACTTTGCTGTTGCAAGTTTTACGTGGCTGCTACGGGCTTAGCAAGAACCGTTCTTACCTACGCATACAAAACCACAACGATGTTTCGTCAAGTATGTGATGTTTTAACCTTCACAAGGACCGGGCATAGCCACACTTGATTCAGCTAAAGTGAGAGAGACAGATACCCGCCAGTCACCTTTAAGCAACGAGTGCTCATAACGGTGAAACCAGTCTCGCGTAAGCGTACGCGTAATGTCGGTCTGGTCCGCTTCATCTCACAATACCGCCGAAGCAAAGTATGACAGGTTGGTAAGCAGTATGACTAGTATCGCCCACAACTCACTGTGTTCTACTCGTGCATATCATCTACGCATAGACCTGGCTCTGATACCACTGTTAGGGAACGCAGTATTTCAAAATTTCCTACGATCACGCAAGATCTATCTACCAGATGCA
This sequence comes from Secale cereale, assembly GCA_902687465.1. Classification (NCBI taxonomy): domain Eukaryota; kingdom Viridiplantae; phylum Streptophyta; class Magnoliopsida; order Poales; family Poaceae; genus Secale; species Secale cereale. The sequence continues at coordinate 70,377,796 of LR738711.1, forward strand.
TAGCAACGAGAGGGGAGAGTGTGTCTACGTACCCTCATAGACCGAAAGCGGAAGTGTTAGAACAACGCGGTTGATGTAGTCGTACGCCTTCACGGCCCGACCGATCAAGCACCAAAACTACGGCACCTCCGAGTTCTAGCACACGTTCAGCTCGATGACGTCCCTTGAACTCCGATCCAGCTGAGTGTCGAGGGAGAGTTCCATCAGCACGACGGCGTGGTGATGATCTTGATGTTCTACCATCGCAGGGCTTCGCCTAAACACCGCTACAATATTATCGAGGAGAACTATGGTGGAGGGGGGCACCGCACACAGCTAAGAGATCAAGAGATCAATTGTTGTGTCTAGAGGTGCCCCCCTACCCCCGTATATAAAGGAGGGAGGGAGAGGCCGGCCCTAGAGGGGGCGCGCCAAGTGTGGGGAGTCCTACTAGGACTCCCAAGTCCTAGTAGGATTCCCCTTTCCTTTTCGGAGTAGGAGAGAAGGAAAGAGGGGGAGAGGGAGAAGGAAAAGGGGGCTGCACCCCTTGTCCAATTCGGACCAGAAGGGGGGCGCGCGCCTCCTTCCTTTTGGCCTGTCTCCTCTATTCCCGTAACTCCCCGGTACTCCGAAAATACCCGAATCACTCGGAACCTTTCCGATGTCCGAATATGGTCGTCCAATATATCGATTTTTATGTCTCGACCATTTCAAGACTCCTCGTCATGTCCCCGATCTCATCCGGGACTCCGAACTCCTTCGGTACATCAAAATTCATAAACTCATAATAAAACTGTCATCGAAACCTTAAGCGTGCGGACCCTACGGGTTCGAGAACTATGTAGACATGACCGAGACACGTCTCCGGTCAATAACCAATAGCAGAACCTGGATGCTCATATTGGCTCCCACATATTCTACGAAGATCTTTATCGGTCAAACCGCATAACAACATATGTTGTTCCTTTTGTCATTGGTATGTTACTTGCCCGAGATTCGATCGTCGGTATCTCTATACCTAGTTCAATCTTGTTACTGGCAAGTCTCTTTACTCGTTCTGTAATACATCATCTCGTGACTAACTTATTAGTCATTTGCTTGCAAGGCTTATTATGATGTGCATTACCGAGAGGGCCCAGAGATACCTCTCCGACACTCGGAGTGACAAATCCTAGTCTTGATCTATGCCAACACCACGAATACTTTCGGTGACACCTGTAGAGCATCTTTATGATCACCCAGTTACGTTGTGACGTTTTATAGCACACAAGATGTTCCTACGGTATTTGGGAGTTGCATAATGTCATAGTCATAGGAACATGTATAAGTCATGAAGAAAGCAATAGCAGTAAAACTAAACGATCATAGTGCTATGCTAACGGATGGGTCTAGTCCATCACATCATTCTCCTAATGATGTGATCCCGTTGATCAAATGACAACTCATGTCTATGGCTAGGAAACATAACCATCTTTGATCAATGAGCTAGTCTAGTAGAGGCATACTAGGGACACTCTGTTTTGTCTATGTATTCACACATGTACTAAGTTTCCGGTTAATACAATTCTAGCATGAATAATAAACATTTATCATGATATAAGGAAATATAAATAACAACTTTATTATTTCCTCTAGGGCATATTTCCTTCAGGTGCTACCATGACCGGCGAGCTGGTGAGGTACTTCTTGAGGTCTTGGAAAGCGGCGTCGGCCTCCGGGGTCCACTCAAAGGGCCCCTTCTTCTTCATGAGCTTGAAGAACGGGAGGGCGCATTCCCCGAGCTTAGAGATGAAGCGCCCCAGGGATGTCACACACCCGGCGAGCTTCTGCATTTCCTTCAGGTTTGTGGGCGGCCTCATCTTCTCGATGGCCTCGATCTTCTCCGGGTTGGCCTCAATGCCTCGGTGCGAAACCAGGAACCCTAGCAACTTGCCGGAGGGTGCGCCGAACACGCGCTTCTCCGGGTTGAGGCACAGCTTCACCTTGCACAGGTTGGCGAATGTTTCTTCTATGTCCTGGATGAGGGTCGTGGCTGTCGGTGTATTTGGATCGACACCTATGGGATCACAAGAATCCCTACTACGGTTGTGGGGCGCGGGGTTGAGAGAAGAGCGGATCTAACAGTCAGGACACGGTTCCTTTACCCAGGTTCGGGCCGCAAAGATGCGTAAAACCCTACTCCTGCTTTGGTGGATTATATGTTTGTGTTCTTCAGCTAGTGAGGAGCTCCAAAAGAGTCGTGAGGAGTTCTAAAAAGCCGAATCCTCCTCCTGGTCGCCTCGGGCCTCCTTTTATAGGGACAAGGGGTCGCCACAGTGGCACACAGGAGGTGGAAAGGGTACAGTGATGCGAGGTTATCCCTCGCATTATAGGACAAGGCGCATTTAATGCGCTTAGCTTAGGTGTCCTTGCTTTATCGGGGACGAGGGGAGACGTCCGTCTTGTCCGTCGCCGCTCCTCCTCGTGTTGACACGCGCCCTGGCCAGCGGTGCCTAAGGTGCCATGTAGGCAGATAGGCAGCTGAGGTGGCGCAACGACGGGTCTCCACAAAGATTTGTGGGTTGCCACGCAGGAGCCTGTCTAGCTGGTCGGGTCGGCAACTGCGTGGGTCGGTGGAAACCCAGTTGGTGCAGGCCTGACGGTGGCCCCGTGGGTGTCCTCGGCAAGGGCCTTGCCAGGGCTCCGGCAAGGGTCCTGCCGTGGCGCCTGCTGTCATCCCCGGCAAGTAGTCCTCCTTGGCTGGGATCCCGCCAAGGGTCGTCGTCTTCTTAACTTGTATCTGATCTTGGATGTCTTCACAAAGATCTGCATGCCACCACGGGGATATCTCCCGAATCCTGGCCCCATGGGGGCGGTGGACTCAAGGGTGATCCGCTCCGTAGGCGTGGGGCGAGCTGCCGCGGCAAGGGTCTTGCTGGGGCTGCCAGAGCTGGCCCCGGCAAGGACCTTGCCGGGGAGAGCCGCTTCGTCCCTTTGCTCTTTGTGGTCTTGTTCTTGGCGTTGTTCTAGTCTCCATCAAGCTTTGATCTTACCCCGGCTCACCTCCCTTGCCATGCTTGGTGTGGTGGTGCTCGTGGCTCAGACTGCCCGTGCACAGTCATAGGGGTACAAAAAGTGTACCCCTCTTTTTGTACACCGACAGGAGCCCCCGGGCCTGGGCCACACATAAGCGCGACACGTTGTTGGGCCAGGCCTAGAACGGTGCGCGGGCAGGCGGGCAGTTTTCACCTTGGTAAAAATTTCCGCGCGCTGCGCCTCCCACGACCCGCGCGCGCGGCGCGGGGTGGAGGGGCGTGCATGACGTGGGCGGCATGCGTGGGGCGGTTTCCGCAGGCATGCATCACGTCGCAGTAAATGCGAAGGGAGGCGGCCCGCGCCTTCCCCGTAAACGGGGGAAGGCGTGGAGGCGCGGCCCGCTTACTGGATGGGGCCGAGGCGCGGTCGTCTAGGCGTCCACTCCTCATGATCACGGGGTGGGGAGAGGTCGCCTCACCCGTCCCTTCGGTCCTGCACGTTCGCCACATGCCTTCCATGCGTTCGAGGTGGCGAGCGGTGGAGGCGGGAAACCGAGCCATCGCTGGTTGTGGCGGTGGGTCGGTCCCGGCCCCCCTCGCCTTCTGTGTCTTGGTTGGCCGAGCGGGGCGGTCGAGCTCCAGCCCCGCCCCTTTATAAAGGGCGGAGGTAAGGGATGGTTCCCCGCACTCCTCCATCTTCTTTCTCCTTCAGCTTCTGCTCCTCTCTTCTGTCCGCCATGAAGAGAGAAAACCCCAGCTCCTCAACGGTGGCGGCGAGGGTCGCTGCTCGACAACACGTCCCCCCTCTCCTGCACCTGTAGTGGCCGAACCAGCTACGAGGGGAAGAGGGAGGGGGCGGGGCCGTGGGCGAGGCCGGGGTGCTCGGGGAAGAGGAGGACGGGGCGGCCCGCCGGCCTCGCCCCCGCCAGCAGCTCCTCCTCCGATGGAAGGTCATATTGGAGATGACCCTTGTGAGTTCTTTGTTAGGATGCGGGGGGAGCCGCGCCGTCGCCTTCGTCTCCTGACTCCATTTGCGCGGGAGATGGAGGTGGATCCGCCGGAGTCGCTGCGACTGCACATGAGGGGTTGCGGGATCAGTGGTACGCGGGCCCGCGTCGACTTCCCTGCCCCTCATGTGATGTATCTTCACCAAGGATGGAAGAGGTTCGCTCGCATCCATAGCCTGACGGATGGGCTCACCCTCCACTTCAAGTTGATGGAGGACGGCCACCTCTCCATCAAGGTCTTCGGGCACCTCAGGACTCGCGCGAGGTGCTGCATGGAGAGCTCCTCCGATGACGAAGACTCCTCCTCGAATGAAGGTGGCGAGGAGGACAGCGACAGCGACGACGAGGGCGGTGGACGGCAGGATGACGGGTCCGACTAGGTGTCGGCCGCCGCTCCTGGTGGCACCGGCGACCCCATCATCAGCGTCGCCGGCTCTTTGAACTTCTCGGGGCCGTCTCCTTGGCGGCTGGCCTAGGGAGGCTGCGGAAGAGGAAGAGGAAGAAGGCGGGCGGCAAGGTCGTCATGTCGGAGTACGCGGGCACCGACGCCTTCGACGCGTACTGACGTCCTGCCGCCTCGTCTTCGAGCTCTGCCTCCGGCGCCGTCATCACCGTCCAGCCCTTGGGAGGCCGCCGAGATGCCTTCTCGGTGTCTTCTGCCACCCGTAGCTCACCTAGGCGCCCCTTTTGCCCTTCTCGCCTCCTTGACCTGCCTCCTGAGGAGAGGGACAAGAAAGGCATTACGGGCATCTTATCTCTTTTTAGTCTGTAAGCCTTCGGGCATTTGTTAAGTCTAAAACTTGTAATCCCCTTATTCATGTTTTTCATTCCCTATGGATTGTGCCTGAATGGAATGTTTTTAATGGAAAAGGAATGTTTGCCGGGTCATTTGTTCGTAGGTAAAAACCCACAACAGGGAATAAATCCCTGATATCTTTAAGATAAACATTTTTTCGCCCGGCAACAGGCCCTGCCGTTTCCCTACTTCGCTTGACCTTTCTCACGCCCTTGGCGGAGGCAGGGATGAAGTGGGCTCAGGCTCCTCGTTTCATCCTTCTGCTGCCACGACTACGACCAAACTTAGTCCCAGGAACGAGCCCTAGGACCTAGAGTTATGGGAGCACGGTAGCTTAAGGAAAAGAACGAGGTTTCACATACCTCAGTCCATAATGGAATGCATGATAAGGGATAAAGAACTTATCTGAAGCTGCAGCCCCCGGCAACCCTGGTCAGCCGTGGGCGAATTCTTGCCCTTGCAGCCTCCGGCAACACTGGCTCGCCGGGGCCTAGGCGCTGGTCTGCTCTTCTTTCCTTCCCTCAAGTGGCTTCGGCAAGGATGTCTGCGTGTCCTGTGAACCAAAGAATACAGAGGAAAGACAAAGACTCGACCTCTAAGCTAGGGGTTAGCCGCCGCCAAGCACTATCAACCCTAACCAAGGACGAGACTCGACTCAGCATGCATGCTATAACTTAGGGCGCCAGCGCTTCATTTATTTATGCTCAGGGTCTGCGCCTGGCTTTGTACAAAGGGTTACATGCCTTGCCGGCAAGGCTTGTACAAAAGGGTGGGGCAGCAAGCCGCGCCGTATGGGTAAAACTTGCGAAGATGCTCGATGTTCCAGGAATTACTCACCGAAACGGCATCCTCGGTCTCCAGGCGGACAGCGCCAGGCCTGGTGACTCGTATTACCCGATAAGGGCCTTCCCACTTCGGCGTCAACTTGTTCGTATTCCTGGCCGATTGAACGCATCGGAGAACAAGGTCGCCTTCCTCAAAGCTTCGGGCACGGACCTTGCGGCTATGGTAGCGGCACAAGGCTTGCTGGTAGCGTGCTGCTCTCACAGCCGCCCGAAGATGATCTTCCTCAAGGAGCATTGCGTCGTCTTGTCACAGTTGCTCTTGCTCAAGCTCATCATAAGCAAGCACTCGAGGTGACCCGTATATGAGTTCTGTGGGGAGAACTGCTTCTGCCCCGTATATCAGGGCAAAGGGCGTCTGGCCGGTGGCTCGATTTGGCGTTGTTTTGATCGACCAAAGAACCGCTGGCAATTCATCAATCCAGCGCCTCCCACTCTTGTGCAACCTGTCAAAGGTCTTTGTCCTTAGTCCTCGCAGCACTTCAGCATTTGCCCTCTCAGCTTGACCATTGCTTCGGGGGTGAGCAACGGAAGCGAAACAGACCTTGCTGCCGAAGTCTTGGGTATATTGCATGAAGGTGCGGCTCGTAAACTGTGTGCCGTTGTTGGTGATGATCTTGTTGGGTACACCAAAACGGCACACTAGTCCCTTGAAGAACTTGACGGCTGACTGAGTTGTGACCTTCCTTACTGCCTCTACCTCTGGTCACTTTGTGAACTTCTCGATTGCAACGTACAACTACTCAAAGCCCCCGACGGCGCGGGGGAAAGGGCCCAGTATGTCGAGCCCCCGGACCGAGAAGGGCCAGGAGAGAGGAATGGTTTGAAGGGCTTGAGCTGGTTGATGAAGTTTCTTTGAATGGAACTGGCACGCTTCACACCTGGTGACCAGTGCCGTCGCATCCTAGACGGCAGTGGGCCAGAAGAAGCCTTGCCGGCAAGGGCTCTCGACCCTATGTGGGATCCACATATGCCTCCATGTATCTCTGCCAACAGCTCCAGTCCTTCCTCTCGAGGGATGCACTTCAATTTCACACCGTTCGGTCTCCTTCTATACAGGACGTCATCGATGAACTGGTACATGGCAGACCGACGGGCTACTTTCTCTGCTTCTTCCTGCTCCTCAGGAAGTTCCCCAGTCTGAAGGAATTGGACGGCATGCTGCGCCCACGCTGGAGCCTGGGGCTCGACGGCGAGGACCAAAGGCATTTCCTTCGCCAAGGGAGCGGCCATCTAGACGGCAAAAGCTTGATGCTCCGCCGGAGTTAGCCCTCCGGTGGCGGGCTCAGTGTCTCCGGCAACATCTTTGCCGGCGGCTCCGGGGAGCTCGGCGGGAAAGTACTTGCCAGGCCCTGATTTCCTCCTCTTGTTCTGCTTTGTTGATGGATCAACGGATGGCTGAGAAAGCTGAAGCACAAAGGTACCTGGTTCCACAGGTAGCTTGAGGGCAGTGCGCTTTGACAGGTAATCGGCGATGTCGTTCTCCGCTCGGGGAACGTGCTCCGCCTATATACCGTCAAAGCGCTCTTCCAACTTTCTCACTTCATCGACGTAGGCCTTCATCAACGGGCTCTGGTAATCCTTGTTGACTTGTTTGACGACAAGCTGCGAGTCGCCCTGACAATGAGCTTCTTGATTCCGAGGTCTGCCGCGATCCTAAGACCAGCAACCAGCCCCTCGTACTCAGCAATGTTGTTCGTTGACACCTCCCTAGGGAAGTGCATCTGGACCACGTACTTGAGGTGCTCTCTAGTGGGCGCGACCAGTAGTACGCCAGTCCTGGCGCCCTGTAAGGAGAAAGCCCCATCAAAGTACATGATCCAGTTGCAACTTGCCTCTTTGCCGGGGAGAGCAGTTTCCTGGACTTCTTCATCAGGCGTTGCGGTCCATTCTGCGACGAACTCTGCCAGGACTCGGCTCTAAATTGTCGAGGTACTTTCAAACTTGAGGCCAAAGCTGGACAGCTCCAGTGCCTACTCTACAATCCTTCCCCTTGCGTCTGGATTGTGCAATATCCGTTGCAGAGGGAGGCGAGTGACGACAGTGATCTCGTGCGCCTGGAAGTAGTGACGTAGCTTCCTCAAGGTCATAAGAAGGCCGAAGAGCAATTTCTGCACACTGGAGTACCTTGATCTAGCCCCCTGCAAGAGGGAGCTAACAAAGTAGACCGGGTGCTGCATCATTTTCTTCTTCGGCTGCACTCCAACCGGCTGCGTCGCCTTTGCACCAGTGGCATCGGGCTCTGTTGCTGCTATCACCTCATCATCGATTTCTCTCTGTGCCACTAGTGCGGCGCTGACCACCTGGTTTGTTGCCGCTAAGTATAGCAGCAACGGTTCTTGTGGTCTAGGCGCAACTAGTATTGGCGTGGAGGAAAGATACCTCTTCAGATCTTGTAATGCTGCTTCGGCTTCTGGCATCCACTCCATTGGGCCTGCCTTTTTCAAAATCTTGAAAAAAGGGAGGGCGCGCTCGGCAGACTTGGAAATGAATCTGCTCATGGCGGCAGCGCAGCCAGCAAGCCGACGCACATCCTTGACCCGTTTGGGTGCTTCAATCTGCTCTATAGCTTTGATCTTGTCCGGATTGGCTTCTGCCCCACGTTGCGACACAAAGAACCCGAGAAGCTTGCCAGACGGGACGCCGAAGACGCACTTCTCAGGGTTCAGCTTGAGGTTGATCTTGCACAGGTTTACAAATGTTTCTTGTAAATCCGGTACAAGGGTTGCCTTGTTCTTGGTTTTGACCACTATATCATCCATATAAGCCTCCATATTTCTATGGAGCCGGGGTTCAAAACCAATCTGGACTGCCTTGCAAACGTCGAGCCAGCACTCTTCAACCCGAAAGGCATCCGTACGAAATAGTACGTACCACATGGGGTGATGAATGTTGTCTTCTCTTCGTCTTCTCTTGCCATGAAGATCTGGTGGTAGCCGGAGTAGGCATCGAGGAATGACAGCAGGTCACGCCCTGCCGTGGAGTCAACAATCTGGTCTATGCGCGGCAACGGGAAGGGGTCCTTGGGACAAGCTTTACTGATATCTGTGTAATCAATACACAGCCTCCACTTCCCATTTGCCTTGCGCACTACCACTGGATTGGCCAACCACGTTGGGTGGAGCACTCCTCTTACCAAACCCGCAGCTTCCAGTTTCCGGATCTCCTCGGTGATGAACTCTTGTCGTTCCAAAGCTTGCTTCCTGACCTTCTGCTTGACAGGCCGCGCATGAGGACAGACGGCAAGGTGGTGCTCAATCACCTCCCTGGGAACGCCGGGGATCTTGGATGCTTGACAGGCAAACACATCGACATTCGCCCGCAGGAAGGTGACGAGCGCGTCTTCCTATTTGTTGTCAAGGGCGGAGCTTATGGTAAAAGCCCCTCCCGTGCCATCCTCCTTGACAGAAACCTTCTTGGTTCCTGGCGGTGTGGCCCTGGATCTCTTGTTTCTGCCGCTGGAGCCCTCTGGCACGTCCTTGATACGTCCAAAACGTATCTATAATTTCTGCTTGCTCCATGCCTCTTTTGGGTGATATTGCTATGTTATTTATACACTTCCATACACTTTTGATCATATTTGGACTAACCTATTAACTCAGTGCACCCCAGTGCCAGTTTCTGTTTTCGGCTGTTTTTGTATTTCGGGTTTTCACATTACGAGAACTGCCAGGAAAAATCCAGAAAATTATATAAAAAATCAGCGTTCCGGAAACTACCATGCGCCCGAAGGACAGCCGGGGGGGCCACCAGGGCTCCAGGCGCCCTGGCGGCGCGCCCCCCCCTGGGTCGCGCCGGGGGGCGCCTGGGCCTCCCGAGGCTCCGCCGATGCCCCCCTTTGGCATATATTTAAAGCGTCTCGCAGAAACCCTGATTCCAGACCCCTTTTCTCCAAACGCGATTCCGATCTCCGCCGCCATCGCCATCAAGCTTCGGGGGACCAGAATTCCTGCGCCGGCACCCTGCCGGGACGGGGAAGTGCCCCCGGATTCATCTCCATCGACGTTGCTTCCTCCCTCCATGATGCGGGAGTAGTTCCTCCTCGGGGCTGAGGTTCTTACCAGTAGCTATGTGGTCAATTCTCTCTCCCATGATGTGATCTTCGTTGTGATCATAGGCTATGTTAATCTAGGGTGATCCCATGATATTTCCCCTTCCTCTATGTATTGGATTGATGTACTCACTTGTCTTTATCTAGTATAATCCCCGAGACCAAGGTGACAGTGGTCTATTGGACATGGATTAGAACAATATTTTCATGAGTGATTTCCTCTCTTGTGTGTTGATTGAAGATTGAGAGTCTCTTGGTGCTTGTCTTTGACTATCCTTTAGATATGTTGTGGTGATTGTGGGACTCTCTTTGGATGACCGCGGTGACATTGGGAAATCCTTAGATTGAGAACTACGAACTTTGAGGTGTGCTTTTGTAGCCCTACATAATTCTCGTCCTCTCTTGACCACGAAGGAATGACCTCCGAGTGTGTCCGCTTTGCATGTTTTATGGGAAATATCATGTGATTCGATTATGTTAATGTTGTTGGGAGTTGCCACTAGTGAAAGTATGAACCCTAGGCCTTGTTTCCACCATTGCAATACCATTTGTGCTCACGTTTACCACTTGTTTGCTTGCTGCACTTTTTATTACAGATTTATATTACTTTGTTTTGCCATCCATATCACTTGCCATTTAACATCTCTTCGCCGAACTAGTGCACCTATACATCTTACAAGTGTATTAGGTGTGTTGGGGACACAAGAGACTTCTTGTATCTTGGTTGCAGGGTTGCTTGAGAGAGACCATCTTCAACCTCTACTTCCCTGAGTTCGATAAACCTTAGGTCATCCACTTGAGGGAAATTGCTGCTGTCCTACAAACCTCTGCGCTTGGAGGCCCAACATAGTCTACAAGAGTAGAAGCGTGTGTAGACATCAAGCTATTTCTGGCGCCGTTGCCGGGGAGGTGAGCGCTTGAAGGTATATCTTTAGATCTTGCAATTAAATCTTTTTGTTTGTTGTTTTTATTTCACTAGTTATGCTTATGGACAACCTTGCTATTGGATCGTTGCTTGCGGGAAGACGCCCCACACCTGTGGTGGTTGCTCCCCCCCCCTACTGAAATTGTGCCCTATAAAATACCAGCTGGTATTATCGATTATGTTCTGGCTGATCGTTATGCAGGAGACAGACATCCCGGTGAACACTTGCTATATCTGTCACAACTATGTTCATTATATAAGCTTGCAGGTGTATCAAGGGAGTTTGTCATGAGGAAATTATTTGCCTTGTCACTGAAAGGAAAAGCATTGGAATGGTATAGGCTACTAAATGACTCTCACCTGCTGGAGTGGGAAGAGATCCAGTCTCTCTTTTACTCCAAGTTTTATCCTCTTCATGAAGTCCATGAGAATAGGATTATGTTTATAATTTTTATCCTCATGACGGAGAGAGCATAGCTCAAGCTTGGGGGAGACTGAAAACGTTAATGCTAAAATGTCCTAACCATGGGCTCCCCAAAGATATGATTATTACTAATTTCTATGTGAGGCTTTCTCGACAGGATAAAGATTTGCTCGACGCTTCCTCTATGGGTTCTTTCACAAACAAAAAGATTGATGCTAAATGGGAACTCCTTGAAAGAATTCAACGCAACACTGAAGATTGGGAGATCGACAAAGGTAAAGCGTCAGGTATAATTAATGAGTATGATTGCATTAAGTCCTTTGTTGAAACTACAAGTTTTAATAAGTTTAGTGCTAAGTTTGGGCTTGATTCTCAACTCCTTGTTGATTTCCTCAAATCTTTTGCTTCACATCTTAATATGCCTAAGGAGGATTGGATCAAGTATCATAAACCTTTTAAAGAGACTTGCAAAGAAAATGAAATTGTTCATGATGATTGCAACATGCATGATCCAATTCCTAAAAATGAAGTTTTATATAAGCATGTTAATTTTTGTGGAGTGGATAGACCTTGTGAAAGGCCTATGATTGAAGAAGAAAAGTATTGTAAGCAACATAAGCATGAAAGAACAATCACTTGGGTCAGAGATTTAAATGAAATTGCTAGAGAATTGTGTGACCTTTATCCTTTTACTTGTGAACTTTGTCGTATAGAGGGTCACTTTAATTTTCAATGCATGAACTTTCAAAACATAACTGTTAACCGGTTGTGTGATAACATGATCACCTCTGATCTTTATGATGAGCTTATGTTATTTTTGATGTGTGAAGAGTTATCAGAAAAGACTTCATGGCTAGATGTTAATGCCATAGGAATAAAAAACACTTTGCAAAATTGCCATCTCTATTGTGTTGTTAATTGCCATGAAAATGATTACATAGGTAAGATTATAAAGGAGGGAACTTTACCAAAGTATAAAAATGTCTCTTATATTTCTGCTAATAAAAAGGAGAGTTTCTCCCAAGTTTCCCCTATTGTTTCTAATGATAAACCAGGATATGTGGAGAAGCTTCATCTCCAACCACTCCCTCCTAAGGTTAAGAAGAAGAAAAAGAAGAGGAGGAGGAAGAGGAGCAAGAAAGAAGAAGAATGGGTATCAACCTGGCCTGAGCATATTCCTCCCATCAACTTTTACCCTAACGATTGTAAGTTTAAAGAAGAAGGTGAAGTTTATTGCCTTAATTATCATCTTGATGATACGTCCGTAGGTACTATTGAAGATGATTTTGATTATGATATGCATGTTACTTATTGTGATTGGGAAAATGATGATAATGCTACTTATGATCTTGAAAATCTTTTTAGTACCAACTCTGAAAGTGATGATATGGAAAGCTCTAAGCTTGGGGATGATAGGATTGCAAATCCTTTACCCACTAGTGATGTGATAATTGATAATTCTCTTGCTAGTAAGAATAAAGACAACATGTTTACAAATATAGTTGCTAGCAATGATAATGCTCTTCTCTACCATGATGATGTTATAACTCCAATCTATAGTGATTATAAAGGTACCTATGACATAAGGAGAAATTATCCTTATGAAACTTGTCATAATCATGGAGGGAATTACTCCCTTGTTGGACACCACCCTCCTAATATACAATTAATCTATAGTGTTCAAGTTGTTTATGATAGTCCTACTCCCACTATTACCAATGAGAAAGATTATGCTTATGTGGAGAGTAAGAGTACCTTTTTGCATGTGGATCATGGTAACAATGCTTTACGTGATGCTTATATTGTTGAGTTTATTCGTGATCCCACTGAAAATTATTATGAGAAGGGAACATATGCTTATAGATATTTCAATAATATCAAGTTCCCTCTCTTTATGTTGAAGGTTTTGAAGCTGCACTTGTTTTGTCTTCCTATGCTTATTGCTTTGTGCTTCAATAAATTATTCTATTGCAATATTCCTATGCATAGGAAGCATGTTAGGCTTAAATGTGTTTGGTATTTGCTTCTTGATGCTCTCTTTTGTTCTTCAATTCTTATTCCTACGAGAGCATCATTAAAGTCTTATGCCTAGCTTAAAGGCATAAAAGAAAGCGCTTTTGGGAGGCAGCCCACAATGAATAAAATTTTATTTTGCTTTTGTCGTGTCTTGATGTTGTTACTACAGTAGCATCATCATTGTATCTTTGCTTTTCAATTTTGTGCCAAGTGTAGCCTCTGATTTCAAGAAAGTTCAAAAGTTGTGACGTGCTGTCCAGGAAACAGATTCTGTCCTTGGATAGAAAAATTAGTATAAAATCACCAGATCATCTTTTTGGCCTGAATTATTTCGACAGCGTGCTCTATACAATTTTCTTTCGGGCGTCTGTTCTGAGTTTTTTTATTAGAGTTGCAGAAGTGCCCCGAAAAAATCATTTACTACCTGCTGTTCTGTTTTTCACAGATTCTGTCCTGTTTTGCCTTTCCTTCATTTTGCAAACCTTGAGCTTGCTTTTTCTTTGCAAAAACCTTTTGGCAATCTTGAGAAACAGTAGACCTTCTAGAATATCCTTATTTCCAGCAAGGGACAATTATTTTATTATGGGTACTAACCTCGCTAATCAGATTATGATGAGTTATGTATGAAGGGAGTTTTCAAGTGTGCGAGGGAAGATGATAAAAAGATCCAGGAGTGTCAAACGCTCAAGCTTGGGGATGCCCCCATGCACCCCCAAGAAATATTCAAGAAAACTCAAGCGTCTAAGCTTGGGGATGCCCCCGTGCATCCCCTTCTCCATCAACAATTATCAGTTCGTCTTTCGTTCCACTATATTTTTATCACTTCATGTGTTATGTGCTATGCTTGGAGCGTCTTGCTTTTAGTTTCCTTTTTAGTTTTCTTTAGCTTTGCGTGCTGTTCATAACGAGTTAGAACCCAGCTTTCTTTGTGTGGGAGAGAAACACGCTCCACTTCAACCTAGAACACAACATAGGATTTTCATGTTTATCTTTGCTGTGTTTGTTCTTTGTCTTTCAATAGCTACTGTCATGTTTAGCTCTTAGTTTTCATGCTTTTCTTTTTAAAGAGCTTTTGTTTAGTTGGTTGCTGAACTCTCTTGAGTTACCATGCTTATCTTGTTAAGAGAGTTTGTCTGTGGCACTGGTTGATATGTCTATGATAAAAATGCTATGTGCATAATGGTGCTTAGTAGTTCATGTTTTCTTATGGTTAGTCTCAAATAGCTGGGGGGTTCCCAATGTGTTATTGGAGTACCAACATGATTTGTTTGCCTATGATGTGGTATGGTTTAGTAATATCTTCCTTCAAGAATTTATTTTGATTGACTCGGCGTGTGCTCACGCATATTTAAGACTGTAAAGAAAGTCTGTCAAGCCTTGATGATCTTTTATTTCTGAGTAGCGATATAACTTCCATGCCTGATTCAATGTTGCTTTGTCGCTCTGCATGATTATAACCGTCATTGCTCTTTTAGTTGGTCGCTCCCAGTCTTTTGCTAACCTCCACCTGTACTAAGCGGACTGACTGCTTGTGCATCCAAAATCCTTTAAACCAGTTATGCCATATGAGTCCACCATACCTTCCTATACATGGTATTTACCTGCCATTCCTAACGAAGACTTTCATGTACCATCTTGAAATTATTCAAAAAAGCATTTCTATTTTGTGCCTCTGTTTTAGCTCATGAGGAAGTAGTAGTTAATTCATGATCTTTTTAAGTTGGACAAGCTTCACCCCGGGATTGCATGTCTAATGTGCAAACCCATAATACGAGAAGGAACTGGCAAAGAGTGCGCCCGGCTCAAAAATAATATAACAAACAAACCCTCCTTCACGCTTTGTTCATGAGAAATCAGAAAACTTTGGCAGTGATAAACAAAGGAGATTAAGAGGATGTGATCGTCCTCATTCGGGAGCCGTTCCTCGAAACTTGTCCATCTCAAGAAGTAATTGAGTTGTCTGCTAGCATTCGTTGACGAAACATGCATATCCAAAAAAAATTAATTATTACCTCTGTTTTTAAAACCAAGAGCTCTGGTACATGTTTAGTTTTTGTTTCCGACTACGGGTTTTCAACTTTGCCAACAAAAGCCACGGTTCGAGAGTCTCCACCTTCTTTTAAAGCACCAACTACTAAGAGCATGATTGTCATTCTGAGTGTAATGTGCATTGTCCCAAAGTAGCATTGTCTTTTGCATGATTGTGATATCGTTTATTTTGAAATCATTGTATCTAGTCATCACTTAAACCTTGGCGGTGCCCCTGCATTTATGTTTTGCTTCACTAAAGGGGGCAAGCTAGATATCACTTTATCATATTTGCACATCATGTTCATTACAAATCTATTTGATGTTTCAATATCATATTGTAAAACTTTCAGTTCTTTGTGATTTTCTCATGAGGCAACTTAATTACTATAGATTCATTGTCTCGGTAAGCTTTTGTCATATGACTATGAAAAAGTCCTATATGGTTAATAGCATGTCACCACAGAAATTATTCTTATTATCATTTACCTACTCGAGGACGAGCAGGAATTAAGCTTGGGGATGTTGATACGTCCAAAACGTATCTATAATTTCTGCTTGCTCCATGCCTCTTTTGGGTGATATTGCTATGTTATTTATACACTTCCATACACTTTTGATCATATTTGGACTAACCTACTAACTCAGTGCACCCCAGTGCCAGTTTCTGTTTTCGGCTGTTTTTGTATTTCAGGTTTTCACATTACGAGAACTGCCAGGAAAAATCCAGAAAAATTATATAAAAAATCAGCGTTCCGGAAACTACCGTGCGCCCGAAGGACAGCCGGGGGGGCCACCAGGGCTCCAGGCGCCCTGGCGGCGCCCCCCCCCCCCCCTGGGCCGCGTCGGGGGGGCGCCTGGGCCCCCCGAGGCTCCACTGATGCCCCCATTTGGCATATATTTAAAGCGTCTCGCAGAAACCCTGATTCCGGACCCCTTTTCTCCAGACGCGATTCCGATCTCCGCCGCCATCGCCATCAAGCTTCGGGGGACCAGAATTCCTGCGCCGGCACCCTGCCGGGACGGGGAAGTGCCCCCGGATTCATCTCCATCGACGTTGCTTCCTCCCTCCATGATGCGGGAGTAGTTCCTCCTCGGGGCTGAGGTTCTTACCAGTAGCTATGTGGTCAATTCTCTCTCCCATGATGTGATCTTCGTTGTGATCATAGGCTATGTTAATCTAGGGTGATCCCATGATATTTCCCCTTCCTCTATGTATTGGATTGATGTACTCACTTGTCTTTATCTAGTATAATCCCCGAGACCAAGGTGACAACGATCTATTGGACATGGATTAGAACAATATTTTTCATGAGTGATTTCCTCTCTTGTGTGTTGATTGAAGATTGAGAGTCTCTTGGTGCTTGTCTTTGACTATCCTTTAGATATGTTGTGGTGATTGTGGGACTCTCTTTGGATGGCCGCGGTGACATTGGGAAATCCTTAGATTGAGAACTACGAACTTTGAGGTGTGCTTTTGTAGCCCTACATAATTCTCGTCCTCTCTTGACCACGAAGGAATGACCTCCGAGTGTGTCCCCTTTGCATGTTTTATGGGAAATATCATGTGATTCGATTATGTTAATGTTGTTGGGAGTTGCCACTAGTGAAAGTATGAACCCTAGGCCTTGTTTCCACCATTGCAATACCATTTGTGCTCACGTTTACCACTTGTTTGCTTGCTGCACTTTTTATTACAGATTTATATTACTTTGTTTTGCCATCCATATCACTTGCCATTTAACATCTCTTCGCCGAACTAGTGCACCTATACATCTTACAAGTGTATTAGGTGTGTTGGGGACACAAGAGACTTCTTGTATCTTAGTTGCAGGGTTGCTTGAGAGAGACCATCTTCAACCTCTACTTCCCTGAGTTTGATAAACCTTAGGTCATCCACTTGAGGGAAATTGCTGCTGTCCTACAAACCTCTGCGCTTGGAGGCCCAACATAGTCTACAAGAGTAGAAGCGTGTGTAGACATCAGTCCTCGACGGGAGCGCGGCACTCCGAAGAGGTGCGCTTGCCGGAGTGGGTGTCTGAGGTCTCGCCGGTCTTCTTCTTTCCGGTGGAGCTCTCTGGCACGTCCTCGACGGGAGCACAGCACTTCGAAGAGGTGCGCTTGCCGGAGTGGGCGCCCGAGGTCTCGCCGGTCTCCTTCTTCTTCCCTCCCGGGGCTCCAGTGGCAGGAGCAAGTGCCCCCATAGCGGCAGTTGCTGCAACTGCTTGCTGGTACAATTGGTCAGAGCTAATCAGCGCATCTTTCTTATCGGAGGGGATGGTGATGATCGTCACGGGCCCTGGCATCTTCAGGGTGTTGTAGGCATAGTGTGATGCTGCCATGAACTTGGCCAGTGCTGGGCGGCCAAGGATCCCATTGTAAGGTAGGGGGATCTTGGCAACATCGAACACGATCATCTCTGTCTTGTAGTTCAGATCACTTCCAAAAGTCACGGGCAGCGTGACTTTCCCCTTCGGTTGACTCCTCCCTGGGCTGACCCCGTGAAACGTGCCCGTCTCTTTGAGGTCTCCATCAGGAACTTGCAGCTTCTCGATCACGGTGGGCGAAAGTAGGTTCAGACCGGCCCCGCCATCGACTAGCATCTTCGTCACCTTGAGGTTGCGTATTGTCGGTGAAACCAACAATGGCAAGCACCCGACCGCAGTAGTGCGATCAAGGTGATCCTCGGCGTCAAAGATGATAGGTGTGCTGGACCATTTCAGCGGCTTTTGGGCACCGGATGATGGTTCTGCTGCAATAATCTCACGCGCCCACTGTTTAAGCTGGCGGTGAGAAGCATGCAGCGAGGCGCCACCATCGACGCACATGGCGTCCGTAGCCTTCTGAAACTCTTGGCCGCCGGACTCGTCGTCCTCTTAGTGATCATCATCTTCAGGTCTTCTGTCGCGGCCCCGGGCGGGCCTTTCCTGCTGTTTCTCCTTGCCGCGACGGCCTGCTTGGCCGTCACGCTTCTTGCTGGACCCCTCAGCGTCGTCTTGGCGCTTCTCCTTGTCCCGCCTCTCGTATTCAGCCCTTTGCTTCTCAGCAAGGAGCTCAACCTGGTGGCAGTCCTTGAGATCATGGCCTTTGGTGCGATGGATCTTGCAGTATCGTTTGCTGGAGTTTCCTGGCTTCTCGGCAGCCACCAAGGCCCGGCAGGCGACACACCCGGCAATTTCCTTGCCAGGGTCGCCCGCCTTGGTTTTCTTGGCGGAGCCGGTGTCATCAGATCCCTTGACGGCAAGCACGGCCTTCCCCTTGCGCTTCCTGTTACGGTGCCGGCCCTTCTTCGCTGGGGCGGCAGTATCCTTGTCTGAAGAGTCGGTTTCCGCACCGGCGCCTTCGCCGGGGTACTTCCTTCCCTCTTCAGCCCGGGCACATCTGTCGGCAAGAACGTAGAGTTCCGCCACATCCTTCACCTTGGTCATCGCCAGTTCTTCGTGCATCTTGCGGTTGCGCACGTTCTGGTGGAACGCGCTGATGATGGCGGCAGGGTGAACATCGGGGATATTGTACTGTACCCGGCTGAATCTCTGTATGTACTTGCGCAGACTCTCGCCTTCCTTCTGGGGTATGACATGCAGGTCACTCGCTTGGCCATGGGCTTGGTGGCCTCCGGTAAAGGCGCCAACAAACTCATGGCACAAGTCGGACCAGGAGGAAATAGAGTCTACTGGCAAGTGCATCAACCACGACATGGCGTTAGGTTTAAGAGCCAACGGAAAGTAATTCGCAAGCACCTTATCGTCACGGGCCCCGGCAGCTTGCATCGCGATGGTGTAGATGCTGAGGAACTCCGACGGGTGGGTCTTGCCATTGTACTTCTCGCCAACGTCAGGTTTGAATGTGCGGTGAGAGGGCCACTGGAACTGCCGCAGCTCACGGGTGAAAGCTGGACAGCCTACCTCGTAAGGTAGACCCCCAGGGCTCTCCGGTGCCGGGCTTAATGAAGTATATTGAGAATGATAAAGAGGTATAATTAATGCGTATATGAGGTATATTGAGTATGGGAGTACATACTCCCAGGAGTACAGAAGAGGAGTC
>LR738711.1:70396987-70423498 GCA_902687465.1 Secale cereale
ATATATATATCTCTGTCTGTGTGTGTGTGTGTGTGTGTGTGTGTGTGTGCGTGTGTGTGTGTGTGTGTGTCAGTCCGATCACCAAGAAAATCAGTTCCATCCATCTCAAAAATTTATTGACGAAGTGTACAAAGATAAGGTTCCTAGGGAATGAATGGATTCCCATACTGCAACATCTTCTGGCATAAGGTACCGAGTCTTCCCTAGCAACGTCTTTAAGGGGGGAAGCTTATGAGGTACGGTACCCCGTTTTTCCTCAAGAAGATATCCACCAAAGGCTTCGAGCTCAGTCTTCCTCAACACGACACCCCGGTGGTTTCCGAACGCAAGCTGCCTAGTATTCTTCTGTATGGCACTAATACAAGACATTAAATTTGGAATTGTCAGCATATGGCCGTGTTTTCCAAGTGGCAGATCTGCAACAGTTGGTCTGGAATAAAAATCGGTCAGAGGTACGCCTCGAGAATCAGATATTAATTCATTCAGTATGCTGCCAAGTCCAAGCAAGTCTCTCGCACAAGGAAGAATTCACGGTACACATCCGACAACCTCACCGGTTCTTCAAGGAACAAAAACCAGTGGGTGATGCCATGATCAACAAGTGAAGGAAAGACAACACTGAGACAATAATCTTGGCAGTATTTGTCAAGATCAGTCCCGCACATCCAACAATATGATGTTATTAACCCTGTCACTGTCCGGCATAATCCCCAACAGTATTGAGATCTGTATAATCACACGTGGGTCGGATAAATATACCAAGGATCAAAACATGAACTAGACCAAGGTATGATTGCCAGATATTGTACGTAACTGTATTCAGGGCCACGAGAATAATCAAGGATCTATGTAAGGCCCCGCTCTTTCAGTTGAGGATCCAGGTGAAGAAAGTAATAATGAAAGAGCAAGACCAACAATACCGGTATGCCGGTTATTATGTGAAAAATGTGGATACCCAAGACCGTTTTATTCCACGGCGAACCCAAGCAAAGATGCACCTAAAAGGTATACTCCATTCTGGTAAGGACCTCATAGCAAGGCAACCAGCTCAGTCCACAATATGCTCAGAACTATCAGCATTGAATACCCAAGTCTGTCCGGTCAGACTCATGGACAGCTCAATATATTGACCTCAACACCCGCGATGGAGCATTGCACCGACTGTTATTCCCAAGGAGATACTGGCACAATGAAGAATCAGTGTGAAAATATATACTTTGAGGATTGTTATCTCTCGCATAGGGGAAGCAATTAAAAGAACAGCCTGTGTGGATGGGATTCTTTGCCAAGATCACCGCTAGTCAAGACTGCAAATTGTATCATCAGAGGAAGGTGCATTTTTCTATCAGTCATGACAAGCGACAGTCAAACCTCTGGTACAACTTGGATATTCTAGACTGTGAAGATAGTCAGGATAAGTCAGAAACTCCTACAAGATGACAGCATCCGTTGGCAAAAACAGATATGATCCACATCACTGTTTTGGAGCCAGAAGGCAAGCCTATATTCGAGGAATCCGATGCCTGGATAGAAGAGATTCTTTGTTCCACGGGGAGATATGTTCCCCAACCCCGTGGAATATTCTCGGTACTCGATACGAGGATAACATTTCCAGCAAGGATCAATATCAAGAAGGACAAGTATGTCCGTAAAAATAATATTTCTGATGCTAGCTCAGCCAGCAGATATGAAATAAAATTTGACTCAGTATAAACAGGAATATATAAGGTACGTCCTGTCAGAATGTCAGTCACAACAAAGCAAACCACCTCAGATCAAGACTGTTAGTCACATCCAATTCAGTGGAAACATTATGAATAAAAGAAACCTGAGTTGGAAACAGTTTCTTCAAGTCAGAAAAATTATTTAACCCTGAGCAACCAAATCTCGAGGACGAGATTTCTTTAAGGGGGGGAGGTTTGTAATAGCCTGGATTTTGCCCTTTTTCTTTTTCTGATGATTTTCTTGGATTTCTTGATTTTATTTGCTTTTTAGTGGCTATGTGGTTCTGAAACTTGGGAAGATCATGTCTTCCTAGGTTTTATAGTGGCTTGCCATCCTTCTCATCATCCCAAGACCCTGTCATTTCCATCCTTGACCTAACCCAATATTCTTTTTCCAAGGAATATTCCTTTTCTATTAAAGGAATAATTATTTTTGCCCTAGGTTGTGAAGCAACCTATATCTCTGTCATTCTAAAAATTCCCAAGTAATTCTCATATTTTGGGTCATATCTTGATCAAATGTGGCAAAACATTTCATTGCCATGTTCAAAAATAATCCTCCAATAATCATTTTCCTATTCTGCCCTAAATGGCACTTTGTGAAGCAAGTGCTATTTATCTTTGCCCAATTGCCCCCATACTTGGTGGACATCTTTTCATGTCCATATCATTCTTTTGTGACAAATTTCAAACTCATTTGCCGAGTAATTATTTTCCAGTGATTTTTCAAAGTTTCTGCCCAGAAAGAAACTTTGTGAAGGAAGTATATTCTAGGCATGTCTAAATGAGATGAAACTTGGTCACATCCTTCATTTGATCAAATCATGCATCTCTACAAAATTGGAGCTCATGGAAATCATCTATGTGAGCTCACCTCCAAATCTTGGTTTCTGGTAAAAATTTGACTTTGTGAAGCAACCCTATTTTATCTTGCTTCATTTCAGCTGCCAATTTACCAGGCCATACTCACATCTATATCTACTCCCTCCACCAAGTTTTGACTCAATCCAGTTATCCATTTACCCTCAGTAAATTCTCCAAGATTCTGTCTAGAATGGAGCTTTGTGAAGTAAGTGCCACTTTGGTAACTCCAAATGGCATGAGGTTTTTATAGTTGCTCCATATGGTCAAATAATTCCCCGACACCAAATTTCAGCTCATGACACTTACGTATGTGAGTGCAACATCATAATCTCTACTTCTGTCCAGTTTTGCACTTTCTACAGCAACCCCCATCTAAACTCCTCCTCTTAGTCTAATTTTTGGTGATCTACATCATCTTGGTGTAAGATCATCGCCAGACAACTTATTTACTGAGTTACCAAGCTGGTTTAACCACAGGAAGTTACAAACACCTTCCTATTGATTAGCTTTGGAGCTAAGTGCAAATCCCTTCTTTGCCCCTGGACCAATTTCTTTCTGCATTCTTACTAAGGGCACTGAGGTCCATCTATTGGACATGGTCGGCCACGCCAAGGCGTGCCGCTTCCGCCAGTGTGCGTGGTGATCACGCCTGCGTCATGCACAGCGCACGCTCTGGAACGGTCGGGCCACTGTGCTCGTTGCCTCCCTCCTCGTCCCGACCTGAAACCATGTTTTGGAGCTCGCCCGTGCTCGTCTGCACCGCCCTGCATCACTACTGATGACCCACAAGTGTAGGGGATCTATCGTAGTCCTTTCGATAAGTAAGAGTGTCGAACCCAACGAGGAGCAGAAGGAGATGATAGGCAGTTTTCAGTAAGGTATTGTCTGCAAGCACTGAAATTATAGATAACAGATAGTTTTGTGATAAGGTAATTGGTAGCAAGTAACAAAAGGTAAAAGTAAATAAGGTGCAGCAAGGTGGACCAATCCTTTTTGTAGCAAAGGACAAGGCTGGACAAACTCTTATATGAAGGAAAGCGCTCCCGAGGACACATGGGAATTATCGTCAAGCTAGTTTCCATCACGATCATTTGATTAGCATTCGGTACTTTGATAATTTGGTATGTGGGTGGACAGGTGCTTGGGTGTTGTCCTTACATGGACAAGCCTCCCACTTATGATTAACCTCTAATACAAGCATCCGCAACTACAAAAGAAGTATTAAGGTAAACCTAACCATAGCATGAAACATATGGATCCAAATCAGCCCCTTATGAAGCAACGCATAAACTAGGGTTTAAGCTTCTGTCACTCTAGCAACCCATCATCTACTTATTACTTCCCAATGCCTTCCTCTAGGCCCAAATAATGGTGAAGTGTCATGTAGTCGACGTTCACATGACACCACTAGAGGAGAGACAACATACATCTCATCGAAATATCGAACGAAGACCAAATTCACATGACTACTTATAGCAAGACTTCTCCCATGTCCTCAGGAACAAAAGTAACTACTCACAAGACATAATATGGTTCATGATCAGAGGGGTATTAATATGCATAGTGAATCTGAACATATGATCTTCCACCAAATAAACCAACTAGCATCAACTACAAGGAGTAATCAACACTACTAGCAACCCATAGGTACCAGTCTGCGGTTTGGGTACAAAGATTGGATACAAGAGATGAACTAGGGTATGAGAGGAGATGGTGCTGGTGAAGATGTTGATGAAGATAGCTCTCCCCAAGATGGGAGAGTTGTTGGTGATGATGGCGGTGACGATTTCCCCCTCCCGGAGGGAAGTATCCCCGGCAGAACAGCTCTGTCGGAGCCCTAGATTGGTCTCCTCCTCGGTTCCGCCTCGAGACGGAGGCATCTGGTCCCGAAAGCCTCCTTATGATTTTCTCCAGGTCAAAACACCTCATATAGGAGTAGATGGGCATCGGGGGGCCTTCGAGGGGACCACGAGATAGGGGGCGCGCCCACCCTCGTGGACAGCCGGTGGCCCCCCTCGTGAACTTCTTTCGCCAGATATTTTTTATATTTTCTGAAACGGAGTTCTGTTGAGTTTCGGGGCTTTTGGAGTTGTGCAGAATAGGTTTCCAGAGTTTGCTCCTTTTCCAGCCCAGAATTCCAGCTGTCGGCATTCTCCCACTTCATGCAAACCTTGTAAAATAAGAGAGAAAAGGCACAAGTATTGTGACATAACGTGTAATAACAACCCATAATGCAATAAATATCAACATATAAGCATGATTCAAAATGGACGTATCAACTCCCCCAAGCTTAGACCTCGCTTGTCCTCAAGCAAAAGCCGGTATCGAAAAATATGTCCACATGTTTAGAGATAGAGGTGGCGATAAAAACAAAATACGGACATGAGGGCATCATGATCATTCTTATAACAGCAACATATATATATATATTGTCATATGATTCTTATGCTAAAGTAACAATTCATCCACAATATCAAGCATGAATCATAAAGTTCATTGGAAACTAACAAACTTTGATCTTGGTCATTGAAGCAATTGCAATTTATCATAATATTGGAAAGAGTCAATATATGAGCTTTTCAGCAAGCCTACATTCTCAACTATCATATAGTCTTTCACAATTGATCACACTCACGCAATACTTATGGTTATGGAGTTTTAATCGGACACAGAGAAAGATAGAAGCTTATGGTGTTGCCTCCCAACCTTTTACCTCAAGGGTAATGTCAACAGTAATAGATCATGGAAACTTACATCCAAGTGGGTATATATGTCAGGATCTTTCCAACACAATGTGCTTGCCAAAGGATAAAATGTAAAAAGGAAAGGTGAATTTCACCTTGACACTTATAAGGCAAGAATAATAGATAGGCCCTTCGCATAGGGAAGCAGAGGTTGTCATGTTTTTTTATGGTTGGATGCACAAAGTCTTAGCATAGAAGAACGTCACTTTATATTGCCACTTGTGATAAGGACCTTTATTATGCAGTCCATCGCTTTTATTACTTCCATATCACAAGATCGTATAAAGCTAATTTCCTCCACACTAATAAATCATACATATTTTAGCGGGTTTGCAACATGACAACTTACTTGGAAGGATCTTTCTCAATCCATAGGTAGGTATGGTGGACTCTCATGGCAAAACTGGGTTTAAGGATGTGTGGAAGCACAAGTAGTATCTCTACTTAGTGCGAGGAGTTTTGGCTAGCATGAGGGGGAAAGGCAAGCCCAACATGTTGGATGATCCATGACAATATACATTATTTCAGATACAAGAAAACATAACCCATTATGTTGTTGTCCTTGTCCAACATCAACTCTTTAGCATGTCATACTTTAATGAGTGCTCACAATCATAAAAGATGTCCAAGATAGTATATTTGTATGTGAAGCCTCTCTTCTTTTATTACTTCCTATTAATTGCAACGATGACCAAAACTATGTTTGTCAACTCCCAACAACTTTTATTTATCATACTCGTATATGTGAAGTCATTAGTTCCCATAGGATCGATATGATCTCTTTGATACTCTTTATGTTTTCTTCCTTTTTATCATGACCCAAGTGAGGAAATCAAGCCCTTGACTCAACACTAATCTTTATTATATAGCTCACGGACTCGATTACAAAGGGTAAAGATCATAAGACAAAAGCTCACAACTAGATTATGCTAACTTTATTCTACTAGATCAAGATACTACCAAAAGGATTGAACTAAGTAAAACGGTAAAGATAGGAGTGAAGGTGATACGATACCAGGGTCACTCCCCCAAGCTTGGCAGTTGCCAAGGGGAGTGCCCATACCCATATGATTATGTCTCCTTCTTCGGGGGTTGTCGTGGATTTAGCACGGTAGATGTCCTAGCAAAAGGACTTAGTCGTGAGGCCATCGCTCGGGTTAGCTTAAAGGGGTTAAAGCGGACGAAGGACACGGGGGTTTTTATACTAGTTCGGCCCCTTCGGTGAAGGTAAAAGCCTACGTCTAGTTTGGTGTGATATTGCTTGTGCTTCGATAACCAGGGAGCGAATCCGCTTTGCCTGTGTCTCGAGCTGTTGTTTCTTGTCCTGAACCGTCGCCGGGTCGTCCCTTTATATAAGAGGCAACGCCCGGTCCAGTTTATAGAGTCCCGAGGCCGGCTCATAAACGTGTCCGCCTCGGTCTCTACTCTTTCTATCTTACATCCCAAGTTTACATAGTATGACGGTTTACAAACCATGGGCCTTAACATATGGGCCCCGAGCCTCTTTGGGCTATAATCTCCTACTATACATTCGGCTAGGCTTCTGGTAATATAATCTTGATAATGTAAACCGGACCCTCCTGGCCGGTTTATACCTGATAGTAATATCCCTGACATTAGGCCCCAGATTGATTTGAACTTGTTCATGTCAGTCTTCCAAGTCTTGTACGAATTTTCCTTTCTGCAGCTCTCGTATATCTCATAAACCGGTCATGACGTCATCTCCTAGA
This sequence comes from Secale cereale, assembly GCA_902687465.1. Lineage (NCBI taxonomy): Eukaryota > Viridiplantae > Streptophyta > Magnoliopsida > Poales > Poaceae > Secale > Secale cereale. The sequence continues at coordinate 70,404,050 of LR738711.1, forward strand.
ATCGCTTTAAACTGTCATGACATCATCTGCGCATTTAACGCCCACACCTGTTTGTTACCTTTGTTTATTACTGCTCCGAAGATTGAGGCGACAGCTCAATCCATATCCGATTTTTAGTCCCCTCGATTCCCGCGCCTGCCATTTTATCTTTTCGGCCTATAAATAAGGCCGAGGGCCATCTCTTTTACCCCCTCTGCTTCGTCTTCCTCTGTCTCCAGCGCTCAAGCCTCCGCCGCCGTCCTTTCGAGCTCATCGCCGTCAGCAAGCCCGGTCGCTGCATCAACCTGAGCGCATCCAGATACTCGTCGCCATCCTTCCGCTTCCTCGGGTACGTTACTTATTCTTCCCATAGATCTTAGTCCTAGGGTTTCTCTGTAGCCCGTCGCGAACCCTTGTTCTTCGTAGTTCATTACCGTAGGTCGTTCTTTTAGTTGTAGATGAAAAACTTTTGGGTCAGCACTCATGCACCTGACTCCGCTCTCCCTTTATAACCTTAGTTCCTCCAATACTGCTAGCTTGGATTAGATCTGTAGAAAACTTCACTGCCTTCAACGAATATAACTTAATTATCTTGATTTTTCCCTGCGTCGTAGATCCATATTTTACCTCTACTTCATGTGAAAATTGTTTCTCACACTTTAGATCTGCAATTTATCTGCTTATGTCACCGGTTCAACTGTAACCTGCGTCTTATATGCCTGCACTGACGGTTTAGATTAAAGCCTGCATTCCGTAATTGGTGGTTTAACTTTCTCCTTCTATATTCATAAACTGGTAGTTGTCTCGTGCACACGTGACCCGGATCAGTAGGCACCATTAGCCCCTTTCTTAAACCGTCAATTAAATCAACATCTTCATAGAATTCGCCGGTTTATGTCTAGTGGAGATAAACCGGATCTTGTATTGTATTTTTCAGCATTCCTTTCTTGAAAAAGATGGCTTCCACAGCAAAACAGTTTGTTGCCTGCAACTGGGTTCCATCCCGGATCACTGAGGACGATTTAGTAGAAGCGGCCTCAATTGGTGTTCTGGGTCCTAAAGAGATTCTGCACTGGCGGGCCCCTGGAAAAGAGTGTCCTCTTAAGCCTAAGGAGGGGGAAATCATAGTCTTTTACAATCATCTGGCCCGGGGTTTTAGCCCTCCCGGTTCAAAGTTCCTCCGCGACGTTTTAGCCGATTTTCAACTCCATCCACAAGATATAGGTCCCAATTATGTATCAAATATCTGCAACTTCCAAGTCTTCTTTGAAGCATACCTGCAAGAGGAGCCATCTGTAGAGCTATTCCGGGACTTCTTCCATCTGAACCGCCGGACTGAATTTTCTGATGGGCCTCATACTGAACTTGGTGGCGTGAGCATCCAGAAGAGGAAGGACGTCAGCTTTCCTCACACCACTCTTCACAGCCACCCCAAGGATTGGAACCAGACTTGGTTCTACTGCAAGGATACTTCGCGAGAGGGAGAAAATCCGCTGCCGGGTTACCGTGCTTATCGTCTACGGCCGGATCATCCTTTCCCACAGCGTCTGAGCGCCCAAGACCGGGCTCGATATGCCCCCCAACTTTCCAAGCTCAGGGCTTTCGTTGCCAACGGTTTGACCGGGGTTGATTTTGTCCGCTGCTGGCTCTCTTGGAGTATTCTCCCATTAAGCCGGCGCTCAAGCTTAATGTGTGAATATACTGGTAATCCGGAAGACCCCCAGCGCCACACAAACATAGTGCTTCCTGACAAGGAAGTTACTGAATCAGCAAAGAAGATGTTGAACATTCCTCTGGAGGAGTGCAGCCGAACCGGCTTAGCTCCATTCTATGCGAACAATGAACCGCCATCCGTAAGATTCTTCTGTTCCTTTCTTTTCACTTTAATCCGTCTATATTTCTTGTCCTCAATATGTTTTTACTCCTTTACTCAGGCCAATGATCCCTTCTGGAAGAGGAAGGCTCAAGACAAACCGGCAAAGCCAACCCGCAAGAAGAGCTTAGCCGTGAAGAAGCAGAAGAAGAAACCTGCCGCCGCTTCCAGTTCAAACCCCGAAGAAGATGATCCGTCTTCTGAGGTACTGCTTGGCTCTTTACACCTTTAATTTTCCTTTGTCTGTATTTATATTAACAATGTCCTTTCCCAGGATCTAGCGGAAGGGAGTAAAGTGGATGAAATCGAGGTAATCTCTCTTTCCTATGATTCAGAACCGTTGCCACCCAAAATTCGTCGGGTAGCCCGAAAGTATCCATTTTCTCACCCTTATGCTCAATTGGATCCCAATTTTCTTTTGAAGAAACAGCTGTATGAGCCTCGCCAGACCACACGCCATAGTGGTCACGTAGTTGAGTCATCCGGATTACCCCACACGCCAGCTCGCAGACGCCGCTCAGAGGTTTTGCTTACTCCAACCCTTCTTTATCCAAAAGCAGGTCTTATTCGCAGACCTCTTAAACCGTCTGATCCCAACTATCAGGAAGCTCCTCTGTCATCTTCTGGCGAGTCTACTGCCACCCAAGTGCCGGTGCTTAAGACCGTTCCTGGGTAAGTCATGTTTCCAAATGTCCGGTTTAACTTTCCGTCAGAGGTTCTGGTGGACTAGGATGAAGAGAGAAATCGCTCAGTTCATTGCTAACTGCGACGTTTGCCGCCAAGTTAAAGCAGAGCATCAACGGCCTGTTGGCACCCTTCAACCTTTAGCTATTCCTGAACGGAAATGGGACAAGATCGGTATGGACTTCATATCGGGTTTCCCAGGACCAGGAAAGGGAATAATGCTATCTTTGTCGTTATCGACCGCCTCTCCAAGGTAGCTCACTTCCTACCTGTTCGAGAGAGTATAACCGCTAGCCAGCTAGCAGACTTGTATATCTCTCGAATAGTATCTCTTCATGGTGTGCCATTGGAGATTAACTCAGACCGTGGAAGTCTTTTCACCTCTTGATTTTGGGAAAGTTTCCAAAATGCTATGGGGACTCGTCTCTCTTTTAGCACCGCCTTTCATCCTCAGTCAAGTGGTCAAGTAGAACGAGTCAATCAAATTCTGGAGGATATGCTCCGAGCCTCTGTCATCTCTTTCGGTATGGATTGGGAGAAGTGTCTTCCATTCGCCGAATTCGCTTATAACAATAGTTATCAAGCTAGCTTGGGCAAGGCTCCCTTCGAAGTTCTGTATGGACGAAGGTGTCGAACGCCTCTTAACTGGTCAGAAATCGGGGAAAGACAATTCTTTGGTCCGGATATGATCCAGGAAGCAGAAGAGCAAGTTCGCATCGTTTGTGAGAAATTGAAAACAGCCCAGTCTCGCCAGAAGATCCAATATGATAGTCATCATAAGGCTGTGACTTACGAAGTCGGCGATAAGGCTTACCTTCGGGTTACTCCTCTTAAGGGAACCCATCGCTTCGGTATCAAAGGCAAATTGGTTCCTCGTTACATCAGTCCTTTTCGCATTCTTGCCAAGCGAGGAGAAGTTTCCTACCAACTGGAACTACCTCCGCATCTTTCCAGAGTTCATGATGTCTTCCACGTCTCTCAACTCAGGCGTTGCTTCTCGGATCCTATCCGCGGAGTGGACCACGAAATGCTTGATCTCCAGGACAATCTCACATATCAAGAATATCCCGTTCGTATTCTTGATCAAACCGAGCGTACCACTCGACGTCATAATATCAAGTTTCTCAAGGTTCAATGGGCACACCATTCCGAGAACGAAGCTACTTGGGAAAGGGAGGATCGTCTTCGACTTGAGTACCCCACCCTTTTTCCGGAGGAACCTGAATCTCGGGACGAGATTCTTTTGAGTGGGGGTGAGTTGTCACATCCCTAGTCAGTGCTTGCATTAGGACTAGCTAGAGTGTGCATCATGTTTACTTTTTCTAGAAACTTGAAATGGGGATGACAGAAACCCCAACACCCCTCTTCTTTCTACTAGGGTTTAATAAAATCTTTTCCAATGTACCCAAAATGCCCTTCAAAAATGTTCATCATCTTTGCCTTGGTCTCAAACCTTTGACAAAAATGATGCACAATTTTCTAGGACATCCAAAGGTCACTGGATTAATTCATATTGTATTTGCATTTGGGCATTTAAATGCTATAAAATATTTTAAATGCCCAAATAATCATAAACTAAAATGTTCCATGATGTTCATATTATATACATTGGGCATGAGTAGTTTCATGATTTATGAAAGTGCTTAGCATTTTTATTAATTTAACAAAGTGGCAGAAAAACAAAAACAGAAACAAATTAGGAAGAGAGAGAGAGAGAGAAGGCCACAGCTCACTTACCTAGACTGTGCCGGCCCACCTGGCCCATGCCAGTCACCCCCTACCTCTGCCAGTAGGCAGAGGAGGGACAGCGCACGGCGCGCGCGGGTGCCACGCACCTCTCTGCCTACCTGCGTCGTCCGCGGCACCGCGACGCCTCGAAGGACCTCCTCGGTGCCGCCCCGAGCCTCTGGACACGTCCACTTCCCCCTGCCTCTCTCCCTCGCCCTCTCCTCGCCATGGCCGCAGCGCTCGTGAGCTCGCCGTCATAACCACCGCAGCCGCCGTGCTCCCCTCGCATCGTCTTCGTGCCCCCGAGCTCCGTCTCTTCACGCTGAAGCTCTGCGCCGAGCCACGCATCGCCGGAAGCCCCAACGCGCCGTCCCCGAGCTCTTCTTCCTCCTTCGGCCGCCGAGATCACCGGCGACCTCACGTCGTCTCCAGCTCGTCCTCGACCTCGCCGTCAGCTCCGTCGCAACCACCGTGAGCTTGGCCACCTCCCCATCCTCTATGTTCTCCCTCTCGAGCCCCGTAGCGTTTGCACGTAGCTCACCCGCACGCGTCGTCGTGGAGCTCGTCGCCGACGAGACTCCGGCCACCCAACGGCCTCGCCACCCTGTCCACTAGTCTTACCGCACCCCCTGGAGTCCAACGCACCACTCCACGTGCCTCCTAGAGACGAGCCCGAGCTCACCTGAGCTCCGGCAGCCGCCAAGGTCGTCGCCGGGGCCGTTTCCGGTGACCCTGAGGCCAATCACCACCACCACTGGATGCGGCTCACTCCCCGCATCACGTAGATGTGCTCCGCCGTCGCTTTGGTCACCGGAGCATGAATCCCGCACCGCACCGCCGCGTCTGGCCTCGCCGGTGGCTAAACACCGGCCAGTTTGACCCCCTTTGACCATGGGTGGGCCTAGTTTGACCCCCTGGGGTCGATGACAGGTGAGGCCTAGCCGGCTAATTAAGCCAGGGTTAGCACTAATTTTAATTAGTTAAGCTAATGACACTGACATGCGGGACGCACTGTCAGGTTTGACCTGGACCAGGTCTATTGACCTGCTGATGTCAGCATGATGTCATGCTGACGCAGTAAAGTCTTTTCTGGAATTATTTGATTTAAAACAATTCAGGAAATTCCAGAAAATGCTTTAAACTTCTAAAAATCATATAAATTCAACAATAGCTCAGATGGAAAAGATTTATATATGAAAATTTATCAGAAAAATCCAATCTTTCTAATGGTACTGGTTTCATGCATGTTTAAGCAAGTTAACATTGTTGTTCACATCAAAACATGATAATGCACTTTAAATAATTATAGTTTGGGTATAAATTTGAATCTTTGATTCAAATGATCTCAAACCTTTGTGTTTATAGTTGGATTAGCTCAAAACACATTCATCTTGCCATGTCATGAGCATGCATCATATTGCTGCATTTGTTTGTGTATTGATTGTATTATCGGTGTTCTCTGCGGTAGGTCCTGCTCCCGAGGATACATCTGCGTATCCAACTGAAGAGCAGTACCCGACAACCAATCTGTCAGGCAAGCAACCCATTGATCATTCCGATACAAACCCATCATCTCGCTCCTGCTCTCTTTTACTGCATTAAGGCAACAGCGTGTGAACTGCTACTTGCTGCGGTAGATGAACCCCATTCCTTTGCATGACCTGTCATTGCCATAGTAAATAGTTGAAACCCACTAGTATGTGTAGGAGTTGATTGAGCCATGTGATGTGTTCCCTACCATGCTATTTATTTATGTTGCCTGCTATGCTTAAAGTTGTGTCAGGTCTGGTTCATCTGGGTGATGGATCAGAGTGAAATGATCATGTCTGGTAATGAGAGTGAAGTGTGGAATATGCTTGGTAAAGGTATCGATGAAAGGCCATGTAGGAGTACATGGTGGGTTGTTTCATTGGAACCGTCCATAGGACCTGAGAAATGTATGTGTGATTCAAGATTCAGCTACTACCACACATTGGGCCCTAAAATATGACCCCGCTCGACTTATTGACTGCCCTTGTTCTCTATCCAGGAGTTGCAACGAGTTTCTGGTGTTTGTAGTTTACTGGAGGTCGTGCGCAGCGCTGACCCTCGGGGTGGGCGGTGACACGGCAGGTGCGTGGCACGGTGTACCGGTCGCCTGTTTGGTGACTCGGGAACCCTGTACACATCGTTTGGGGCCGTGAGCGACACCCCGGCCGGATCTCCCCACGGATGGAACCCAAATAGGCGATAAACCTGGACTAGAGACTTGAGTGGTTGGTTAGGTCGTGGTCTACATCCACGTCGGCTTTCGCTTGAAGTCTGCCGAGCACATGACGTGTGCAGACGCTAAGTGGTGGAAACATGTGTGAAGAAGTACACCCCTGTAGGGTTACCAATCTATTCGAATAGCCGTTGTTCGCGGTTAAGGACCACTTGGTTGCTTATACAGTTCATAGACAAGTTGATGGTTACTCCTAAAAGTCTCAAGACAAGTGTGAGTGCCGTGGATGGCCCTTCCGTATGATGACGGAAGAGGGTCCACGGTGGTGTATTGTTGTGGTGAGTAGAGGACTCGTGTGCGTAGTCTCATCTTGCAATCTGCTAAGAGTTGTAGAATAGGTTAGCCAAGAGTCAAAGCTGGCTTGCTACAATGAACTCCACTACCCTTGTTGATAATGATGCATGTATGATAGGATCTGATGTAAGTCTTGCTGAGTACCTTTGTACTCATGTTTGCTTAATAATTGTTGCAGAGGAGAACCATGCCTCCTCTGAGGGGTTCTACATAGACGTTGACGTCAACGAGTAGCTTGCTACCCAGACGGTGATCCTGAGCTTGTGAAGGGCCTTGTTGATAGTCAGGCTACACCAAGCATGTTTTCTTTCCAAGTTGTCTATACTCAGACAAGTTAGCTTCCGCTTGTGCTTGTATGCTTGTATGACTTGAGTGTTGGGTCATGTGACCCCTATCTGTATGGATATGTTATGTATGGCTCTTCGGAGCCTCTTAAATAAAGTACTTTGAGTCATAGAGTTCTGTTGTGATGCAATGTTGTATTTGCACATATTGAGCATATTGTGTGTATGTTGTTGAAATGCTTGATATGTGTGGGATCCGACACCTAGTTGTTTACCCTTGGTAGCCTATCTTACAGGGAAATGCCTCCTAGTCCTTCCACTAAGCCTTGGTAGCTTACTACTACTCCGGAACATGTAGGCTGGACGGCATGTGTCCTTCTTCATTCCTGTGTCTAACCCTTAGGGGAAATGTCACGCTTTGTTCCTTTAAGTCCATATAGCTTGCTACGAGTTGGGTTCATACGTTGATGACCGACACGTTCGTTGCTGGGTCATGGATGCATGTCTCTGTAAATTAGTGCCACTTTTGGTTTATAACTAGCCATGTCGGCCCGGGTTCTCTGTCATATGGATGCTAGCGACACTATCATATACGTGTGCCAAAATGCACAAACGGTCCCGGGCCAGGTAAGGTGGCACCCGTGGGAATACCGTGCGTGAGGCCGCAAAGTGATATTGTGTGTTACAAGCTAGATCGGTGTGACTTAGGATCGGGGTCCTGACACTCCGGTAATAAATGGTAGCTAATCTCGTGAGCGCTAAAGTTTCTGTTTTTTACAGCATGATCACATAAACTTCACACAAGTATTCCCAAAGGTTCTACTTGGCACAAACACTAATTAAAACACAAAACCACATCTAAACAGAATCTAGATGCAATATTTATTCCTAAACAGAAGAAAAAGCAAAGAAAATTGGGTTGTCTCCCAACAAGCGCTTTTCTTTAATGCCTTTTAGCTAGGCATGATGATTTTAATGATGCTCGCATAAAAGATAAGAATTGAAACATAAAGGGAGCATCATGAAGAATATGACTAGCACATTTAAGTCTAAGCCACTTCCTATGCATAGGGATTTTGTGAGCAAACAACTTATGGGAACAATAATCAACTAGCATAGGAAAGCAAAACAAGCATAGCTTCAAAACTTCAAGCACGTAGAGAGGAAACTTGATATTATTGCAATTCCTACAAGCATATGATCCTCTCTCATAATAATTTTCAGTATCATTATGAATGAATTCAACAATATAACCATCACGTAAAGCATTCTTGTCATGATCCCCAAGCTTATAAATTTTATTACTCTCCATATAAGCAAAATTCTTCTCATTCGGAATAGTGGGAGTATCATAAGAGACTTAAATACTATAGATTGTTTCCACATTAAAAGAGTAATGTTCAGAAAAAGGGTAATCATAATCATGACAAGTTTGATAAATATAATCATCACTACTTTTTATAGCATAAGTGTCATCACAATAATCATCATAAGTAGGAGGCATGCTTTCATCATAATAGATTTGCATATAGAGACTTGGGAGGCTAAAAATATCATCTTCATCAAGCGTAGCATCCCCAGGCTTGGGACAAACATTAATTGCAGTAAATAAATTCTCAAACATGTCATTCTCACAAAACATAGCATCCCAAAGCTTGGGCCTTTTCATATCATAAGCATGGTCACTCTCATCGTTAATAGTATGGATAGCACCGATAGTATAGCAATTATCATCATCACAATGAGTAATAGGAGCAAAATCATTTGGGAGGGATACCTTTTTATCTTTGCTTCTCCGTCTTTTCTTTTTCTTCTTCACATTAAGTATGGGTTTAATCTTCTTTTTGGAGCTCTTTATTAATGAGATTGGTAGAATAGAAGGCTCCTCCTCGTTACCTGATTCATCATAAGAAAGAATAGGAGGATATTGGGAAATCTCTTCCCCTTCATTAGTATCCGCTTCATCTTATATTTGTTTTCTTGACTTTATGTAATTGGCAATATAAGGATTTTCAACGCAATTCACAACACAATACATATAAATTTCCTCCAGATCAAAATCAAGAACTTTATCAAGAACAAATTCTGGAAGATCCTTAGTTAAACGTTTCATTTCTTCATAACCCACAAGCAAACTAAATTCATCATGATGTGCAAGAGAAATCAAGTCATCACAATTTTTGGGCACGATTCGATCATGAAACAATTCACATTGGGGATTTAAATGATCGCGTTCATTGCAAAGTTCACAAGGATGGCAAAGAAATTTTAAATTTTCAGCACAATCATCTAGCCTCTCTAGCAACCATTTAGTTTCTAAATACCTATGCCTCTTGCAAAATCTATCTTCTCTATTTGGTATGTACTTGCAAACTCTGTGCACTCCACAAAAATCGACATGCTTATATGAGATATTTTCATCATGACTAGTGCAATCATCATTAGTACTATGGATATTCAAATAATTCACACTAACAATATTGCAATCATGCGCATCATTCAAGTTTTTAGTGCCAAGCATTCTATGTAATTCATCTTCTAGTGCTTGAGCACAATTTTCCTTCCCATCATTTTCACGAAAGATACTAAAAAGATGAAGCATATGAGGTAACCTTAATTCCATTTTTTGTAGTTTTCTTTTATAAACGAAACTAGTGATAAAACAAGAAACTAGACGATTCGATTGAAAGATCTAAAGATATACCTTCAAGCACTAACCTCCCCGGCAACGGCGCCAGAAAAGAGCTTGATGTCTACTACGCAACCTTCTTCTTGTAGACGTTGTTGGGCCTCCAAGTGCAGAGGTTTGTAGGACAGTAGCAAATTTCCCTCAAGTGGATGACCTAAGGTTTATCAATCCGTGGGAGGCGTAGGATGAAGATGGTCTCTCTCAAACAACTCTGCAACCAAATAACAAAGAGTCTCTTGTGTCCCCAACACACCCAATACAATGGTAAATTGTATAGGTGCACTAGTTCAGCGAAGAGATGGTGATACAAGTGCAATATGGATGGTAGATATAGGTTTTTGTAATCTGAAAATATGAAAACAGCAAGGTAAGTAAAGATAAAAGTGAGCATAAACGGTTTTGCAATGATAGGAAACAAGGCCTAGGGTTCATACTTTCACTAGTAGAAGTGCTCTACCATAATAACATAACTGGATCATATAACTATCCCTCAACATGCAACAAAGAGTCACTCCAAAGTCACTAATAGTGGAGAACAAACAAAGAGACTATGGTAGGGTATGAAACCACCTCAAAGTTATTCTTTCTGGTCGATCTATTCAAGAGTCTATAGTAAAATAGCATGAAGCTATTCTTTCCGTTCGATCTATCTTAGAGTTCGTACTGGAATAACACCTTAAGATACATATCAACCAAAACCCTAATGTCACCTAGATACTCCATTGTCACCTCAAGTATCCGTGGGCATGATTATACGATATGCATCACACAATCTCAGATTCATCTATTCAACCAACACAAAGTACTTCAAAGAGTGCCCCAAAGTTTCTACCGGAGAGTCAAGATGAAAACGTGTGCCAACCCCTATGCATAGATTCCCAAGGTCACGGAACCCGCAAGTTGATCACCAAAACATACATCAAGTAGATCACATGATATCCCATTGTCACCTCAGATAAGCACATGCAAGACATACATCAAGCGTTCTCAAATCCTTAAAGACTCAATCCGATAAGATAACTTCAAAGGGAAAACTCAATTCATCACAAGAGAGTAGAGGGGGAGAAACATCATAAGATCCAACTATAATAGCAAAGCTCGCGATACATTAAGATCGTGCCATCTCAAGAACACGAGAGAGAGAGAGAGAGAGATCAAACACATAGCTACTGGTACATACCCTCAGCCCCGAGGGTGGACTACTCCCTCCTCATCATGGAGAGCGCCGGGATGATGAAGATAGCCACCGGAGAGGGATTCCCCCCTCAGGTAGGGTGCCAGAACGAGTCTAGATTGGTTTTCGGTGGCAACAGAGGCTTTAGGCGGCGGAACTCCCGATCTAGGTTATTTTCCGGAGGTTTCAGTATTTTTAGGATGTTTTGGCGTAGGGCACAAGTCAGGGGGGTCTCCGGGCTGTCCACGAGATAGGGGGGCGCCACCAGTGGGGGTGGGCGCACCCCCCACCCTTGTGGGCAGCCCGTGACTCTCCTGGCCCAACTCTTTTACTTCGGGGGCTTCTTTTGGTCCATAAAAAATCATCAAAAATTGGCACGTCAATTGGACTCCGTTTGATATTCCTTTTCTATAAAACTCAAAAATAAGGAAAAAACTGAAACTGGCACTGGGCTCTGGGTTAATAGGTTAGTCCCAAAAATCATATAAAATTGTATATAAAAGCACATAAAACATCCTAGAAGGATAATATAATAGCATGGAACAATCAAAAATTATAGATACGTTGGAGACGTATCAAGCCCCTAGGCCAACGAGCATGTGCATGGCTTTCTCTGACGAGGTGGTAGTGAGCGCTCGTGTGCTCCATTGTAGGTGTTGGTCATTATGGTGTGAAGGAAATATGCCCTAGAGGCAATAACAAAGTTGTTATTTTATATTTCATTATTTCATGATAAATGTTTATTATTCATGCTAGAATTGTATTAACCGGAAACTTGATACATGTGTGGATACATAGACAAAATACCAAGTCCCTAGTAAGCCTCTACTAGACTAGCTCGTTAATCAAAGACGGTTAAGTTTCCTAACCATAGACATGTGTTGTCATTCGATGAACGGGATCACATCATTAGGATAATGATGTGATGGACATGACTCATCCGTTAGCTTAGCATATTGATCGTTTAGTTTTATTGCTATTGCTTTCTTCATGTCAAATACATGTTCCTTCGACTATGAGATTATGCAACTCCCGGGTACCGGAGGAATACTGTGTGTACTATCAAACGTCACAACGTAACTGGGTGATTATAAAGATGCTCTATAGGTATCTCCGAAGGTGTTTGTTGGGTTGGCATAGATCAAGATTAGGATTTGTCACTCCGAGTATCGGAGAGGTATCTCTGGGCCCTCTCGGTAATGCACATCATAAGAAGCCTTGCAAGCAATGTGACTAATGAGTTAGTTGAGGGATGATGCATTACAGAACGAGTAAAGAGACTTGCCGGTAATGAGATTGAACTAGGTATGAAGATACCGACGATCGAACCTCGGGCAAGTAACATACCGATGACAAAGGGAATAACATATGTTGTCATTACGGTACGACCGATAAAGATCTTCGTAGAATATGTAGGATCCAATATGAGCATCCAGGTTCCGCTATTGGTTATTGACCGGAGATGTGTCTCGGTCATGTCTACATAGTTCTCGAACCCGTAGGGTCCGCACACTTAACGTTCGATGACGATTTTGTATTATATGAGTTATGTGATTTGATGACCAAATGTTGTTCGGAGTCCCGGATGAGATCACGGACATGAGGAGGAGTCTCGAAATGTTCGAGAGGTAAAGATTGATATATAGGATGATGGTATTTGGACACCAGAAGTGTTCCGGGTGATACCAGGTCACCGGAAGGGGTTCCTAGCACCCCCCCCCCCCCGGCAAAGTTATGGGCCTATTAGGCCAAGGGAGGGGTAGACCAGCCCACAGGGGGCGGGTGCGCCCCTCCTAGATAGATATGGCGTGAGCGTAGAAATTTTTGAAATTGCATACTACGTTTCCCAACTGTGGCATCATGAGCCAGGTCTATGCGTAGATGATATGCACGAGTAGAACACAAAGAGTTGTGGGTGGTGATCGTCATACTATTTACCACCAATGTCTTATTTTGATTCGGCAGTATTGTTGTATGAAGTGTCTTGGACCAACCTTACATGACCACGTTCATGAGACTGGTTCCACCGACAGACATGCAACTAGTTTTGCATAAAGGTGTTGGCGGGTGTCTGTTTCTCCTACTCTAGTTGAATCAAATTTGACCGCGGCCGGTCCTTATTGAAGGTTAAAACAACAAACTTAATAATTCACCGTTGTGGTTTTTTGTGTTGTAGGTAAGAACGGTACTTGCTAGAAGCCCGTAGCAGCCACGTAAAACTTGCAACAACAAAGTAGAGGACGTCTAACTTCTTTTTGCGGGGCATGTTGTGATGTGATATGGTCAAGATGTGATGAGTTATACATTATTGTATGAGATGATCATGTTTTGTAAGATATCTTACAACCGACACGGGCCTTATGGTTGTCTCTTTATTGTATGAAATGCATACGCCATGTAATTGCTTTACTTTATCATTATGAGTTAGCGATAGTTGTAGAAGCAATAGTTCGCGAGACGACCACGACGCTATGATGGAGATCAAGGTGTCAAGCCGGTGACGATGGAGATCATGAAGGTGCTTTGGAGATGGAGATCAAAGGCACAAGATGATGATGCCCATATCATGTCACATATTTTGATTGCATGTGATGTTTATCTTTTTATGCATCTTATTTTGCTTAGTACGGCGGTAGCATTATAAGATGATCCCTTACTAAAAACTCAAGGTATAAGTGTTCTCCCTGAGTATGCACCGTTGTGACAGTTCGTCGTGCTGAGACACCGCGTGATGATCGGGTGTGATAAGCTCTATGTTCACATACAACGGGTGCAAAATAATTTTGCACATGCGGAATACTCGGGTTAAACTTGACGAGCCTAGTATGTACATACATGGCCTCGGAACACTGGAGGCCGAAAGGTCGAACATGAATCATATAGTAGATATGATCAACATAGAGATGTTCACCATTGAAAACTACTCCATCTCACGTGATGATCGTACATGGTTTAGTTGATTTGGATCACGTATCATTTAGATGACTTGAGGGATGTCTATCTAAGTGGGAGTTCTTTAGTAATATGATTAATTGAACTTAATTTATCATGAACTTAGTCCTGATAGTTTTTGCATATCTATGTTGTATATCAATGGCCCGTGCTACCGTTCCCTTGAATTTTAATGCGTTCCTAGAGAAATCTAAGTTGAAAGATGATGGTAGCAACTACACGAACTGGGTCCGTAACTTGAGGATTATCCTCATTCCTGCACATAAGAATTATGTCCTTGATGCACTGCTAGGTGAAAGGCCAGCTGCAGGAGCAGATGCCGATGTTTTGATCGTCTGGCAAGCTCGATCTGATGACTACTCTATAGTTCAGTGTGACATGCTTTACGGCTTAGAATCGGGACTTCAAAGACGTTTTGAACATCATGGAGCATATGAGATGTTCCAAGAGTTGAAGTTAATATTTCAAGCAAATGCCCGAGTTGAGAGATATGAAGTCTCCAACAAGTTCTATAGCTGCAACATGGAGGAGAATAGTTCTATCAGTGAACACATACTCAAAATGTCTGGATATCATAATCACTTGACTCAACTAGGAGTTAACCTTATAGATGATAGTGTCATTGACAGAGTTCTCCAATCACTGCCACCAAGCTACAAAGGATTCGTGATGAACTATAATATGCAAGGGATGGAGAAGACAATTCCCGAGCTCTTCGCAATGCTCAAAGCTGCGGAGGTAGAAATCAAAAAGGAGCATCAAGTGTTGATGGTTAACAAGACCACTAGTTTCAAGAAAAGGGGCATGGGAAATAAGGGGAACTTCAAGAAGAATGGCAAACAAGTTGCTACTCCCGGGAAGAAACCCAAGTCTGGACCCAAGCCTGAAACTGAGTGCTTCTACTGCAAAGGGGCTGGTCACTGGAAGCGGAACTGCCCCAAGTATTTGGCGGATAAGAAGGATGGCAAAGTGAACAAAGGTATATTTGATATACATGTTATTGATGTGTACCTTACTAATGCTCGTAGTAGCGCCTGGGTATTTGATACTAGTTCGGTTGCTCATATTTGTAAGTCGAAACATGGGCTATAGATTAAACGAAGATTGGCTAAGGAAGAGGTGACGATGCGTGTGGGAAATGGTTCCAAAGTCGATGTGATCGTCGTCGGCACGCTACCTCTACATCTACCTTCGGGGTTAGTTTTAGACGTAATTTGGTGCCAGCGTTGAGCATGAACGTTATATATGTATCTTGTTTGATGTGAGACGGTTATTCACTTAAATCAGAGAATAATGGTTGTTCTATTTTTATGAGTAATATCTTTTATGGTCATGCACCCTTGAAGAGTGGTCTATTTTTGTTGAATCTCGATTGTGGTGATACACATGCAAATTACCTCACTTTTATGAAAGTTAATTTTCAACCTAGTCATAATTTAGAAAAAATTCAAAATTATTTTCACATTTTTGGCTTGATTTAAATCATCTTTAAATAAAAGGATAGTGTCATCTGCATATTGCTAGATAGACACATCATTTTCCTTGTGATTTTTAACAAGTCCACTAATCACTTTTTTATCTACTACCCTGTCAAACAAGAATGTTAAAACATCAACTGCTAGATCAAAGAGCAAAGGGGGCATAGAGTCTCCTTGTCTCAGTCCCTGATGGGTTTTAAAGAAGGAACCAATCTCTCCATTCACCTTAACAGACACTTTCCCTTCAATAATTGTTTTCATCGCCCAATTAATCATTTCATCATGAAATCTCTTCATCTTAAGAGTGTGAAAAAGAAATCACCATTTAACTTTGTCAAAGGCCTTTTCAAAATCAATCTTAAATAGGACTCCCAATTTCTTAGTTTTGTGCATAGAATTCGGAGTTTCATGCAACACCATCACCCCCCAATATATATCTTCCTTTGATAAAAGCAGTTTGAGAAGCCCTAATTCCTCGAGATATCTCCATTATAAGTGTGTTGACCAAATAATTGTATTTAAAAAAACATTCAGCAGACATATAGGTCTGTATTTCTGAATTCTATCAGTATCTCTTCCTTTGGGTAAAAGGGGAATTATCCCATATTCTAGCCTATCCAGGTCTAAATCATGTTCATAAAACTCCTATAGTAATGCATACATATCATATTTGACCAAATCCCAATAATGTTGGTAGAATTCTATGTTAAAACCATCCGGGCCAGCAACCTTTTTTTTTATTTCTAATATTGCTTTCTTTAATTCCTCCATAGTGAATTTTTTAATGAGAAAACTCTGCTCCTCCTTAGTGAGTGTTTCCACCCCACTAGACTCCATTCCTAGAGTTTTGAACTCAGGTTCGCTAAAAAAATCTTACAAAAGTTAGTAATATGATTTTTTAGATTATATTGTCCCTCGATCACACCTTCATCTTATACCGGTTTAACAATCCTGCTTTTCCTAAGTCTCCCATTCACTTCAACATGGTACTATCTGGTATTTGAGTCACCTTCAAACAATTCGGTATCATGAGGTCTTTGCATCCATTTAATTTCTTCCCCCTTCATTTTTCAAATCATCGTGACAAGCTTTTTTATACTCCCTCTCATTATTCCACAAAACCCCGGTCTCTCCTTGTTTGTCTAATCTATCTACACTACTAGGGAAAAGCCTAGCAGTACCGCGGGTTTTAGGTGTATCAGTAGCGTAGGCACCCGCGCTACGGATACAACGCTACAGCTAACATGTATCAGTAGCGCGGGTTGCCCACGCTACTGCTATACATGGGTAGCAGTTGCGAGGTTTGTAGAAACGCACTGCTGATAATAGCTACATCGCTTTTAGTAAAGCCACGCTGCTACTAATCTAACTAGTAGTAGTGTGCTTTCTGTCCAGCGCTACTAGTATAGTGTTTTTCATTTTTTTGCGTATTTATACGTCGTTATATAAATTTTGATACAGTACCAATTAATAGGTTGTTATGTCATTATGTCCATGATGAATTAATATATCATTGCGAGGAAGAAACATGGATTAGATTCATTTGGATAAATCAAAAGTTGAATTAGGACGACGATCCTACTAATTCAACTTTTGGTCACTTTTGATCTATCCACATGAATATAATCCGCGTTCCTTCCACCAACACTAGCTAATAACAAATCGTCAAGATAATCATGATCATCATCATCATCATATTAATATAAAAACTCTTGCATCATATCATCACCAAAAACACTAGCTAATAATCATCATAGTCATTACCACCAACACTATTTAATCATTATAGTCGGTCATAGTGTAGCTATCTAATCACCACCAACACTAGCCAATAATAATCATCATAGTCATCACCACCAACACTAGTTATTTAATCATCATAGTCATAGTGTAGCATATCATCATCATCTTCAAACTCATTCTAACTAGCTAATCACTTATGTTGCTCTCTCTCAGGTAAAATAGCATAAAACATGTGTAGCACTCATTCATCATATTGGAGAATGCAGATGAACATGTCTCCTAATTGTGGGATGCGCTTCTGATTGCTGCCCCCTAGTACTTCTCTGTTGCAATCCTTCACAATTTTGCTCTAGTCTTTGACTATTAAGACTTGCTCGCTTCGAGAAACCATGAATGCACTCATGTGCAATACAGGATATCTTGGCAGTAAGCTAACCATTGTCATGCAACCTTTAGTCTCGATCCAATGAGGCACAACATTCATCGGTAGTCCCAATTGAAGAACGTCGTAGTAACATACTTAACAATGAAGTTTAGCTTAAAAAATAATGTATGCAAAAGATGCACTGAGGACAAATAGTAAAAATCTTACCATGTTTCCTAAATAGATGTGACTGTAGTTCAATACGCACACTAGTGGTTGCATGTGTTGAGTACTAATATTTCGAAGTCTAGGAAAATAACCTGTCTTGGCAGTATCAAGATCCTCAAGCCATGAAACATAATGACTTATCTCCTCACAGTTTAGTTCAACCCAGAGACAGTAGTAGGTGCCATCTACCAAGCGTCGGACATGTTTGCTTGAATGGAAATAAGTTGTCAATAGAAATTAGTTGTCAACTATTTTTAAATAAACAGTATAAATTACTTAATAAATATGGTTGAGAAACTCACATAATGGTAGAACTGGAGGCTTCTGAACATCGACCCAAATGTCGATATTACCTTCAATTTCATCTTTCGGACGAATATCAAAGGTGAGCATATTAGGCTTAAATGCATAAGCCTTGCATAGTGCTCTCCAATTTTTGCATGCAAAATAGAGTAGGTGTCTGCATTGTATAATTTTACGGCAAAAGTATAACCATGCTCGGTCCTAAAGTGAACTCTCTTTACCTCCATACTTTCCATAGTACTGAAACCAATCTTATCCAAGACATACATTCTTGCATGGCAGGGGATACGCTAGTAGAATTGTAAAAAAAATAAAATTATAAGTTGAAGCAGAAGTCAACCCGTTCCATATATCGAGCAATGACACACAAGGAGCCAAAACAGACCTAAAGTCAACCCGTTCCATATATCGAGCAATGACATAGAAAAATGCCCTATATTTTGCCAAAATATCATTCAATTCCCATTCTGGCAAATCACAAGCACTCGATATGTCCTACATTGTAGCATAAGTCATGCTAAAATTCATGAAATAATTCGGCATCACCTTTGCTAAACACATGACATATCGAGCGCCTGAAGTTTGCCAGAACAGAAACGAATCAACATTCCGGCAAAATATAGGCCACTCAAAGGTGTTCCCTGCAAACATGGCCACTTGGGCAAGCACTAGTACTATAGAACATTGTGGCAACTACTCGTGTAGCTACTACTCTACTACAACTATCAAAACATCTACATCATCATCGACATGGAGATTTGGTGGTCTCACCTCGAGGTCGGAGGGGGCGGTGACGGGGACGACGGCGGGGATGATGCAGAGGCTCCTTGATTTCTACAAAAACATAATATAAACAAAACATTATTAATTATCCTCATCTTAGGACTTAGTGAAACCCTATAAGCTATCAACTAAACCTTATTATGCTCATTCAAAAGACCTACATTTACTAAAAAAAATGTAAAACCTAGTTCTAACCGTACAGTCACTATAGTTCTAGCCCTAACATCTATCCATCCATCCATGTATCTATATATCCATCAATATAACCATCCATCCATCTATACATCCATTTGTCTATCCATGAAATATATCAAACATCCACATCATCATCTATTCAAAATGTTCTATATATACCTAAAACATCTACATCATCATCCACTATTACTATTTTTTTACTAAACCCTAAACATATGCCCTAAGTTTAGAATATAACAAGTACAGGACATTTTTTCAAATTCTACTAACTAAAATTTCCATTACTAAAATTTCTAATCAAAAGACCTAAAATTTCCTATTCTATTCAAAACACCTAAAATAGTCTAACAATTATTCTATTACAAAACCTACATTCTACAATATCTACATTTAAATTACCTACATTCTACAAGAACAGAGAGAAGGGAGGGAGGG
>LR738711.1:70428373-70484574 GCA_902687465.1 Secale cereale
AGATGTGTGCATACTTATGAAGATGCTTTGGACTGCACAGCGCACATACTAGGATCAACACTCCCCCTATATTTTATAAACAACACACTCCTTGAAACTACGAATATAATGCTATGCATGGATGCAAGGAAGATATCATGAGCACAGAGTAACAGGGCAAGAGAAGCAAAAGCTCACAACCTATTAGATAGCATAGACATAATGACGAAATAAGGAGTAGAGTGCATATGTCTCACACCATATGATAGGTCTCACACACACGACACAAACCAACGAAAGCAAACAAGGTTCAACCAACGAAAGCAAATAAACGAGGCACAAGACACACACACGCAAGTCCTACACTCTCTCCCCCTTTGGCATCGAGACACCAAAAGGGCAGAGAGGACCCCTATGACATAAGTGGAAGCTCAGGCGGAGGAGATCAGTCGTCACGCGCCTCGTCAGTCTCCTGCTACTCCTCCTCGGAATCAGACCACTTGTATCCCTGCTTGGCAATCCACTCGGCCTCTGGAGTAATGTTCGACTCAGAGCCACTAGTCACAATCTCGCCAAAGGTCCTCAAGATATTCTTGTCGCGCCGGCGAGCCTGCTTCTGAGCAACATGTGACTTGTATTGGCCCTTGGCCTGCATACAGAACAGAGCCTTCATCTTGCTCTTCAGCTTTTTAGCCCATGAGGGCTCAGACGATGGGGGAGCATACCCTCAGAACTGTCCTCATCAGCTGCCTCTTCCTCAATTTTCTCCTCATCCACATCCATCTGAGTCGCAGCAGCCTCCGCACGGGTAGTGGTGTTAGCCCATTGGCTCTTGATGCGAAGCTTGATAGGCTCATGACGAATCCAGTGAGGAGCCTCAAACTCTTCATCGGGATAGAGTTTTTCCCAAGTCTTGGTGATCAGCAGAAACATATATGGACCATAGATAGGCACTTTGTGGGTGAACACTGCAAAGCGTAGCTCACACCACATGACATGTGAGATATCAAGTGGTTGAGTCTGAGCACTACGGGCCTCCTCACAAATGAGCATCATGTCCACGAGGTATGCATGTACCTTGTCCTTGTCCCCGATGCGAGGAAATAGTGAGTTGCGGAAGATCTGATGCATAATATCCAGAAAAGGGTTCATAACCCAAGTCTTCTTGCCACCTGCGAGCGTCTTCTACACATAATAGGGCAGCAGCCGGTTCTTGTTGGCAGACTCTTGATTGGCATGAGGACGAACTCCAACAGGAGTGTGGATCCCCTCATCAGCAACCTGAAGCAGATCCATGAAATCCTTCCAAGTAGCAGTCATCTTTTGTCCATTGGTCATCCAAGTCATGTTGCGTTCCTCCTTAGGATGGAAGTGGACCAAAGCAAAGAAGTGGGCCACAATCTCTGGGTCAAAGTCCATATGAAAAGACATGATATGCTCAATTCCAAACTGCTCCACGAGGTCTAGAGCCTCAGCAAAATAGGCCCGGTGCTCCTCCTTCCTCATGTGATGCATGTCAATCCAG
This sequence comes from Secale cereale, assembly GCA_902687465.1. Classification (NCBI taxonomy): domain Eukaryota; kingdom Viridiplantae; phylum Streptophyta; class Magnoliopsida; order Poales; family Poaceae; genus Secale; species Secale cereale. The sequence goes on from LR738711.1 coordinate 70,429,878, forward strand.
TGTGCATCCACATATAAGTTGTGTTTGCTCTTGAGCACCTATGTGAAGATAAGATACTGCTGCTTGGTCCAGAACAAATCATCTCCTCTGAACTGAGCCCGGGGATTCACATAGGGATTGATCTTCCTCCTAGCGATGAACTCAGCTGATGGAATCTCGTCCATGCCCATTGTTGGGTCCTTGTTCTTGGTGGCAGTGGACTTGGTTCGGCGTTGTGGTGCATTGGAGCCCTCAGGAACATCATCTTGGTTGCGCAGACATTTTGACCCTGTGTCATGGCTGGGATTCGAGCGACGGACATTTGAACCGGAGCCACCACCTATGACACAAACACAAGAACACGCAAGAGACACAAAGAGAATCAATGCAAAAGCCACAGAAAAGCACAAGAAACATGTAAAAATGATAATAAGTATGGGCTACGAAGAAGGTGTGGAGTGAACGGTAGTACTACTCGAAGATGCGGAAGTAAAATTTTGGTGCCGCTCCGGGGGCGGTAGTACCGCGCCGGGGGGGCGGTAGTACCGCACCGGGGTGGCACGATAGTACCACATCTAGAGCGGTACTAAAATTTTACTTCCGCGTCTAGCACGGTAGTACCGCATCAAAGAAGCGGTAGTACCGTGATGCGTCAGAGCGGTAGTACTGTAGGCAACCTGCGGTAGTACCGCTCGGGGTCAGATCCGAATGCGGATCCAATCTATGAATGCGTAAGACGGAATGAGCGGTACTACGGTTGATCACAACTCCTTAGTAGCAACATACTGACTAGCATCTCTACTGCACAACTACTCTCCTACACCCTAATCTTCCATGGATAAGGCCTACAAGAACTCAAGAACTGCATGTTTCTCCCCAAAACCTAGATACAACAAAAAGGGCAAAAGAAGAAGGGATTTGGGGAGAAACCTTGTTCCATGGCAAGAGGGTAAGGTGGGGAATGATCCCACTGGTCGGAATGCGAGGAGAGTGGCCGGAGAAGGAGATCCGGCGAGGTCCTCCAGCGCCATTCTTGGGAGAGAGAGAGAGACGACGTGGGGAAAACGAGTTGAATGGGTATGGGGGAGTTAGAACTCCCCCTGCCCGCTTATAACCCCCACCCGTTCAAAATGACGCGGTAGTACCGCGTATCATCATGGCAGTACTGCCCGGGCGGAAGTACCGCTCGCAGGACAGTAGTACCGCTCTCCAGCGGCAGTAAAATATTACTGTCGTGTTGGTTGCGGTAGTACCGGTAGGCTCTCTTGCGGTAGTACCGTGACTAACCACGGTAGTACCGCTCCCCCAGGAAAGTGCAAGTTTCGACAAGGAAGGCTTAAGCAAAGCAACTACGGACTAAGAGCACACAAACAAGGCAACAGGAAAGAAAGACAACAGACAACTAGAACAACACACGAGACACCCCTCTTTGAAAGAGGTCGGTGGCCAGAGCCACCTATGTTTGAGTTTGGTATGGCACCGCGAAGAATTATCCTTGGGCCCATGACCTACACTCGTCTTGAAACACTAGTACCATCTAAAATGGCAAACAATAAAAACTTGATCGATTTATGCATAATGGGGGAGGAAGAGTTCATTGAGAGAACAATACTCCCCCTATGTCCATGCCTACACCTAGACAAGATAATCATGTTGAGTGGGAGGAGCGTGTGCAAGGTTTCAACCCACATTACTCAAATCTATGATATTTAGCTCATGCCTTAACTCGCGAAATCTTGCTTCATCCAATGGCTTCGTGAAGATATCTGCAAGGTTATCATGTGTGTTGACATAATGAAGCTCTATTTATCCTCGCCGAATATGATCCTAGATGAAGTGATACCGAATCTCAATATGCTTCGTCTTGAAGTGTTGCACCGGGTTGAGAGAAATCTTAATGGCACTTTCATTGTCACACCAAAGAGGAACTTTGTCACAAGTGACACCGTAATCCTTCAAAGTTTGCCTCATCCAAAGAAGTTGTGCACAACAACTGCTAGCCGCCACATACTCCGCTTCGGTGGACGAGAGAGACACACAACTTTGCTTCTTAGAAGACCAACTTACCAAAGAGCAACCAAGGAATTGGCACCCTCCGGAAGTGGACTTCCTATTTACTTTTTCTCCCGCCCAATCCGAATCTGAGAAACCTACAAGGTTGAAGTTTGCTCCTCTTGGGTACCATAAGCCAAAGTTTGGGGTATGAGTCAAATATCGAAAGATTCGCTTGACTGCCACAAAGTGACTTTCCTTAGGTAAGGCTTGAAACCGTGCACAGATTCCCACACTCAACATAATATCCGGTCTAGATGCACAAAGGTAAAGCAAGGATCCAATCATAGAACGATATACCTTTTGATCCACCGCTTTACCATTGGGATCAATGTCAAGTTGTCACTTGGTAGGCATTGGAGTAGTAGCCGGCTTGACATCACTTAGATTAAACCTCTTAAGCATGTCTTGAGTGTATTTGGCTTGTTTGATGAAGATTCATTCTCTTCTTTGCTTTATCTCAAATCCAAGGAAGTACTTCAACTCTCCCATCATGGACATCTCAAAATGTGTGGTCATGAGTGCGGCAAACTCATCATTGAAAGCTTTGTTCGGTGAACCAAAGATAATATCATCAACATATAGTTGGCAGACAAACAACTCCCTTTTGACCTTCTTAGTAAAAAGAGTGGGGTCAATTTTCCCAATTTCAAACCCACAATCTTGCAACAACTCGGTAAGATGCTCATACCACGCACGTGGGGCTTGTTTAAGGCCATAGAGTGCCTTGTCGAGTTGATACACGTGATTGGGGAACTTAGGATCCTCAAACCCCGGGGGTTGTTTGACATACACAAACTCATTAAGAGGACCATTAAGAAAAGCACTTTTCACATCCATTTGTTGCAATTTAAAGTTATGATGAGAAGCATAGGCAAGCAACAAATGAATAGATTCAAGCCGAGCAACGGGGGCAAAGGTTTCACCGTAGTCGATACCCTCGACTTGGGAGTATCCTTGAGCCACTAAACGAGCCTTGTTGCGAATGACAATGCCGTGAGCATCTTGCTTGTTCTTAAAGATCCACTTGGTTCCAACGACATTATGGTTCTCCTTCGGCCTTGGCACCATATGCCACACTTTGTTGCACTCGAAGTTATGGAGTTCTTCATGCATGGCATTGAGCCAATCGGGGTCTTTGAGCGCCTCATAAACCTTTTGAGGTTCAACACAAGAGACAAAAGCTTGATGAGCACAATAGTTTGCTAATTGTCTACGAGTGCTTACCCCCTTTGTGATGCTTCCAAGAATATTCTCCATGTGATGCTCTCTAGAAGCGAGCCTGGAAGCAACTTTAGCAGCACGACGCTCCAATTGCTCTTCAAGTGATAATTGAGGAGCTATGAGTTGATCATCTTGAGCGTCGTCAAGAGCTTGATCTTGATCTTGAGCTTCCTCTTGATCTTGATCATGCTCAGAAGAGGGAACTTGGCCTTGTGCATCATTTGGTGGCTCACCACCATCTTGTGGTTGATCTTGCACTTGGCCTTGTTCATCCGGTTGAGGGCCTTCACTTTGTTCTTCGGAAGTGTGTGGGTCTTGGGTTGATGATGGTTCCACTTGAGTGGAACATTGTCCTTCTCCTTAGGCCACAAGGGGTTCCTCAATGGGTAGGATATAACCAACACCCATTCTTCTTATGGCTTGAGGAGGAATTTCATCACCTACATCACAAGTACCACTTTGCTCCACTTGGGAGCCGTTATTCTCATCAAACTCTACGTTACACATCTCCTCAATGAGTCCATTGGACTTGTTGAGGACACGGTAAGCATGAGAGTTTGTAGCATAACCAACAAATATGCCCTCATGAGCTTTAGCTTCAAATTTAGACAAACGAACACCTTTCTTGAGGATGAAACACTTACACCCGAACACCCGGAAGTACTTGAGATTGGGCTTGTTACCGGTAAGAATCTCATACGGAGTCTTGTTCAAGCCTTTGCGGAGATAGAGCCGATTGGATGCATGACAAGCGGTGTTGATGGCTTCGGCCCAAAAGTTGTATGGAGACTTGAACTCCGCCATCATGGTCCTTGTCGCGTCCATCAATGTTCGGTTCTTTCTCTCCGCTACACCATTTTGTTGAGGGGTATAAGGTGTGGCATATTGATGTTTGATCCCCTCATCACTAAGAAACTCATCCAAGGTGTAGTTCTTGAACTCGGTGCCGTTGTCACTTCGAATCATCAAGATCTTTGCATCATGTTGACGTTGAGCTTCATTTGCAAAGTTGATGACGGTTTGTTGGGTCTCACTCTTCTTCTTGAAGAAATATACCCAAGTGTATCTTGAATAATCATCTACAATCACTAAGCAATACTTTCTACCCCCGAGACTATCAAAGGATGGAGGCCCAAACAGATCCATGTGAAGGAGCTCTAACGGTCTTTTTGAGTAGATGATAGCCGTGGGACGGTGAGCCTTCTCATGTAACTTTCCTTCAATACAAGCACTGCAAGCACAATCTTTGGCAAAGCTAACATTTGTTCGTCCACGGACATGGTCCCCCTTGAGAAGACATTGCAAAGATCTCATATTGACATGGGCTAACCGGTGATGCCAAAGCCATCCCACATCAACTTTAGCCATTAGGCAAGTCGCGGTCTTAGTGGGTTGCTCAGAGAAGTTAACCACATAGAGACCGTTCTTGACATGCCCAACATAGGCTACTTTAAGAGTCTTGCTCCACAAGAGGGCCACAGTATCAATATCAAAGAATGTGGCAAAGCCCATGAGTGCAAGTTGATGAACAGAAAGTAAGTTGTATGCAAGGGACTCAACAAGCATGACTTTCTCGATCGTGAGATCATGAGAAACAACAACCATGCCAAGCCCCAATACCTTAGAAGATGAAACATCACCCCATTCGACATTGGTGGCTGCTACTTCTCGAGCTTGCGTTGTATTCCCTCAAAGAGGAAAGGGTAATGCAGCACGGCAGTGTAAGTATTTCCCTTAGTTTTTTGAGAACAAGGTATCAATCCAGTAGGAGACCACGCGCGAGTCCCTCGCACCTGCACAAACAAATAAGAACTTCGCAACCAACACGATAAGGGGTTGTCAATCCCTTTACGGTCACTTACGAAAGTGAGATCTGATAGATAGGATAGTATGATATTTTTGGTATTTTTGGATATGAGAACATAAAGTAAATAACGCAAAGTAAAGTAGATTGGGAGATTAATATGTTGAGAATAGACCCGGGGGCCATAGGTTTCACTAGTGGCTTCTCTCATGATAGCGAATTCTACGGTGGGTGAACAAATTACTGTCGAGCAATTGATAGCAAAGCGCATAGTTATGAGAATATCTAGGCATGACCATTATATATAGGCATCACGTCTGTGACAAGTAGACCGAAACGATTATACATCTACTACTATTACTCCACACATCGACTACTATCCAGCATGCATCTAGAGTATTAAGTTCATAAGAACAGAGTAATGCTTTAAGCAAGATGACATGATGTAGAGGGATAAACTCAAGCAATATGATATAAACCCCATCTTTTTATCCTCGATGGCAACAATACAATACGTGCCTTGCTGCCCCTTCTGTCACTGGGAAAGGACACCGCAAGATTGAACCCAAAGCCAAGCACTTCTCCCATTGCAAGAACTATAGATCTAGTAGGCCAAACCAAACCAATAATTCGAAGAAACTTGCAAGGATATTATAATCATACATAAAAGAATTCAGAAAATAACCAAATATTTCTCGTAGATAATCTTGATCATAAACCCACAATTCATCAGTTCTCGACAAACACACCGCAAAAAGATTACATCGAATAGATCTCCTCGAAGATCAAGGAGAACTTGGTATTGAGATCCAAAAAGATAGAAGAAGCCATCTAGCTAATAACTATGGACCCGAAGGTCTGTGGTAAACTACTCACAACTCATGGTGAGGCTATTGTGTTGATGTAGAAGCACTCCGTGGAAGATCCCCCCTCCGGCGGAGCTTCGGAACAGGCCCCAAGATGGGATCTCACGCGAACAGAAGGTTGCGGCGGTGGAATTAGGGTTTTCTCTGTTGCCTCGAAGTTTTCAGGGTATATGGGTATATATAGGAGGAAGGAGGGCATCGGGGGAGCCAGAGGGGGCCCACGAGGGTGGGGGCATGCCCTGTAGGAGGGGGCGCGCCCTGGACCCTCGTGGCCGCCTCCTTCGTTCCCTCGCGTGTACTCCAAGTCTTCTGTGTTGATATCGTTCCAAAAATAACTCTCGCGAAGGTTTCATTCCGTTTGGACTCCGTTTGATATTCCTTTTCTGTGAAACCCTGAAATAGGCAAAAAACATCAATCTACATTGGGCCTTGGGTTAATAGGTTAGTGCCAAAAAAAATATAAAAGTGTATAATAAAGCCCATTAAACATCCAAAACATAATATATAATATCATGGAACAATCAAAAATTATAGATACGTTGGAGACGTATCAAGCATCCCCAAGCTTAATTCATGCTCGTCCTCGAGTAGGTAAATGATAAAAACAGAATTTTTGATGTGGAATGCTAACTAACAAAATTCTCAATGTAATTCTCTTTGTTGTGGCATGAATGTTCAGATTCGAAAGATTCAAGATAAAAGTTCATATTGACATAAGAATAATAATACTTCAAGCATACTAACAAAGCAAGCATGTCTTCTCAAAATAACATGGCCAGAGAAAGTTCATCCCTACAAAATCATATAGTTAGGCTATGCTCCATCTTCGTCACACAAAATATTCCAATCATGCACAACCCCGATTTCAGCCAAGCACTTGTTTCATACTTTAAATTTTTCAAACTCTTTCAACTTTCACGCAATATATGAGCGTGAGCCATGGACATAACACTATAGGTGGAATAGAGTGGTGGTTGTGGAGAAGACAAAAAGGGGAAGATGGTCTCACATCAACTAGGCGTATCAATGGGCTATGGACATGCCCATCAATAGATATCAATGTGAGTGAGTAGGGATTGCCATGCAACGGATGCACGAGAGCTACAAATGTATGAAAGCTCAACAAAAGAAACTAAGTGGGTGTGCATCCAACTTGCTTGCTCACAAAGACCTAGGGCATTCGAGGAAGCCCATCGTTGGAATATACAAGCCAAGTTCTATAATGAAAATTCCCACTAGTATATGAAAGTGACTAAACATGAGACTCTCTATCATGAAGAACATGGTGCTGCTTTGAAGCACAAGTGTGGAAAAAGATAGTAGCATTGTCCCTTTTATTTTCTCTTTTTTTCTTTTTTTGGGCCTTTGTTTTTTCTTTGGCCTTTCCTTCTTTTCTTTTTTTTCCTCTTTTTTTCTTTTTTTTCTTTTTTTGCTTTGGGACAATGCTCTAATAATGATTATCATCACACTTATATTGATTTACAACTCTATATTACAACTCGATACTAGAACAAAGTATGACTCTATATGAATGCCTCCGGCGGTGTACCGGGATGTGCAATGAATCAAGAGTGACATGTATGAAAAATTATGCATGGTGGCCTAGCCACAAATACGATGTCAATTACATGATCATGCATGGAAATATGACAATGATGAAGTGTGTCATAACAAACGAAACGGTGGAAAGTTGCATGGCAATATATCTCGGAATGGCTATGAAAATGCCATGATATGTAGGTATGGTGGCTGTTTTGAGGAAGGTATATGGTGGGTGTATGGTACCGGCGAAAGTTGTGCGGTACAAGAGAGGCTAGCAATGGTGGAAGGGTGAGAGTGCGTATAATCCATGGACCCAACATTAGTCATAAAGAATTCACATACTTATTGCAAAAATCTACGAGTCATCAAAACAAAGTACTACACGCATGCTCCTAGAGGGGAGGTTGGTAGGAGTTAACCATCGCGCGCCCCCGACCTCCACACAAAGGATGACACTCAATGAAATACCTCATGCTTCAAATTTGTCACACAATGGTTACCATACGTGCATGCTATGGGACTTGCAAACCTCAACACAAGTATTTCTCAAATTCACAATTACTCTACTAGCATGACTCTAATGTCACCATCCTCATATCTCAAAACAATCATCAAGTATCAAACTTCTCTTAGCATTCATTGCACTTTATGTGAAAGTTTTTACTATACTCATCTTGGATGCCTATCATATTAGGACTAGTTTTATAACCAAAGCACATTACCATGCTGTTCTAAAAGACTCTCAAATAGATATAAGTGAAGCATGAGAGATCAACAATTTCTTCAAAATAAAACCACCACCGTGCTCCAAAAGATATAAGTGAATCACTAGAGCAAAACTATCTAGCTCAAAAAATATAAGTGAAGCACATAGAGTATTCTAATAAATTCTAAACCATATTTATCTCTCTCAAACGGTGTGTCCAGCAAGGATGATTGTGGCAAACTAAAAAGCAAAGACTCAATTCATACATGACGCTCCAAGCAAAACACATATCATGTGGTGAATAAAAATATAGTCCCGAGTATAGTTACCGATAGATGAAGACGAAAGAGGGGATGCCTTCCCGGGGCATCCCCAAGCTTAGGCTTTTGGTTTTCCTTGAATTTTACCTTGGGGTGCCTTGGGCATCCCCAAGCTTAGGCTCTTGCCACTCTTGGTTCCATAGTCCATCAAAGCCATACTCAAAACTTGAAAACTTCACAACACAAAACTTAGCCAAAAATCTCGTGAGCTCCGTTAGTATAAGAAAACAAACCACCACTCAAAGGTACTGTAATGAACTCATTCTTTGTTTATATTGGTGTTAAACCTACTGTAGTACAACTTCTCTATGATTCATACTCCCCAATACTACTCATAGATGCATCAAAATAAGCAAACAACACCCGAAAAACAGAATCTGTCAAAAACAGAATAGTCTGTAGTAATCTGTAACTTTCGAATACTTATGTAACTCCAAAAAAAATTAAATAAATTGGTAAACGTGAGGAATTTGTATATTAATCATCTGCAAAAAGAATCAACTAAATAGCACTCTCCAGTAAAATCTGGTGGCTAATCTCGTGAGCGCTAAAGTTTCTGTTTTTTACATCATGATCATATAAACTTTACACAAGTCTTCCCAAAGGTTCTACCTGGCACAAACACTAATTAAAACACAAAACCACATCTAAACAGAAGCTAGATGCAATATTTATTCCTAAATAGAAGAAAAAACAAAGAAAATAAAATTGGGTTGCCTCCCAACAAGCGCTATCGTTTAACGCCCCTAGCTAGGCACGATACAAGGATAGATCTAGGTATTGCCATCTTTGGAAGGCAATTCTTCAATTAAGCACTTATAATTCTTAAAAAATTCTTTATTCCTATTGATAATCAAACTTCTAGGCAAGAAATCAAGAAATTCATTTGTATCAAAAGGTTCTCTTGCGAAAGTGAGAAAGTTGGGATGAACACTTATAGATTTAAGATCCGTAATTTCCTAACTAGATGATTCACCCTTATTTTTAAGAACATACATAAACTTGGCAAATTTAGTGGTATAAGGATTCGAAGCAGTTTTCATAGCAGAAAGAGCAGACCCTACATCAGTAATAATATCCTCAAGTTTATCGATTCTAGTGGAATCTTGATCTATTTTCTCTTTAACTATGAGTTCTTTTTCCTTAAAAAAATCAGAATAACTCCTACCTTGGATCCATATTGGGTAATTTGGTTGTGGATCTTCCTATCCAAATTCTCAACCAACTCTATGGTAGCAACTTTGTTTTCAATGATTTCAAGCCTTTGCATAACATGTTCCAGAGTTAAAACAGATCCATTAACGAGAAGAGGTGGTGAGCCAAATAATTCAATCATAGCATTATAAGAATCAAAAGTATGGCTACCCAAGAAATTCCCTCCGGTAATGGTATCAAGAATATATCTATTCCATGGGGTTATGCCAACATAAAAATTGCGAAGAAGCATGGAAGTGGAAAGCTTCCTAGTAGATCTATTTTGAGCATTGCAAATTCTATACCAGGCATCTTTTAGATTTTCCTCCTCCGTTTGTTTAAAATTAAGAACCTCACTCTCGGGAGTACTGATAATGACAGGTGTGCTAGCCATGACGGCAAGCCAAAGCGAACGGTAAACACACGGCAAAAGAAGGGCAAATAAAACGACAAGGGTGAAGTGGGGGAGAGGAAAACGAGAGGCAAATAAATGTAATGCGAAAAATAAGGGTTTGTGATAGGTACTTGGTATATGACTTTTGTGTAAGCCTCCCCGGCAACAGCGCCATAAATTCTTCTTGCTACTTCTCGAGCTTGCGTTATATTCCCTCAAAGAGGAAAGGGTAATGCAGCACGGTAGCGTAAGTATTTCCCTCGGTTTTTGAGAACCAAGGTATCAATCCAGTAGGAGACCACGCGCGAGTCCCTCGTACCTGCACAAACAAATAAGAACTTCAAAGCCAACGTGATAAGGGGTTGTCAATCCCTTTACGGTCACTAACGAAAGTGAGATCTCATAGATAGGATAGTATGGTATTTTTGGTATTTTTGGATATAAGAACAGAAAGTAAATAACGCAAAGTAAAGTAGATTAGGAGATTAATATGTTGACAATAGACCCGGGGGCCATATGTTTCACTAGTGGCTTCTCTCATGATAGCAGAATTCTGCGGTGGGTGAACAAATTACAGTCGAGCAATTGATAGAAAAGCGCATAGTTATGAGAATATCTAGGCATGATCATTATATATAGGCATCACGTCCGTGACAAGTAGACCGAAACGATTATGCATCTACTACTATTACTCCACACATCGACCGCTATCCAGCATGCATCTAGAGTATTAAGTTCATAAGAACAGAGTAATGCTTTAAGCAAGATGACATGATGTAGAGGGATAAACTCAAGTAATATGATATAAACCCCATCTTTTTATCCTCGATGGCAACAATACAATACGTGCCTTGCTGCCCCTGCTGTCACTGGGAAAGGACACCGCAAGATTGAACCCAAAGCCAAGCACTTCTCCCATTGCAAGAACTATAGATCTAGTAGGCCAAACCAAACCAGTGATTCGAAGAGACTTGCAAGGTTATTATAATCATACATAAAAGAATTCAGAAAATAACCAAATATTTCTCATAGATAATCTTGATCATAAACCCACAATTCATCGGATCTCGACAAACACACCGCAAAAATATTACATCGAATAGATCTCCTCGAAGATCGAGGAGAACTTGGTATTGAGATCCAAAAAGAGAGAAGAAGCCATCTAGCTAATAACTATGGACCCGAAGGTCTGTGGTAAACTACTCACAACTCATGGTGAGGCTATGGTGTTGATGTAGAAGCACTCTGTGGAAGATCCCCCCTCCGGCGGAGCTTTGGAACAGGCCCCAAGATGGGATCTCATGGGAACAGAAGGTTGCGGCGATGGAATTAGGGTTTTCTCTGTTGCCTCGATGTTTTCAGGGTATATGGGTATATATAGGAGGGAGGAGGGCATCGGGGGAGCCAGAGGGGGCCCACGAGGGTGGGGGCGCACCCTGTAGGAGGGGGAGCACCCTGGACCCTCGTGGCCGCCTCCTTCGTTCTCTCGCGTGTACTCCAAGTCTTCTGTGTTGATATCATTCCAAAAATAACTCTCGCGAAGGTTTCATTCCGTTTGGACTCCGTTTGATATTCCTTTTCTGCGAAACCCTAAAATAGGCAAAAAACAGCAATCTGCATTGGGTCTTGGGTTAATAGGTTAGTCCCAAAAATAATATAAAAGTGTATAATAAAGCCCATTAAACATCCAAAACATAATATATAATAGCATGGAACAATCAAAAATGATAGATACGTTGGAGACGTATCACTGGCCATAGATGAACCTTGATGCACGTCCACCACCAAGTCTTTGCTTCCGGTCATATGATTTGTGGCTCCACTATCGAGCAACCATGATCCCCCACCGGAAGCAAACTCCTACAAGATATCAATGCTTGGATTTAGGTACCCATTTTGTAATGGGTCCTTTGAGGTTAGTACCAAGGGTCTTAGGAACCCAAATAGACCATTCAATGTACTTATAAGAAGAACCAACAAATTTAGCAAAAACATGTCCATCACTAGCGCGGCATAAAACATAAGAAGGGTTAGAGTCGCCGGCTTTGTTGGATGGCGTGGCGGGGTTTTTCTTGACTCCACCACTCTTCACATTGTTCTTCTTCTTAGGAGCACCCTCTCCGTCTTTTACAAAGGTTTGCTTGAGAGGAGGAGGTTGCTTGGTCTTTTCGTTCTTCTTCTTCTTGGGCTTGGGAGCAAACCCAATTCCTTCCTTTGCCACAACTTCCTTTTGATTGCTCAAAAGGCCGTTGAGGTTCTTCTCACCTTGTATACATGACACAAGGCCTTTCTCAAGTTGCTTCTTCAATTTGGCATTCTCTTCAACAAGAAGCACATGCTCGCAACATGGGTTAGTAGCATTTGCGTTATCAATTAAAACCATGCGAGGAAAGGTAGCTTCCTCCTTGGTTAGTGAAACTTGAAGTTGATCATGAGACTCTTTGAGGCTAGTATATACACTCTTCAAGACCTTGTGAGCCTTGTCAAGCGTAACAAACTCCTCCTTGAGTCTAGCATGGTCAACCACAAGCTTTGCCTTCTCGGAATTGAGCACACGAGAGACAACTAAAGCATGATCAAGATCTTTCCTTAATTTAGCATGATCATCGTTGCGTGACTCCTCAAGAGCCAAACAAAGACCACACTCTTCCTCAAGAGCATTAGAGAGATCCGATATCTCATCGGCATAGTCTCGACTATGACCCTCCATTTTAGAAATGGTCTCCTCGTGAGCCTCGATCATGTCATTGGCTTCACCGAGTTGTTCCAAGAGAGCAACAAAGTGCTTCTTGGGGTTTCCCTTGAGTTTACTCATAAACAACTCAAATTCATTTTCTTCCTCCTCTGCCCCCTCACTCTCATCAATACAATCCGTCAATGAAGGATTAGAGGTGATGGTAGAATTGATGTTGGGGGGTTACCTTTTTGGTGGCCTTAGCCATGAGGCACTTGGCGGTGATGTTCTCATTTGGTGAGTCAAAGAGAGATGATCGTGGAGTAGTTGCAATAGCAATGGTGGCCATAGTGACCATCTCATCATCATCATCATCCTCAACATATTCTTCTTGGGCCACCAACCCTTTGGGAGGGGTCTTCTTGTTGAAGTTGTTCTTGTTGGGATAAGACTTGGCCTTGTCCTTTCGGATACGCTTGCCTCCATTGTCTTCTCTTTTCTCATATGGGCAATCTACAACAAAGTGGCTCACATTGCCACAGTTGTAGCACGTCCTCACTCGTTGCTTGCCCTTGTTGCCACTTGAATTGTTCTTTTTGAAATTGGGCCTTGAGTTCTTCGTGTTACCCCAAAATTTCCGTGATGCAAGAGCCATGTGCTCATGATAGGCATATTTGTTGGGGAACGTTGCATGGGAAACAAAAATTTTCCTACCGTTCACCAAGATCAATCTAGTAGAAGCAACTACGAGAGGGGAGTGTGATCTACGTACCCTTGTAGATCGCTAAGCGGAAGCGTTATGAACGCGGATGATGGAGTCGTACTCGTCGCGATTCAGATCGCCGAAGACCTAGCACCGAAGCAACGGTGCCTCCGCGTTCTTCACACGTACGGCTCGGGGACGTCTCCTCCTTCTTGATCCAGCAAGGGGTGGGGGAGAGGTTGATGGAGAACCGGCAGCACGACGGCGTGGTGGTGATGGTGGAAAAGAACTCCAGCAGGGCTTCGCCTAAGCACTGCGGGAGGAGAAGATATGACGGGAGAGGGAGGGCAGCACCGAGGCACAAACTGTGTTGGCTGCCCTCCCTTTGCCCCACTATATATAGGGGGGGTGGAGAGGTTAGGGCGCCCTAGGGTTTCCCCCTAGGGGCCGGCGGCCAGGGCAAGGGGAGGGGGGCGGCGGCCAGGGCAGGGGGAGGCGCCCAGGCCCTAGGGTTTCCCCCTTAGGTGCCTTGCCCCCCAAGCCCAAGGGGTGCGGCCAGCCCTAGGGGGTCCCACCCCCTTAGCCGCATGGGGAGAGGGCCCAGGGGGGGCGCACAGCCCCCTGAGGGCTGTGGTGTCCCCCCTTGTGGCCCAATAGGCCCAGAACACCTTCCGGACCCCCCGAAAACCTTCCCGGTACTCCGCCGATTTCCCGATGCTCCCCGGAACACTTCCGGTACTCCGAAACCTTTCATCCTATATATCAATCTTTGTCTCCGGACCATTCCGGAGACCCTCGTCATGTCCGGGATCTCATCCGGGACTCCGAACAACCTTCGGTAACCATGCACTCTTCTCACTAACAACCCTAGCGTCACCGAACGTTAAGTGTGTAGACCCTGCGGGTTCGGAAACCATGTAGACATGACCGAGACACTCCCAGGTCAATAACCAATAGCGGGATCTGGATACCCATATTGGCTCCTACATGTTTCTCGATGATCTCATCGGATGAACCACGATGTCAAGGATTCAGGCAATCCCGTATACAGTTCCCTTTGGCTCGTCGGTATGTTACTTGCCCGAGATTCGATCGTCGGTATCTCTATACCTAGTTCAATCTCGTTACCGGCAAGTCTCTTTACTCGTTACCGTAATACATAATCCCGTGACCAACTACTTAGTCACTTTGAGCTCATTGAGATGACGTATTACCGAGTGGGCCCGGAGATACCTCTCCGTCACACGGAGTGACAAATCCCAGTCTCGATCCATGTCAACTCAACAGACACCCTCGGAGATACATGTAGAGTACCTTTATAGTCACCCAGTTACGTTGTGACGTTTGGCACACACAAAGCACTCCTACGGTGTCAGTGAGTTACATGATCTCATGGTCATAGGAACTTATACTTGACATGCAGAAAACTATAGCGATAACTGACACGATCAAAAGCTATGTTTAACGTTTGGGTCTCGTCCATCACATCATTCTCCTAATGATGTGATCCCGTTATCAAATGACAACTCATGTCTATGACCTGGAAACCGCGGTCATCTTTGATCAACGAGCTAGTCCCGTAGAGGCTTACTAGGGACACAAAGTCTGTCTATTCATCCACACATGTAATTGAGTTTCCAATCAATACAATTATAGCATGGATAATAAACGATTATCATGAACAAGGAAATATAATAATAACTCTTTTATTATTGCCTCTAGGGCATATTTCCAACAGTCTCCCACTTGCACTAGAGTCAATAATCTAGCATTACAAGGTAATGAATCTAACACCCATAGAGTCTTGGTGTTGATCGTGCTTAGCCCGTGGAAGAGGCTTAGTCAACGGATCTGCAACATTCAAATCCGTGTGTACTTTGCAAATGTTTATGTCCTCCTCCTTGACCGAATCGCGGATGGAATTGAAGCGTCGCTTTATGTGTCTGGTCCTCTTGTGAAACCTTGGTTCCTTGGCTAGAGCAATGGCACCAGTGTTGTCACAGAACAGAGTCATTGGGTTCAGTGCACTAGGCATAACTCCAAGATCTGTCATGAACTCCTTCATCCAGACACCTTCCTTAGCCGCCTCCGAGGCAGCTATATACTCCGCTTCACATGTAGAATCAGCTACCACGCTCTGCTTGGAACTGCACCAGCTTACTGCTCCCCCGTTGAGAATATATACGTATCCGGTTTGAGACTTGGAGTCATCCGGATCAGTGTCAAAGCTTGCATCGACGTAACCCTTTACGACGAGCTCTTGATCACCTCCATAAACGAGAAACATATCCTTAGTCCTTTTCAGGTACTTTAGGATATTCTTGACTGCTGTCCAGTGATCCATACCAGGATTACTTTGAAACCTTCCGGCCATACTTATGGCAAGGCTGACATCTGGTCTTGTGCACAGCATTGCATACATGATAGAGCCTATGGCTGAAGCATAGGGGACGACACTCATCTTTTCTCTATCTTCCGCAGTCACTGGGCATTGAGTTTTACTCAACTTTGTACCTTGCAATACCGGCAAGAACCCCTTCTTGGATTGATCCATTTTGAACTTCTTCAAAACTTTATCAAGGTACGTGCTTTGTGAAAGTCCTATCAAGCGTCTTGATCTATCTCTATAGATCTTGATGCCCAATATGAAAGCAGCTTCACCGAGATCTTTCATCGAAAAACTCTTGTTCAAATACCCCTTCACGCTATCCAAAAATTCTATATTGTTTCCAATCAGCAATATGTCATCCACATATAATATTAGAAACGCTATAGAGCTCCCACTCACTTTCTTGTAAATACAAGCTTCATTGTAAACTTGTATAAACCCAAACGCTTTGATCACCTCATCAAAACGAAGATTCCCACTCCGAGATGCTTGCACCAGCCCATAAATGGAACGCTGGAGCTTGCATACTTTGTCAGCATTCTCTGGATCGACAAAACCTTCTGGTTGCATCATATACAACTCTTCCTTAAGAAAACCGTTAAGGAACGCTGTTTTGACATCCATCTGCCAAATTTCATAATCGAAAAATGCAGCTATTGCTAACATGATTCGGACGGATTTAAGCATCGCTACGGGTGAGAAAGTCTCATCGTAGTCAATCCCTTGAACTTGTGAAAAACCCTTTGCCACAAGTCGAGCTTTATACACGGTGACATTACCGTCAGCGTCCGTCTTCCTCTTAAAAATCCATTTATTCTGAATGGCCTTCCGCCCTTCAGGCAATACTTCCAAAGTCCATACTTTGTTTTCATACATGGATCCCATCTCGGATTTCATGGCCTCTAACCATTTGTCGGAATCTGGGCCCACCATCGCTTCTCCATAGCTCGTAGTTTCACCGTTGTCTAACAACATGACCTCCAAGACAGGGTTACCATACCACTCAGGTGCAGTGCGTACCCTTGTCGACCTACGAGGTTCGGTAGTAACTTGATCGGAAGCTTCTTGATCATCATCATTGGCTTCCTCTTCAACCTCTGCAGGCTCCACAAAAACATCTTTCTGTGCTGCGCTACTTTCTGGTTGAAGCAGAGGTTCAATAACCTCATCAAGTTCTACCTTCCTCCCACTCAATTCTTTCGAGAGAAACTCTTTCTCGAGAAAGGACCCGTTCTTAGCGACAAACACTTTGCCCTCGGATCTGAGATAGAAGGTGTACCCAACTGTTTCTTTTGGGTATCCTATGAAGACACATTTGTCCGCTTTGGGTTCGAGCTTTTCTGGCTGAAGCCTTTTGACATAAGCATCGCAACCCCAAACCTTGAGAAAAGACAACTTAGGTTTCTTACCAAACCACAGTTCATACGGTGTTGTCTCAACGGACTTAGATGGAGCCCTATTTAAAGTGAATGCAGCTGTCTCTAACGCATATCCCCAAAACGATAGTGGCAAATCGGCAAGAGACATCATAGAACGCACCATATCTAATAGGGTTCGATTATGACGTTCGGACACACCATTACGCTGTGGTGTTCCAGGTGGCGTCAACTGTGAAACAATTCCACATTTTCTTAAGTGATCACCAAACTCATAACTCAGATATTCTCCCCCTCGATCAGATCGTAGGAACTTGATCTTCTTGTTACGATGATTTTCTACTTCACTCTGAAATTGCTTGAACTTTTCAAAAGTTTCAGACTTATGCTTCATTAAGTAAATATACCCATATCTACTTAAGTCGTCAGTGAAGGTGAGAAAATAACGATATCCACCGCGCGCCGTTACACTCATCGGACCGCACACATCAGTATGTATGATTTCCAATAAGTCACTTGCCCGTTCCATTGTCCCTGAAAACGGGGTCCTTGTCATCTTGCCCATGAGGCACGGCTCGCACGTGTCAAGTGATTCAAAATCAAGAGACTCCAAAAGTCCATCAGCATGGAGCTTCCTCATGCGTTTCACGCCGATATGACCGAGACGGCAGTGCCACAAGAAAGTGGTATTATCATTATCTACTCTACAGCTTTTGGCATCAATGTTATGAACATGTGTATCATCACTATCGAGATTCAATAAGAATAAACCCCTAACTTCGGGTGCATGACCATAAAAGATATTACTCATATAAATAGAACAACCATTATTCTCTGACTTAAATGAGTAACCGTCTCGCAATAAACAAGATCCAGATATAATGTTCATGCTTAACGCAGGCACTAAATAACAATTATTCAGGTTCATAACTAATCCCGATGGTAATCGAAGAGCGAGCGTGCCGACGGCGATCACATCAACCTTGGAACCATTTCCCACGCGCATCGTCACTTCGTCCTTCGCCAGCCTCCGTTTATTCCGCAGTTCCTGTTTAGAGTTGCAAATGTGAGCAACCGAACCGGTATCAAATACCCAGGCACTACAACAAGAGTTGGTAAGGTACACATCAATAACATGTATATCATATATACCTTTGTTGTTGTTGGCCCCCTTCTTGTCCGCCAGATACTTGGGGCAGTTCCGCTTCCAGTGGCCATTCCCCTTGCAATAGAAACACTCAGTCTCTGGCTTGGGCCCAGCCTTGGGTTTCTTCACTGGATTAGCAACTGCTTTGCCACCCTTCTTAGAGTTACCCTTCTTGCCCTTGCCATTCTTCTTGAAACTGGTGGTCTTATTGACCATCAACACTTGATACTCCTTCTGGATGTCTGCCTCAGCGACTTTCAGCATCGAACACAGCTCGGCGATGGTTTTATTCATCCCTTGCATGTTGTACTGCTGGACGAAGCTCTTGTAGCTTGGAGGGAGTGACTGGAGAATTCTGTCAATGATAGCCTCATCCGGGAACACAAGTCCCAGATCAGCTATGCGGGTATAGTACCCAGACATCTTCAGTAAGTGCTCACTGACAGACGAATTCTCCTCCATCTTGCAAGCGAAGAATTTATCGGTGGTCTCATACCTCTCGATCTTAGCATTCTTCTCAAAGATGAATTTCAACTCCGTGTACATCTCATATGCACCATGACGTTCAAAACGCCTTTGGAGTCCTCCTTCCAAGCCGTACAACATGGCACATTGTACTATCGAATAGTCATCCGAACGCGTCTGCCAGATGTTCATATCGTCCGCAGAGGCTCCAGGAGCGGGGGGTTGACCTAGCGGTGCATTTAGGACATAAACCTTTTGGGCAGCTGTGAGGATGATCCTCAGATTGCGGAGCCAGTCCACAAAGTTGCTCCCATCATCTTTCAGTTTAGCTTTCTCTAGGAACGCATTAAAATTCAGGGGAACTCCTGCGCGAGCCATCTACAACATAAATTCGCAAAGACATTTTAGACTATTGTTCATGATAAGTGAGTTATTACCTAATCAAATTAATTATAACTCCCACTCAAATTGACATCCCTCCGGTCATTCGAGCGTGACATGATCCAAATTCACCAACCCAAGTCCGATCATCACGTGAGATGAGGTGGTGTCAATGGTGAACATCAACATGCTGATCATATCTACTATATGACTCATGCTCGACCTTTCGGTCCTCCGTGTTCCGAGGCCATGTCTGTACATGCTAGGCTCGTCAAGTCTAACCCGAGTGTTCTGCACGTGCAAAACTGGCTTGCACCCGTTGTATGCGAACGTAGAGTCTATCACACCCGATCATCACGTGGTGCTTCGAAACGACGAACCTTCGCAACGGCGCACACTCGGGGGGAACACAATTTTATCTTGAAATTTTAGTGAAGGATCACCTTATAATGCTACCGTCGTCCTAAGCAAAATAAGATGCATAAAAGGATTAACATCACATGCAAATCATAAGTGACATGATATGGCCATCAACTCGTGCTTTTGATCTCCATCTCCAAAGCACCGGCATGATCTCCATCGTCACCGGCGCCACACCATGATCTCCATCATCATGATCTCCATCATCGTGTTGCCATCGGGGTTGTCGGCGCCCCACCATGCTCTTACTACTATTGCTACCGTTTAGCGATAAAGTAAAGCATTACAAATCGCTTAATGATTGACACGCAGGTCATACAAAAAATAAAGACAACCCTATGGCTCCTGCCGGTTGCCGTATGCATCGACATGCAAGTCGATGTTAACTATTACAACATGATCATCTCATACATCAAAATATATTTCATCATGTCATTGGCCATATCATATCACATACATACCCTGCAAAAACAAGTTAGACGTCCTCTAATTTGTTGTTGCATGTTTTACGTGGCTGCTATGGGTATCTAGCAAGAACGCTTCTTACCTACGCAAAACCACAACGGTGATATTCAAGTTGCTATTTAACCTTCTACAAGGACCGCCTTGTTCTATTCCGATTCAACTAAGATAGGAGAGACAGACACCCGCCAGCCATCTTATGCAACAAAAGTCACATGTCTGTCGATGGAACCGGTCTCATGTACGTGGACATGTAAAGTTGGTCCGGGCCGCTTCATCCTATAATACCGCTGAATCAAGAAAGACTAAGGAGAGCAGCAATTTAAACATCAACGCCACAAACTTCTTTGTGTTCTACTCGAGAAAGCATCTACGCAAGATCCTAGCTCATGATGCCACTGTTGGGGAACGTTGCATGGGAAACAAAAATTTTCCTACCGTTCACCAAGATCAATCTAGTAGAAGCAACTACGAGAGGGGAGTGTGATCTACGTACCCTTGTAGATCGCTAAGCGGAAGCGTTATGAACGCGGATGATGGAGTCGTACTCGTCGCGATTCAGATCGCCGAAGACCTAGCACCGAAGCAACGGTGCCTCCGCGTTCTTCACACGTACGGCTCGGGGACGTCTCCTCCTTCTTGATCCAGCAAGGGGTGGGGGAGAGGTTGATGGAGAACCGGCAGCACGACGGCGTGGTGGTGATGGTGGAAAAGAACTCCAGCAGGGCTTTGCCTAAGCACTTCGGGAGGAGAAGATATGACGGGAGAGGGAGGGCAGCACCGAGGCACAAACTGTGTTGGCTGCCCTCCCTTTGCCCCACTATATATAGGGGGGGTGGAGAGGTTAGGGCGCCCTAGGGTTTCCCCCTAGGGGCCGGCGGCCAGGGCAAGGGGAGGGGGGCGGCGGCCAGGGCAGGGGGAGGCGCCCAGGCCCTAGGGTTTCCCCCTTAGGTGCCTTGCCCCCCAAGCCCAAGGGGTGCGGCCAGCCCTAGGGGGTCCCACCCCCTTAGCCGCATGGGGAGAGGGCCCAGGGGGGGCGCACAGCCCCCTGAGGGCTGTGGTGTCCCCCCTTGTGGCCCAATAGGCCCAGAACACCTTCCGGACCCCCCGAAAACCTTCCCGGTACTCCGCCGATTTCCCGATGCTCCCCGGAACACTTCCGGTACTCCGAAACCTTTCATCCTATATATCAATCTTCGTCTCCAGACCATTCCGGAGACCCTCGTCATGTCCGGGATCTCATCCGGGACTCCGAACAACCTTCGGTAACCATGCACTCTTCTCACTAACAACCCTAGCGTCACCGAACGTTAAGTGTGTAGACCCTGCGGGTTCGGAAACCATGTAGACATGACCGAGACACTCCCAGGTCAATAACCAATAGCGGGATCTGGATACCCATATTGGCTCCTACATGTTTCTCGATGATCTCATCGGATGAACCACGATGTCAAGGATTCAGGCAATCCCGTATACAGTTCCCTTTGTCTCGTCGGTATGTTACTTGCCCGAGATTCGATCGTCGGTATCTCTATACCTAGTTCAATCTCGTTACCGGCAAGTCTCTTTACTCGTTACCGTAATACATAATCCCGTGACCAACTATTTAGTCACTTTGAGCTCATTGAGATGACGTATTACCGAGTGGGCCCGGAGATACCTCTCCGTCACACGGAGTGACAAATCCCAGTCTCGATCCATGTCAACTCAACAGACACCCTCGGAGATACCTGTAGAGTACCTTTATAGTCACCCAGTTACGTTGCGACGTTTGGCACACACAAAGCACTCCTACGGTGTCAGTGAGTTACATGATCTCATGGTCATAGGAACTTATACTTGACATGCAGAAAACTATAGCGATAACTGACACGATCAAAAGCTATGTTAACGTTTGGGTCTCGTCCATCACATCATTCTCCTAATGATGTGATCCCGTTATCAAATGACAACTCATGCCTTATGACCTGGAAACCGCGGTCATCTTTGATCAACGAGCTAGTCCTGTAGAGGCACACTAGGGACACAAAGTCTGTCTATTCATCCACACGTGTATCTGAGTTTCCAATCAATACAGTTATAGCATGGATAATAAACGATTATCATGAACAAGGAAATATAATAATAACTCTTTTATTATTGCCTCTAGGGCATATTTCCAACAGCTGTTGGGGAACGTTGCATGGGAAACAAAAATTTTTCCTACCGTTCACCAAGATCAATCTAGTAGATGCAACTACGAGGAAGGAGTGTGATCTACGTACCCTTGTAGATCGCTAAGCGGAAGCGTTATGAACGCGGATGATGGAGTCGTACTCGTCGCGATTCAGATCGCCGAAGACCTAGCACCGAAGCAACGGTGCCTCCGCGTTCTTCACACGTACGGCTCGGGGACGTCTCCTCCTTCTTGATCCAGCAAGGGGTGGAGGAGAGGTTGATGGAGAACCGGCAGCACGACGGCGTGGTGGTGATGGTGGAGAAGAACTCCAGCAGGGCTTCGCCTAAGCACCGCGGGAGAAGAAGATATGACGGGAGAGGGAGGGCAGCACCGAGGCACGAACTGTGTTGGCTGCCCTCCCTTTGCCCCACTATATATAGGGGGGGTGGAGAGGCTAGGGCGCCCTAGGGTTTCCCCCTGGGGGCCGGCGGCCAGGGCAAGGGGAGGGGGGCGGCGGCCAGGGCAGGGGGAGGCGCCCAGGCCCTAGGGTTTCCCCCCTAGGTGCCTTGCCCCCCAAGTCCCAAGGGGTGCGGCCAGCCCTAGGGGGTCCCACCCCCTTAGCCGCATGGGGAGAGGGCCCAGGGGGGGCGCACAGCCCCCTGAGGGCTGTGGTGTCCCCCCTTGTGGCCCAATAGGCCCAGAACACCTTCCGGACCCCCCGAAAACCTTCCCGGTACTCCGCCGATTTCCCGATGCGCCCCGGAACACTTCCGGTACTCCGAAACCTTTCATCCTATATATCAATCTTCGTCTCCGGACCATTCCGGAGACCCTCGTCATGTCCGGGATCTCATCCGGGACTCCGAACAACCTTCGGTAACCATGCACTCTTCTCACTAACAACCCTAGCGTCACCGAACGTTAAGTGTGTAGACCCTGCGGGTTCGGAAACCATGTAGACATGACCGAGACACTCCCAGGTCAATAACCAATAGCGGGATCTGGATACCCATATTGGCTCCTACATGTTTCCCGATGATCTCATCGGATGAACCACGATGTCAAGGATTCAGGCAATCCCGTATACAGTTCCCTTTGTCTCGTCGGTATGTTACTTGCCCGAGATTCGATCGTCGGTATCTCTATACCTAGTTCAATCTCGTTACCGGCAAGTCTCTTTACTCGTTACCGTAATACATAATCCCGTGACCAACTACTTAGTCACTTTGAGCTCATTGAGATGACGTATTACCGAGTGGGCCCGGAGATACCTCTCCGTCATATGGAGTGACAAATCCCAGTCTCGATCCATGTCAACTCAACAGACACCTTCGGAGATACCTGTAGAGTACCTTTATAGTCACCCAGTTACGTTGTGACGTTTGGCACACACAAAGCACTCCTACGGTGTCAGTGAGTTACATGATCTCATGGTCATAGGAACTTATACTTGACATGCAGAAAACTATAGCGATAACTGACACGATCAAAAGCTATGTTTATGTTTGGGTCTCGTCCATCACATCATTCTCCTAATGATGTGATCCCGTTATCAAATGACAACTCATGTCTATGACCTGGAAACCGCGGTCATCTTTGATCAACGAGCTAGTCCTGTAGAGGCTCACTAGGGACACAAAGTCCGTCTATTCATCCACACGTGTATTTGAGTTTCCAATCAATACAGTTATAGCATGGATAATAAACGATTATCATGAACAAGGAAATATAATAATAACTCTTTTATTATTGCCTCTAGGGCATATTTCCAACAATATTTGGTGTCTTCGGGGCAACTATCATCTTCATCCTCTTCTTCCACACAAGCCTTGGCCTTCAAGGCAAGGTTAGGCTTCTTTGACCGTTGAGCTTGTAATACCGCATTGTCGGTGGTCTTGTCCAAGATCCTCATGGCAACAAACTCATCCAACACTTCACTTGATGACAAAGTGTGGAAGTCCGGTCTTTGGCGAATGACGGAGGACATGGCCTTGTGATAAGGCATCATGGCCTTGAGAAACTTGCGCTTGATCCAATTGTCATCCGTGTCCTTGCTCCCATGATCTCGAAGTGCGACCGCAAGAGTGGTCAACCTCCGATAAAGTTCACGGGGATCTTCATCTTCGATCATGGCAAACTCATCGGCTTCATCTTGCACAACTTCATAGTTTGAGCATTGAATGCTTGCGCTTCCCTTGTACAAGGAACCAAGATGCTCCCAAGCTTCCTTGGCCACGGTGAAGGGTCGAAGATGTGCAATGTCTTCGGGAGGGATAGCATCTTGAAGTATGCAAAGAACGGACTCGTTGAATTGATGATCCGCAGGTTCTCTCGGAGTTAAGTTGTAGGGATCATGCGGGTAGAAACCTTGCTCAATGATTCTCCAAAGATTAGCAGAACAATGATTTAAATGACGTTTAAAGCGGAACATCCAAGTAGCAAAATTAGAATTTTTCACAAACTTAGGAGGAGGACCAACCGAATTTAAATGCGGAGTAGGAACGGGTCCTCCATAATGGGTAGGAGGCACGGAGTGGGCAAAAATCCCACTCCCATTCTTAGTAACAGGGACTTGCTCACTACTAGCTTCTCCCTTGTCGGGAATAGCATCCGACACGTTGGTAGTGGGACGATCCACTTCCAAAGGTGCGGTGGGTAATTTAAGTCCCTCAAGAAACTCCTTGAACATGCCTTTGACCTCGGTCGCCAGTGAGTCTTTTAATGTGTCCATAGCCACGTTGAACTCCTCACGAGAGACCGCGGTTCCCCCATCGGACGTATGCAAGGGCGGAGTTCCACCGGAGTGTACCTCCGTCTCAACTACATTGTCACCCATACTCTTTGGACGGTAAAGTCCTTAATATAGAGACGAGGCTCTGATACCAATTGAAAGGATCGATATGGTTGACTAGAGTGGGGGTGAATAGGCAACTAACAATTTTTAACTTTTCTTAACCAAATTAAACTTAGCAACAAAGTAGGTTGTCTAGATATGCAACTAGATGGACAACCTATATGATGCACCAATAGCAAGCACACAAGCAAGCAAGCTAGGATATATAAAGAAAGCTTGCACAAGTAAAGGTAAGAAATAACCACAAGTGGAGCCGCTGAAGACGAGGATGTGTTACCGAAGTTCCTTCCCTTTGAAAGGAAGTATGTCTCCGTTGGAGCGGTGTGGAGGCACAATGCTCCCCAAGAAGCCACTAGGACCACCGTATTCTCCTCACACCCTCACACAATGCAAGGTGTCGTGATTCCACTAGTGGTGCCTTTGAAGGCGGCGACCGAACATTTACAAACAAGGTTGGTGCTATCTCCACAACCGAATTGGAGGCTCCCAACGACACCACGAAGCTTCACCACAATGGACTATGGCTTCGCGGCGACCTCAACCGTCTAGGGAGCTCAAACACCCAAGAGTAACAAGATCCGCAAGGGATCAAATTTCTCTTGATGGAAGTGTAGATCGATGCCTCCTCAAGTAATCCCTACGAAATCAACAAGTTTGATTGGCTAGGGAGAGAGATCGGGCGGAAATGGAGCTTTGAGCAATAATGAAGCTTGGGGAGGAAGAGGTGAGTCAACTAGAGGAAGAAGACTCACCTTATATAGTGGAAGGACAAATCCAACCGTTATTCACCAACTCTGCCCGCAACATGCGGTACTACCGCACTTAACTTGCGGTACTACCGCACGGCCCTGCGATACTACCGCTCCAGGTGTGGTACTACCGCTGGCGCGACATGAGCCAGATCTAGCCCCTGTTGTGTAAAGCAACGGGCGGTAATACTGCCGAAGCGGTATTATCGCACGTCCTTACGGTACTATCGCAAGGCAGGGTCAGACTGGTCGGGGAAGAGTGCGGACTAAATAAATTACGTCCACAGCTGATGAAAGGTTCACTTTTCCATCAGACTCGTTGATATGGTCACCGATGTAGCGATTCTCGGTACAAAGCCGATAAACCTTGTAATCCGAAGCATGTCCATGCTCCATGGAATCGAATAAAGTTGCGAATTTTTCTTGGACGGCCTTGTATGTCATGAAATCGAGGATAATGTCGTGAATTAAGAGGGAATCCCACATGTAATACTTATGGTAGATTAACCCCACATATCACAACCGACTCACTAACGAAGTAAAAAGAATGCAAGTGCTTTGCAGAAAAAAAAAAAAGTCCATGAAAAACATTTATTTTTTGAGAGAAGGAAGATCGAAAAACAATTGAACTCAAATTCCCGCCACTGAGAAAGTCCAATACGCGCGCATGGGCCGAAACCCGTGTGCTCCCCGCCCACCTTCTTTCCGCCACGTCAGCGATCCGCGCCAAGTCGCATCTGGGCCGTCCATGGCGCACCGCAGCGGACGGCAGATATCCTATCGATCCGCGGCACCCACCCCTCCACCAATCAGAGCCCGCCTCCCCCTCCTATAAATCCACCGCGCCATCGCCCCCAATCCACCACCATTCCTCCCACCTTCAACCGCAGCCACACACCAACACCAGAGCACCTCTCCCCGTCGAAGCACCGCAGCAGCATCCATGGCCCCCAAGGCTGCCGAGAAGAAGCCGGTGGAGAAGACGCCAGCGGGCAAGAAGCCCAAGGCGGAGAAGAAGGTGCCGGCGTCCAAGGAGGGCGGCGGCGACAAGAAGGGCAAGAAGAAGGCCAAGAAGAGCGTGGAGACGTACAAGATCTACATCTTCAAGGTGCTGAAGCAGGTGCACCCGGACATCGGCATCTCCTCCAAGGCCATGTCCATCATGAACTCCTTCATCAACGACATCTTCGAGAAGCTGGCCGGCGAGTCGGCCAAGCTGGCGCGCTACAACAAGAAGCCCACCATCACGTCCCGGGAGATCCAGACCTCCGTCCGCCTCGTCCTCCCCGGCGAGCTCGCCAAGCACGCCGTCTCCGAGGGCACCAAGGCCGTCACCAAGTTCACCTCCGCCTGATCTGCCCGTCCCCCGTGTGTCTCCTTTGATGTGTCGGTCGATGCTGTTGCTCTGTAGTTATTAGCTGGTCGTGCTCTGCCGTGTTGTGTAACTTGTGCTGTGTGTGTGGGATCACTTCTCATGATCTGGAGAAATAGTAACAGCGGTTATTTCAGTTCTTGTTATGATCTTGTTTGGGCTACTTTGTCTTGGTTCGATTCGATTTGATCTGTGGTGCAAGCTCGCTCTTCTCTGGAAATCTCTGCGGCAACGACCCTGAACTTGCAGATATGTCTCTCTGTTTCAATTCTGAATTTCAGTTTCAGCCAACTGTTTAGCGCACTGTTTCAGTTAACTGACGAAACTGTTTATATCTTCAGACAAACTCAGTTTCAGCTTCGGACCTTTTGTCATGCTCGCTGAATGGCCATGATCCCACCCAAAACGTGCAGTTGCTCATGCAGATGTTGCTGTTCCTGCGTACGTCGACGCAATTTGTTTGTCCGATTTTCTCTCGTGGTGTTTATTTGTTGTATCATTGCTCGAACATTATCTGAAAATATTTGGGTTCAGTCAGCGCAGCACGTTATGGTAGGATCAGT
Source organism: Secale cereale (assembly GCA_902687465.1). Taxonomy (NCBI): domain Eukaryota; kingdom Viridiplantae; phylum Streptophyta; class Magnoliopsida; order Poales; family Poaceae; genus Secale; species Secale cereale. The sequence goes on from LR738711.1 coordinate 70,457,672, forward strand.
CTGAAGTTAATCGATCAGGCAAGCTTGTTTTAGTCGACGAGAGGATGTTTATTCAGAAAAGATGCACATGAACTTTTCTTGCGCTGAAATGCATATTTTGTACCATGTGTATTTTCAGTCGCCGTTTTTTTTGTAATAATAAAGGTAATGACATTGTTCTGGGGAGTACATGGTATGCAAATCGTACAAATTAGTTTGATCTGCAGAAATAGTAACAGTGCTTTCAGTTCTTTTCACTCGTCCTGCGTCCAATCTTATGTACTTTCCCCTTTTAATTTTCTTGATCTGGAGATCCTGTTTGTGCTACTTCGTGCTGGTTCGATCTAGTATTATGGAAGCTCGCGTTTCTCTGTAAATCTCTGCACACAACGGCTCCGAACCGGCAGAGATGTTTCTCTGTTGGACTATGAACTCTGAACTTGCAGGACGTGGGGTGGTGAGAGTCTATTTCAGTTAACTGACGAAAGTGTCTGTATCTTCAGACATAATCTCAGTTCGCCTGCTCGCTCATGGCTTTGATCGCCTGAAACGTCACTGTTGCTCGTGCAGATGTTACAGTCATGACGTCGAGCCTAAAAAACCAAAGCTTATCTCCAGATAATCACGGCGAAATTGGTTTCTTTAGCTCTGTACAACACGCGGCTTCAGTTGGAAGCACAAGTTAACAGCAAATGGGCACGCCGCTCGTACGGTGATCGAACGAAGAAATAATTCGTCTCACGCACGACCACGAGCAGCGCGTGATTCACTGCTCAGTGGCACACGATGGTCCCGAAGCAGTCGATCCCATCGAACTCCGGCGCGAACCGCGGCAGCAACGTCGGCGGCTTCCCCTTGTCCGGCTGCTGCTCCGCCTCCGCCGGCAGACCGCCCTGCTTCCCCTCTTGCCCTGCTCTAGCCTGGCCGTCGTCGTCCTGCAGCCTCCTCCCCTGCCGCTGCCAGGAGAACCGGGCCCAGCCGGCGCCGGAGCCGGCCCCGGGGGCGATGTCCGCCGGCGACGCGCTCAGGATGGAGAAGGCCAGCACCTTGTCCATACTCGATTGGAGACGGGGACGATTGATCCCTGCAGCAGCTCCGGTGGCCGATGCTTTCTTGCAACCACGCTCCGTGTCTTCGCTTCAACCAATCAATTGGCTTTGTTGCTTGCTTGCTTGGTTGGTGAAGGGAGAGAGGGGACGCGACCCGGCTTATATACGGCGGAGCATGGTCATGGAGGAAGCTTTGGGCATGGCGGTTTCAAGCGCTGGAGGAGCCCAGAATATTCGTGGACGCGGCCGCGGGGAAGAACCCGCGACCGGGCTCGTGACGCACGCGGTGGCGTGGTGGAGGTTGGTTGCAACCGTCTCGCGGTTTCGCCCGTGTCCATATTCTTCCCCTCCTGTGCTGTCTTCTCTACCCGTGAAAATTTACAGTTCTGGCAATTTTTTTCCGGGTAAATCCGGCCTTTTTTCGAAAGAGAGAATTCATTATTTAAAGCTGATTTTTTTTGGCTAATTTGACACATGGAACCTTTTTTTTCCTCATCTAACACCAACTCTAAAATTTATTCCTTTTGTGATACTCGGTCCATTTTGAGTACTACCGGTTTAAATGACACCAGAAAAGACGATTTTTAACCCAGATGCAACTTGCGACCGAAATTAAGCACCTTCATCCAACCCTATGTACATTTTCTCTTCCTCTTCTCATTTTGTTTTTTTTCCATCTCTGATTTTTCCGCCGGGTTTCTTTCCTATTTAAAAAATACATAAGGTTTTGAAGTTCACTCGTCGTTCGTCCAACCTTATGCACGTTTTTTTCTTACACTTCTCATTTTCTTTTCTTTTCGTCTCTTATTTTTTTGTCGGCTTTCTTTCCTATTATATACCTAAAAAATATATAAGGTTCCAGGGTTCGCTCGTATGTTGTCCATCCTTATGTACGTTTCCACTTCCTCTTCTTGTTTTGATTAATTTTTTCTTTTAATCTATGATTTTCACACGTTTTTTTCTCTGAAAACCGGCTCAACTGTCCCACCTCTGATTAACGTACCAAATAAAATTACAATTCTTTGGTAAGCTAATAAGTAATTTTAAAAACTAAAAAAATACTCGAACAAACTTTTACATTTTTACGAGCATTGTATTGAATGTGTGGTCGTTTTATAAATGCTGTGAACCATTTTTCAAATGGAACAATCATTTTTTATATCTCATGAACATTATTTAAAGATTGTGTGAATAATTTTTTCATTTCATGAACATTTTCTTAGATCTCATGAATAATGTTTTAAACAAGTGAATATTTTTGTTGAATAGAACAACATATTTAATTGTCATGAATATTTTTTTATGTGTAGGAGTTTTTTTTCTGAAATTCCATCAACATTTTATTAAAATTCATGATTTTTTCCTGAACACCATTTTCCAAATGTGTGATACATTTTTACAAATTTCATGGACGTTCAGAAAAATACGCACACACACTTTTTTAAGCTGCATGAAAATACACATAGAAAACAAAAATGTGAGAAAAAATAAACGTATGTGCACTCAGCTAGCGGTAGACGTATCTCTCCTGTCACGCGTTAGGTCTGGCCCATCTAGGTTAAAAAAAAGAATCCGCAACACAACCCATGTTGCAAAAAAATCGCAACACAACCTCTGTTACGAATGTTTTTGCAACAAGATCTCTGTTGCAAAGTAGAGAAAGACATCCAGCAACTAGATTGTGTATGGTATCCAACGACTCGCGAGGCGGCGAATATTTTAAAAAGATCCACCGCCGACACATAGCTGCCCACATATTTTTTGCCAAAAATTCAGGATTTTTGAAGTTTTCTTGGACCCGAGCTGCAGTGAGCTCGGGCTCACAATAGCACTTTCAGTGCAATGCAATCTTCGGTGGGCCAGTGCAAGTGCAATCCATGCTTATTTTTCTCGGTTTGGGGCTGGATTTGCCGGTTGTTGGAAGGTTCTTATTCGATTTTCATCTTTGTTTCTTATCTACTAGTTTTATTTATTTTCTCAAACTTCTTTCATGTCCGTTTTTCCTATCCATTTTACCTTGGCGTGGGCGTCCATGGAGGTAACATGCAAGAAGTAATTAGCGGCTACAACATCAAGGGCTCATGGAGGTAGGATGTGAGCTCGCCGGCCGACGCGACTGTCGACAAGGATTGGCTACTCTCGGGACAAGAGCTCGAAGGTGGAGGTAGGATGCGAGCTCGCTGGCCGACGCGACCGACGACAGGGATTGGCGGCGCTTGGGACGAGGGCTTGAAGGTGGATGGCCTTCTGGTTGACGGCGACCGTGGCAAGCGACGACGGTGTTTCTGTATCATCATTTTCATTGCAAACTTTTTCTGCAACATCATCTGCGTTGCAAAAATTTCTTCCGCAATAACCCTAGTTACCGAAAAGTGAAGACATTATTTTGCAACATCATCTATGTTGCAAAAGTTTCTTCTGCAACAACACTCATGTTGCAGGAAGGTGAAGACTTTTTCTCTCCAACATCATTTATGTTCCAAAGTTCCTTCCCCAACAACACCTTGCAGAAAAGTGTAGACGAAAATAAAGAATTCAGCAACAACACCTATGTTGCAAAATGGTCTATGCAACATGCGTTCTGTTGCAATCACTGGCGGAGCTACGTGTTAGGAAAATGGGCCATGGCCCGCCCAGCCCATTTGGAATACAGTCAAGGATTAAGAGTAATCTGGGCCATGTGGGAAAATTAATTGGGCTTCCTTTGTACCGGCCCGCCCAACATTCGTCATGTAGCTCCGCCACTAGTTGCAATGATGAGGACGGGGCTGGGCCGCCGGATGACACCGGATCTATGGAGATCTTTTGGGACGGGTAGCACGCCTCAATCTCTACTCTTATAAAAAACAGAGTTGGTGATGATGGTGTGCCTGTCATCCTGCAATATAGGCCGTCCGATCTATATCTAACGGATAGGAATGAAACTATGACAATTTTGCAAAAAGATACCCGCACTCCTCTCCACATTTGCAGATAAGGCCTTCCCTCGTTCATCTTTATCTCCCACATGATATATAAACTACTCATATAAATGCATCTTGATGTTTCGTGCAACACACAGGCATGTTGCTAGTTATTCAAAAAAGAGGATGGGCGTCGACCCATTGACTGGGCAACTGGGGTAGCTGCCAGCCCACCCGAGTTCAAGTCACGGCTTTAATGCGGGTGCTCGCGGAGTTTCTCCTATAAAAAAAGCCAACGAGGGTTAGCCCTTGGGTTGGTCTCATTTTTTTTCAATTATTCAAAAAAAAAAAATCAGAATTTTCTCCGATGCAGGCATGATTTCGCATGTGGCCTGCACCGTGCCACGGGCTGCTGGGCTGGCCCGATACTTTGACAGAAATCCCGGACCCATTGTCACTCCACCCCGGTGACGGCGACCTTCTCCTTGGAGGCTCCTCGGCGGCGACGGCGGCCATCGCCCGTGGCAGCTCACTGTTTTCAGTCCTGATTCGAGCACCCACCATTCCTCCCGAGCTAAGGGCATCTCCAGCCGTTGGCCCCTCAGGAGGGGCTAAAAATCGCCCCCTGGGGGCGCACCGGCGCTAAACCGCGCACTGGGAGCGTGATGCCCCCCAGTCGCGCCCCCACGGGTTTTTGAAATGTTCAAACTAGGCGCAAACACAACGCAAACACGGGCGAGTTCGTTCAAATTTAAACATATTTTACAAAAAAAGGAAAAAAAACTACTGCGGGCTACCCCCGCCGTCTCCCTCGCCGACCGCCTCGCCGCCCGCCCACGCGGTTCTACATGTCGAGGAGGCTGTAGAACCGCGTGTAGTCACCGTCGTCGTCATCGTCGTCGCCCCCGCCTACGCCTCCGCCGTCCCTGCTGCATCCCTCCCCCGGTTGGCGCGGCGGGTTGGACGGTCCGGGGGCGTTGTCGTCGTCGCTATCGAGGATGACGACACCGTCCTCGTCCTCGCGCCCACGTTTGCGGGCGGCGATCTCCTCCAGGCCCCGGCACTACCGGACCATCTCCTCGCGCAGGTAGTCGTCGCGCGCCCATCGCATGGCGTCCTCGTCGGAGAAGCCGCGCCGGGCTATCTCCTCGTACTCCGGGGGGAGGCTGGACTCCACCTTGGGCTCGACGAGGGCGCCGGAGCTGCGGGTACGCGCGCTGACAGGCGTGTCCTGGGGCTCCGGCTTGACGGGGCGGAGGTGGAGGCAGGGAGAGCCGCCGGACGAGGAGGAGGACCCCCGGTCTCCATGCGCCTCGGCGTCCAGGAGCTTCCCCAGCGGCGTGAGAAGGACGGGGGAGCGGGGTACTCGAGGCACGGCGTGTTGCCGCCCTCGATGTACTCGAGGACGGACTCCAACGTGCGCCCGGGCACGCCCCACCACCAACGCCGGCCGTCGGCGTTGAACCTGCCTAAGGGCACGACGCCGTTGGTGGCCTCGAGCTGCTCGTCGTGCCGACGGCGGAAGTACGACTCCCAGATTGGGCTGTCGGGGACGTACCGGGGCCCCTCCCTCGCCGCACACGGCAGGGACGAGCGGATGCGTGCGATCTCCGCACGCCGCGTCGCGCTGGTGGGTACCGGGGGCACGGCACGCCGCCGACGCTGATCCTCCACGCCCCGGGCACCCGCATGTCCGTCGGGACCGGGTACTCGGCCTCGAAGAGGAGGCGAGCCTCGTCCTCGTGCAGATGACGGCGCCCGAATCCGTTCGCCGCCGCGCCGTCGCCTGGGAAACGCTCGGCCATACTTTCTCAACTGGTGACGGCGAGAGGAGGAAAGGGGGGAGAAATGAGCGCGTCGTCGGTGGATGATCGGGGTGAGTCTCTCCGGCGCGCTTGCAGTCGGCTTTTATAGGCGGAGACGCCGCGTGGTAGGCTTGGCCGACGCGTTACGCGTGGCGTGATTGCGTGGCGGCCGAGGGACGCGTCGCCCAGCCTTCACTGCGCCGCCCGTGAGTCATCAATGGAGGCTAACCGGCGCGGCAGCGCGCGACAACTTTGGCATTGATTCGCCGCGGGAAACGAGGCGATGAGGACGACGAAGGGGCGAGAAGAGAGTAGAGTCGCTGACGCGGCAGGCCCGCGGCTCTTCGCGCCAAAAATGATTCGCCCGGCGCCCCCGAGCGATCCCAGCGCCCCGGGTTCGGGTTGGGTCCGCCGGCGCCAATTTCTAACCGAGCCGACGAAAACTGGGCTCTTGAGACGTGACTGGGCCAATTTTTTGGCGCCGGCGGACGAAAAATCGACTGAGGGGCCTTCTTGGGGGCGCGGTTGGAGATGCTCTAACTCACCACCTGCAGCCCCTGCCTTGCTCTGTTCGCAAGGACGACCTAGCCTCCTTTTGAGTTCCCCTCCTCTCGCTGATGCATACGGGGAGGTTAATCTGAAATCTGCGGAGGAGGGTCGAGCGTCTTCTCCGACTCCGGCCGACCACCGGCTCCATAAGGCCCTCCACTATGTAGACCAAAAGCGGTGCCAAATTCATCTTTACTTCATTTGGCACCGGTGCTCTCCATTGCCCAACCGCTGCCATAAATTTTTTTCTGGGAACCGGAGCATCTACTTGCTCCGATGCCAGAACCAACAAAGCAATAAACTAAGCCTGACGCTCAAGGGAAGAAGCGGCAGTGAGCCAGGAGCAAGACGCTGCTAGTGGGGCAACTGTTGCTGATATATACTTGTTTATATGTGTGGGTCTGACCCCCAATCGATGCCAAATTCTTTCACAGTGTGTGGGCGGTGCTAAATATATTTCATCTGCCATCATCGTCTACGTGGCATACTTTTTAGAGTTGTGGCATCGAACACACTGTGGAAGGCCTAAGGTACCCACAAAGTGACCCATCCCCATGCAGCAATCACTGTCAGTCTGTCACATCCCATCTCTTCCTGTCAATGCATGACTGATTGGAAGGGGAAAGTTTCCCCATTTCCCCAGATCCGTTTGAAAATTGCGGCCGGGGCACCTAGAATTCTTGAATGCGTCCAAAGAAAATGACGGCGACCGGACCGTGTGCTCAAATCACACCACATGCTCGTAATTCCTCAGCAACACCCTCCTTCCCTCCGCGGCTAGCAACATTTGTCTAGCTCGCGGATAACCGAGATAGAGAGAGAGCTATGGTGGCTGTGGAGTGTGGATGCCTCCACGGGGGTGATGAACGCCCTGCTGTGCAAGCTCTCGAAGCTGCTGGAGGACGAGTACTCCAGGCTCAAAGGCGTGCGCCGTCAGATAACGTTCCTCAGGGACGAGCTGAGCAGCATGAGCGCCGTGCTGGAGACGCTCGCCGACGCGGAGCAGCTCGACCCTCTCAAGAGGGAATGGCGGGACAAGGTGCGTGAGCTCTCCTACGACATCGAGGATTGCATCGACGATTTCGTGGATCGTGTCGGCGATGACCGCGGTGAGGAGCTGCGGACAGGCCTCAAGGGGTTCTTCAGCAAGCTGAAGAAGCTCAAGGCCCGCCGCGAGATCGCCGGCGAGATACAGCAGCTTAAGATCCGGGCAATCGAGGCGAGCGAGAGGCGCAGGAGGTATGATTTTCTTGAGCCGGCGCCGAGTTCTGGCACTTGTTCTGCCATTGACCCTGGGCTGCCGGCGCTGTACGAGGATGTAGATAGGCTTGTGGGCATTGATGGCCCCAAGGAGCATATCCTTGGCTGGTTTTGCAAGGAGAAGCAGCATGATGATCTCAAGGTGTTGCCGATTGTGGGTTCCGGAGGCCTTGGCAAGACTACTCTTGCAAACCAAGTGTACTGTCAGTTAAAAGGCCAGTTTCAGTGCACGGCTTTTGTGTCGGTGTCTCGGAATCCAAACATACAGAAGATTTTACGGCAAATGCTCACCGAATTTGGGATCAGCGGTGGTGCACTGGATGACGAACGGCAACTCATCGACAGGATAAGAGACCACCTCAAAGATAAAAGGTAAACCCGGTAACCCACTCATATCCTGTTTTTTTTTTTTTTGAGTTGGTCTTTTTAACATTGTGGTAATGCACATAGTAATGAATATTCGTACACTTCAGGAAATATATATGGTCATATATCTTCCATTTTGTGCAAAAAAAGTTTAAATCATTTTTTTTCGTGGTTGAAAAGTTTGAAGCAGTAATAGACAACTCTCTGTTAAAACATGTAACAGGTACTTGGTTGTAATTGATGATGTATGGGACGTCGAAGCATGGAAAGCTATCAGGCTTGCTCTGTTCAATAATAAGTGTGGTAGCAGAATCATCACCACAACGCGTAATATTGCCGTCGCGTCATATTGCTCAGGTGACAGCAGTTATGTTTATCAAATGGAGTCCCTTAATTCTGCTGACTCCAGAAGGCTATTTTTTAAAAGAGCATTTGGTTCCGAAGAAGTGTGCTACCCTCACCTGGAAGAAGTTTCTAACCAGATATTGGCAAAATGTGGCGGACTTCCATTGGCGATTATTACCTTGTCCAGCTTGTTAGCTGACAAGCATGCAAAAGATGAATGGAACAGGGTGCTGACAGCTATTGGCTCGTCACTTGCAAATGATCCTAATGCTGGGAACATGACAAAGATATTGTCTCTGAGCTATTTTGATCTTTCTCACCATATGAGAACCTGTTTGCTGTATTTGAGTGTATTCCCAGAAGATCATAGGATTGACAAACAGCGGTTGATAAGTCGATGGGTCGCGGAAGGATTCATCCATGAAGAACGAGGGCGAAGTGCTTATGAAGTAGGCGAGGGCTATTTCAATGACCTCATCAACAGAAACTTGATCCAGCCAGTTGATGTAGAGTATGGCCAGCCCAAGGCGTGCCGGGTTCACGATATCATCCTTGATTTCATCACATGCAAGGCTGCTGAAGAAAACTTTGTCACTTTATTCGATTCCGTGGAGCATGGACATGCTTCAGATTACAGGGTTCGTCGGCTTTGTGTCGAGAATCGCAACAGCAATAAGGTTACCATACCAACAAGCCTGATACTGTCCCATGTTCGGTCACTGACTGTATTTGGACACTGCATGCAAGAATCTTTGTTGACATTCCCCACCCTTCGCGTGTTGGACCTGGGAGAATGTTGGGAGTTAGAAAACCAGCATCTTGCAAATATTGGAAGGTTGCTTCATCTCAAGTACCTACGTCTCGGACAATCTAGAATTACTGAGCTCCCCGGAAAAATTGGGGAACTGCGGTATTTGGAAACACTGGACATCAGAGGTACCAGGATTCAGGAACTGCCACCAACTATTGCCAGGCTTCAACGATTGGCACATCTACATGTTAATCATATGATTAGGTTTCCGGACGGTGTGATTGGGCAGATGCAGAGTTTAGAAGAGGTAGAGGATTTCGGCGTCTTCTCCTATGAACAGGGCAAGTGTCTGCAAGAATTCAGTCAGCTAAGTAAGCTGAGGACACTGAAAGTAGCAAATGGTTGGTCACATGACACAACCAAAAGGAGCCAACTTGAGGTTATCGAGAGTTATTTGGGAACTTTATTGTTTTCGTGCAATCTTCATCATCTCTATTTCCTCGACAGTTATGGCGGTGCTAGCCTTCCAGCTTACCGCTACCCAGTGTCCTTTGAATCGTCGTGCCCTACTGATACGTGTATCCTCAGGAAGCTCCACATCACGTACTGTTACATCGACAAGGTTCCAAGTTGGATGAGCCTGCTTGAAAACCTCAGGGAATTAAACCTTTATATGTTCAGTCTGAGACCAGAAGATGTTGTGATTCTTGGAGCAATTCCATCTTTGCATTTTCTTGAACTGAGGACTTACTTCGGCACCGATGGGAGGATCTTGATCGCCGGGTTCAGAAGCTTGAAGTATTTCAACCTAGAAATCTTCTGCTGCGGGACCTCGCTGGAGTTTGAAGCAGGGTCGATGCCGAATCTTGAGCACCTCAAGCTTGAGCTCCGCGTGCACAAGATGGAGTGCCTGAATGGCGCTTCTGATTTCGGCATCCACCGCCTCTCCGCCCTCACCAAGGTTGAGATCAGCATTTATGCCGATACTGATGCTGTCTATGATCTATATGAAGACGTCACCGTCAAATGTGTCGTGAGCTGCCTCGAAACCGCCATCCAGAAGCTTCCCAACCATCCCACTCTCTCGTTTCTCCCGGGTGGATTATCGCCGTGTCTGCATTTTGGAAAGTTCATCGAGTCCGTAAGTTCTCTGCCGCAGTTGCTTGCATCGATCACTTCATTTCAACCTCCGTATTATTGACTAATACATTGCTTTGTTCACTGGCCTTTGTATTAATTTTTCTTCTGGTGCTTGATCGAAGCAGTACAATCGAAGGTATGGAGACCCAACATGGAGTATTGGAGGTTGTGAAACTGAAGTGGAACATGGGGAGACAAGTACGAGCTGAATAAACCTGAGCAAGAAGGTTGCCACATGTCGAGACGATGGTACGCCTTCCCTGCACCCTAACTATTTTATATGGCTACTCTCTTTTAGACTCCTACTAGTGGTGTTGAACTAACCATTGGTATTTCCTGTCTGGCATTTCAAGCAGCACCAGGATGACCGAAGAAAAAGAAGATCAATGCCCTGATGTTGAGTTCTTGCTGTTGTTTGAAACTTTTGTCTGTTTAGGCCCCTACTCCTTGTCATTTCTGTGCTGCTGCTCTACTTTGGATTGTTGTACTCATTGATATTACGCGTTCGTATTTTCCGTTGGAGCTGCATCTGTGATTGTCGGTTAATCGATCTTAGAGATACAGGGATTGGGGATTGTTATCCTGAAGCGTGGATGCTAATGTTAGAGTTATAATATAAGTTATGTACCCCTTTGTATTTATCCCGTTGTATAAGGGGTTTCCTGTATATGTCCACACCTGTACATGTATATATATATATCGGCCTATGACCTCATGGGAATACAAGTTGCCTATTCCTAACATGGTACTCCCTCCGTCCGGGTTTATTAGGCCTAAAGACAACTTCTCTTAGACCAAGACACATAGTAATTTGCTCACATTAATTTTTTCATGCCACTCCCAATGCACTCTCTCACATGCATGCAGCCAATGAAAAAACACGCATGAAGTGTATTAATTTCCCAGTCATGGCATCAACAACAATGGCTTTCAATGCAACCAATGAAATGATTGCATGCTTGCGTCTTTCCAAAGCAAGGCCTTATAAAAAGGGACATGCTTATGATGCCAAGAGGCCTAATAAACCCGGACGGAGGGAGTATTAGAGCTAGGTTAATTTTTTTTGCACGCTGCAACTTGTGCGTTCGATCCCTTCTCCCGTCGCTCCCGCTCGATCGAAGCAGGGGGCTCGATCTCCTCTCCTCTCATCTCCCGATCGATCTCCTCTCCTGATTGATCTCCTCTCCCGATCGAAGCAGCAGGGGATCGATTTCCTCTCCTCTCCCGATCGATCTCCTCTCCCGATCGAAGCAGGCGGCTTCGTTCAGTGCTCCCAGTCTTCGGCGAGATCTACCGCTCCCGCACCGCCGCCTCCGCCTGATCGGCTCAGCAGGCTCGATCGGCTTCGTTATAGCGCTCCACGTCTTCGACTGCCTGCCGCTTCCCGATCCCGTTCCCGATTCTGCTGATTTCGGATTCCTAAAAAAAAGTCTGCTGCATTGGGCTATGTTGCTGTCCCTCGCTGTCCGGTGATCTTTGATGGTACTAACTACACCGAGTTTACTGGCTTCATGCGCATTCGCATGCGTGGCATCCGTCTTTGGGGTGTTCTTTCTGGCGAGGTCTGCTGTCCGCCACGTCCGGTTCCTCCGGTTGCCCCTACTCCGCCGACACCACTAGTTCTTCCTACGGATGCTAATCAGGCCGCCAAGGATGCGGCTAAGCTTGATGATGCGGCTGCTGATCGTGCTTATGATGAGAGGGGTTTGGCTTATGAGGAGGCTCTTCAGACGTATCATGGTGCTCTGTCTGTTTACACCCAGTGGCTTGATGATGATGCTCGTGCTGCAGCTGTTCTCACTGCTAGTGTTCTGCCTCAGTTTGCTTCTGAGTTTCTGGGTCTTCCTACTGTCTTTGAGATGTGGACCCGTCTTCGTCAGCGCTATGAGCCCTCTGGTGATGCCCTATACCTTTCTGTGGTCCGTCAGGAGCATGCTCTTCAGTAGGGTGACTCTACTGTTGATGACTTCTATGCACAGAGTTCTGCTATCTGGCGCCAGCTTGATTCTCTCCGCAGTGCTGGTTGTCGTACTTGTCCCTGTTGCCAGGCTGTCCAGGCCAATTTGGAGTTTCATCGCGTCTACGAGTTCCTGTCTCGGCTTCGTAAGGAGTTTGAGCCCCGGCGTGCTCAGTTGTTTGCTCGTGGCCGTATTTCTCTCATGGAGGCTCTTTCTGAGATTCGTGCTGAGGAGACTCGCTTACTGTTGGGGAACGTAGTATTTTAAAATTTTCCTACGATCACGCAAGATCTATCTATCAGATGCATAACAACGAGAGGGGAGAGTGTGTCTACGTACCCTCGTAGACCGGGAGCGGAAGCGTCAAGTGACGCGGTTGATGTAGTCAAACTTCTTCGCGATCCAACCGATCAAGTACCGAACGTACGGCACCTCCGCGTTCAGCACACGTTCAGCTTGATGACGTCCCACGAGCTCTTGATCCAGTTGAGCTTCACGGGAGAGTTTCGTCAGCACGACGGCGTGGTGACGGATATGATGAAGCTACCGTCGCAGGGCTTCGCCTAAGCGCTGCAACGATATGACCGAGGTGCGTTTCTATGGAGGGGGGCACCGCACACGGCTAAAACAATTCAACTTGTGTGTCTTTGGGTGCCCCCTGCCCCCGTATATAAAGGAGCAAGGGGGGAGGCCGGCCGGCACCTTGTGGCGCGCCTAGGAGGTGCAATCCTACTAGGAATAGGATTGCAATCCTATTCCTAGTAGGAACTACCAAAAGGGAGAAGGGGGAAAGGAAGGAGAGGGAGAAGGAGAAGGAAAGGGGCGGCGCCCCCCCTCCTTCCTTGTCCAATTCGGACCAAGGAGTGGGGGGCGCGCGGCCCAGCCCTGGCCCTCCTTCCCTCTTTCTCCTACGGCCCATTAAGGCCCATAGCTTCCCGAGGGGTTCCGGTAACCCCCCCGGTACTCCGGTAAATTCCGAAACTTTACGGAACACTTCCGTTGTCCGAATATAGTCGTCCAATATATCAATCTTTACGTCTCGGACATTCCGAGACTCCTCGTCATGTCCGTGATCTCATCCGGGACTCCGAACTACCTTTGGTACATCAAAACTCATAAACTCATAATACCGATCGTCATCAAACGTTAAGCGTGCGGACCCTACGGGTTCGAGAACTATGTAGACATGACCGAGACTCGTCTCCGGTCAATAACCAATAGCGGAACCTGGATGCTCATATTGGCTCCTACGTATTCTACGAAGATCTTTATCGGTCAAACCGCATAACAACATACGTTGTTCCTTTTGTCATCGGTATGTTACTTGCCTGAGATTCGATCGTCGGTATCTCTATACCTAGTTCAATCTCGTTACCGGCAAGTCTCTTTACTCGTTCCGTAATACATCATCTCTTGACTAACTCATTAGTCATTTGCTTGCAAGGATTATTATGATGTGTATTACTGAGAGGGCCCAGAGATACCTCTTCGACACTCGGAGTGACAAATCCTATTCTTGATCTATGCCAACACCACGAACACCTTCGGAGACACCTGTAGAGCATCTTTATAATCACCCAGTTACGTTGTGACGTTTGATAGCACACAAGGTGTTCCTCCGGTATTCGGGAGTTGCATAATCTCATAGTCATAGGAACATGTATAAGTCATGAAGAAAGCAATAGCAGTAAAACTAAACGATCATAGTGCTAAGCTAACGGATGGGTCTAGTCCATCACAGCATTCTCCTAATGATGTGGTCCCATTGATCAAATGACAACTCATGTCTATGGTTAGGAAACATAACCATCTTTGATCAATGAGCTAGTCTAGTAGAGGCATACTAGGGACACTCTGTTTTATCTATGTATTCACACATGTACTAAGTTTCCGGTTAATACAATTCTAGCATGAATAATAAACATTTATCATGATATAAGGAAATAAATAATAACTTTATTATTGCCTCTAGGGCATATTTCCTTCAGTCTCCCACTTGCACTAGAGTCAATAATCTAGTTCACATCTCCATGTGATTTAATACCGATAGTTCACATCGTTATGTGAATAACACCCATTGTTCACATCGCCATGTGACTAACACCCAAAGGGTTTACTAGAGTCAATAATCTAGTTCACATCGCTATGTGATTAATACCCAAGAGTAATAAGGTGTGATCATGTTTTGCTTATGAGAGAAGTTTAGTCAACGGGTCTGTTACATACAGATCCGTATGTATTTCGCAAATTTCTATGTCTACAATGCTCTGCATGGAGCTACTCTAGCTAATTGCTCCCACTTCTAGTATGTATCCAGATTGATACTTAGAGTCATCTGGATTAGTGTAAAGCTTGCATCGGCGTAACTCTTTACGACGAACTCTTTATCACCTCCATAATCGAGAAAACATTTCCTTAGTCATCCAGTAACTAAGGATAATTTTGACCGCTGTCCAGTGATCTACTCCTGGATCACTTTTGTACCTCCTTGCCAAACTCATGGTAAGGTACACAACATGTTTGGTACACAGCATGGCATACTTTATAGAACCTATGACTGAGGCATATGGAATGACCTTCATTCTTTCTCTATCTTCTGCCGAGGTCGGGCTTTGAGTCTTACTCAACATCATACCTTACGACTCAGGCAAGAACTCTTTCTCTGACTGATCCATTTTGAACCACTTCAAAAACTTGTCAAGGTATGTACTCTTTGAAAAAAAACTTATCAAGCGTCTTGATCTATCTCTATAGATCTTGAGGCTCAATATGCAAGCAGCTTTATCGAGGTTTTTCTTTGAAAAAACTCCTTTCAAACACTCCTTTATGCTTTCCAGAAAATTCTACATCATTTCTGATCGACAATACACTACTAGAAAAAGGGCTATAGATAGGATGGACACTAATGGCGCACCAGACATGCGGTGCGCCATTAGTATATACTAATGGCGCACCACGTGCCGGTGCGCCATTAGTGTTGAATACACTAATGGCGCACCGAGCTCATGGTGCGCCATTAGTATCAATTTTTTTTCTTTTCCAAACATACTAATGGCGCATCCAGACAGAGTGCGCCATTACTAGTTGTAACTAGTAATGGCGCACCAGTCACACAGTGCGTCACTACTGTTGTTTTTTTTATTATATTTTTTATTCTTTTTTTTGCAAAACTACTAATGGCGCACTGTTCCACAGTGCGCCATTACTAGTTTAAACTAGTAATGGCGCATTTTGGCACAGTGCGCCATTAGTATGTTTTTTTTATTGTTTTTTTGCAGAACTACTAATGGCGCACCACCAGCAGGTGCGCCATTAGTAACCTGGGTTACTAATGGCGCATTTGGAGGTGGTGCGCCATTAGTAAGTGGGCACCAACAAGATATTTTGGACAGCCACTCCTACCCACTCACTTTCTCCCCACTTCATTCTCTCCACCTCCTCCTCCAAAGCTTGTCTCGGGTGCCTCCTCTTTGTCACCTCATTTCCACCATAGATTCATTCAAATTAAGTGGTTAAATTACCTTTTTTTGATAGGTAAGTAAGGGGGGAAGCTATATTTATGTTGTTCTCCCTACAGCAATGTGCACATGCACTTTTTATGGCCTAGCTAGATCTATGTATGTTCGTGGCGTTGCATATGTTTGTGGTGTTGCATATGTGTTTGTGTTTGCAGGTGTACCGGTATTTGAAATGCGATAGTTGCCAATATTTTGCCGGAATGTTGATTCATTTCCGTTTCGGCGAGAATTTTGGCATTAAGCATTTTTTTGTCCTATTTTTAGGGAAAGTCATGCCAAATTTTTTCTTGGTTCTAAAATATCGTTTTGCTCTACCCCGCAGGCGACCATGGTCCGCACGATGACCGAAGGCATCGTGAATAGGTTTTTGAGCTCCGCGAAGGCCGAGATGCTTCAAAAGAACGAGACGGAGATAAGATGTCCGTGTCGAAGATGCAAGCTAAAGAGCCTTATTGCGGACCCGGATTCCGGGCAGGTGCAGGACCACCTGCTCTTGCGTGGTTTCATGGATGGCTATCGGTGGCAAGGTGATGAAGATGACTACGAAGTCGTCCATGGGGGCCGGGCAAGAAATGAGGAAGGGCAGCAAGACAACCACCGCGACTCGGGCGGGCGAGAAGACGAAGAATCTCCAGGAGATGATCACGACGGTGATGCTGTACACAGTCATCATGTAGAAGATGCAGGACATGATGATGAGCAAGATGCTGGAGCAGACGACGGGCATGATCATGAAGATGATGATGCCGACAGAGAAGACGACGCTGGACCATCGATGGGCTGGGTGCAGGACCCTCATATTCAAGAGCTGCTTCTCAAGCAGACGGATAACGCAAGAGCTGCCGCCCGAGAGATAGCCAAGATGGATCAACTTGAGTTAGACGCGGTTACTCCATTGTATGAAGGATGCAGGCCCAAGGATACCCGCCTGAAAGTAACGCTCATGGCTCTGGAGATGAAGGTAAAACACAAAATGACCGACGCATGCTTCGACGAGAACATGTCATTCTGGCACGAACGTCTTCCCAAGGGGAACAAGTGCCCGACCAGTTTCGAGGAGGCGAAGAAAATCGTGTGTCCTCTGGATTTACCGCACGTGAAATACCATGTGTGCATGAACAATTGCATCATTTATCGGGACGAGCACGCGGAGTCTACCATATGTCCGGTGTGCGGCGTCACTCGATACAAGAAGAGGAAGAAAGCTCCTCGAAAAGTGGTGTGGTACTTTCCGATCGCTCCTCGTCTACAACGGTATTTCGCGGACCCTAAGGTAGCAAAGCTCCTGCGTTGGCACGCGGATAGGGAGGAGAAGAAGCGAGAAGATGACGCAAATGATCCGGAGATAGATAAAAAAGACCAGATGCTGAGTCACCCTAAGGATGCGAGCCAGTGGCAAGCGTTGAACTTCGAAGACGCAGAATTTGGGAACGATCCAAGGAACATCGTGCTGGGCGCGAGCACCGATGGAGTCAATCCGTTTGGCAGCCAGAGAAGCACACATAGCACCTGGCCTGTGTTTGTGTGGATGTACAACCTTCCCCCTTGGTTGTGCATGAAGAGGAAGTACATTCACATGAGTATGCTAATTGAAGGACCGAAACAACCAGGGAACGACATCAATCTATATCTGGGGCTGCTGAAAGAGGAGCTAGACACGCTGTGGAAAACGCCAGCCAATACGTGGGACGCCACAAAGAAAGAATATTTCCCTATGAGAGCCGCACTACTGATGGCTTCTCGCCCCTCGTTGGTTACCCCAAGTGGAAGGTTTGAGATGCAGTGTAGCGGTAGTTTTCCCTTGGCAAAGATACCAAGGATCAAATTCCCCTGAGACTCCAAGGTTCAACAAGAAGGTGTCAACTGCTAATGGCGCCAGATACTTAGCAATTAACCGGACCTGCACACAGATACAAATAACTTTGCTCCCAACGAGTATAGAGAGGTTGTCAATCCCTCCGGCCTTGTCGTTTACAAAGGATCAAACGCAAGAGATAATAGTGATAGGTATTGCTGCAACTAGTAAGTAAAAGCAGAAAGTAAATAGCGGATGTGATTAGTGATGGTAATATGGACCGGGGTCCCATGATGTTCACTAGTGATGTCTCTCTCCCAAAAGACGATAAAACAGCTATGTGAGGTAAACGAATTACAGCTGGGCAATTGACAGGATTATGTGCGCAAACCAATGCTAACTATGCTGCAAGAAAGGTTGAGGCTCAAAAGCATGGGCGGTACGCCAAGGTAAGTAGACCGAAATCCATCTGCATCTACTACTAATCATCCACCTTGAGATATCTATCCAGAACATCTCGCTGGTATTAAGTTGCGAGTCCCACCCATAGTGTAAACTCAAAGCAACAGACAACTGCATTAAAAGAACTTTGCGTAAAGTAAACAATCCTTGGACCCGCGAGTACAAGCACCGTTGTTTTCCCCCTTGTGGCAACAACA
The DNA here is from genome assembly GCA_902687465.1 of Secale cereale. Lineage (NCBI taxonomy): Eukaryota > Viridiplantae > Streptophyta > Magnoliopsida > Poales > Poaceae > Secale > Secale cereale. Next base: position 70,475,749 of record LR738711.1, read on the forward strand.
CATCCCCTAGACTCATGTTTCTGTCACTCAAACTAGTCATCGAGGGGCATGAACCCACAATCAAGCATAACGTTCCCTCTTGGAGTTACTACCTACTACTTGGCCAAAGCAATAAATAGCAACGGAGAACATGCAAGAATTACTCAAGAACATAAATATAAAAGAGGTAAATCAAATATATTACTCACACACAATCTGAACATAATCTCACAATCCATCGGATCCCAACAAACTCAACATAGCAACAGCATAAGGATTACATATGTGCCTCGATCATGTAGGGCAGCTCACGAGGTCTAATTAGTGAAGCACAAAGAGGGGAGGAGAACATCACATAGCTACTGGTCATGGACCCATGGTCCAAGGGAGACTACTCACAACTCATCCGGGAGGCGTCCATGGTGGTGGAGAGGCTCCCGGTGGTGATCCTCCCCTCCGGCAGGGTGCCGGGAAGAGTTCTCCTGGTGCTCCCGATCTTGGAAGCGCGGCGGCGGCGGAACAGAGATGAGATCGCGAAAAAGGGTTCCGTCCTCGAGGGTTTCAGGACGCGGTGTAAATATATGCCAAAGGGGGGCATCAGCGGAGACCTGGGGGGCCCAGGCGCCCCCCGGCACGGCCAGGAGGGGGGCCGCGCCACCAGGGTGCCTGGAGCCCTGGTGGCCCCCCTCCGGCCCTACTTTAGCCGCAAGGAAGCTTCCGGAACGCTGATTTTTTATATAATTTTTCCGGTATTTTTCTGGCAGTTTACGTAATGGGAAAACCTGAAATACAAAAATAGCAGAAAACAGAAACTGGCACTGGGGTGCACTGGGTTAATATGTTAGTCCAAATATGATCAAAAGTGTATGGAAGTGTATAAATATCATAACAATATCACACAAAAGAGGCATGGAGCAAGCAGAAATTATAGATACGTTTTGAACGTATCAACATCCCCAAGCTTAAATCCTGCTCGTCATCGAGTAGGTAAATGATAACAAGCATAATTTCTGTGGTGACCTGCTATTAACCATATAAGAACTTTTCACAGTCACATGACAAGTGCTTACTGAGACAATGAATCTGTAGTAATTAAGTTGCCTCATGAGAAAATCACAAAGAACTGAAAGTTTTACAATATGATACTGAAACACTCAATAGATTTGTAATGAGCATGGTGTGCAAATATGATAAAGTGGTATCTCGCTTGCCCCCTTTAGTGAAGCAAAACATAAATGCAGGGGCACCTCCAAGGTTTAAGTGACGACTAGATACAATGATTTCAGAATAAACGATATCATAATCATGCAAAAGACAATGCTACTTTGGGACAATGCACATTACACTCAGAATGACAATCATGCTCTTAATAGTTGGTGCTTTAAAGAAGGTGGAGACTCTCGAACCGTGGCTTTTGATGGCAAGGTTGAAAACCCGTGGTCGGAAACAAAAACTAAACATGTACCAGAGCTCTTGGTTTTAAAAACAGAGGTAATAATAATTTTTTAGAATATGCATGTTTCGTCAACGAATGCTAGCAGATAACTCAATCACTTCTTGAGATGGAAAAGTTTTGAGGAACGACTCCCGAATGAGGACGATCACATCCTCTTAATCTCCTTTGTTTATCACTACCAAAGTTTTCTGATTTCTCATGAACAAAGCGTGAAGGAGGGTTTGTTTGTTGTATAATTTTTTTAATGAGCCGGGCGCACTCTATGCCAGTTCCTTCTCGTATTATGGGTTTGCACATTAGGCATGCAATCCCGGGGTGAAGCTTGTCCAACTTAAAAAGATCATGAATTAACTACTACTTCCTCATGAACTAAAACAGAGGCACAAAAGAGAAATGCTTTTTTGAATAATTTCGAGATGGTACATGAAAGTCTTCGTTAGGAATGGCAGGTAAATACCATGTATAGGAAGGTATGGTGGACTCATATGGCATAACTGATTTAAAGGATTTTGGATGCACAAGCAGTCAGTCCGCTTAGTACAGGCGAAGGTTAGCAAAAGACTGGGAGCGACCAACTAAAAGAGCAATGACGGTCATAATCATGCAGAGCGACAAAGCAACATTGAATCAGGCATGGAAGTTATATCGCTACTCAGAAACTAAAGATCATCAAGGCTTGGTAGACTTTCTTTACAGTGTTAAATATGCGTGAGCATACGCCAAGTCAATCAAAATAAGTTCTTGGGGGAAGATATCACTAAACCATACCACATCATAGGCAAACAAATCATGTTGGTACTGCATTAACACATTGAGAACCCCCCAGCTATTTGAGACTAACCACAAGAAAACATGAACTACTAAGCATCATTATGCACATAGCATTTTTATCATAGACATATCGACCAATGCAACAGAAGCCAACTCTCTTAACAAGATAAGCATGATAACTAAAGAGAGTTCCAGCGACCAACTAAACAAAAGCTCTTTAAAAAGATAAGCATGAAAACTAAGAGCTGAACATGATAGTAGCTATTGAAAGACAAAGAACACACACAGCAAAGATAGACATGAAAATTCTATGTTATGTTCTCGGTTGAAGTGGGGCGTGTTTCTCTCCCACACAAAGAAAGCTGAGTTCCAACTCGTTATGAACAGCAAGCAAAGCTAAAGAAAACTAAAAAGGAAACTAAAAGCAAGACGCTCCAAGCATAGCACATAACACATGAAGTGATAAAAATATAGTGGAACGAAAGACGAACTGATAATTGTTGATGGAGAAGGGGATGCACGGGGGCATCCCCAAGCTTAGACGCTTGAGTCTTCTTGAATATTTCCTGGGGGTGCATGGGGGCATCCCCAAGCTTGAGCGTTTGACACTCCTGAATCTTTTTATCATCTTCCCTCGCACACTTGAAAACTCCCTTCATACATAACTCATCATAATCTGATTAGCGAGGTTAGTACCCTTAATAAAATAATTGTTCCTTGCTGGAAATAAGGATATTATTGAAGGTCTACTGTTTCTCAAGATTGCCAAAAGGTTTTTGCAAAGAAAAAGCAAGCTCAAGGTTTGCAAAATGAAGAAAAGGCAAAACAGGACAGAATCTGTGAAAAACAGACCAGCAGGTAGTACATGATTTTTTCGGGGCACTTCTGCAACTCAAATCAAAAAACTCAGAACAGACGCCCGAAAGACAATTGTATAGAGCACGCTGTCGAAAAAATTCAGACCAAAAAGATGATCTGGTGATTTTATACGAATTTTTCTGTCCAAGGACAGAATCTGTTTCCTGGACAGCACGTCACAACTTTTGAACTTTCTTGCAATCAGAGGCTACACTTGGCACAAAGCTGAAAAGTAAAGATACAATGATGATGCTACTGTAGTAACAACATCAAGACACAACAAGAGCAAAATAAAATTTTATTCATCGTGGGCTGCCTCCCAAAAGCGCTTTCTTTTATGCCTTTAAGCTAGGCATAATGCAAAGAGGAATCAATAATCATCATAATAATCGGAGTTATAAATTGCTTCAAATTGTTCCTCAACAAGTTCACTCTTGTTCCTTCTAGTAAAGGGGTACACACCTTTTGCCTTCCCGCGTAAGCGGATTTGTCCCTTACCTATATCGATGAAGCCTTTTACTGCTCGGAGGAAGTCCCTTCCAAGCACTATATTTCCTTGGTTTGGCTTCATGATGAAGAAATCAATCATTGCAATCCCTTTAAGGAATTTAACTGGCACGTCTTTTATTCTTCCCTGGATTTCAGAAATATCTCCATTAGTGTGTTCATGATAAGATGATAATCTATCCATGTTAAATTTTAAAGAATCATGAACAATTTTTGGCATAGTAGAAACCATAGATCCAATATCACAATAAGCAAGGAAGTCTTGATTAGAGATGCTAATCCTAACAAAAGGCTCCCAATCATTGTCTATTTCCAAAATATCTCTCTTATTGGGTTTGGGTTTCTCTACCTTCATCAAGTCTAGAGCATCCATTCTCTTCTCAATAGTAGCAAGTCTATCTATGACAGTATCAAAGTTATGATCATAAACAAAGTAACTAGATAGACCATGTATAATTTCAAGAGCTCTAGCTTCATCACACACTAGGAAATCTCCTTCAGCTATAATATCAAGAGAGTGTTTACACCATTTAAAAAGACCATGGTAAACATTTCTAAGCACAATTTTTATAGGTATCCAAGGCATAATTCTCCTATGTGCATCAGAAATTCTGTCCCATGCCTTCTTCATATTTTCTCCATCCCTTTGATGGAAATCTAGAACTTCTGATTCCCTCAAAGCACCAAATCCTAACATGCTTGACTAAACAGAAAGGACTACTAGCAAATAATTAATTTTTTTCTGATTTTCGATAAAAGATACTAAAGCAAAACTGAAAGGTAAACTAACAAGACTAAAAAGCAAAGGTAAAAGATAGCGTGCAACTCCCCTATCTTGAAGAGTGGAGTCCCCGGCAACGGCGCCAGAAAACTTTGCTTGATGGCTTCTCGCCCCTCGTTGGTTACCCCAAGTGGAAGATTTGAGATGCAGTGTAGCGGTAGTTTTCCCTTGGCAAAGATACCAAGGATCGAATTCCCCTGAGACTCCAAGGTTCAACAAGAAGGTGTCAACTGCTAATGGCGCCAGATACTTAGCAATTAACCGGACCTGCACACAGATACAAATAACTTTGCTCCCAACGAGTACAGAGAGGTTGTCAATCCCTCCGGCCTTGTCGTTTACAAAGGATCAAACGCAAGAGATAATAGTGATAGGTATTGCTGCAACTAGTAAGTAAAAGCAGAAAGTAAATAGCGGATGTGATCAGTGATGGTAATATGGACCGGGGTCCCATGATGTTCACTAGTGATGTCTCTCTCCCAAAAGACGATAAAACAACTATGTGAGGTAAACGAATTACAGCTGGGCAATTGACAAGATTATGTGCGCAAACCAATGCTAACTATGCTGCAAGAAAGGTTGAGGCTCAAAAGCATGGGCGGTACGCCAAGGTAAGTAGACCGAAATCCATCTGCATCTACTACTAATCATCCACCTTGAGATATCTATCCAGAACATCTCGCTGGTATTAAGTTGCGAGTCCCACCCATAGTGTAAACTCAAAGCAACAGACAACTGCATTAAAAGAACTTTGCGTAAAGTAAACAATCCTTGCACCCGCGAGTACAAGCACCGTTGTTTTCCCCCTTGTGGCAACAGCACATCCCCTAGACTCATGTTTCTGTCACTCAAACTAGTCATCGAGGGGCATGAACCCACAATCAAGCATAACGTTCCCTCTTGGAGTTACTACCTACTACTTGGCCAAAGCAATAAATAGCAACGGAGAACATGCAAGAATTACTCAAGAACATAAATATAAAAGAGGTAAATCAAATATATTACTCACACACAATCTGAACATAATCTCACAATCCATCGGATCCCAGCAAACTCAACATAGCAACAGCATAAGGATTACATATGTGCCTCGATCATGTAGGGCGGTTCACGAGATCTAAATAGTGAAGCACAAAGAGGGTAGGAGAACATCACATAGCTACTGGTCATGGACCCATGGTCCAAGGGAGACTACTCACAACTCATCCGGGAGGCGTCCATGGTGGTGGAGAGGCTCCCGGTGGTGATCCTCCCCTCCGGCAGGGTGCCGGGAAGAGTTCTCCTGGTGCTCCCGATCTTGGAAGCGCGGCGGCGGCGGAACAGAGATGAGATCGCGAAAAAGGGTTCCGTCCTCGAGGGTTTCGGGACGCGGTGTAAATATATGCCAAAGGGGGGCATCAACGGAGACCTGGGGGGCCTAGGCGCCCCCCCGGCGCGGCCAGGAGGGGGGCCGCGCCACCAGGGCGCCTGGAGCCCTGGTGGCCCCCCTCCGGCCCTACTTTGGCCGCAAGGAAGCTTCCGGAACGCTGATTTTTTATATAATTTTTCCGGGATTTTTCTGGCAGTTTACGTAATGGGTAAACCTGAAATACAAAATAGCAGAAAACAGAAACTGGCACTGGGGTGCACTGGGTTAATAGGTTAGTCCAAATATGATCAAAAGTGTATGGAAGTGTATAAATATCATAACAATATCACACGAAAGAGGCATGGAGCAAGCAGAAATTATAGATACGTTTTGGGCGTATCAACTGCTCACGACGGTGCACGACTATCTCGGTTACAGATATGTCGCGGGGCAGGTGGTCCACGGATTTTCTGGATGCGTCAGGTGCATGGATGACACAACGTATCGCCAGCTAGATAGAGATCCCGGGTCTTCGAAAACCGTGTTCATGGGACATCGAAGGTGGCTTCGTGACGATGACCTGTGGAGAAAACGCAAGGATCTGTTCGATGGTGAAACCGAACCTCGAGGACGCCCGCGTACGAGGAGCGGCGAGGAAATAGACGAGCTATTGAAAAATTGGAAAGATTGCCCACTGCCGGGAAAGAAGCAAAAGGCGCCAGAGCCGGGAAAGAAGCGAAAGGCGCCAGAGCCGCTGCTGAAGGTATGGAAAACGAGGTCTGTTTTCTGGGACTTGCCGTACTGGAAGATCCACCGTGTGCCTCACAGCCTTGATGTCATGCATATCACGAAGAACGTGTGCGAGAGTCTGCTTGGTACCCTGCTCAACATGCCAGAGAGGACCAAATATGGGCCGAAAGCAAGGGCAGACTTGAAATCAATGGGCATCAGGCAGGAGCTTCACGCTAATGATGATGATGATGATGAGGCGAAGCAGGACACGGAAAGTCGTCGCAAAGGCAAAAAGGCCAAGTAGACCGGAAATGACTACCCTCCCGCGTGCTTCACTCTAAGTCAGGAGGAGATCGAGCAGTTTTTCACCTGCCTCGTAGGAGTAAAACTTCCTTACGGTTACGCGGGGAAGATAAGCAGATACCTAGACCCAGCGAAGCAGAAGTTCAGCGGGATGAAGTCATCAAAGGATACGTTCGCAACATGTCACGTCCAGAGGGAAGCATAGCCAGGGGCTTTCTGATCGAAGAGTGCATCTCCTACTACACGAATTATCTAGGCATCGAGAACCCCGTTGGTCTGCCCGTCAACAGGCACCTCGACAGGCTCGCTGGATGGGGTCACCGTGAGGGTCGTCGCGAAATGCATGTCGACTTCGAGGGTCGACTCGCCGACTTTGAAAGAGCAAACCTAGTCGCGCTACAATACATAGACGTGGTCGATCCTTGGGTGGTAGAGCACAAAACCTTTATTGAGAAGACGTACAATGACCGAGGCCAACAGAGGACGGACGGAGATATAATCAAACAACACAACTCATGTTTCATGCGTTGGTTCAAGCAGAAGCTTCTGTCGTACCCTTTACATGAGGATTCTTCCGCGGAAGAACAACTCATATTCGCCTTGTCACAGGGCGCCGAGCACAACCTGATGACCTATGAGGCGTACGATATCAACGGCTACACATTCTACACCGAGGCCAAGGACATGAAGAGCGATGGTTATCAGAACTCCGGGGTAACGATGGAATCCTACACCGGTAACGACAAGAACAGATACTACGGAAGGATCGAGGAGATCTGGGAGCTGAGCTACGCTGGAGAGAAGGTCCCGATGTTCCGTGTCAGATGGGCCAAGAGCGTCCTAAAAGAAGACCGATATTTCACCACCATGGTTATACCCGAAGCCAAATACAAGACCGCGTGCGCAAACGTCACCGCGAAAAATGAGCCATGGGTACTGGCTTCCCAAGTTGACCAATGCTTCTTCATTACCGACCCGTCAAAGCCCAGTCGTGTTGTCGTGAGGAGAGGCAAAAGGAAGATCATCGGAATGGATGGAGTAGCCAATGAGCAAGACTTCGACAAGTACGGCGACCCGAAGATCGAACATGACGATGATGATGAAGTAGCAGCATACACCAGAAGAAGAAGCAGGACCACCCTACCTAAAGGACGTCCGTTCCACAGAAGAACTCCATTTGTGAAAAAGAAGGGCAAGAAGATTGTGAACAGATAGCTAGCTAAGATCGATTGTATTTAAATCGTAGCCTTCATTTCTCGATTGTATTTCATGGGCACTTTTTGAACTCTTGAATGTTTTTAAATTTCATGGACACTTGATCTCGATCCCCCTCCATCTCGATCGCTATCCCACCTCGCCAGATCCGGTCGCCCTCGCCGCCGAGCACCCCCCGCTCCACCGGCCGCCGCCGCCGACCCCCCGCACCCTCCCCTACTCAACCTCCGCCGACGACCCACCGCACCCTCCCCCGCTCCACCGGCCGCCGCCGCCGACCCATGAACTCATGATATTTTCAAAATAATAAATTTGATGACATTTTTTCATATTCATAAATATTTTCAAATAACAAATTTGATGATATTTTTTTTAAAAATTAATACTGTTTTATAAAAAAATATTACTGTTGTGATTTAAACAAGTTTGAACATATTTAAACACAAATAAGTATCAAACATCATTTTAAATGCATAAAACAAAAATTGTGGAGCCTGGGAATCGAACCCAGGACCTCCTGGTGTGAGAGATGCGTGCTGACCAGTCGGGCTACTAGATGTGTTTTGATGTGGATGAGGTTTGGTGGAAGATAACCTGTTGGCTCGAACAGAAAAAAAATACTAATGGCGCACCAGGTGGGAGGTGCGCCATTAGTATAGATTTACTTATGGCGCACCAGGGGGCGGTGCGCCATTAGTATTGCTGCCCCCATCTATCCCCTCTCTCCCTTGCCCTCGCCCAGATCCATCCATTCCCCTCTCCCTTTCCCGACGCTGCGCCCTCTCCCTTTCACTCCCCCGCGCCGCCGCCCCCCCGCCCCGACCCCCGCGCGCTGCCGCCCCGACCCCCGCCGCCGCCCCGACCCCCGCTGGACTC
>LR738711.1:70485445-70508009 GCA_902687465.1 Secale cereale
CCCGAGCCCCGCCTCCCCCCCGAGCCACGCGCCGCCCCGTCGGCACCCCCATCGCCTGCGCGTCGAGTCCGAAGAGGAGGCCCCGCTTGCCGTCGCACAGGCCCCGGCGCTATCCAGCCCCCACAGGCCTCCGCCGCGAAGCTCGCACCCGCTGTGCCGCGGCAGCGGGCCACAGATCGTGCCGGCGGCGCCTCACATCTCATCCCCCTCCGTCTGCTCCGGTGGTGCTCGTGAGGCGCACCCACTCCTTCCCCGGCGTGGACCCAATTGTGCGAGGAGGAAACTGCCGAACGACGTCGCGCCGTACGGCCTCGACGAGAGCATCCAACTGCGGCCCAAGGACAACACAGACACCTTGGTAATTCCATTTTCTATCCTGTTTCCATGCTTGTCTATCTCCCCGATATTACCTCACTGCCATGTGCTGCTGTGGCTTGCTAACCAAATTAGTTTGTCACAATTTCATAAACTCACAAGCCGATAGAATTAATACTAGTACTGTATTAGACAGTCGGCTGTCTAATGTTGGGAAAACAAATGATATAAAAGTTAAAGTTCCCCACTCTTTCATGTCTAAGAAACCTAGCTGTGTTCTTGATTATCTTTAGGTTTATTTGCCAAGTGTACTTAATTTCTGTTCACATTTTGGATGTTTACTACCCACTAATTGCTTCCCTCTGGAGCCTTACCAGGTTGTCAAATTCCTGGTTTAGTTAGCAGTCAGATCTGTCTAGTTCTCTTTAAGATTTCTGAGTAGACATGATACTGGTTTGGTCTTGTGAGGTCTGTTGGTTTACTCTGCTTCAGGTTAAACTTGTCTCATCTCTCCATGTACCAAAGGGTTAAAATCTTAAGCTGTCAATTCTAGACCATATGAAACTGCAACATACTGCAGCCATGACCTATCTTGCTTGTCTTGTTGTGGGCTCTTGCCGAACACTCTGACACTTCATGAGCTAACAATATACTAGCCTGTTTTGGTTTTTGTACCAAAGGTTAATCTTTCACTGGTGCTAGATCATATCAACTTCAGTCATTTTTCTCCCCCAAACATTTTGACTCTTTGTCGGCCAATCCTCTAGCCTTTTCCGGTCCACAAAGCATGTCGACAATCTAGATGTAATACGTATATAAAATACTAGTCGCTCTCTTTCGCCGTCTCTAAAAAAATCTTTATTGTCTCATTGGCTGGCCTGGCTTTGGTTTGCTTTGGTTTAGGGGTGCATATACAAGTCATGTTTATTGTCGGGTAAGTAACAAGTGCATAAGCAGTAACATTAACATCCACATACAGAAAGTTCGTTGTGGCATGGAATGTCAAATTGTAAATGAAATGCAAACTGCAATTTACGCACTTACATAACTATGAGTGCAGACATGCACATGCCGAAATATATTGAAAGTACTTCCTGCTTTTGATACAGTATCCACTATCCTGCAGAAGTCTAGCCTAGGAACATGCAAATCTGGCTCATTTTATTGAGATAATACAGCAGGTGTTTCTCTTATATATGTGTTAACTGCTGGGTAATACCATTCATTTTTCCTTAGGTTAATATAAAAATGTCCAGTGGGCACATATAAATTCCTTTTACCTACTGTCTTGTATATATATTTGAAAATGATTGCTGCTAGATGTTAATTTGCTGGTACTAGCTAGAATTTGGCACTGAAAAGCAAAAGCAAAAGCTAATTAACTGCTGGGTAATAGCACTGGTACTAGCTAGCTAAAATATCTGTTGTTATTAACAGTGGGTAATTAACCTGATTAACTGTTGGTACTAGCTAGAATTTGGCACTGAAAAGCAAAAGCTACAATTAACTGCTGGTATTAGACATGCTTGACATTATATATCAGTTTGTCTGGTTCTTGTTTTGGTAGTAGTAGTTTGCTTTGCTTATCCATGAGTATCAGTCAATTGGTGAACCTGGAGCAGCTTTTTGCTGGGTTTTATCTCCGACCATCGTGTCGTGATGATTTTGCAGGTACCCCGAGAGGCCCTTGAGTTTGCTGGAATGTCGATTAACTTTTGTTCCGGCAAATTCGGGTACTCCATATGTCCTATTTTCAGCAAAGGTCATGCTGAAATTTTCCGTGAATTTTAGCATGACTTTGCTAAAAATAGGACATATGGGGTACTTGTGACTAATGCATGGGCCGGGGTATCTTAGTACTTAATTAAGTAGGATCAACTACCCCTTTATTCTTGCTGCATTAAACCATAGGCGGCAATAGAGCCAAGTGATTAGGCCCAACTTAGAATTCTCCTTCCCAGCTTAGCTTTTAGGATGCCTCGGTGTCGACAAACCATAAATTATAAAACCTTGGCTTTTAGGGTGCCTCGGTGTCGATAAAAACCTAAATGATGAAAGCTTAGGCTTTTAGGGTGCCTCGGCGTCGAAAAACCCTCAATGATAAAAGCTTAGCTTTTAGGATGCCTCGGTGTTGACAAACCCTAAATGATGAGACCATGATCTTGTTCCTTGACAATAACCAACTTTTTTACCAAACTTTTTTCCTATTTAGAGAGAAACATGGCCCACAACGATGAGGTCGGGGGTTCGGGCGGCAAGGCATTTTGGGAGCTGTCCCAAGAGATGGAGGAACAACCTCACTTGTATGAGGACGCCGCGAAAGACACCGATCCTGACACCACTGATGGTGCCGCCGAGGATGACCCCACTGATGGTGCCGTCGGGGATGACATCACTGATGGTGCCGCCGAGGATGCCACCACTGATGATGGTGGCGCATGCACAGATGGCAGCCAACCGAAGAGGCAACGGAAGGACCGGCGCCCGACCGTGCTCCGCACCGTCAAGGAGGAATTTACTGAAGTGGACTCCGACGGGAATCCAACGGCGCCCGAATGAAGAGTCAAGGGGTACTCGCTTCAGCTCGGGTGCATTCTCCGAAGCACCGTCTCGATCAACACCGAGAACCTGAGGCATCCTGACCGAGGGAATTTGCGCAACCTCCTCTTCACGAAGCTGCACGAACGATACAAGTTCCCCGCTGAATTTGAAAACACAAGCCTCAAAGGGAATAAAGTGAACAATGCCGCCCTCACGAAGATGAGCACGGCCCTGTCTACTTGGAAAAGCACGGTGAAGAGAATGATTGACAAAGGTTTTAGTTATGAGAAGATCAAGGAGAAAAATCCTTCGATCACCGAAGATGACTACAACGACTTCAAGATCAAGTGCGAGAGCACCGCAACCTCCGAATCAAGTTAGTGGGGGAAAGAAATGCGGGAGCTGAACTTAGGGGAACACACACTCGGTCCCGGCGGTTACAGAGTGGCGGAGCCTATATGGGACAAGGAGGAGGCGGAGCGTGCCGAGCAAGGCCTACCGCCCCTCTTCGATAAATAAGGTGACAAGCTGATGTCTACTACACGCTTCTATTCCTGTAGACAGTGTTGGGCCTCCAAGAGCAGAGGTTTGTAGGACAGCAGCAAATTTCCCTTAAGTGAGTAACCCAAGGTTTATCGAACTCAGGGAAGTGGAGGTTGAACGTACCCCTTTCAAGCAACCCTGCAATCAAGATACAAGAAGTCTCTTGTGTCCCCAAAACACACCTAATACACTTGTCAGATGTATAGGTGCACTAGTTTGGCGAAGAGATGTTAAATGGCAAGTGATATGGATGGCAAAGCAAAGTAATATAAATCTGTAATAAAAAGTGCAGCAAACAAACAAGTGGTAAACGTGAGCACAAATGGTATTGCGATGGCGAAAACAAGGCCTAGGCTTCATACTTTCACTAGTGGCAACTCCCAACAACATTAACATAATCGAATCACATGATATTTCCCATAAAACATGCAATGGAGACGCACCCGGAGGTCATTCCTTTGTGGTCAAGAGAGGACGAGAATTATGCAGGGCTACAAAAGCACACCTCAAAGTTCGTAGTTCTCAATCTATGGATTTCCCAATGTCACCGCGGCCATCCAAAGAGAATACCACAATCACCACAACATATCTCAAGGATAGTCAAAGACAAGCACCAATAGACTCTCAATCTTCAATCCACACACAAAAGAGGAAATCACTCATGAAAATATTCTTCTAATCCATGTCCAATAGACCGCTGTCACCTTGGTCTCGGAGATTATACTAGATAAAGACAAGTGGGTACATCAATCCAATACATAGAGGAAGGGGAAATATCATGGGATCACCCTAGATTAACATAGCCTATGATCACAACGAAGATCACATCATGGGAGAGAGAATTGACCACATAGCTACTGGTAAGAACCTCAGCCCCGAGGAGGAACTACTCCCGCATCATGGAGGGAGGAAGCAACGTCGATGGAGATGAATCCGGGGGCACTTCCCCGTCCCGGCAGGGTGCCGGCACAGGAATTCTGGTCCCCCGAAACTTGGTGGCGATGGCGGCGGAGATCGGAATAGCTTCTGGAGAAAAGGGTTCCGGAATCAGGGTTTCTGCGACGGGTGTTAAATATATGCCAAAGGGGGTCGCCAGGGGAGCTAAGGGGGGCCTAGGCGCCCCCCCGACGCGGCCAGGAGGGGGGCCGCGCCCCCAGGGCGCCTGGAGCCCTGGTGGCCCCCCTCTGGCCCTACTTTGGCCGCACGGAAGCTTCCGGAACGCTGATTTTTTATATATTTTTCCCGGGATTTTTCTGGCAATTTACGTAATGGGAAAACCTGAAATACAAAAACAGCAGAAAACAGAAACTGACACTGGGGCGCACTGAGTTAATAGGTTAGTCCAAATATGATCAAAAGTGTATGGAAGTGCATAAATATCATAGCAATATCACACAAAAGAGGCATGGAGCAAGCAGAAATTATAGATACGTTTTGGACGTATCAACATCCCCAAGCTTAATTCCTGCTCGTCCTCGAGTAGGTAAATGATAACAAGCATAATTTCTGTGGTGACATGCTATTAACCATATAAGGACTTTTCACAGTCACATGACAAATGCTTACTGAGACAATGAATCTGTAGTACTTAAGTTGCCTCATGAGAATATCACAAAGAACTGAAAGTTTTACAATATGATACTGAAACACTCAATAGATTTGTAGTGAGCATGGTGTGCAAACATGACAAAGTGGTATCTCGCTTGCCCCCTTTAGTGAAGCAAAACATAAATGCAGGGGCACCTCCAAAGTTTAAGTGACGACTAGATACAATGATTTCAGAATAAACGATATCATAGTCATGCAAAAGACAATGGTACTTTGGGACAATGCACATTACACTCAGAATGACAATCATGCTCTCAATAGTTGGTGCTTTAAAGAAAGAAAGTGGAGACTCTCGAACCGTGGCTTTTTATGGCAAGGTTGAAAACCCGTAGTCGGAAACAAAAACTAAACATGTACCAGAGCTCTTGGTTTGAAAAACAGAGGTAAAAAAATATTTTTTTAGAGATGCATATTTCGTCAACGAATGCTAGCAGATAACTCAATTACTTCTCGAGCTGGACAAGTTTCGAGGAACGGCTCCCGCACGAGGACGATCACATCCTCTTAATCTCCTTTGTTTATCACTGCCAAAGTTTTCTGATTTCTCATGAACAAAGCGTGCAGGAGGGTTTGTTTGTTGTATATTTTTAATGAGCCGGGCGCACTCTTTGCCAGTTCCTTCTCGTATTAGGGGTTTGCACATTAGACATGCAATCCCGGGGTGAAACTTGTCCAACCTAAAAAGATCATGAATCAACTACTACTTCCTCATGAGCTAAAACAGAGGCACAAAAGAGAAATGCTTTTTTGATTAATTTCGAGATGGTACACGAAAGTCTTCGTTAAGAATGGCAGGTAAATACCATGTATAGGAAGGTATGGTGGACTCATATGGCATAACTGGTTTAAAGGATTTTGGATGCACAAGCAGTCAGTCCGCTTAGTACAGGTGGGGGTTAGCAAAAGACTGGGAGCGACCAACTAAGAGAGCAATGACGGTCATAATCATGCAGAGCGACAAAGCAACATTGAATCGGGCATGGAAGTTATATCGCTACTCAGAAATTAAAGATCATCAAGGCTTGATGGACTTTCTTTACAGTCTTAAATATGCGTGAGCATATGCCAAGTCAATCAAAATAAATTCTTGGAGGAAGATATCACTAAACCATACCACATCATAGGCAAACAAATCATGTTGGTACTTCAATAACACATTAAGAACCCCCCAGCTATTTGAGACTAACCATAAGAAAACATGAACTACTAAGCACCATTATGCACATAGCATTTTTATCATAGACATATCAACCAGTGCAACAGAAGCCAACTCTCTTAACAAGATAAGCATGATAACTCACGAGAGTTCCAGCGACCAACTAAACAAAAGCTCTTTAAAAAGTAAAGCATGAAAACTAAGAGCTGAACATGACAGTAGCTATTGAAAGACAAAGAACATACACAACAAAGATAAACATGAAAATCCCATGTTATGTTCTAGGTTGAAGTGGAGCGTGTTTCTCTCCCACACAAAGAAAGCTAAGTTCCAACTCGTTATGAAAAGCAAGCAAAGCTAAAGAAAACTAAAAAGTAAATTAAAAGCAAGACGCTCCAAGCATAGCACATAACACATGAAGTGATTAAAATATAGTGGAACGAAAGACGAACTGATAATGTTGATGGAGAAGGGGATGCACGGGGGCATCCCCAAGCTTAGACGCTTGAGTCTTCTTGAATATTTCTTGGGGGTGCACGGGGGCATCCCCAAGCTTGAGCGTTTGACACTCCTGAATCTTTTTATCATCTTCCCTCGCACACTTGAAAACTCCCTTCATACACAACTCATCATAATCTGATTAGCGAGGTTAGTACCCATAATAAAATAATTTTTCCTTGCTGGAAATAAGGATATTCTTGAAGGTCTACTGTTTCTCAAGATTGCCAAAAGGTTTTTGCAAAGAAAAAGCAAGCTCAAGGTTTGCAAAACGAAGAAAAGGCAAAACAGGACAGAATCTGTGAAAAACAGACCAGCAGGTAGTAAATAATTTTTTCGGGGCACTTCTGCCACTCAAATCAAAAAACTCAGAACAGACGCCCGAAAGCCAATTGTATAGAGCACGCTGTCGAAAAAATTCAGACCAAAAAGATAATCTGGTGATTTTCTACGAATTGTTCTGTCCAAGGATAGAATCTGTTTCCTGGACAGCACGTCACAACTTTTGAACTTTCTTGCAATCAGAGGCTATACTTGGCACAAAGCTGAAAAATAAAGATACAATGATGTTGCTACAGTAGTAACAAACATCAAGACCACTAAAAACTGAAAGAACAAACTGAAAGCAAAGATAACAAGGGTTGTCTCCCTAGAGCTCTTTCTTTATAGCCATAAAGATAGGCTTAAGACTTTAATGATGCTCTCGTAGGAATAAGAGTTGAAGAGCAGAAGAGAGCATCAAGAAGCAAATATCAAATACATTTAAGCCTAACATGCTTCCTATGCATAGGAATATTGCAATAGAATAATTCATTGAAGCACAAAGCAATAAGCATAGGAAGACAAAACAAGTGCAGCTTCAAAACCTTCAACATAAAGAGAGAGAACTTGACATTATTGAAATATCTATAAGCATATGTTCCCTTCTCATAATAATTTTCAGTGGGATCACGAATATACTCAACAATATAAGCATCACATAAAGCATTGTTACCATGATCCACATGCAAAAAGGTACTCTTACTCTCCACATAAGCATAATCTTTCTCATTGGTAATAGTGGGAGTAGGACTATCATAAACAACTTGAACACTATAGATTAATTGTGTATTAGGAAGATGGTGTTCAACAAGGGAGTAATTCCCTCCACGATTATGACAAGTTTCATAAGGATAATTTCTCCTTATGTCATAGGTACCTTTATAATCACTATAGATTGGAGCTATAACATCATCATAGTAGAGAAGAGCATTATCATTGCTAGCAACTATATTTGTAAACATGTTGTCTTTATTCTTACTAGCAAAAGAATTATCAATTATCACATCACTAGTGGGTAAAGGATTTGCAATCCTATCATCCCCAAGCTTAGAGTTTTCCATATCATCACTTTCAGAGTTGGTACCAAAAAGATTTTCAAGATCATAAGTAGCATTATCATCATTTTCCCAATCACAATAAGTAACATGCATATCATAATCAAAATCATCTTCAATAGTACCTACGGACGTATCATCAAGATGATAATTAAGGCAATAAACTTCACCTTCTTCTTTAAACTTACAACCGTTAGGATAAAAGTTGATGGGAGGAATATGCTCAGGCCAGGTTGATACCCATTCTTCTTCCTTCTTGCTCCTCTTCCTCCTCCTCTTCTTTTTCTTCTTCTTCACCTTAGGAGGGAGTGGTTGGAGATGAAGCTTCTCCACATATCCTGGTTTATCATTAGAAACAATAGGGGAAACTTGGGAGAAACTCTCCTTTTTATTAGCAGAAATATAAGAGACTTTTTTATACTTTGGTAAAGTTCCCTCCTTTCTAATCTTACTTATGTAATCATTTTTATGGCAATTAACAACACAATAGAGATGGCAATTTTGCAAAGTGTTTTTTATTCCTATGGCATTAACATCTAGCCAAGAAGTCTTTTCTGATAACTCTTCACACATCAAAAATAACATAAGCTCATCATAAAGATCAGGGGTGATCATGTTATCACACAACTGGTTAACAGTTATGTTTTGAAAGTGCATGCATTGAAAATTAAAGTGACCCTCTATACAGCAAAGTTCACAAGTAAAAGGATAAAGGTCACACAATTCTCTAGCAATTTCATTTAAATCTTTGACCCAAGTGATTGTTCTTTCATGCTTATGTTGCTTACAATACTTCTCTTCTTCAATCATAGGCCTTTCACAAGGTCTATCTACTCCACAAAAATTAACATGCTTATATAAAACTTCATTTTTAGGAATTGGATCATGCATGTTGCAATCATCATGAACAATTTCATTTTCTTTGCAAATCTCTTTAAAAGGTTCATGATGCTTGATCCAATCCTCCTTAGGCATATTAAGATGTGAAGCAAAAGATTTGAGGAAATCAACAAGGAGTTGAGAATCAAGCCCAAACTTAGCACTAAACTTATTAAAACTTGTAGTTTCAACAAAGGACTTAATGCAATCATACTCATAAATTATACCTGACTCTTTACCTTTGTCGATCTCCCAATCTTCAGTGTTGCGATGAATTCTTTCAAGGAGTTCCCATTTAGCATCAATCTTTTCATTTGTGAAAGAACCCATAGAGGAAGCATCGAGCAAATCTTTATCCTGTCGAGAGAGCCTCACATAGAAATTAGTAATAATCATATCTTTGGGGAGCCCATGGTTAGGACATTTTAGCATTAACGTTTTCAGTCTCCCCCAAGCTTGAGCTATGCTCTCTCCGTCATGAGGATAAAAATTATAAACATAATTTCTATTCTCATGGACTTCATGAAGAGGATAAAACTTGGAGTAAAAGAGAGACTGGATCTCTTCCCAATCCAGCAGGTGAGAGTCATCTAGTAGCCTATACCATTCCAATGCTTTTCCTTTCAGTGACAAGGCAAATAATTTCCTCATGACTTCATCTCTTGTCAAACCTGAAATCTTAAACAACTCACAAAGTTCTGTAAGTTTCAACAAATGAATACTAGGATTGACTGTCCCATCATAACAATCATTCCTAATTATTTCAATTATCCCAAGTGGTATTTTGAACGGGATACATTCAGTAGGTGGAGGAGACTTCTCTACCACGGGTGTGGTAAAGCGGCCTTCCCCAAGCAGCGAACTAAGATTGCGGTTTTCCATAAACATAACTAGTGAAATAAAAACAAGAAACAAAAAGATTTAATTGCAAGATCTAGAGAAGGTACCTTCACTTACCTCACTTCCCCGGCAACGGCACCAGAAATAGCTTGATGTCTACTACACGCTTCTATTCCTGTAGACAGTGTTGGGCCTCCAAGAGCAGAGGTTTGTAGGACAGCAGCAAATTTCCCTTAAGTGAGTAACCAAGGTTTATCGAACTCAGGGAAGTGGAGGTTGAACGTACCCCTTTCAAGCAACCATGCAATCAACATACAAGAAGTCTCTTGTGTCCCCAACACACCTAATACACTTGTCAGATGTATAGGTGCACTAGTTCGGCGAAGAGATGTTAAATGGCAAGTGATATGGATGGCAAAGCAAAGTAATATAAATCTGTAATAAAAAGTGCAGCAAACAAACAAGTGGTAAACATGAGCACAAATGGTATTGCGATGGCGGAAACAAGGCCTAGGCTTCATACTTTCACTAGTGGCAACTCCCAACAACATTAACATAATCGAATCACATGATATTTCCCATAAAACATGCAATGGAGACGCACCCGGAGGTCATTCCTTTGTGGTCAAGAGAGGACGAGAATTATGTAGGGCTACAAAATCACACCTCAAAGTTCGTAGTTCTCAATCTATGGATTTCCCAATGTCACCGCGGCCATCCAAAGAGAATACCACAATCACCACAACATATCTCAAGGATAGTCAAAGACAAGCACCAAGAGACTCTCAATCTTCAATCCACACACAAAAGAGGAAATCACTCATGAAAATATTCTTTTAATCCATGTCCAATAGACCTCTGTCACCTTGGTCTCGAAGATTATACTAGATAAAGACAAGTGGGTACATCAATCCAATACATAGAGGAAGGGGAAATATCATGGGATCACCCTAGATTAACATAGCCTATGATCACAACGAAGATCACATCAACCTCAGCCTCGAGGAGGAACTACTCCCGCATCATGGAGGGAGGAAGAAACGTCGATGGAGATGAATCCGGGGGCACTTCCCCGTCCCGGCAGGGTGCCGGCACAGGAATTCTGGTCCCCCGAAACTTGGTGGCGATGGCGGCGGAGATCGGAATAGCTTCTGGAGAAAAGGGTTCCGGAATCAGGGTTTCTGCGACGGGTGTTAAATATATGCCAAAGGGGGCCGCCAGGGGAGCTAAGGGGGCCCAGGCGCCCCCCCGGCGCGGCCAGGAGGGGAGCCGCGCCCCCAGGGTGCCTGGAGCCCTGGTGGCCCCCCTCTGGCCCTACTTTGGCTGCACGGAAGCTTCTGGAACGCTGATTTTTTATATATTTTTCCCGGGATTTTTCTGGCAATTTACGTAATGGGAAAACCTGAAATACAAAAATAGCAGAAAACAGAAACTGGCACTGGGGTGCACTGAGTTAATAGGTTAGTCCAAATATGATCAAAAGTGTATGGAAGTGCATAAATATCATAGCAATATCACACAAAAGAGGCATGGAGCAAGCAGAAATTATAGATACGTTTTGGACGTATCACAAGCAGACCAGGAACTTTGTCAGGGCCCGGTACAAGAAGGACCCGAAAACAAAGGATCTTACCACGGATCCGAAGACCAGGGCGCTTGATCTTGTTCTGGTAAGGAATACACCCCCGCGTAATTAGCTCCATATGGTTGCATTCTAATTAATAAAGCCAAATTTCTAAATGGTTCACATTCCTTCCACAGGCGACTGAAAGCAGTAGCGCGGGGTCGACTAAGAGCAACCCTTGGGACACCACTCTAAATAGGGCGTTGAATGTAATGAAAAAAAAGGATAAGCTCAGTAAGCCGTCGTCAGCTGGTCGTGTGGCCGGCAAAGGCTTGTCCACAAAATGGTCGTCATACTATAATGCTGGTGGGCGAAAGGAGAAAAAGACCAGCTCGGAAAGCCAGTCGCGCGAGGTTCAAGAACTCAAGGCACAAGTGGCGCGGATTCCGGAGATTGTCCAAGAGCAAGTGCAACAACTACTGGGAGCGACGATCACCGCCATTATGCCTACCTTGATTGAGGGGTTGCAGGCGTGGATTGCGGGCGGCCAACAGGGGCCGCCCCCGATTCCCAGCTTCACGGCCAGCAACTCGCAGAACGCGATGGCGGGGCCATTGGTGTCTCCGGTGGAGGCGGCATTGGTGTCTCCGACGCCGGCACGGGAGCTTAATGCACCCGGGTGTACGCCGATCGACACCTCTGCAGCAAGCGGCCCCTCTGTCAATTGCCCGCCCGCCGTTGGCGGTGCCTCGACATTAGCCGAGCTCGACGCCATCATCACGGTAACTAATTAAGCCTCTCTCGGCCGAGGACTTCATCTCCTTGCCTTTGACTGAGCATCCCTGACGCCCGACATGTTTTCGCAGGGCGCTACCGACGTTCTGTGCACTCTCCTGCACTTCATGAACAACGAGTTGGTCGATGTCGCCAAGGGCAAAATTGTTCAACCGGGCAACCCCGTGTTCCACGGTACTAGGATGCCACCCACCTTGTATAGGGTTCAACTGGTTCGGGTGCTGCCAGGCTGCGACGAGTTGTTACCTCCGATTCGACCCGTCGGGGCCGACGAAGATGATGTGATGACCCTCAGTGCCTGCCTAAGCTGGCCCCTGCTTTGGCCGAAGAGCCAGATTCGTTTGGGGGCGGGGGACACCACCCCAAAGACAACACCGCCAGTCGTGCCGGCGCCAAGCCATGGCAAGACCGCCGCAACGGTGCCGGACATCCCTATGCCACTGGATCCAAACATGCATATGGCATAGGATCCGAACGACGACGACGACAACAACGACGATACATTTGCCAACGTCAATGAGTACTTTGCCGATCATGGGTACGATGGCGACTTCATGGGGCCTCCTTCTGAAGAACCCAACCCTACAAAAGACGTGCGCGATCTAGCTGGTACCGCGGAGAAACCAAGTTGCAACAGGCGTCGTCTGCCGTTCAGTTCTCAGGAGACGCCTCCAGCTGCCGACTTCATGGAGCCTCAGATAGGCTAGGTGCGAAATATTATCAGCCCCAACACACTCAAGAAGGCGGTCTGTGAGCAGAACTCGATCCCATTATAGGAGAAGAAGAAGGCACGGAAAAGAAAGACTAACAAGGGTGCGAGCCAGCCGGCACCGAGTACGATCCGTGCTCAGGACGGGCCACCTTCACCTGAGGATATAATGAGGAGGGTGCATGTGGCGGGTAGGCCGATGCTACCGACTAATATGCTCAATGCTGCAACCGGTGCTATGCGGAGTCTGCATGACAGTGTTCTTTCTTTGGAGAAGCGGCGTCTCAGAGAGAAGGATGTGGCATACCCGGTTTTCGTGGCCAAGGTGCCAGAGGGCAAGGGCTTTGTGGATAACTCCATCGGGGGTACGATCGTCCTGCGGTTTGATGACATCTACGCTATGTTGAACCTTCATCCGCTGCACTACACCTTCGTTCGGCTATTTTCGCTGAGTATGGAGATGCGGATCATTAGAGACAAGACCCCGGACATCGTGATAGTCGACCCCTTCTACATGCGTGCCAAGATCTTGGGCAGCGCGGGGGACCGGCAAGTCGCGAGTTCTTACCTCGAAGGCGTCATTCTGGCAAACCGAGATAAGGATAACTTCCTCGTGCCTTACTTTCCTGAGTAAGTCGTCCCCTCAACCGCCCCGTAACATATGAATTCTTAGATTTCGATCGTTTTTTCTTTTAACATTCCGTGTTTTGTGCAGTGACACACATTGCACACTCATCCTCCTAAGCCCGAAATATTCCATGGCCACGTATTTCGACTCGGACCGTCAGTCGAAGGTAGACTACACAAATGTCAAGAAAGTTCTTGATGATGTTCTCCCCGGCTACGCCAAATCTGGAGGCACCTTCACCAGGCCTCTTCGTAAGTACGACAAGCACGTGTTCGCCCACAATACGACGTTCTGCTGCGTCAAGCAGCCGCCTGGCGGTCAGAAGGGTGCCTACTACGCCATCCATCACATGCGGGCGATCGTACGGGACCATCATCACCTTCTGCTACCAAGTAAACTCAATGATTGGGCCGCGAGCGTGTCGGCAATCCAGGACGCGGACATCAGACAAGAATTCTTTCGCATCCAGTCGGAGTTTGCGGAAATCATCCATCAAGATGTCCTTCGTACCTCGGGGCAGTTCTACCTCAGAAATCAACCGTCTAACAGTGACATAGACACAATGCTACAAATGCAGGCTGACAACGCCCGCGATTTCATGACTCCCACGATAGACGGCGGCTTCATCCACGCTCCGGTCCCTTGAGTCGAGTCGAAAGTAGTGATGCTGTGTCTAGTTCTGAAACATCGATTGGCTCATGTTGTAATTAAACTTTAATGAACTTGTAGTATGTCTCTTTGGTTTCGACAGTCGTTCAACTTAGATGTAATCGATGCTATTAATGTCTTGCTTTTCTCTTCCGATCGTTCTGTTGCATACTTATATATTGCTTATGTATTGTCTGTGAATTGGTACTAACGTTTCGTTTGGCTAGTGCATAGCGATGCCGTCGTATGTCGTGTACAAGGGTAAGGTTCCTGGAGTCTACGACGACTGGGAGGAGTGTCGGAGACAGGTTCACCGTTTTAGCGGTAACAGTTACAAAGGGTACACCACTAGGGCGGAGGCGGAATCTAGATACGCCCGCTATCTAGCGGGAGAGGGGAGGGAGCGTTGGAGGAACCGGATGAAGATGAGTTTCATCGTGATGACCGCAACTCTCTTCTATGTGATGGTAGTTTAGATGATCGATATCGACTTGTAATGTGAAGACAAACTCGCTACTCGCGGTCTCGAGACTTGTAATATAATGTTCTATCTTTGTTAGGTCTTTTGAATTCGGAGACTAATATGATGAATTGTATTCGGAGACTAATATGATGAATTGTATTCAGAGACTAATCTTCTATTGTATTTGATGAATCTGTTGTTGCTGTGTGCTGCTGTCTATATTCTGTCCAATAATACATTTTGTAACCTGTGCAAAAAACAGAAAATTAAAAAATAAATTAAAAACCTAATATTCATACTAATGACGCATCACATCACAATGCGCCATTAGTATGCCAAAGGATACTAATGGCGCATCATCCAATAGTGCGCCATTAGTATGCCAAAGTTACTAATGGCGCATCACGCAAGAGTGCGCCATTAGTATGCCAAAGCACCTGGGTATATATGGCCTCTGGGAGGCATACTAATGGCGCACCGTGGTCTATACTAATGGCGCACCTGTGGTGCGCCATTAGTATACCAGATACTAATGGCGCACCACAGGTGCGCCATTAGTAAAAAATACTAATGGCGTGGCACTAATGGCGCACCACTAATGCGCCATTAATGGCCAAAATAGGTATGCCATTAGTAGGCCTTTTCCTAGTAGTGATATGTCATTCACATAAACTTATCAAAAAGGTTGTAGTGCTCCCACTCACTTTCTTGTAAATACAGGCTTCACCGCAAGTCTGTATAAAACTATATGCTTTGATCAACTTATCAAAGCGTATATTCCAACTCTGAGATGCTTGCACCAGTCCATAGATGGATCGTTGGAGCTTGCACACTTTGTTAGCACCTTTAGGATCGACAAAACATTCTGGATGCATCATATACAACTCTTCTTTAATAAATCCATTAAAGAACGCAGTTTCGTTATCCATTGGCCAAATTTCATAAAATGTGGCAATTGCTAACACGATTCGGACAGACTTAAGCGTCGCTACGGGTGAGAAAATCTCATCCTAGTCAACTCCTTGAACTTGTCGAAACCCTTTCGCAACAAGTCGAGCTTTGTAAACAGTAACATTACCATCTGCGTCGGTCTTCCTCTTGAAGATCCATTTATTTTCGATGGCTTGCCGATCATCGGGCAAGTCAACCAAAGTCCACACTTTGCTCTCATACATGGATCCCATCTCAGATTTCATGGCCTCAAGCCATTTCACAGAATCTGGGCTCATCATCGCTTCCTCATAGTTCGTAGGTTCATCATGGTCTAGTAACATGACTTCCAGAACTGGGTTGCCGTACCACTCTGGTGCGGAACGAACTCTGGTTGATCTACAAAGTTCAGCAGAAACTTGATCTGAAGTTTCATGATCATCATCATTAGCTTCCTCACTAATTGGTGTAGGAATCACTGGAACTAGTTTATGTGATGTACTACCTTCCAATTCGGGAGAAGGTACAATTACCTCATCAAGCTCTACTTTCCTCCCACTCACTTCTTTCGAGAGAAATTCCTTCTCTTGAAAGGATCCATTTTTAGCAACGAATATCTTGCCTTCGGATCTGTGATAGAAGGTGTACCCAACAGTCTCCTTTGGGTATCCTATGAAGACACATTTCTCCGACTTGGGTTCGAGCTTATCAGGTTGAAGCTTTTTCACATAAGCATCGCAACCCCAAACTTTAATAAACAACAACTTTGGTTTCTTGCCAAACCACAGTTCATAAGGCGTCGTCTCAACGGATTTAGATGGTGCCCTTATTTAACGTGAATGCAGCTGTCTCTAATGCATAACCCAAAATGATAGTGGTAAATCGGTAAGAAACATCATAGAATCGCACCATATCTAATAAAGCACGGTTACGACGTTCGGACACACCATTACGCTGTGGTGTTCCAGGTGGCGTGAGTTGCGAAACTATTCCACATTGTTTCAAATGAAGACCAAACTCGTAACTCAAATATTCACCTCCATGATCAGATCGTAGAAACTTTATTCTCTTGTCACGATGATTCTCTACTTCACTCTGGAATTCTTTGAACTTCTCAAATGTTTCAAACTTGTGCTTCATCAAGTAGATATACCCATATCTGCTCAAATCATCAGTGAAGGTCAGAAAATAACGATACCCGCCGCGAGCCTCAACACTCATCGGTCCACATACATCAGTATGTATGATTTCCGACAAATCTGTTGCTCGCTCCATTGTTCCGGAGAACGGAGTTTTAGTCATCTTGTCCATGAGGCATGGTTCGCAAGCACCGAGTGATTCATAATCAAGTGATTCCAAAAGTCCATCACTATGGAGTTTCTTCATGCGCTTTACACCAATATGACCTAAACGACAGTGCCACAAATAAGTTGCACTATCATTATTAACCTTGCATTTTTTGACTTCAATATTATGAATATGTGTATCACTACGATCGAGATCCAACAAACTATTTTCATTGGGTGTATGACCATCGAAGGCTTTATTCATGTAAACAGAATAACAATTATTCTATGACTTTAAATGAATAACCGTATTGCAACAAACATGATCAAATCATATTCATGCTTAGCACAAATGCCAAATAACATTTATTTAGGTTCTACACTAATCCCGAAAGTATAGGGAGTGTGCGATGATGATCATATCAATCTTGGAACCACTTCCAACACACATCGTCACTTCACCTTTCACTAGTCTCTGTTCATTCTGCAACTCTTGTTTCGAGTTACTAATTTTAGCAACTGAGCTGGTATCAAATACCCAGGGGTTGCTATGAACACTAGTAAAGTACACATCAATAATCTGTATATCAAATATACCTTTGTTCACTTTGCCATCCTTCTTATCCACGAAGTATCTAGGGCAGTTCCACCTCCAGTGACCATTTCCTTTGCAGTAGAAGCACTTAGTTTCAGGCTTGAGTTTAGCTTTGGGTTTCTTCACGGGAGTGACAACTTGCTTGTCATTCTTCTTGAAGTTCCCCTTCTATCCCTTTGCCCTTTACTTGAAACAAGTAGTCTTGTTAACCATCAACACTTGATGCTCTTTCTTGATTTCTACCTTCGCCGATTTCAGTATCGCGAAGAGCTCGGGAATTACTTTTGTCATCCCTTGCATATTATAGTTCATCACGAAGTTCTACTAACTTGGTGATAGTGTCTAGAGAACTTTGTCAATTACTATCTTATCTAGAAGATTAACTCCCACTTGATTCAAGCAATTGTAGTACCCACACAATCTGAGCACATGCTCACTGGTTGAGCTATTCTTCTCCATCTTGTAGGCAATGTACTGTCAGAGATCTTATACCTCTCGACACGGGCATGAGTATGAAATACCAATTTCAACTCTTGGAACATCTCATATGCTCCATGGCGTTCAAAACGTTTTTGAAGTCCCGGTTATAAGCCGTAAAGCATGGTGCACTAAACTATCAAGTAGTCATCATACCTCATTCAATACTATATCGTCAACGAACATTTAAGCGTGCGGACCCTATGGGTTCGAGAACTATGTAGACATGACCGAGACATCTCTCCGGTCAATAACCAATAGCAGAACCTGGATGCCCATATTGGCTCCTACATATTCTACGAAGATCTTTATCGGTCGAATCGCATAACACCATACGTTGTTCCCTTTGTCATCGGTATGTTACTTGCCCGAGATTCAATCGTCGATATCTCAATACCTAGTTCAATCTCGTTACCGGAAAGTATCTTTACTCGTTCCGTAATACATCATCCCATGACTAACTCATAAGTCATTTGCTTGCAAGGCTTATTATGATGTGTATTACCGAGAGGGCCCAGAGATACCTCTCCGACACTCGGAGTGACAAATCCTATTCTTGATCTATGCCAACACCACGAACACCTTCAGAGACACCTGTAGAGCATCTTTATAATCACCCAGTTACGTTGTGATGTTTGATAGCACACAAGGTGTTCCTCCGGTATTCGGGAGTTGCATAATCTCATAGTCATAGGAACATGTATAAGTCATGAAGAAAGCAATAGCAGTAAAACTAAACGATCATAGTGCTAAGCTAACGGATGGGTCTAGTCCATCACATCATTCTCCTAATGATGTGGTCCCATTGATCAAATGACAACTCATGTCTATGGTTAGGAAACATAACCATCTTTGATCAATGAGCTAGTCTAGTAGAGGCATACTAGGGACACTCTGTTTTGTCTATGTATTCACACATGTACTAAGTTTCCGGTTAATACAATTCTAGCATGAATAATAAACATTTATCATGATATAAGGAAATAAATAATAACTTTATTATTGCCTCTAGGGCATATTTCCTTCACTTACATGGTGCTGGTTTGCTGGAGGTTCCCTCTGTGCTCGCTACTCGGTCTTCTTCCACGCCACCCGCTGCACCGACCCCTTCTTGCTCGAGTGGTCCGCCACTCTTACCCACTCCTTCTGGAGGCTCAGGTCGTCCCCGTCCACATTGTGACTACTGCAACAATGATGGTCATATTGAGTCCCTGTGCTACACGAAGAGGAAACACCTGCGCAAGGCGGGATCATCATGTTCAGGGACTTCGTCATCTACCTCGACATCTTCAGCCATTGCTTTGACTGAGCAGGATATTCTGAGACTTAAGCGTCTGCTCACGGCTTCAGGTTCTTCCTCGACGGGTACTGCTGGTTCTGTGACTGATGCTTCCCGCCCCGAGCAACTGCCCTCTACACAGTCAGGTACATCCCCATGGGTTCTGGATTCTGGAGCTTCTTTTCATATGTCTTCTCATTCTTCCACTTTGTCCTCTCTTCGATTGCTGGATTCTCCTGTTCATGTCTTCACTGCTGATGGTACTCCACTTTCTGTTGCTAGTAGAGGCAATCTTTCCACTCCTTCTTATTCTGTTCCTGATGTTGCTCATGTTCCTTGACTTACCATGAATCTGTTTTCTGCTGGTCAACTTACTGATTCTGGTTGTCGCGTCATCCTTGACGCCGACTCTTGTTCTGTCCAGGACCGTCGCACACACACTCTGGTTGGGGCTGGCCCTCGCCGCCGTGATTCTCAGGGTCTTTGGGAGTTGGACTGGCTTCATGTTCCTTCCGCTGCCACCACCATCGCCAGTTCTTCCGCTTCTGTCGCCTCCATTACTAGTTCCTTCCAGCAGTGGCATCATCGACTTGGTCATCTGTGTGGTTCTCGGTTGTCTTCTTTAGTTCGTCAAGGTCTTCTGGGGTCTATCTCAGGAGATGTCTCTTTAGAGTGTCAGGGTTGTCGTCTTGGCAAGCAGATTTAGTTACCATATTCACATAGTGAGTTAGTGTCTAAGCGTCCTTTCGATTTAGTCCATTCTGATGTATGGGGTCCGGCCCCTTTTGCTTCGAAAGGTGGTCATAAATACTATATTATTTTCATAGATGATTTCTCTCGTTACACATGGCTTTATTTCATGACTTCTAGTAGTGAGGTGTTGTCTATTTATAAGCATTTTGCTGCCATGGTTCATACTCAGTTCTCTTCACCCATTCGTGTTTTTCGTGCTGACTCTGCTGGCAAGTATATCTCTAAGATGTTGCGTGGTGTTCTTGCTGTGCAAGGGACTCTCTCTCAATTCTCTTGTCCTGGTGCTCATGCTCAGAATGGTGTGGCTGAGCGAAAGCATCGACATCTTCTTGAGACGGCTCGTGCATTGATGATTGCTGCCTCTCTCCCGCCTCATTTTTGGGCTGAGGCCGTCTCCACATCCACCTATCTTATCAATATACACTCTTCCGCTGCTCTACAGGGTGGTGTTCCTTTCGAGCGACTTTTTGATCGTTCTCCCGATTATTCAATGCTTCGCTTGTTTGGTTGTGTTTGCTATGTTATTCTTGCCCCTCGCGAACGCACCAAACTGACCGCTCAGTCTGTTGAGTGTGTCTTCTTAGGCTACAGTGATGAGCATAAGGGCTATCGTTGTTGGGATCCTATCGGTCGTCGGATGCGTATCTCTCGAGACGTGACTTTTGATGAGTCTCGTCCCTTCTACCCACGCCCATCTTCCTTGAGTTTTTCAGTGCAGGATATCTCTTTCCTCACTTTTCCTGACTCACCTATCACACCCGTCGAGCCTGTGCCTATTCGTTCCACTTCCTCTCCTTCTCCACCTCTAGTTGATTTGCAGCCACCATCCTCCCCGGTCTCCTCGCCTATCATGTCACCGGGTTCTCCACCTTCATCTCCGATGACTTCCTCCCCGATCTCCTCTGCTAGCATGTCACCTGATTCTGCACCTTCATCTCCGGTGACTTCTTCGTCGCCACCCCCAATTCTACCTTGGCGATTCCTCCTTCTATTGTTCCATCTTTTCCTCAGCATTACACTCGTCGTCCACGACCTATCGATGCCTCTGTGGATGAGTCGTCATCTTCCTCTCAGCCTACTTATGGCTTGCGTTCTCGTCCTCGTCCGCCTGTTGATCACTTTGGATTTCCCACCGCTGGTGCTGCTGTTCTTGAGCCGACTTCTTACCGTCAGGCTGTTTTTCATCCTGAATGGCAGTTTGCGATGGTAGAGGAGATTGCTGCTCTTGAACGCACTGGTACCTGGGATCTTGTTTCTCTTCCTCCCGGAGTCCATCCGATCACTTGTAAGTGGGTCTACAAGGTTAAGACTCGCTCTGATGGTTCTCTTGAGCGTCACAAAGCTCGTCTTGTGGCTCGTGATTTTCAGCAGGAGCATGGTCGTGATTATGACGGGACTTTTGCTCCTGTGGCCCATATGACCACTGTTCGTACACTTCTTGCCGTTGCCTCTGCATGCCATTGGTCTATATCTCAGCTTGATGTTAAGAATGCCTTTCTTAATGGTGAGCTGCGTGAGGAGGTGTACATGCAGCCACCACCTGGGTATTCTGTTCCTGATGGCATGGTATGTCGTCTTCGTCGCTCTCTCTATGGCCTTAAGCAAGCCCCCCGCGCCTGGTTTGAGCGTTTTGCCTTTGTGATCACTGCTGCTGGTTTTTCAGCAAGTGCTCATGATCCAGCATTATTTATTCATCTTTCTCCTCGTGGTCGGACTCTTCTTCTTCTCTATGTTGATGACATGATCATCACTGGGGATGACCCCAAGTATAGTGCCTTTGTAAAGGCCCGTCTCAGTGAGCAGTTTCTTATGTCTGATCTTGGACCTCTTCGCTACTTTCTTGGGATTGAAGTCTCTTCTACCTCTAATGGCTTTTTTATATCCCAGGAAAAGTATATCCAGGATCTTCTTGCTCGTGCTGCTCTTACTGACGAGCGCATTGTTGAGACTCCTATGGAGCTCAATATTCACCTCCGTGCTACTGATGGTGATCCTCTCCCTGACCCGACGCGTTATCGTCATCTTGTTGGCAGTCTTGTCTATCTAGCTGTCACTCGTCCGGACATCTCTTATCCGGTTCATATTCTGAGTCAGTTCGTCTCTGCTCCCACATCAGTTCACTATAGTCATCTCCTTCGTGTTCTTCGATATCTTCGGGGCACGATCTCTCACCGTCTATTCTTTCCTCGCTCCAGTTCTTTACAGCTTCAGGCCTATTCGGATGCTACGTGGGCTAGTGATCCCTCAGATCGCCGTTCACTTTCTGCTTACTGTGTTTTTCTTGGTGGTTCTCTCATTGCCTGGAAGACGAAGAAACAGATTGCAGTTTCCCGTTCGAGTGCCGAGGCTGAGTTGCGAGCAATGACTCTTTTGACGGCAGAGGTGACTTGGTTACGCTGGTTACTTCAGGATTTTGGTGTTTCTGTCACTACACCGACTCTGCTCTTATCTGACAGTACAGGTGCTATTAGCATTGCGCGTGATCCTGTGAAGCATGAGCTCACCAAGCATATTGGTGTTGATGCTTTCTATGTGCGCGCTGGCGTGCAGGATCAGGTTATTGCTCTTCAGTATGTGCCTTCCGAGTTACAGTTGGCGGATTTTCTGACGAAGGCCCAGACTAGAGCACAACATGGTTTTTATCTCTCCAAACTCAGTGTTGTTCCTCCACCATGAGTTTG
>LR738711.1:70508046-70521950 GCA_902687465.1 Secale cereale
GGGGGGGGGGGGGGGTGTTAGAATTATAATATAAGTCATGTACCCCTTTGTATTTATCCCGTTGTATAAGGGGTTTCCTGCATATGTTCCACACCTGTACATGTATATATATATATCGGCCTATGGCCTTATGGGAATACAAGTTGCCCATTTCTAACAGCTAACGGATTTGAATGTATCTGTTCCGCCTGTGGTTTCCTTGAGCCAATATGATATATATTTTTGTATATGAACACGCCGAAACCAATTATATTTTCTGGTTTCTTTTGTGGAAATGAATGCCACGCAGCTGAGCTTCTAGGCAAAAATACTTGTTGAGTGGAGTTTGGTTCCAGAAAATATGTTTGTGCTGGGGATGGGACGATTTCCTTATTATCAACAGGTTAGGGCAGTTTGTGCTCCCCTGATTGTTTTTTTGCGGTTTGGATCTTTATGAATCTCATCGTATGCTGTATTATCGTTTTCGTGAGAAATGGAAGAAATGAGTAGAAGAATCAATTAAGCCAGCCGAATAGTTCCAATTAACCTCAGGATCTTGGTGTTGGTTACTAGTAGTACTGGACACGGCGATATGGCTCCCTCCCATATCCCAGATAATGAGAGCATATGGCCCTAAAACCCATATCGAATTTTCGGGACATAACGGTGTGAAAGAATGAAGGAGATTTGGAAACCAAAATTAAATATGTGTTTCATATGGAGTAAGGCATTTTTTGGGTTTCCAAATTTTCTGGAAAAAATCATACACGTTTATATGTATGCGTTTTACATGTGTCTAAAGTTTGATGATGAAATACATTGCAGAGAGAGGTACACAAAAGACACATTTGTACATTTTAATAGTGAACAGTACATGTATTGTTCATCATTTTCAAAAGCATGACTCCTCTTTTTTTCTGTAGCTCTCACCGTAATGTATACCATCTTGAAAATTTACACACATGTAGTATACATCCGTATGAACATGTGTGTTTTTAAATACTTTATTGAAACTTCGAAATGTGAGAAGCTGGTCCTCCATTTAGCATTTTAGTTTCATATGGTGCTATCGATCGTAAGGGGAAAATGTTACTACATGACAAGTAATATTGTAGGACTGAACTGAAAACAATAGTTTAACTGGCTACGCTGAAAAACTACTACAGTACATTCGGAGTTGCCTAATTAACATAAAACTACATCTAGCTCGCTCATCTGAAAAGTTACATGTGTAGACTGTAGCCACGTGATGTATTTGTTGGATTGAAGCACGCAGGTTTATCTATTTGTATTCACACATTTTGTAGTTGCAATTTTATCCTTCTTACCAACAGTATACAGAAGTCATTTTATCATTAATCTTCACATTGTGCTACTACACTGACAATGTTTTTCTCCAAAAAAAATTCAAATATATTTCACTCTTTTTTACTATTCTAATTTATTTGTTTTTGCTAAATCGGGTACATGTGCACCCAGGTTCCCAAAAATCCACACTCCACCGGCATCTCCCTTATCCTCTTCCTTCTTCCCTTGGCGACGGACGGCCTCTCCGCCAGACATCCTCCCCCCCAAGCGCATCACCTGCAAGAGAGCTTCTTCCTCTCATACTCGCGGCTGCCCTCCTCCGTGACCGTGGCACCGATCGATCTCTCATTCTTCCAGCTCTAGGTGACGAATTAATCATAGCTTTGCTTGGATTATTAACAATGATCTGTTCTGTTGTGGCCGTTCTAATCCAAAAGAATCTCCCCTTCTTCCCCGAACCATCATCCAGTCGTTTCTGCGGATTCGTTCGAAGCGCGGACCAGCGAGCATGGAGGGGCTGACGGAGAGCGAGGTCGCCGGCTTCGCGGTGGGCGCCTTTCTGCTCGGCGCCAGCATCGCCGCGCAGAGGGTCGACGGCTTCGTCGCCGCTTCGCAGAGAAGGTCATTCCCTGCTCTTGCCCACTTCCTGCTTGCCTGCTTTTTTGCCCGCTTCACAATCTTTAATTACGTCCTGCAGATAGAACATCAACAGCATTGCTTCGTTCATGTGGCCAAATCTGCAAAATAATGTATACAAACTATATATAACTTGGCAACGAACCGCTGTACCTCAGAACATCTGGTAGGAGTAGATCTCAGATAGATGGATCCTTTTCGGCACCAATAGACTACTGTATCCGTCCTTTTCTCTTCTTGTGTGCCGTGCTTCAGAATTAGTACTATTATTTTGCTTTGACAACACAACACTTTAGGACATGCTTTAAACTTAAGTGAAGCGAAAACTCAAGTGCTTGGATCCAAGGATTAAACTTAAATAAATAAACAAACCAGCCAATAATTTCTTATCAGAAAATTCAAAGTGCAATGGAAGTATGAAACCCAAGTACCCTTACTTCACTTAAAAAAATTGCTACTGCATTGCAGCTCTTTAAACATGTGCAAGCGCTGTGGCGATCTTCGCATGGTGGCATGTTCGCAATGCAAAGGAGTAGGCTCTGTCAGGAAAGGTGGAACCTTCACATTCGGCCTGCTGGAGGACATCTATGAATCTCTTGGAGCTGAAACTAAGGCAGCAGATTTGGCCCCTTGCTCAAAGTGCCGTTCTAAAGGCCGCCTCCCCTGTGCAGAGTGCGCCAAGGTCAGATGACCCATTTGATAGCGTTTTGTGATTATTGATCAGAGTTTGCATGACCATTTAATAGAGTTTTGTGATTGTTGATATCAGAATGAGATGCCCCATTTTGTAAACGCTGATATGTACGGACT
This sequence comes from Secale cereale, assembly GCA_902687465.1. NCBI lineage: Eukaryota > Viridiplantae > Streptophyta > Magnoliopsida > Poales > Poaceae > Secale > Secale cereale. Next base: position 70,510,780 of record LR738711.1, read on the forward strand.
GATCGAACTATGGACGAGTGCTTTTATAATCACTTGGCTGGAACAACAGTAAATGTTGTTATCTATTATAAATAAAAATGGTTTCGCCACTTTATATTGTAAAGCAACTGCACCAATAACAACCGATAAAATCCAAAGTGTCAGGGCATATTTCTTCCTTAGTTGTTTTGGTTATTGATGACAATACCTTTGCAGACTACTCCCTCCGTCCGGTGAAGAGTGAACATCTAGAGATTTTAGGATAAATTATGGAGTGAAGTAAAAAATACATTGGGAATGTGCAAGCCACCATCTCTCTCCTCTTTAATTACCCAACACCCAATGAGCTAAGTGCATGTATAGATTAAGAAGACCATGCATAGATTGTTATTGGTCTTGATTACCGTGTGATAAGAGAGAAGTACATTAAAGTGCATTGAGAAGGTAGAAGTACACTCTTTTGTGGACAAATTTTAAAGCCAAACGTACACTCTTTACCGAACGGAGGGAGTACTTGTGTGCATTGAACATTTCAGATATTCCATCATAAAGCAAACAGATTTGCTATTTCACATCAAGATGTGAAATAGCTACCTCACATCTAAGTCCAGAGCCATTGGGTGTGAAACTAGGCTGATTTGTTTTGTCAATGAGTGGGGCCAGATTAGAGAATAATGGCAACTTAGATGTGAGGTATTATCTTACATCTGGATGTGACATAGATGTACCCTAAAGCAAAAGACGATTACTGCCCCTCGGTGCATTAATCAGAAGACGGTTTATTTTTCTTCGTTTCATTTTGGTGGACTTGAGTCGTAGGATTTAGCGTACTATCAAGAGGGGGTCCACTTCAGAATGGTTTGGGTGGAATCAACACGTACACATCTCCATTTACACCCTTTGTATCTTTCTGCTTCCATGGAGTTTTTCATCCTATTGTTTTGGAGTGTCTTGGAGTGCTGCCAGCGGCAGTACTGCTTGTAGGCGGTACTACCGCTCCCAGTACGGCTCGTACTACCGCCTCAATTCGGGTCTCGATTTTCTCGTGTCGGGTTCAGCGATAGTCTAGCGGTGGTCCCACTGGCATACTACCTCTGACCCCAATTAGACCCAGTCGAGCGAGCGGTAGTACCGCTTATAAGTGGTAGTACCACGCTCACTACCGCTCGTGGTTCTGCCCTCCTAGTTCTTTCATGTTTTCTGTGTACTGCATGAAGGAAATGTTCCCTAGAGGCAATAATAAAGTTGTTATTTTATATTTCCTTATATCATGATAAATGTTTATTATTCATGCTAGAATTCTATTAATCGGAAACTTGATACATGTGTGGATACATAGACAAAACACCGTGTCCCTAGTAAGCCTCTACTAGACTAGCTCGTTAATCAAAGATGGTTAAGTTTTTAACCATAGACATGTGTTTTCATTTGATGAACGGGATCACATCATTAGGATAATGATGTGATGGACAAGACCCGTTCGTTAGCTTAGCATAATGATCGTTCAGTTTTATTGCTATTGCTTTCTTCATGTCAGATACATATTCCTCCGACTATGAGATTATGCAACTCCTGGACACCGGAGGAATGCCTTGTGTGCTATCAAACGTCACAACATAACTGGGTGATTATAAAGATGCTCTACAGGTATCTCCAAAGGTGTTTGTTGGGTTGGCATAGATCGAGATTAGGATTTGTCACTTCGAGTATCGAAGAGGTATCTCTGGGCCCTCTTGGTAATACACATCATAAGAAGCCTTGCAAGCAAAGTGACTAATGAGTTAGTTACGGGATGATGTATTACGAAATGAGTAAAGAGACTTGCCGGTAACGAGATTGAACTAGGTATGAAGATACCGACGATCGAATCTCAGGCAAGTAACATACCGATGACAAAGGGAATAACGTATGTTGTCATAACGGTTCGACCAATAAAGATCTTCGTAGAATATGTAGGAACCAATATGAGCATCCAGGTTCCGCTATTGGTTATTGGCCGGAGAAGTGTCTCGGTTATGTCTGCATAGTTCTCGAACCCGTAGGGTCCGCACGCTTAACGTTCGATGACGATATTGTATTATATGAGTTATGTGATTTGGTGACCGAATGTTATTCGGAGTCCGGATGAGATCACGAACATGACATGGAGTCTCGAAATGGTCGAGAGGTAAATATTGATATATAGGACGATGTTATTCGGACACCGGAAGTGTTTCGGGATGCACCGGGTACTTATCGGGTCACCGGAAGGGGTTCCGGGCACCCCCCGGCAAAAGATATGGGCCTTATGGGCCAAGAGGGGAACACACCAGCCAAAAAGGGCTGGTGCGCCCTCCACATATGGGTTGGTCAAATTGGACAAGGAAAGGGGAAGGAGGAAAGGAAAAAGTGAATAGGAGTCCCCCTTCCCCCTCTTCCCTTCCTAATCCGAATAGGAATAGGAAAGCGAAGGTTTGGCCGAATTGGGGAGGACCCCAAGTAGGATTCCTCCTACTTGGTGCGCCCCCTTGGCTGCCTCTCCTCCCCTCCAACCTATATATACATGAGGAGGGGGTGCCTACAAGACACACCAACAATTGTTAGCCGTGTGCGGCGCCCCCCTCCACAGTTTACGCCTCCGGTCATATTCTTGTAGTGCTTAGGCGAAGCCCTGCACGGATCACTTCACCATCACCGTCACCACGCCGTCGTGCTGACGGAACTCGTCTACTTCCTCGACACCTTGCTGGATCAAAGGAACGAGGGACGTCATCGAGTTGAACATGTGCAGAACGCGGAGGTGTCGTGCGTTCGGTACTTGATCGGTTGAAGCGCGAAGAAGTTCGACTACATCAACCGTGTTGTAAAACGCTTCCGCTTTCGGTCTACGAGGGTACGTGGACACATTCTCCCCCTCTCGTTGCTATGCATCTCCTAGATAGATCTTTCATGAGCGTAGGAATTTTTTGTGAAATTGCATGCTACGTTCCCCAACAGTGGCATCATGAGCCAGCTCTATGCGTAGATGATATGCACGAGTAGAACACAAAGAGTTGTGGGCAGCGATCATCATACTGCTTACCACCAATGTCTTACTTTGATTCAGCGGTATTGTTGGATGAAGCGGCCCGGACCAACCTTATATGACCACATTCATGAGACCGGTTCCACCGACAGACATGCAACTAGTTATGCATAAAGGTGGCTTGCGGGTATCTGTTTCTCCTACTTTAGTTGAATCGAATTTGACTGCGGCCGGTCCTTGTTGAAGGTTAAAACAACAAACTTGTTAAATCACTGTTGTGGTTTTTGTGCTCTAGGTAAGAACGGTACTTACTAGAAGCCCGTAGCAACCACGTAAAACTTGCAACAACAAAGTAGAGGACGTCTAACTTGTTTTGCAGGGCATGTTGTGATGTGATATGGTTAAGACGTGATGAGTTATACGTTAGTGTATGAGATGATCATGTTTTGTAAATTATCGCCAACCGGCAGGGGCCTTATGGTTGTCTCTTTATTGTATGAAATGCAAAAGTCATGTAATTGTTTTACTTTATCACTATGCATTAGCGATAGTTGTAGAAGCCATAGTTGGCCAGACGACCACGACACTACGATGGAGATCAAGGTGTCAAGCGGGTGACGATGGAGATCATGACGATGCTTTGGAGATGGAGATCAAAAGCATAAGATGATGATGGCCATATCATGTCACATATTTTGATTGCATGTGATGTTTATCTTTTATGCATCTTATTTTGCTTAGTACAACGGTAGCATTATAAGATGATCCCTTACTAAAATTTCAAGGTATAAGTGTTCTCCCTGAGTATGCACCGTTGCGACAATTCGTTGTGCTGAGACACCACGTGATGATCGGGTGTGATAAGCTCTACGTTCACATACAACGGGTGCAAGACAATTTTGCACATGCAGAATACTCGGTTAAACTTAACGAGCGTAGCATGTGCAGACATGGCCTCGGAACACTAGAGACCGAAAGGTTGAACATGAATCACATAGTAGATATGATCAACATAGAGATGTTCACCTTTGAAGACTACTCCATCTCACGTGATGATCGAACATGGTTCAGTTGATTTGGATGATCATTGTTTGCGATCTTGTTTGCGTAGTCACGATATCTCAAGAAAACACCAAGTTGTGTGATTTTTCCAATACCAATAACAATAATTTTATTAGCACTCTGACTTCTCCTCCCGCCACTAGTGCGAAATCTTGTGATATTAATGTCGTTTTGTTGAATCTTGTTATGAAAAAGCAATTTTCCGGTACTTCTAATGAGGATGCCGCGTCCCATCTAAACACATTCGTAGAATTATGTGATATGTAAAAGAAAAAAGATGTGGACAATGCTATTCTGAAGTTAAAACTATTTCCTTTCTCTTTGCGGGATCGTGCAAAAAATTGGTTTTCTTCTTTTCCTCGCAATAGTATCGATTCTTGGGATAAGTGCAGAGATGCTTTTATTAGTAAGTATTTTCCACCTGCAAAAATTATTTCCCTTAGAATGCAAATCATGAATTTCAAGCAACTTAAGCATGAACATTTTTCCCTATCTTGGGAAAGAATGAAATTGATGCTAAGAAATTGCCCTACTCATGGTATAAATCTTTGGATGATCATTCAATTTTTTTATGTGGGATTGAATTTTGCTTCTAGAAATCTTTTAGATTCCTCCATGGGTGGTACTTTTATGGAAATTACTTTGGGTGATGCTACCAAATTGCTTGATAATATTATGGGAAATTATTCACAATGGCATACCGAAAGAGCACCTACTAGTAAAAAAAGTTAATTTGGTTGAAGAAATTGATTCTTTGAGTGAAAAAGTTGATGCTCTTATGAAAATTGTTGCTAGTAAAAGTTCTCCTATTGATCTTAATGATGTGCCTTTGTTTACTTTGATTGAGAAAAATAGTGATGTCGTAGGTGTGAATTTTATCTCGTGAAACAATTTCAATAACAATGCTATAGAGGAAATTTTAATCCTAGGCTTTTTCCTGGAAATTCCTCTAATAAATATGGTAATTCCTATGGTAATTATTCTTACAATAATAATAGGAACCCCTTTGATTTTGAGAATAATATTAAAGAATTTATCAGTACTTAAAAAGTATTCAATACTACGACAGAAGAAAAGTTGAATAAGATTGATGATATGTGTAGAAGTATTGATAGAATGTCTCATGATGTAGAAAATCTCAAGTTGAATTTTTTTGTACCCAAGGTTGATGAATCAATTAAAGCTTTATATGTTTCTATGGATGAAAGAAAAAAAATAACCGATATGTTTAGAGCTAAAAGAATTTTTTTAGAAAGAGCGTATTCTAGTGATTGCTTTCATAAATATGATGAAGATCTTAAAGTGATTGATGTTTCTTCTATTGATTCCTTGTTTATTAAAATTAAAATTGATGATAAAGGGACTGAAGAAGAGTTAACTTTAGTTAGAGGGCGTCCCGATGATTCAGAGGGTGAAAATCTTGATGCAAAAATTGATAAAAATGGGTTTGGAGAGGTCAAAACTTTAACTAGTGATGTGCCCACTCTTTTGGATTACAAAGACTTTAATTATGATAATTGCTCTTTGATTGATTGTATCTCTTTGTGGCAATCCATGATAAATTCACCTTATGCCTATGAACAAAATAAAGCTTTTACTAAACATATTGTTGATGTCATGATGAGAGCTTTAGAAGAAAAGTTGGAATTAGAAGTTTCAATTCCTAGAAAATTACATGATGAATGGGAACCTACTATCAAAGTCAAGATTAAAATTTATGAGTGTTTTGCTTTATGTGACTTGGGTGCTAGTGTTTCCACAATTGCGAAATCTTTATGTGATGTGCTTGGTCTTACCGATATTGAAGGGTGTTCTTTGAATTTGCACTTGGCGGATTCCACTATTAAAAAAACCTTTGGGAAGAATTAATGATGTTCTTATTCTTGCAAATAGAAATTATGTGCCCATCGATTTTATTGTTCTTGATACTGTTTGCAATCCGTCTTGTCCAATTATACTTGGTAGACCGTTTTTACGTACTATAGGTGTCGTGATTTATATGAAAGAAGGGAATATTAAATTTCAATTTACTTCAAGAAAGGGTATGTAACACTTCCCTAGAACAAGAATTAGGCCACCGTATGAATCAATCATGAGGGCATCCTATGGATCTAGAACCAAAGATGACAATACTTGAGATCTACTACCTCCCTCCTGATTTATTGGTGATACGTCTCCAACGTATCTACTTTTCCAAACCCTTTTGCCCTTGTTTTGGACTCTAACTTGCATGATTTGAATGGAACTAACCCGGACTGACGCTGTTTTCAGCAGAATGGCCATGGTGTCGTCTTTGTGCAAAAATAAAAAGTTCTCGGAATGACCTAAAAATCCACGGAGAATTATTTCGGAAAATATAAAAAATATCTGCAAGAAGATCCAGACCAGGGGGCCCACACCCTGTCCACGAGGGTGGGGGGCGCCCCCCTAGGGCCCCCTGCCTCGTGGGCCCCCTGGTGCTCCACCGACGTATCCCCAGATCCTATATATTCACTTTCGGGAGAAATAAATCAGAGAGGAAGAATTATCGCGTTTTACGATACGGAGCCGCCGCCAAGCCCTAATCTCTCTCGGGAGGGCTGATCTGGAGTCCGTTCGGGGCTCCGAAGAGTGGAGATCGTCGCCATCGTCATCATCAACCTTCTGTGCGTGAGTAATTCCATCGTAGGCTTGCTGGACGGTGATGGGTTGGATGAGATCTATCATGTAATCGAGTTAGTTTTGTTAGGGTTTGATCCCTAGTATCCACTATGTTCTGAGATTGATGTTGCTATGACTTTGCTATGCTTAATGCTTGTCACTAGGGCCCGAGTGCCATGATTTCAGATCTGAACCTATTATGTTTCCATGAATATATGTGTGTTCTTGATGCTATCTTGCAAGTCTATAGTCACCTACTATGTGTTATGATCCGGCAACCCCGAAGTGACAATAATCGGGACCACTCCCGGTGATGACCTTAGTTTGAGGAGTTCATGTATTCACTATGTGTTAATGCTTTGGTCCGGTACTCTATTAAAAGGAGGCCTTAATATCCCTTAGTTTCCAATAGGACCCCGCTGCCACGGGAGGGTAGGACAAAAGATGTCATGCAAGTTCTTTTCCATAAGCACGTATGACTATATTCGGAATACATGCCTACATTACATTAATGATCTGGAGCTAGTTCTGTGTCACCCTAGGTTATAACTTCTACATGATGAATTGCATCCGACATAATTCCCATCACCGATCCAATGCCTACGAGCTTTTCCCATATTGCTAGTTGCTTATTTACTTTTTCGTTGCTACTATTACAAAAACTACAAAAACACTATCGTTACTTTTATTGCCGCTATCGCCACTATCATATTACTTTGCTACTAAACTATCGTGCTGCAGATACTAAGTTTCCAGGTGTGGTTGAATTGACAACTCAGCTGCTAATACTTAAGAGTATTCTTTGGCTCCCCTTGTGTCGAATCAATAAATTTGGGTTGAATACTTTACCCTCGAAAACTGTTGCGATCCCCTACACTTGTGGGTTATCAAGACTATTTTTTGGCGCCGTTGCCGGGGAGCATAGCTCTATTCTTTAAGTCACTTGGGATTTATATCTGTCGATCACTATGAAGAATTTGAAGGACTCAAAAACCAAGATCTTACCCTCAACTACGAGGGGAGGTAAGGAACTGCCATCTAGCTCTGCACTTGATTCTCCTTCTGTTATGGGTAAATTTGCGACACCTACTAATGCTATTGAATCTGATATGTCGTATGTTCTTGATGATGCCACTTCTGCTATGTATGACAAAACTACTTCTATGATTGATAATACTATGCCACTGGGTGAATTTCTAGATAAACAAATTGCTAAGGTAAGGGAGAATGCAAATATTGAAACTGATGATATTTATGAAAGTGTTGATGAAGCTTCTCCCAATAGATATGAATTGCCTGTTGTTCCTGAGGGTTATGTTATGGATGAAGAAACTGCTAGAGACTTTCTTGCTTGCAATGATAGATATGATCTTAAGAAATTATTAGCTAAGCTGAAAGAAAAGTCCTTGAATGCTAGAATGAAACATGACCCTGCTTTTGCCACTTCACCTACCTGTGTTACTGATAAGGATTATGAATTCTCTGTTGATCCTGAGTTAATTACTTTGGTTGAATCTGATCCTTTCCATGGCTATGAATCTGAAACTGTTGTGGCACATCTTACTAAGTTGAATGATATAGCCACCCTGTTTACCAACGATGAAAATATTCGTTATTACTATATCCTTAAGTTGTTTCCTTTCTCGTTAAAGGGTGATGCTAAGACTTGGTTTAATTCTCTTGATCCTGGTTGTGTGCGTAGTCCCCAGGATATGATGTATTACTTCTCTGCTAAACATTTTCCCGCTCATAAGAAACAAGCTGCCTTACGGGAAATATATAACTTTGTGCAAATTGAATAAGAGAGTCTCCCACAAGCTTGGGGGAGGCTTCTCCAATTACTTAATGCTTTACCTGATCATCCTCTTGAGATGCATGATATACTTGATGTCTTTTATAATGGACTAACCGATGCTTCCAGAGACCACCTGGATAGTTGTGCTGGTTGTGTTTTCAGGGAAAGAACAGTTGATCAAGCTGAATTACTATTGAATAATATGCTGGCCAATGAAAATAATTGGACACTTCCTGAACCAGCCCCTAAGCCAACTCCGAAGAAAAGAGGTGTTCTATTTCTCAGTCCTGAAGATATGCAAGAGGCAAAGAAATCTATGAAAGAAAAAGGTATTAAAGCTGAAGATATGCAAGAGGCAAAGACTATTGCTTTGAACCATATAAAAGTCCAAATGTCCATGCTACAAAAGACAAGAATATGTGATGAACATGTTAGGCATCATTCCACATAAAAATATATATCTGTTTTTATCATTTATCTACTCGAGGATGAGAAGGAATTAAGCTTGGGGATGCTGATACGTTGTGACGCCCCAAGACCGACGCTCCAGAAGACTTTCATATTTTCATGATCACTGTGTGTTTTATTTGCTTGCACTATTTTATTTTTGCATTGCATCATGTCATCATGCTCATCTCATTAATTTTTGCAACTCAAATAAATAAATTGCATGGATCTTCGATCCATTTAAATTGAGGGATGTCATATGATGATTTCTCTTTATAACATATCCTCCCAATAATTAGGGAGCTACTATGAATATTCCATTGTTTGGAATTCACCATAACACACTTGCAATTTAATGTCCATGCCCTTTCTACTTCAAGTTTGGACCCCAAGCTTTGCAAACTATCCTTATCTCTTTATCGAGGTTCCTCCAAAATCCGCAACATTTTTGGACACTTCAAAACTTGTGCTAGTTCAAACCATTTGAATTAAATTCAAATGAGTTTGAATTTAAATCTTGCATTCATGCCAGCTGCTATTTTTCTTGGATAAGTCACATTTTTGTGAGTCTGGGAAAATTAACCCCTTGCCCACTACTCTCCTAACCTTTTTTTTTCTGTAAATGAAAAGAGAAGGGAGGGAGAGAGAGAGAGAGAGAGAGAGAGAGAGAGAGAGAGAGAGAGACTGCGCCAGCCGACCTCTTAGGCCTGTCCAACCAGGTCGGCCGAGCCACCGAGGCACATCTACACCTAGGCCACCCCTGCTCCTTAACCCTAGCCCGCAACCACTCCCGCTCGATCCCCATCTCTCCCTTCGTTCTCCTCCTGCGCCGCCAGGGACACACACAATGCATGCATCGCGCCTCTCCACGCACACCGAGCATGCACAACGCTCGATCCCGCGTGCTGGCCTCCGACTCCGTCGCTGCTCTATCGCGACTGCGCTGCAACGCCGTCCTCCGACACCGACGAGCACATGCCTCCCTTGTTGCCATCGTGCCCCGCACCTCCGCCTTCGCGTCGGGCCCTCGTCCAGCGCCGAATCTTCTTCCTCGCCCATGCCTCCTCCCCTCAACGACGTCTGCTCACCTCGAGCCACGCCGCGCCTCGCCATCCCGCCGCCGCGTCCGGTCGCTGCCGGTGACTGCGACCAGTGTCGCGCCTCCACGTTGTCTTCCACATCCTCAACCATCTCGTCCTCGCATCTCCGGCCTCGTCCCCGACCCCAGCTGCCGAATCCGGCCGGATCGAGCCCGCCCGCGTCCGCCACCACCACCCGTGCTCCGCCCCCTCCTCTACTCCGCCTTCATCGCGCCCAGGCCCCGCCGAGCTCGCAGCTGCTTCCGCCGGCCATGCGAGCCCGCAGCCATGGCCTCAAGCTCGCCAAGCCGCTGCTCCCTCATCCTGCCATGCCGAGGCCTCATATTGTCTTCTCTGTTGTGGTTTTTCCCTCGCGCTCCTTGGACCCTATTCATGCCCCGACACCGCTGTCGTTTGCCTTCCCAGGCAGTTCCTATTCGCCTCGGCTTCGAGATCATCATGCGTGGCCAGAGCCACACCAAGATGTTGTTGGGGAATGTAGTATTTCAAAATTTTCCTACGATCACGCAAGATCTATCTACTAGATGCATAGCAATGAGAGGGGAGAGTGTGTCTACGTACCCTCGTAGACCGAAAGCGGAAGCTTCTAGTGACGTGGTTGATGTAGTCAAACGTCTTCGCAATCCAACCGATCAAGCACCGAACGTACAACACCTCCGCGTTCAGCACACGTTCAGCTTGATGACGTCCCACGAGCTCTTGATCCAGTTGAGCTTCACGGGAGAGTTTTGTCAGCACGACGGCGTGGTGACGGAGATGATGAAGCTACCGGCGCAGGGCTTCGCCTAAGCACTGCAATGGTATGACCGAGGTGTGTTTCTGTGGAGGGGGGCACCGCACACGGCTAGAACAATGTTTCTTGTGTGTGTTTGGGTGCCCCCTGCCCCCGTATATAAAGGAGCAAGGGGGGAGGTGCGGCTGGCCAAGGGGCGCGCCAGGGAGTAGGATTCCTACTCCTAGTAGGAATAGGAAGCCCCCCTTTCCTATTCCTACTAGGAGTAGGAAAGGAAGGGGGAGATGAGAAGGAAAGGAGAGGGGGCGCCTCCCCCCTTTTCCTAGTCCAACTAGGAACCCTAGGGGGGTGCGGACAGCCCTATGGGCTGCCCCTCTCTTTCCTTCATTGGCCCACTGTGGCCCATACTCC
>LR738711.1:70530424-70544580 GCA_902687465.1 Secale cereale
TTCCGCCGCCGCCGCGCTTCCAAGATCGGGAGCACCAGGAGAACTCTTCCCGGCACCCTGCCGGAGGGGAGAACCACCACCGGGAGCTTCTCCACCACCATGGACGCTTCCCGGATGAGTTGTGAGTAGTCCTCCTTGGACCATGGGTCCATGACCAGTAGCTATGTGATGTTCTCCTCCCCTCTTTGTTCTTCATGGATTAGACCTCGTGAGCTGCCCTACATGATCGAGGCACATATGTAATCTTTATGCTGTTGCTCTGCTGAGTTTGCTGGGATCCGATGGATTATGAGATTATGTTCAGATTGTGTGTGAGTAATATATTTGATTCACCTCTTTTATATTTATGTTCCTAAGTAATTCTTGCATGTTCTCCGTTGCTGTTTATTGCTTTGGCCGAGTAGTAGGTAGTAACTCCAAGAGGGAACGTTATGCTTGATTGTGGGTTCATGCCCCCTGATGACTAGTTTGAGTGACAGAAACACGAGTCTAGGGGATGTGCTGTTGCCACAAGGGGGAAAACAACGGTGCTTGTACTTGCGGGTGCAAGGATTGTTTACTTTACGCAAAGTTCTTTTAATGCAGTTGTCTGTTGCTTTGAGTTTACACTTTGGGTGGGACTCGCAACTTAATACCAGCGAGATGTTCTGGATAGATATCTCAAGGTGGATGATTAGTAGTAGATGCAGATGGATTTCGGTCTACTTGCCTTGGCGTACCGCCCATGCTTTTGAGCCTCTACCTTTCTTTACAACATAGTTAGCATTGGTTTGCGCACATAATCCTGTCAATTGCCCAGCTGTAATTTGTTTACCTCGCTTAGCTGTTTTATCGTCTTTTGGGAGAGAGACATCACTAGTGAACATCATGGGACCCCGGTCCATATTATCATCACTGATCACACCCGCTATTTACTTCCTGTTCTTATTTCCTAGTTGCAGTCATACCTATCACTATTACCTCTTGCGTTTGATCCTTTGTAAACAGCAAGGCCGGAGGGATTGACAACCTCTCTGTACTCGTTGGGAGCAAAGTTATTTGTATCTGTGTGCAGGTCCTATCAACCGCTAAGTTGGCGCTGTTAGCGTTGACACCTACTTGTTGGCCCTCGGAGTCTCACGGGATTCGGTCCTTGGTATCTTTGCCAAGGGAAACTTGCCGTTACGCTACATCTCAAACCTTCCACTTGGGGTAACCAACGAGGGGCGAGAAGCCATCACTTGACAGTTCGCTTTGAGCAAAACTCCTCCAGCAAGGCCCAACATTGGTTTTACCGTTTGCCTAATAAATAAAAACTTGCATAGGGAGTAATTAACTCAAGGATTCTTAATTTACAACCCGGGCCAGTGCTCCTCATGAGTGTTGGTCCAAACTAGAGTCGTTTGCGGCACCGCCCCCGGCCACTTGGGGTATTTGGTCGCTGTACGCTGTACTCATCCGTACGTGGCCTGAGACGAGATACGCGCGGCTACTATTAGGGTGTTGGCACGCCGAGAGGTCTTGCTGGACATGTTTTACCATTATCGAAATGTCTTGTGCACCGGGATTCATAGTCTGATCGGGTTGTCCCTAAGATAAGGGGTTTTTACCTCTGCTGATCGTGAGAGCTTGTGATGGGCTAAGTTGGGACACCCCTGCAGGGTTATGATCTTTCGAAAGCCGTGCCCACGGTTATGTGGCAGATTGGAATTTTTTAATGTCCGGTTGTAGAAAACTTGACAGAGGTTTCAAAATAAAATACACCAACTACGTGAGTAACCGTGACCGTCTCTTTTCAGTTTCAGAAGAGAACACGGTGGGGTTATGTTTGACTCGTAGGTAGTTCAAGACCACTTAGTGATCATTATTGTTGCGACCGTTGGCGTAGATGCTCATCTTATTCTTGTACTCGTAAGTTAGCCACCATACAAATGCTTAGCCGCTGCTGCAACCTCACCACTTAACCTCTCCATACCCATTAAGCTTTGCTAGTCTTGATACCCATGGTTATGGGATTGCTGAGTCCTCATGGCTCACAGATACTACAACAACAGTTGCAGGTGCAGGTTTCCGTTGACTTGACGTGAGAGCGATGTTTACTTGTGTTGGAGTTCTTTCTTCTTCTTCTTCGCTAGTCTCGGGATAGGTTCCTAGTCCGCAGCCTGGGATAGCAGGATGGATGTCGTTGTGCTTTTCATGTTTTCATCCGTAGTCGGATGACTTGTGTATGATGTGTTGTATTCATGTGACTATTGTATGACTTGTATGTATCCCCATCTATTTATGTAATGGTACGATGTAATGATATCCATCTTGCTAAGCGCCCGAAATGCGGTTGTGCCCCAATCACAAGTTCATCACGTGACCGGGATAGAATCGCATCTTGGACGTGACATACGTCTCCAATGTATCTATAATTTTTGATTGTTCCATGTTGTGATATTATCATTCTTGGATGTTTTACAATCATTTTATAGCAACTTTAATTCATTTTTTGGGGCTAACCTATTGACATAGCGCCCAGTGCTAGTTGTTGTTTTTTCCTGTTTTTTACTTCGCAGAAAATCAATACCAAACGGAGTCCAAACGCAGCGAAACTTTTTGGAGAATTTTTCTGAGCCAGAAGACACAAGATGGGCCAAAGAAGCACCTGAGAGTGCTCCGAGGGGAGCACAACCCACCAGGGCACGCCCACCTCGGTGGCCTCCCGCACCGCCTCTTCGCTCTATAAATACGCAAATATTCCAGAAGCCCTAGGGTAGTTGACGAAAAACAATTCCAGCCGCCGTATGTTCCAGAACCACGAGATCCAATCTAGAGACCATCACAGAGGGGTTCATCATCCTAATTGGTGCCTCTCCGATGATTTGTGAGTAGTTTACCATAGACCTACGGGTCCGTAGTCAGTAGCTAGATGACTTCCTCTCTCTCTCTCTTGATTCTCAATACAATGGTCTCTTGGAGATCTATTTGATGTAACTCTTTTGTGGTGTGTTTGTTGGGATCCGATGAATTTTGAGTTTATGATCAGATCTATATCCATGAAAGTTATTTGAGTTTTATTGATATATTATATGCATGATTACTTATGGCCTTGTATTTCTTCTTCGAATCTTTGGTTTAGTTAGGCCGACTAGATCAATTTTTCTTGCCATGGGAAGAGGTGCTTTGTGATGGGTTTGATCGTGCGGTGTTCTTGCCCAGTGACAGAAGGGGAAGCAAGATACGCATGTATCGTTGATATTGAGGATAGCAAGATGGGGGCTATTCCACATGAATATATCTCGTCTACATCATGTCATCGTTCTTATTGCATTACTCCGTTTCTCCATGAACTTAATAAACTAGATGCATGCTGGATAGCGGTCGATGTGTGGAGTAATAGTAGTAGATGCAGGCAGGAGTCGGCCTACTAATCTTGGACGTTGATAACCACAAGTATAGGGGACCGCAACAACTTTCGAGGGTAGAGTATTCAACCCAAATTTATTGATTCGAAACAAGGGGAGCCAAACAATATTCTCAAGTATTAGCAGCTGAGTTGTCAATTCAACCACACCTGGAAAACTTAATATTTGCATCAAAGTATTTAGTAGCAAAGAAGTATGGAAGTAATGGTAATAGTGGCAAAAGTAACAGTAACAGGTTTGTAGCAATGGTGGCAGCAACAGTAACGAAAGTAACAAAGCAAGTATCAGTATGGAACAAACTCGTAGGCAATGGATCGACAATGATAGGTGTCGGATAATATTCATCATGTAGCAGTTACAACCTAGGGTGACATAGAAATAGCTCCAATTCATCAATGTAATGTAGGCATGTATTCCGAATATAGTCATATGTGCTTATGGAGAAGAACTTGCATGACATCTTTTGTCCTACCCTCCCGTGGCAGCGGGGTCCTAATGGAAACTAAGGGATATTAAGGCCTCCTTTTAATAGAGTACCAGACCAAAGCATTAACACTTAGTGAATACATGAACTCCTCAAACTATGGTCATCACCGGGAAGTGCCCTGGTTATTGTCACTCCGAGTTTGCCGGATCATAACACCTAGTAGGTGACTATAGACTTGCAAGATAGGATCAAGAACACACATATATTCATGGAAACATAATAGGTTCATATCTGAAATCATGGCACTCGGGCCCTAGGGACAAGCATTAAGCATAGCAAAGTCATAGCAACATCAATCTCAGAACATAGTGGATACTAGGGATCAAACCCTAACAAAACTTACTCGATTACATGATAAATCTCATCCAACCCATCACCGTCTAGCAAGCCTACGATGGAATTACTCACGCACGTCGGTGAGCATCATGAAATTGGTGATGGAGGATGGTTGGTGATGATGACGGCGACGATCTCCACTCTCCGAAGCCCCGAACGGACTCCAGATCAGGTCTCTCGATGAAGAACATGAGGTGGCAGCGGCTCCGTATCGTAAAACATAATGGGATCTTCTCTCTGATTTTTCTCTCCGCGAAAGAGACTATATATAGTTGGAGTAGACATCAGTGGAGCCTCAGGGGGCCCACAAGGTAGGGGCGCGCCCTGGGGGGCCCCACCCTTGTGGACAGGGTGTGGGCCCCCTCTGGTGGATCTTTACGCCAATATTTTTTATATTTTCTGAAAATATTCCTCGTGAAATTTCAGGTCATTCCGAGAACTTTTATTTCTGCACAAAAATAACACCAAGGCAATCCTGCTGGAAATAGCGTCAGTCTGAAAGTAGATACGATGGAGACGTATCAACTCCCCCAAGCTTAACCCATTGCTTATCCTCAAGCAATTCAGTTGATAAACTGAAAGTGATAAAGAAAAACTTTTACAAACTCTGTTTGATCTTGTTGTTGTAAATACGTAAAGCTAGCATTCAAGTTTTCAGCAAAGATTATGAATTAACCACATTCACAATGACATTTAGGTCTTATGTTTACTCATATCAATGGCATAAGCAACTAGCGAGCAATAATAATAAATCTCGGATGACAACACCTTTTCAAAATAATCGTGATACAATATGATAGAGTGGTATCTCGCTAGCCCTTTCTGAGACCGCAAAACATAAATGTAGAGCACCTAAGAAGAACAAGGACTGACTAAACATTGTAATTCATGGTCAAAGAGATCCAGTCATACTCTTACTCAACACCAATTAATAGCAAAATATATAAATGACAGAGGTGAAGGAAATATGCCCTAGAGGCAATAATGAAGTTGTTACTTATGTTTCCTTGTATATCGTGATAAATGTCTTTTATTCATGCTAGAATTGTCTTAACCGGAAACTTGATACATGTGTGAATACATAGACAAAACAGAGGTGTCCCTAGTATGCCTCTACTAGACTAGCTCGTTAATCAAAGATGGTTATGTTTCCTAACCATAGACATGTGTTGTCATTTGATCAACCGGATCACATCATTAGGAGAATGATGTGATGGACAAGACCCATCCGCCAGCTTAGCACTATGATCGTTTAGTTTTACTGCTATTGCTTTCTTCATGACTTATACATGTTCCTCTAACTATGAGATTATGCAACTCCCGAATACCAGACAAACACCTTGTGTGCTATCAAACGTCACAACGTAACTAGGTGATTATAAAGATGCTCTACAGGTGTTTCTGAAAGTGTTTGTGGTGCTGGCATAGACCAAGATTAGGATTTGTCACTCCGAGTGTCGGAGAGGTATCTCTGGGCCCTCTCGGTAATACACATCATAATAAGCCTTGCAAGCAAATGACTAATGAGGTAGTCACGAGATGATGTATTACGGAATGAGTAAAGAGACTTGCTGGTAACGAGATTGAACTAGGTATGATGATACCGACAATCGAATCTCGGACAAGTAACATACCAATGACAAAGGGAACAACGCATGTTGTTATGCGATTTGACCGATAAAGATCTTTGAAGAATATGTAGGAGCCAATATGAGCATCCAGGTTCCGCTATTGGTTATTGACCGGAGATGTGTCTCGGTCATGTCTACATAGTCCTCGAACCCGTAGGGTCCGCACACTTAACGTTCGATGACGATCGGTATTATGAGTTTATGTGTTTTGATGTACCGAAGGTTGTTCGGAGTCCCGAATGAGATCACGGACATGACGAGGAGTCTCGAAATGGTCGAGACGATGTTATTCGGACACCGGATGAGTTCCGGGGGTCATCGGATAAATATTAGAGTGCCGGGGGGTTATCGGAACCCCTGGGGGAACTAATGGGCCAACATGGGCCTTGTGTGTGTGTGAGAGAGAGGAGGGGCCTCTAGGGCTGGCCACGCCCCCCCATGAGGAGTCTGAATTGGACTAGGAGGGGGCGGCGCCCCCTCTCTTTCCCTCTCCCTCTCTCCCTCTCCTTCCTTCCCCCTCTCTTCCCTTGTTGGAAACCTACTAGGAATAGGATTCCTATTCCTAGTAGGAATCCTACTTGGGGCACGCCCTATAGGGGCCGGCCGGCCTCTCCCCTCGCTCCTTTATATACGGGGGCAGGGGCCACCCAATGACACACAAGTTGACAATTGTTTTAGCCATGTGCGGTGCCCCCCTCCACAGTTACACACCTCGATCATATTGTCGCAGTGCTTAGGCGAATCCCTGCGTTAGTAACTTCATCAACACCGTCACCACGCCGTCGTGCTGACGAAACTCTCCCTCGGCCTCAACTGATCAAGAGTTCGAGGGACGTCACTGAGCTAAACGTGTGTAGATAGCGGAGGTGCCATGCGTTCGGTACTTGATCGGTTGGATCACGAAGACGTTCGACTACATCAACCGCGTTACTAAACGCTTCCGCTTTTGGTCTATGAGGGTGCGTGGACACACTCTCCCAGCTCGTTGCTATGCTTCTCCTAGATAGATCTTGCGTGATCGTAGGATTTTTTTTTAAAATACTATGTTCCCCAACAGTGGCATCATGAGCTAGGTCTATGCGTAGATGATATGCACGAGTAGAACACAATGAGTTGTGGGCGATAATAGTCATACTGCTTACCAACATGTCATACTTTGATTCGACGACATTGTTGGATGAAGCGGCCCAGACCGACATTACATGACCGCGTTCATGAGACAGGTTCTACCGACGTGCTTTGCACATAGGTGGCTGGCGGGTGTCAGTTTCTCCAACTTTAGTTGAATCGAGTGTGACTACGCCCGGTCCTTGTTGAAGGTTAAAACAACACACTTGATAAAAATCGTTGTGGTTTTGATTCGTAGATAAGAACGGTCCTTGCTAGAAGCCCGTAGCAGCCAGGTAAAACTTGCAACAACAAAGTAGAGGACATCTAACTTGTTTTTGCAGGGCATGTTGTGATGTGATATGGTCAAGACGTGATGAGTTATATGTTATTGTATGACATGATCATGTCTTGTAAATTATAGGCAACCGACAGGAGCCTTATTGTTGTCTCTTTATTGTATGAATTGCGAAAGCCATGTAATTGCTTTACTTCATCACTATGAGTTAGCGATAGTAGTAGTAGCAATAGTTGGCGAGACGACCACGACGCTACGATGAAGATCATGGTGTCAAGCCAGTGACGATGGAGATCATGACGATGCTTTGGAGATGGAGATCAAAAGCACAACATGATGATGGCCATGTCATGTCACATATTTTGATTGCATGTGATGTTTATCTTATTATGCTTCTTATTTTTTTAGAACGGCGGTAGCATTATAAGATGATCCCTTACAAAAATTTCAAGGTACAAGTGTTCTCCCTGAGTATGCACCGCTGCGACAGTTCGTCGTGCCGAGACAACACGTGATGATCGGGTGTGATAAGCTCTACGTTCAAATACAACAGGTGTAAGACAGTTTTGCACATGCAGAATACTCGGGTTAAACTTGACGAGCCTAGCATGTACAGACATGGCCTTGGAACACTGCAGACCGAAAGGTCGAGCGTGAATCATATAGTAGATATGATCAACATAAGATGTTCACCATTGAAAACTACTCCATCTCACGTGATGATCGGACATGGTTTAGTTGATTTGGATCACGTGATCATTTATATGACTATAGGGATGTCTATATAAGTGGGAGTTCTTTAGTAATATGATTAATTGAACTTTAATTTATCATGAACTTAGTCCTGATAGTTTTGTGCATATCTATGTTGTTGTAGATCAATGGCCCGTGCTACCGTTCCCTTGAATTTTAATGCGTTCCTAGAGAAAGCTAAGTTGAAAGATGATGGTATCAACTACACGGACCAGGTTCGTAACTTGAGGATTATCCTCATTGCTGCAAAGAAGAATTATGTCCTTGAAGCACCGCTAGGTGACAGGCCTGCTACAGGAGCAACTCCGGACGTTATGAACGTCTGGCAATCTCGATCTGATGACTACTCGATAGTTCAGTGTGCCATGCTTTACGGCTTAGAATCGGGACTTCAAAGACGTTTTGAACATCATGGAGCATATGAGATGTTCCAAGAGTTGAAGTTAATATTTCAAGCAAATGCCCGAATTGAGTGATATGAAGTCTCCAATAAGTTCTATAGATGCAAGATGGAGGAGCACAGTTCTATCAGTGAACACTTACTCAGAATGTCTGGGTACTACAATCACATGACTCAACTTGGATGCAAAGTTGATGAAGATAGTGTTATTTATAGAGTTCTTCAATCACTTCCACCAAGCTATAAAGGCTTTGTGATGAACTATAATATGCGAGGGATGCAAAAGACTATTCCCGAGTTCTTCGCTATGCTCAATGATACGTCTCCAACGTATCTACTTTTCCAAACACTTTTGCCCTTGTTTTGGACTCTAACTTGCATGATTTGAATGGAACTAACCCGGACTGATGCTGTTTTCACCAGAACTGCCATGGTATTATTTTTGTGTAGAAATAAAAGTTCTCAAAATGACCTGAAAATCCACGGAGACACGTTTTGGAAATAATAAAAATACTGGCGAAAGAATCATCATCAGGGGGCCCACACCCTGTCCACGAGGGTGCAGGGCGCGCCCCTGCCTCGTGGGCCCCATGGGAGTCCATCGACCTCAACTCCAACTCTATATATTCACTTTTAGGGAGAAAAAAAATCAGAGAGAAGGATTAATCATGTTTTACGATACGGAGCCGCCGCCTAACCCTAATCTTCTCCGGGAGGGCTGATCTGGAGTCCGTTCGGGGCTCCGGAGAGGGGAATCCATCGCCATTGTCATCATCAACCATCCTCCATCACCAATTTCATGATGCTCACCGCCGTGCATGAGTAATCCCATCATAGGCTTGCTGGACAGTGATGGGTTAGATGAGATTTATCACGTAATCGAGTTAGTTTTGTTAGGGTTTTGATCCCTAGTATCCATTATGTTCTGAGATTGATGTTGCTATGACTTTGCTATGCTTAATGCTTGTCACTAGGGCCCGAGTGCCATGATTTCAGATCCGAACCTATTATGTTTTCATGAATATATGTGAGTTCTTGATCCTATCTTGCAAGTCAATAGTCACCTACTATGTGTTATGATCTGGCAACCCCGAAGTGACAATAATCGGGACCACTCCCGGTGATGACCGTAATTTGATGAGTTCATGTATTCACTAAGTGTTAATGCTTTGGTCCGGTACTCTATTAAAAGAAGGCCTTAATATCCCTTAGTTTCCAATAGGACCCCGCTGCCACGGGAGGGTAGGACAAAAGATGTCATGCAAGTTCTTTTCCATAATCACGTATGACTATATTCGGAATACATGCCTACATTACATTGATGAACTGGAGCTAGTTCTGTGTCACCCTATGTTATAACTGTTGCATGAGGAATCACATCCGACAAAATTATCCATAATTGATCCATTGCCTACAAGATTTTCACATATTGATCTTTGCTTAGTTACTTTTCCGTTGCCACTGTTACGATTGCTACAAAAATTTCTACTGTTACTTTTGCCACCGTTACCGTTACATCCATACTACTTTGCTACTAAATACTTTGCTGCAGATATTAAGTCTTTCAGGTGTGGTTGAATTGAAAACTCAACTGCTAATACTTGAGAATATTCTTTGGCTCCCCTTGTGTCGAATCAATAAATTTGGGTTGAATACTCTACCCTCGAAAACTGTTGCGATCCCCTATACTTGTGCGTTATCAAGACCTTTTTCTGGCGCCGTTGCGGGGGAGCATAGCTCTATTCTTTGAGTCACTTGGGATTTATATCTGTTGATCACTATGAAGAACTTGAAAGATGAAAGAACCAAGATTTTTCCCTCAACTACGAGGGGAGGTAAGGAACTGCCATTTAGCTCTTCACTTGATTCACGTTCTGTTATGAGTAAATTTGCAACACCTACACCTGCTATTGATTCTGATATGTCGCATTGTCACGCCCAAGATGCGATTCTATCTCGATCACTAGATAAAACTTGTGATTGAGGCACAACCGCATTTCGGGCGCTTAGCAAAATGGATATCAATACATCGTACCATTGCATACATAGTTGGGGATACAAACAAGTCATACAACTCCACATGAATACAACACATCATATACAAGACATCCGACTATGGATGAAAACATGAAAAGCACCACGACGTCCATCCTGCTATCACAGACTGCCGACCAGGAACCTAACCCAATACTGACGAAGAAGAAGAAGAAAGAACTCCAACACAAGTACATCGCTCTCACGTCAAGTCATCGGAAACCTGCACCTGCAACTGTTGTTGTAGTATCTGTAAGCCACGAGGACTCAACAATCCCATAACCATGGGTATCAAGACTAGCAAAGCTTAATGGGTATGGAGAGGTTAAGTGGTGAGGTTGCAGTAGCGGCTAAGCATTATATGGTGGCTAACTTACGAGTACAAGAATAAGATGAGCATCTACGCAAACGGTCACAAACTAGTAATGATCGCTAAAAGATCCTGAACTACCTACGAGTCAAATATAACCCCACCGTGTTCTCTTCTCAGAGTGAAAAGAGACTGTCACGGTTACTCACGCGGTGGATGTATTTTATTTCGGATCCTCTATCAAGTTTTCTACAACCGGACATTAACAAATTAGAATCTGCCACATACCCGTGGGCATAACTTTTGAAAGATCATAACCCTGCAGGGTTGTCCCAACTTAGCCCATAACAAGCTCTCACGATCAGCAGAGGTAAAAAACCCCATATCTTAGGGACAACCCGATCAGACTCGGAATCCCGGTGCACAAGACATTTCGACAATGGAAATACAAGTCCAACAAGACCTCTTGGCGTGCCGACACCCTGATAGTAGCCGCGTATCTCGTCTCAGGCCACGACCAGATGGGACATCCTACAGGTAAAACCAATCCTCGAGTTTCCCCGTGGTGGCCCCACGGTCTACCCATTTGGGACCAACACCATCAGCACCGGCCCATCCCTGTAATGTAGAATTAAGAACCCGGGGACGCGACCTCCTATGCATTTTAATTAATTAATTACGTTTTTATTATGAGGCAAATTAAAACCAATGTTGGGCCTTGCTGGAGGAGTTTTATTCAAAGATGAACTGTCAAGGGGTCCCCATATACCCAACCGCGTTAGGAACACAAATCAAGGAACATAACACCGGTTTATCGGTTCTTAAGGCGGCATGAGTGGAACAAAACACCGAGCAAAAGGCCAAGCCTTCCACCCATTGCCAAGTATATAGGTGTGTTAATTATAGTAAGATATAGTGATATTCCCAAAGTATCCAAGTTCCGACATGGAGCAATCTTCATCTTCACTTGCAAGTAACAACGCTATAAGAGGGGCTGATGTGACGCCCCCGATTTGTCCGTACACTAATCATGCACGCAAATGTGTACGACCAAGATCAGGGACTCACTGGAAGATATCACAACACAACTCTAGACACAAATTAAAATAATACAAGCTTTATATTACAAGCCAGGGGCCTCGAGGGCTCGAATACAAAAGCTCGAATACACAAGAGTCAGCGGAAGCAAAAATATCTGAGTACAGACATATGTTAAACAAGTATGCCTTAAGAAGGCTAGCACAAAAGTAACAACGATCGAAAAGGCAAGGCCTCCTGCCTGGGACCTCCTAACTACTCCTCGAAGCCGAACTCTGAGTAGAAACATCATCGGGATCCTCTGGCTCCTGGACTCCACCATCTGGTTGCGTCATCCGAGAAGAAGGGAGAAAAGGGGAAAAGGGGGAGAAAAGGAACCGTGAGTACTCATCCAAAGTACTCGCAAGCAAGGATCTATACTACATATGCAATGGTAACAATGATATGGGTAATATCGGTGGACTGAACTGCAGCAAGCGGGAATAAGAGGGGGATAGCTAATCCGAACGAAGACTACGCTTCTGGCAGCCTCCATCTTGCAGCAGTAGAAGAGAATAGATGGTAAGTTCACCAAGTAACATCGAATAGCATAATCCTACTCGGCGATCCTCCCGCACATCACCCTGTGAGAGAGCAACCACCGAGTTATATCTGGAACTCATCTGGGTGTGTTTTATCAAGTGTCCGGTTCTAGTTATCATGAGGTCGGAATACAACTCCGGGTCGTCCTTTTACCGAGGGACACGGCTATTCGAATAGATTAACTTCCCTGCAGGGGTGCACCACATAACCCAGCACGCTTGATCCCATTTGGCCGGACACACTTTCCAGGGTCATGCCCGGCCTCGGAAGATCAACACGTCGCAGCCCTACCTAAGCACAGCAGAGAGGTCAGCACGCCGGTCTAAGTCCTAGGCGCGCAGGGGTCCGGGCCCATCGCCCAACGCACACCTGCACGTTGTGTACGCGGCCGGTAAGCAGACCTAGCCTCTCCTAATACCAGAGTAGGCTTTCCAGTCCAATCCGGCGCGCGCCGCTAAGTCGCTGACGTCAAGAAGGCTTCGGCTGATACCACGACGTCGAGTACCCATAACTATTCCCACGTAGCTGGTTAGTGCGTATAGGCCAACGGCCAGACTCAGATCAAATATCCAAACTCGTTAAGCGTGTTATTATGAAATAACCGCGGACAACGACCAGGGCCAGGCCACCTGTCTCCTAGGTGTCTCAACCTGCCCTGTCGCTCCGCCACAAAGATCCACACAGAGGGCCGTCGGGAAAGTATGTCCTTTCAGCCCCCAATCCGTGAATCAACCGCGGGTACTCAACGAGCCGACCCGACTTTAGTCACATCAAGTATCATGTATATGTGTATGTAATATATACCCGTGATCACCCCCAAGTGATCACGGCCCGATAGAATAGCAGGGCAGACGGACAAGGGTGTAGGGCCACTGATGGAATACTAGCATCCTATACTAAGCATTTAGGATTGCAGGTAAAGTATCAACAGTGGTAGCAACAATGACAGGCTATGCAGCAGAATAGGTTTATCGAAAGCAGTAACATGCTACACTACTCTAATGCAAGCAGTAGAGAGAATAGTAGGCGATATCTGGTGATCAAAGGGGGGGCTTGCCTGGAAGCTCGGCAGCCGAAGTGGGGTCGTCAACACCGTAGTCGATCGGGGCAGCAGCAGCGTCGGTCTCGTAGTCTACCGGAGAGAAGAGGGGGAAGAAACAGTGAATACAATGCAAACAGATGCATGACGATGCATGACATGACATGTAACGGTGCTAAGTGTGCCCTAACGCAGTATCGGGTGATACTGACGAAGGGGGGAAACATCCCGGAAAGTATTCCCGGTGTTTCGCGTTTTCGGGCGGATGAAACGGAGGGGGAAAGTTGCGGGTTCGGTATGCTAGGGATGTGTGGTGGACGAACGGTCCGCGTATTCGGATGCGTCTCAAAATTCTGAGCAACTTTCATATATAAATTATTTTCATCCGAGTTACGGTTTAAAAGATATGATTTTCTAAAGGTTTTATTAATTTCTGGTATTTATTATTAATTAAATTAATTCGAAAAAGAATATATGACATCAGCATGCCATCATGCTGACGTCATCATGGTTGACTGGTCAAACTGACCAGTGGGGCCCGTGTGTCATAGGCAGCAAACTAACTAACAGTTTAGTTAGATTAATTAGGTTTTAGTTAATTACAGATTAGGTTAATTAATGATTAGATTAATCTAAAGGTGATTAATTAACTTAATTAATTTGTTAATTAATTAATTAATAAATATATATATTTTTATTTTTTTTAAAACCCTTTTCTTTTTTTTATAAAGAAAACGTTCCGACGGGGGGGG
>LR738711.1:70567600-70614821 GCA_902687465.1 Secale cereale
ATGCCCCTCGATGACTAGCTTGAGTGACAGAAACATGAGTCTAGGGGATGTGCTGTTGCCACAAGGGGGAAAACAACGGTGCTTGTGCCCGCGGGTGCAAGGATTGTTTACTTTACGCAAAGTTCTTTTAATGCAGTTGTCTGTTGCATTGAGTTTACACTATGGGTGGGACTCGCAACTTAATACCAGCGAGATGTTCTGGATAGATATCTCAAGGTGGATGATTAGTAGTAGATATTGATGGATTTCGGTCTACTTACTTTGGCGTACCGCCCATGCTTTGAACCTCAACCTTTCTTGCAATGTAGTCAGCATTGGTTTGCGTTCGTGGTCCTGTCAATTGCCCAGCTGTAATTCGTTTACCTCACATAGCTGTTTTATCGTCTTTTGGGAGAGAGACATCACTAGTGAACATCATGAGACTCCGGTCCATATTACCATCATTGATCACATCCGCTATTTACTTTTCGCTTTTACTTACTATTGCAAACATTATTTATCACCACTATCATTTGCGTTTAATCCTTTGTGAACTACAAGGCCGGAGGGATTGACAACCTCTGTGTACTCGTTGGGAGCAAAGTTATTTGTATCTGTGTGCAGGTCCACGTTGACTGCTAATATTTGGCGCCGTAGCAGTTGACACCTACTTGTTGAACCTAGGAGTCTCTGGGGATTCGATCCTTGGCATCTTTGCTAAGGGAAAAACTTCCACAACACTGCATCTTACACCTTCCACTTGGGGTAACCAACGAGGGGTTAGAGGCCCATCAAGGAGTTTTTCTGGCGCCGTTGCCGGGGACTCCACTCTTCAGGATAGGGGAGTTGCATGCTATCTTTTACCTTTGCTTTTTAGTCTTGTTAGTTTACCTTTCAGTTTTTGCTTTAGTACCTTTTATCGAAAATCACAAAAATAGTTATCTTGCTTGCTTGCTACTATGGGTTCCACCGAGAACACCAAGTTGTGTGACTTCACTAGTCACAACAACGATGACTTTATCAGCACACCTATCACTACACCTGCCACTTCAGCACCTTCATATGAAATTAAACCTGCTTTACTGAACTTAGTTATGAGAGAACAATTCTCCGGTGCTGGAGATGATGCTGCTTTACACTTGAACAACTTTGTTGAACTTTGTGATATGCAAAAGTACCAAGAAATAGATGGTAATATTGTTAAGCTTAAGCTTTTTCCTTTCTCCTTGAGAGGAGGAGCTAAAATTTGGTTTCAGTCTTTTCCTAGAAATAGCATAGATTCATGGGACAAGTGCAAAGATGCTTTTATTGGAAAATACTACCCACCTGCTAAAATTATCCAACTTAGAAGTAACATAATGAATTTTAAACAATTGGATAATGAACACATTGCCCAAGCTTGGGAACGTATGAAATCTCTTATCAAGAACTGCCCTACTCATGGTTTGACTACTTGGATGGTTATCCAAACTTTTTATGCAGGCTTGAACTTTACCTCGCGGAACTTGTTAGTTTCGGCCGCGGGAGGAACTTTTATGTCAACTACACTTGGTGCTGCCACGAAGCTTCTCGATGAGATGATGACCAACTATTCCCAATGGCACACCGAACGCGCTCCAACATGTAGGAAGGTAAACTCTGTCGAGGAGATTTCCTCCCTTAATGAAAAAGTTGACTTGATCATGTCTCTACTTTCGAAGCAATCTTCTGTTGATCCTCGTGATGTTCCTTTAAATTCTTTGATTGCTCAAGAACAAGTAGATGTGAACTTTATCTCTAGAAACAATTTTAACAACAATGCTTATAGGAGTAATTTTGGTAGCAATCCTAGACCGTTCCCCTCTAATTCTTATGGGAACAACAATGCTTATCCTAGCACCAAGAACTCTAATATTGAACTAGAGATTATGCTTAAAGATTTCATCACTACCCAAAAAGCCTTTAATAAGAGTGTAGAAGAAAAACTACATAAACTAGATGATCTCTCTTTGAAGGTAGACCACTTAGCCAATGAGATAGAATTGCTTAAAATTAAAACTTCTCCTCTTGAGGAGAGGAAGGTCACTCCTATTAATGCTACTCAAGTGCAAATTAATGAAAATATTAGGATGATGGCTAAACTTAAAGAAAGATGGGCTAGAGAAAGGGAGGAAGAGGAAAGAATTAAGAGCCTTCCTACCCACCACACTGTTGCTACTATCCAAGTTGTTGAGGATGTTCAAACTCTTAGCACCCAATGTACTCCTGGTCCCATTGGACCTATTAATGGTGATGCTATGACTATAGAAACTATCAAACAAGTGAACCTAAAGGACACCACTACCACTTTACTTGATGCTCGTGACCTTGATTTTGATAATTGCACTCTTACCGAAGTTATTGATTTCCTTCACAAGATGTCTAGAGATCCCCGCACTAGCACGCTTAACCTTGCCTTCACAGAGCATATCACTAATGCTCTCATCAAAGCTAGGGAGGAGAAACTTAGAGTAGAAGCCTCCATACCTAGAAAGCTAGAAGATGGTTGGGATCCTATGATAAAAATTAAATTGAATGACTTCTCTTGCTATGCATTATGTGATGTTGGAGCTAGTACCTCTGTTATGCCCAAAAGAATATATGATATGCTTAAATTGAAACCTTATGATTCTTGTTCTTTTGGTGTTCGTCTCGTTGATTCTTCCATAAAGAAACCTTTGGGGAGGATCGACGATGTTCTTATTGTTGTCAATGATAATTATGTGCCCGTTGATTTTACTATTATGGATATTGAATGTGATCCTTCATGTCCAATTATTTTGGGACGTCCCTTTTTACGCACCGTTGGTGCTATCATTGACATGAAAGAGGGTAATATAAAATTTCAGTTTCCTCTCAAGAAAGGGATGGAACACTTCCCTCGTAAGAAGATCAAGTTACCTTTTGAGTCCGTTGTACGGGCTAGCTATTCTTTTACTCTTGATAAAACTTGATCTCTATGCATTATGCCTAGCTTAAAGGCATAAAAGAAAGCGCTTTTGGGAGGCAGCCCACATGACTAAAATTTTTATTTTTGCTTTTGTTGTGTCTTGATGTTGTTTACTGCTGTAGCATTATCATTGTATCTTTTCTTTTCATATTTGTGCCAAGTATAGCCTCTGATTGCTAGAAAGTTCAAAAGTTGTGAGGTGCTGTCCAGGAAACAGATTCTGTCCTTGTATAGAAAAATTCGTATAAAATCACCAGTTCATCTTTTTGGTCTGAATTTTTTCGAAAGCGTTCTCTATATAATTGTCTTTCGTGCATCTGTTCTGAGTTTTTTGATTTGAGTTGCAGAAGTATCCCGAACAAATCAATTACTACCTGCTGTTCTGTTTTTCACAGATTCTGTCCTGTTTTGCCTTTCCTTCATTTTGCAAATCAAGAGCTTGCTTTTTCTTTGCAAAAACCTTTTGGCAATCTTGAGAAACAGTAGAACTTCAAGAATATCTTTATTTCCAGCAAGGTGCAATTATTTTATTAAGGGTACTAACCTCGCTAATCAGATTATGATGAGTTATGTATGAAGGGAGTTTTCAAGTGTGCGAGGGAAGATGATAAAAAGATTCAGGAGTGTCAAGCGCTCAAGCTTGGGGATGCCCCCGTGCACCCCCAAGAAATATTCAAGGAGACTCAAGCGTCTAAGCTTGGGGATGCCCCCATGCATCCCCTTCTCCATCAACATTATCAGTTCGTCTTTCGTTCCACTATATTTTTATCACTTCATGTGTTATGTGCTATGCTTGGAGCGTCTTGCTTTTAGTTTTCTTTTTAGTTTTCCATAACGAGTCGGAACTCAGCTTTCTTTATGTGGGAGAGAAACACGCTCCAATTCTACCTAGAACATAACATAGAATTTTCATGTCTATCTTTGCTGTGTGTGTTCTTTGTCTTTTAATAGCTACTATCATGCTCTGCTCTTAGTATTCATGCTTATCTTTTCAAAGAGCTTTTGTTTAGTTGGTTGCTTGAACTCTCTTTAATTATCATGCTCACCTTATTAAGAGAGTTTGCTTCCGTTGCATTGGTTGATATGTCTATGATAAAGATGCTACGTGCATAATGGCGCTTAGTAGTTCAGGTTTTCTTGTGGTTAGTCTCAAATAGCTGGAGGGTTCCCAATATGTTATTGGAGTACCAACATGGTTTGTTTGCCTATGATGTGGTATGGTTTAGTAATATCTTCCTTCGAGAATTTATTTTGATTGACTTGGCGTATGCTCACGCATATTCAAGACTGTAAAGAAAGTCTGTCAAGCCTTGATGATCTTTTATTTCTGAGTAGCGATATAACTACCATGCCTGATTCAATGTTGCTTTGTCGCTCTGCATGATTATGACCGTCATTGCTCTCTTAGTTGGTCGCTCCCAGTCTTTTGCTAACCTCCACCTGTACTAAGCGAACTAACTTTGCAATACATAGCTCATGGGAAAGTAGCTTAAAAACTATTGTGGTAAAGAATATGTTGCCTATGTATCTTATTTCTTATAAGTTGCTTGCTGAGCGGTAACCATGTTTCTGGGGACGCCATCAACTGTCACACTATTGTTGAATATCATGTGAGTTGCTATGCATGTTCGTCTTGTCTGAAGTAAGGGTGATTTACCGTGGGTTGAATGAGTATGCATATTGTTAGAGAAGAACATTGGGCCGCCAACCAAAGCCATGCATCATGGTGGAAGTTTTAGCTTGAACATTAATCCTCAATCTCTTATGAGAATATGCTTATGCATTGAAGAGGAGTCCATCATCTATTTTCTATGTTGTCCCGGTATGGATGTCCTCAAGTTGAGATCTATCAAAAACGAGAAATCAAATGCGATTTATCTCCTTGGACCTTTGTACAGGTGGCATAGAGGTACCCCTTTGTGACACTTGGTTGAAACATATGTAATGCAATGATAACCCATGGAAATCCGAGCTAATTAGGACAAGGTGCGAGCACTATTGGTATTTGATGCATGAGGCTTGCAACTTATAGGATGTCTTATGCATGACACATATGAAGTACTACTACCGTTGAAAAAATTGCTTCTATGTTTTCAAAATAAAAAGCTCTAGCACATGAAGCACCAACTACCGAGAGCATGATTGTCATTCTGAGTGTAATGTGCATTGTCCCAAAGTAGCATTGTCCCAAAGTAGCATTGTCTTTTGCATGATTGTGATATCGTTTATTCTGAAATCATTGTATCTAGTCATCACTTAAACCTTGAAGGTGCCCCTGCATTTATGTTTTGCTTCACTAAAGGGGGCAAGCTAGATATCACTTTATCATATTTGCACACCATATTCATTGCCAATCTTTTTGATGTTTCAATATCATATTGTAAAACTTTCAGTCATTTGTGATTTTCTCATGAGGCAACTTAATTACTATAGAATCATTGTCTCAGTAAGCTTTTGTCATATGACTATGAAAAAGTCCTATATGGTTAATAGCATGTCACCACATAAATTATTCTTGTTATCATTTACCTACTCGAGGACGAGCAGGAATTAAGCTTGGGGATGTTGATACGTCCAAAACGTATCTATAATTTCTGCTTGCTCCATGCCACTTTTGGGTGATATTGCTATGATATTCATACACTTCCATACACTTTTGATCATATTTGGACTAACCTACTAATCCAGTGCACCCCAGTGCCAGTTTCTGTTTTCGGCTGTTTTTGTATTTCAGGTTTTCACGTTACGAGAACTGCCAGGAAAAATCCAGAAAAATTATATAAAAAATCAGCGTTCCGGAAACTTCCTTGCGCCCGAAGGACAGCCGGGGGGGGGGGGACCAGGGCTCCAGGCGCCCTGGCGGCGCGCCCCCCCCTGGGCCGCGCCGGGGGGGCGCCTGGGCCCCCCGAGCCCCGTCTGGTGCCCCCCTTTGGCATATATTTAGAGCTTCCTTCGAAACCCTCGGGACGGGAACTCTTTTTCGCGATCTCATCTCTGTTCCACCGCCGCCGCCGCTTCCAAGATCGGGAGCACCAGGAGAACTCTTCCCGGCACCCTGCCGGAGGGGAGGATCACCACCGGGAGCCTCTCCACCACCATGGACGCCTCCCGGATGAGTTGTGAGTAGTCTCCCTTGTACCATGAGTCCATGACCAGTAGCTATGTGATGTTCTCCTCCCGTTCTTGTGCTTCACTAATTAGTCCTCGTGAGCTGCCCTACATGATCGAGGCACCTATGTAATCCTTATGCTGTTGCTATGATGAGTTTGCTGGGATCCGATGGATTATGAGATTATGTTCAGATTGATCTTGAGTAATATATTTGATCTACCTCTTTTATATTTATGTTCATAAGTAATTCTTGCATGTTCTCCGTTGTTATTTATTGCTTTGGCCAAGTAATACGTAGTGACTCCAAGAGGGAACGTTATGCTCGATTGTGGGTTCATGCCCCTCGATGACTAGCTTGAGTGACAGAAACATGAGTCTAGGGGATGTGCTGTTGCCACAAGGGGGAAAACAACGGTGCTTGTGCCCGCGGGTGCAAGGATTGTTTACTTTACGCAAAGTTCTTTTAATGCAGTTGTCTGTTGCATTGAGTTTACACTATGGGTGGGACTCGCAACTTAATACCAGCGAGATGTTCTGGATAGATATCTCAAGGTGGATGATTAGTAGTAGATATTTATGGATTTCGGTCTACTTACTTTGGCGTACCGCCCATGCTTTGAACCTCAACCTTTCTTGCAATGTAGTCAGCATTGGTTTGCGTTCGTGGTCCTGTCAATTGCCCAGCTGTAATTCGTTTACTTCACATAGCTGTTTTATCGTCTTTTGGGAGAGAGACATCACTAGTGAACATCATGAGACTCCGGTCCATATTACCATCATTGATCACATCCGCTATTTACTTTTCGCTTTTACTTACTATTGCAAACATTATCTATCACCACTATCATTTGCGTTTAATCCTTTGTGAACTACAAGGCCGGAGGGATTGACAACCTCTCTGTACTCGTTGGGAGCAAAGTTATTTGTATCTGTGTGCAGTTCCACGTTGACTGCTAATATTTGGCACCGTAGCAGTTGACACCTACTTGTTGAACCTAGGAGTCTCTGGGGATTCGATCCTTGGCATCTTTGCTAAGGGAAAAACTTCCACAACACTGCATCTTACACCTTCCACTTGGGGTAACCAACGAGGGGTTAGAGGCCCATCACTTGAGCACGGGATTCCGAGAATACTCGGGTCTTCCCAACATGGAGTTGCGACTCCGCAGATCATGAGCTTGTGATGGGCTAAGTTGGGACACCCCTGCAGGGTTATGAACTTTCGAAAGCCGTGACCGCGGTTATGTGGTAGATGGGAATTTGTTAATATCTGGTTGTAGATAACTTGACACCATATCCTTAAGAATACACTACCTGTGTGAGTAACCGTGATGGTCTATTTCCGAAGGGCTTCAGGAAGTGAACACGGTGGGGTTATGAATGAACGTGAGTAGCTAGGACCACTTCTTGATCAACTTGGCGATCGTTGGCACATATTCTCATCTCGCTCTGAATTCGTAAGCTAGTTGCTTAGTGCTTGCTGCAGACACTTTATTACCTCTCCACACCTAAGGCTTTGTTAGTTTTGATACCCGAGAATTGGATTACTGAGTCCTTGTGACTCACAGATTACAACACACACCAGATGCAGGTACATCCGAGAACAATGTAGGAGATGGATCAGAACTTCACTGGGAGTTCGATGAAGAGCGTGGGCGTTACTATGTATCGTATCCCGACGATCAGTAGTGGTTCCTACTAGGAGTGATCTAGGCTTGTGTTCGTGGTATCTTTCTCGTTTGGATTTCGTCCGTAGTCGGACCCTGTGTTATTTGGATGACTGTATGTTATTGTACTCATTGTGTGACGTGGCGAGTGTAAGCCAACTATTTTACTCTTTCATCCCTGTTCTTTTACATGAGTTATGCAAAGATACCATGCTTGCGATCATTCCAGAATGCGCTTATGTCTCTGAGTCGTGCCTCAACACGTAGGAGATATAGTCGCATCTTGGGCATTACAAGTTGGTGAGCCTTCTCTGACCTAGGAGCTCCCTAATTGATCGAACCGCTGTCGGTTGAGTCTAGGCACACACACAAAAATGTTTCGAGTCCTATATATATATATATATATATATATATATATATATATATATATATATATATATATATATATATATCAGAGAGTAGGATTTTCTTTTACTCCTCATCCCCTTCGTCGCTCTGGTGAGGACTCCTGACGTTGTTCTATCTTCACTATTCTAAAAATTTCACCAATTTTTTTTAGGATCACGCGGGTATTGTTTGGATTGTTCCGATATCTTCGTGACGAGAACATTGTTGTCGATACCTCCTATAATTTAGGGGTTGTGGCAGTGTCCCGGGGAGTTGAGCTCCAAGGTGTTGTCGTCACAAATGTATCATAGCGGTTCTAGAATACCAGAGGCGAACGACATCGAAAACTCTTCTATGCATGTCTGGTGGTGAGATAACCCCGACGTCACCTAGTACCGGGGAGATAGTTCGGGAGTATTGCCACAGCTAGTATAGCGGATGCGTTTCGAAGGTCCGAGGTAAACAATTTCTGAAGATGACTGGTTATGTGTTAACGGATGGATACATCTGGATGTAGGTTTAGAGTTGAGTGCGCGGTGCTTCCCCTGTATCCCCAACACCAGATTGCATAACCGGAAAGCTTCGGGAATTAATAGGTGTGTTTCAAGTAGCTCGTAGGAAATCTTCCAACGGGTGCATGAAATGAGGTTTGGGGTTCAACATCTAGTGAAGAGGTTTCATGGGTGCTATTCCGATTGGGAGTTGCATATTAAAGGATCCTTGGCTATGCTGATCTGGGGATTGCAAGGCCCTTTGTAACACGTGCCATGGGGCATTCAACATGAACATCTGGGACAAAACCTCTATTATGTATTTGTTCCATCTGTACCTTGTTGTTTTATTCTATCATTTTGTTCTCCCAAGTGGCTTCTCGACAAGTTGTTGTTCCATTAAGCTATGGAATTCATTCATTCAATTCTCTGTTCGAATGATATTGTGAAGATTATGTTGCAACATACCTATCCTTTGTTTTTGTTTTGATTCTGGTATTCGAGTTGCTTCGATGTCAAATGTCGATTCCATACCTTTTTTAATCGGTGTTCTAATATTTCTATGGGAGTGTTAGTCCTTCTTGATCATCAAGATTGTTATGGTAAATTCTTTTTTGACCGGCGTGCTTGTCTTCAAGTTAAACCGATCCTTTCAATATGTGCAAGACCAATTCTTGGTTTTTCTCAACGGTGTTCATTCCATTCATCCCAAGTTGTCTTTGTTTTTCCCCACCCTCCCACCCTTTTCTTTATGGAGCCAGAGTCCTTAATCAAGTGTCTTATATTCTTGTGATGCCTCTTCATCAATCTCCTTTAATGTTTCATCCGGTGATTTCTCGTGAAGATGCTCAGGAAGATTCAAGTTTATCATTCTTCATTCTCTTTTTCTTCTTCGATGGACTTAATTCAAGCTTCGGTGTTGATCATATCTCTTTCTATTGTTTCACATATTCTTTCTACGTTGGAATTTCTTATCCAAAGTCTCTCTTGTTTATTCAACTCTCTCTAATTCTTCTCCGGAGTGTTCAAGATATCTCGGAAGATTCGCATTTCGATTCTTAATCCGTTCAAGCTATTTTGAGGTTGTTATCTTATTCAAGCCATTTAATTCAACCGTTGCGATATCTCTTAAGCAATCTTTTTGAACGGTGATTTCTTTTGAGTGGGCCCTAACCCACAGGTCTTTTC
The DNA here is from genome assembly GCA_902687465.1 of Secale cereale. NCBI lineage: Eukaryota > Viridiplantae > Streptophyta > Magnoliopsida > Poales > Poaceae > Secale > Secale cereale. Next base: position 70,577,392 of record LR738711.1, read on the forward strand.
TGAGGATCTTACCCGACTCTTCTAATTATTCGAAGTTATTACGGAATTCTTTTCAAAGTGTGACGTCAGAATGATTTCCATCAGTCACATGCCTTCTCCAAGATTGTTTCGAATTATTTTCATCTTTAGCTCAACCTTTCCCCTTTTCATTTTTTCGGGGTATCTCAAATTCTTCATGGTATTTCTCGCCGTTCTTCTCAACATTTGAAGACCGAAGAAGAGTTTCTCTTAAATCTTGGCAGTTCTCTTGAAGATTCGTGGTTCTAGGTACATGCCTTCCTCATTATTGTTCCGATTGTGAGGAATTATTTTTACCCATCCGAAGCATTTCATGAATTCTTCCCATTGTGATCCTCCGAAGGCCATCATTTCAGAAGATTTCTTCGTTCTCAGTTTTCAACTTCGTCCTCCAACTATTCTTAATTGATGCCTCTTCGTTCGTCTCCATATTCTTACGGTGGTTCATTCAAGATTACTCTTCCGTTGTTATCGTATCAATTCATTTGTTCTTTTCATAATCCTATCGGTGGTTCGTTGAAGATTACCCAAGTTTGTGCGAGATCTCTCTTTAATTCTTTGCAACGAGAATAAGTAGTATGCCAAATCCATTGGTTGTCATCAATTTAAATTGATGAAGGATAAGCATGACATAATTCTTATTCATATTCCTTCAAGGTGATTTAATTCCTTTGTCTGGTGTCCGTTCATGATATCAAATTATTGGTTATTCATCTTTTATTTCCGGAGTTCCAAACTCTCTCAATTATCTTGTCACGAAGCTCTATCTGAATCATCACATGCCTTAAAACTTATTCTTTTCATCTTTCACTTCTCATCCTTTTATTACCAGAGTTCTTCATGGTGGTTCATCATGATTTAATTCATCCTCGAACTCTTCATCAAGATTCTTGTTGGAGCTCAAGCATTCTTCTTCTTGCCGTTCGAAGTGCAATTCGTACTCCCTATTTCTATTGAGGTGGTGTTATGTCATTCTTGACAATTTCCTTCATGTTTCATGATTCACAAGTTATCAAGAATGAGATATTAAAACCATCATTTCTCTTTCTTGAGGACATCTTTCGACCCTTCAATCTCTATGTTGGACTAATCTTGGGTTGTATTTCACCTAAAAGCTTTCCCTAAAGATTGTTGCTATTGTGGTGCTTATCAATGATCCAAGTTATCTCTTTATCATCTTGGTGGAAAAAAAATCATCTCTTTGGTGCTCTCAATCAAATCAATTGTAGTTACTGGCAGAATTTCACCTCAAGTTTTGAGATGTTTTCCATAAGCCCACATAAAGCTTATTCTTTTTGTTGTTGAATTTTCCAACAACTTCATTCAATCATTCTTCTAAGGATGCTTTTTCAAATTCATTTGTGGGAGAAGTTGTCATTTTCTTCTCCGTTCCTTTCTTTCCAACGATCTAGCATCTATTCTTTCATTTCAGAGGCTTTTTATGATATTTCTCTCGCTGACCATCATCTCGTCTTGTCAAGATGATGTTCTTTCCTTGCTTGTCCATTTAACTGGAGTATTATGTCCTCTTTTCAAATTCTCTCATCTTATCAAGTTTTACCTATCTTTTTAACCGGAGTGCTGTCTGAAATCCTTCTTACCCCTTGTGCCATTAGTTCAATAGTTTCGTAGGCAGTGTGTTGTTGATTTCATCAAGTATCATACCTTCTCCTCAAGTTCATGTTCATTCCTTCAATTTTCAGTCGGAGTGCTGTCCGAATTCTTTCGTTCTAATTCCTTCTCTATCTTGTTTTAACTGGAGTGGTTTAAATTCTTCCATGATCCGTGAGCTCGTGTTTCATGCCTTTCAACCTACAAGGTTCTCGTAATGTTCCTTGTTCCTCTTTTCTAACGGAGTGTTTTCATCTTCGTTCATCTCCGTTGTATTCTTCTTTCAATTTGGTCAACCTCTCAAGTTCGTGGTTTCACTCGTTTGTCAAAGAAGCAACTTTGTTTTACCTATTCCTTTATCCTCTTCTATCCGATGCCATCTTCAGGATCTCGGGCCGAGATCCTCTGTTACTGTGGGAGAGTTGTGACGCCCCAAGACCGACGCTCTAGAAGACTTCCATATGTTCTGGGTTTCGCCGTGTGTTTTATTTGTGCTTGCTCTTTTTATTTTTGCATTGCATCATGTCATCATGCCATCATGTCATTAATCTTTGCATCTCAACCAAATAAATTGTGTGGATCTTTGATCCATTTAAATCGAGGGAAGAGTGACTTCTCTTCATAACATATCCTCCTAATAAATATGGAGCTATAATAAATATTCCATTGCCTTGGAATCACCAAACACACTTGCAAATTTTCCTCATATTCTTTTCTACTTCAATTTTTTTTGAATCTGTAATCTTCCTCGAAATTCTTTTCCCGTTTATTAAGGTTCCTCCAAAAACCTCAACATTTCTTTGGACACTTCAAAAACCTAGTCCTAGTTCAAACCCATTTCAATAAAATTCAAATGAGTGTGAATTTAACTCTTGCATTCATGCCTCTCCTATTTTATTTCGTGGACATGCGCATTTTTGCGAGTCCAGGAAATAACCCTCGTGCCCAAACTCTACTCCTAACCCCCTCTTTATTTTCTTTTGATTCTCTATTTTCTTTCTTTCTTTTTCTCCCTCTCTTAATTTTGAGAGAGAGGGAGCAAGAGCATCAGCCAACCCATCCCTCTCTGCCAGCCCACCTACTTCTGCCCCAACTGGGTCGGCCTCTAAGGCCCATCTCCCCGCAGCCCGCTTCCCTCCATAACCCTAGCCCAGCTCTCCCCCTACTCTCGTTTTCCCCATCGTCCTCCCATGCCACCGCTGCACACACACATGTTCAGCCCGCGCCTCTCGATCCCCACCTCTCTCTCGCGTCTGTAGCGCCTCCGCCCCTTCCGGCTCTCCTCCGCCCGCCTCCTCCGCGCCGGCGAGCGCCAGCGGAGACCCACCGCCATCTGCGCCTCCTTCCAGCGCCCGGGGAGCTCCCCGAGCAAGCTCTCCCGCGGCCCCTGCGTCCCTAGCGCCCGAGCTTGGCTGAGCCACGGCCATGGCACGGCCACCTCTTGTCTCGCTCGCGACCGTCTCCCTGTCGTCTTTTCCTGCGTTGCAGCCGCACCGACAACCTCCCGCGCCTTCTCGTGGTCATCTGCGCGCCCACGACCGCGTCATAGTCGTCGTCTCTGCTCGTCCCGCTGATCATTGCCGCCACAGCGGAGCTTCCAACCTCCGGCAGCAGCTGCTGCAGGTCCGGCAGCCTCGTGCCCGCTATGGCCCTCCTCGCGTGCCATTTCCGCCTCGACCTCCTGCCTCCTCCTCAGCTTCCAGGTTGCTCCCCATGCATCATCGCTATCGCGCCCTCAAGCCGTCATCGTCGCGCCCTTCCACCACCACCACGCCACCCTCTGCCTCGCCTGGATCCGGACGAGTCCGCGCCTCCACGGCCACCGGCGCCGCCAAGTCCTGCTGTTGCCACCCGCTGCTACCTTCGAGTTCCATGGATGCATTTCCGTATGGAACCGCCAAGGTCATCTTCGATATTTTTGCCAAGTACCACAACCGTTGCGTGCCATTTCACCTCTGTCAAGGCCGACAGGATGCCAAGATTCCAAGTACCACGATGCCTGGAGCCCTCGGACCCGTCAAGACGTGCACATGGAGACCCAAGTCCGAAAACTACCATCGACATCGAGTACCACGACATCCATGTACGACTACATGTTTGATCGCCGAGACCGATGCCCCAAGAACGCTGAGAACCACTACGCGACGACACTATCGAGTACCTCTTCTACCATCTACGAAATCGCCAAGTTTGAACACATGAAGATACTCCAAGTACCACGACGTCGACAACCCTCAAGTTCAACTACATCAACTACCGACGACCCCGAACATCTATGGACGTGTACAACTACCGTCGCCCGGAGAACCGTGGGGCACAAGCGCCATGAACGACTACCGTCGTCGTGTACCACTACTTCCACTAAGACTCGAATCGCCCCGAGAACGCTCGCTTCGAAGGTATACCGCCGAGACAACGCCCGTGGAACGAATGCATGTTGTATGAGATGTTCCCCTTGTTTTCACCGTGCCCGAAGCGTCGCTTGCGATGCCCCTCGTTTGCCTTGTCACCGACACGTGGGACACCCGGTAACCGGGAGCACCCCACCGTCTTTGCATGACACGCTCACTCTCTCGCCGTCCTTCTTCTGTACCGATATCTCAACGAGGTGTCGGACCCCCGGAACGTTGTCGTGGCACCGTTTTCGGTCATCACCGCCGTGGCCCCTTTCTTTCCACCATGGTGACAAATACTCCATATCTTGCTCATGTCAACTTTTAATAAAAATTGCTTAAAACTTGCATTTGTCATCTGCATCATGATAACAACATTAAAATGTTTAAATTGTTGTTTGCTTCAATAATTGCTAAATGACATGGGGAGTTTCCGGAATTGTTATTGTTGTTATTTCCGGCCTCATTTAAAATGACTAGATAGTGTAGTTTTGCTCACACTTCACCTCTTGCCATGTTTAATAAAAACATTTAAACTTGTTGGGTTCATAACGAGATCAAACTAAATAATCTAATGTGGTGTTTCGTCAATATGCAACTCGTTGCATATTGAGCTCCACTTAATTTGTAGTGTTGTTTGTGCACTTTGCCATGCCATGCATATTTAAACCGGACATGCATCATACTTGTTTGTGCATCATGCCATGGTTATGATATGTGTGTTTACCATGTTGTTTGCTTCTTTTCGGTTTGCTTCCCTCGTTAGCTTCAGTTTCGCTCTGGAGTTGTGAGGATTCGTTCGATTACCTCTGTTTGTCTTCTTCATGGACTCGTTCTTCTTCTTTGCGGGATGCCATGCAAGATGACCATTCCCTGATATCACCTCTATCTTTGCCTATGCTAGTTGTCTCGCTCTTTAGCTATGCCTCGATGCCTATTCCTGTTTGTCAGCCTCCTATTGTTGCCATGAAACACTTGATGGCTTCTCGCCCCTCGTTGGTTACCCCAAGTGGAAGGTTTGAGATGCAGTGTAGCGGTAGTTTTCCCTTGGCAAAGATACCAAGGATCGAATTCCCTTGAGACTCCAAGGTTAAACAAGAAGGTGTCAACTGCTAACGGCGCCAGATATTTAGCAATCAACTGGACCTGCACACAGATACAAATAACTTTGCTCCCAACGAGTACAGAGAGGTTGTCAATCCCTCCGGCCTTGTCGTTTACAAAGGATCAAACGCAAGAGATAATAGTGATATGTATAACTGCAACTAGTAAGTAAGAACTGAAAGTAAATAGCGGATGTGATCAGTGATGGTAATATGGACCGGGGTCCCATGATGTTCACTAGAGATGTCTCTCTCCCAAAAGACGATAAAACAGCTATGTGAGGTAAACGAATTACAGCTGGGCAATTGACATGATTATGTGCGCAAACCAATGCTAACTATGTTGCAAGAAAGGTAGAGGTTCAAAGCATGGGCGGTACGCCAAGGCAAGTAGACCGAAATCCATCTGCATCTACTACTAATCATCCACCTTGAGATATCTATCCAGAACATCTCGCTGGTATTAAGTTGCGAGTCCCACCCATAGTGTAAACTCAAAGCAACAGACAACTTCATTAAAAGAACTTTGCGTAAAGTAAACAATCCTTGCACCCGCAAGTACAAGCACCGTTGTTTTCCCCCTTGTGGCAACAACACATCCCCTAGACTCATGTTTCTGTCACTCAAGCTAGTCATCGAGGGGCATGAACCCACAATCAAGCATAACGTTCCCTCTTGGAGTTACTACCTACTACTTGGGCAAAGCAATAAACAGCAACGGAGAACATGCAAGAATTACTCAAGAACATAAATATAAAAGAGGTAAATCAAATATATTACTCAAACACAATCTGAACATAATCTCATAATCCATCGGATCCCAGCAAACTCATCATAGCAACAGCATAAGGATTACATATGTGCCTCGATCATGTAGGGCAGCTCACGAGGTCTAATTAGTGAAGAACAAAGAGGGGAGGAGAACATCACATAGCTACTGGTCATGGACCCATGGTCCAAGGGAGACTACTCACAACTCATCCGGGAGGCGTCCATGGTGGTGGAGAGGCTCCCGGTGGTGATCCTCCCCTCCGGCAGGGTGCCGGGAAGAGTTCTCCTGGTGCTCCCGATCTTGGAAGCACGGCGGCGGTGGAACAGAGATGAGATCGCGAAAAGGGTTCCGTCCTCGAGGGTGTCGGGACGCGGTGTAAATATATGCCAAAGGGGGGCGTCAGAGGGGGCCTGGGGGGGCCCAGGCGCCCTGGCGGCGCGGCCTAGGGGGGGGGCGCCCCCTGGCCGCCTGGAGGCCTGGTGGCCCCCCTCCAGCCCTACTTTGACCGCATGGAAGCTTCCGGAACGCTGATTTTTTATATATTTTTCCCGGAATTTTTCTGGCAGTTTACGTAATGGGAAAACCTGAAATACAAAAACAGCAGAAAACAGAAACTGGCACTAGGGTGCACTGAGTTAATAGGTTAGTCCAAATATGATCAAAAGTGTATGGAAGTGCATAAATATCATAGCAATATCACACAAAAGAGGCATGGAGCAAGCAGAAATTATAGATATGTTTTGGACGTATCAACATCCCCAAGCTTAATTCCTGCTCGTCCTCGAGTAGGTAAATGATAACAAGCATAATTTCTGTGGTGACATGCTATTAACCATATAAGGACTTTTCACAGTCACATGACAAAAGCTTACTGAGACAATGAATCTGTAGTAATTAAGTTGCCTCATGAGAAAATCACAAAGAACTGAAAGTTTTACAATATGATACTGAAACATCAAATAGATTTGTAGTGAGCATGGTGTGCAAATATGATAAAGTGGTATCTCGCTTGCCCCCTTTAGTGAAGCAAAACATAAATGCAGGGGCACCTCCAAGGTTTAAGTGACGACTAGATACAATGATTTCAGAATAAACGATATCATAATCATGCAAAAGACAATGGTACTTTGGGACAATGCACATTACACTCAGAATGACAATCATGCTCTCAATAGTTGGTGCTTTAAAGAAGGTGGAGACTCTCGAACCGTGGCTTTTGTTGGCAAGGTTGAAAACCCATGGTCGGAAACAAAAACTAAACATGTACCAGAGCTCTTGGTTTTTAAAACAGAAGTAAAAATTATTATTTTTTAGATATGCATGTTTCGTCAACGAATGCTAGCAGATAACTCAATTACTTCTTGAGCTGGACAAGTTTCGAGGAACGGCTCCCGAATGAGGACGATCACATCCTCTTAATCTCCTTTGTTTATCACTGCCAAAGTTTTCTGATTTCTCATGAACAAAGCGTGAAGGAGGGTTTGTTTGTTGTATTATTTTTTAATGAGCCGGGCGCACTCTATGCCAGTTCCTTCTCGTATTATGGGTTTGCACATTAGACATGCAATCCCGGGGTGAAGCTTGTCCAACTTAAAAAGATCATGAATTAACTACTACTTCCTCATGAACTAAAATAGAGGCACAAAAGAGAAATGCTTTTTTTGAATAATTTCGAGATGGTACATGAAAGTCTTCGTTAGGAATGGCAGGTAAATACCATGTATAGGAAGGTATGGTGGACTCATATGGCATAACTGGTTTAAAGGATTTTGGATGCACAAGCAGTCAGTCCGCTTAGTACAGGTGGAGGTTAGCAAAAGACTGGGAGCGACCAACTAAAAGAGCAATGACTGTCATAATCAAGCAGAGCGACAAAGCAACATTGAATCGGGCATGGAAGTTATATCGCTACACAGAAATTAAAGATCATCAAGGCTTGACAGACTTTCTTTACAGTCTTAAATATGCGTGAGCGTACGCCAAGTCAATCAAAATAAATTCTCGGAGGAAGATATCACTAAACCATACCACATAGGCAAACAAATCATGTTGGTACTCCAATAACACATTGGAAACCCCCCAGCTATTTGAGACTAACCATAAGAAAACATGAACTACTAAGCAACATTATGCACATAGCATTTTTATCATAGACATATCGACCAGTGCAACAGAAGCCAACTCTCTTAACAAGATAAGCATGATAACTAAAGAAAGTTCCAGCGACCAACTAAACAAAAGCTCTTTAAAAAGATAAGCATGGAAACTAAGAGCTGAACATGATAGTAGCTATTGAAAGACCAAGAACATACACAGCAAAGATAAACATGAAAATTCTATGTTATGTTCTAGGTTGAAGTGGAGCGTGTTTCTCTCCCACACAAAGAAAGCTGAGTTCCAACTCGTTATGAAAAGCAAGCAAAGCTAAAGAAAACTAAAAAGGAAACTAAAAGCAAGACGCTCCAAGCATAGCACATAACACATGAAGTGATAAAAATATAGTGAAACGAAAGACGAACTGATAATGTTGATGGAGAAGGGGATGCGCGGGGGCATCCCCAAGCTTAGACGCTTGAGTCTTCTTGAATATTTCCTGGGGGTGCACGGGGGCATCCCCAAGCTTGAGCGTTTGACACTCCTGAATCTTTTTATCATCTTCCCTCGCACACTTGAAAACTCCCTTCATACATAACTCATCATAATCTGATTAGCGAGGTTAGTACCCATAATAAAAATAATTGTTCTGTCACAACCCTAGTTCTGGTATGCACTAGGTTAGACTTGTGGTTTGCATCATGTTTAAATTTCAAATGAAATTGAATTGAGGACTTGTGAAACCCTCAGAAACCCTTTTGGAAAAATGACCCAAATAAAAATTGCTCCAAAAGGGTCCAAGAAAATGTTCATGTTACTCTCTGGAAATATTGGTTAGAGATAAAAATCAAACCAATATAACTAGGAGCTCGTAAGTATTTATTTTGGGCATTTGGAATTAATGCAATAGTTATTTGCTTGGATATATATTATTATATATTATATATATGTCTAATAATTCTGGATTTTGTGTGGGGCTTTGGATTACTCCTTTTTAGTCCCTGCAAATTGACAGAATAAATGATTTTCTTTAAAATCAAACAAATGTCAGAAAAATAGAAAAGAAAAATAGAAAAAGGAAAGAACTTACCTGGCTTACCTGCAGCCCAACCAGGCAGAGCTGGCCCGGCCCACTGGCCAAGCCAGTCACCACCAACCTCGCGCCAGTAGGCGAGGCGTGTGGCCGGCGCGCGCACACGGCGAGGGCGCCACGCCTCCTGCCTGCCTGCCCTCCCCCTCGCTGCCTGGAAGACGCCTCGCGACGCCACGCACCTCCCCTTACCTCTCTGGCTCTCTCTCGTCGCCCCTTCCCTCCTCTATCTCCCTCTCGCGCTCGGTCCCGACCGCCGTCGTCGCCGCCGATCGCAACCACCGTAGCCACCGCTTCCCCCTCGCCTCTCCGACGAGCCCCCGAGCTCCGCCTCGCTGCCGTGCATCTCCAAGCCGAAGGAATCGACCCCGGACGCCCTGAGGCCTCGACCTCGACCTCATCTTCACCGCCGGCCGCCGTGGATCCCCCTCGCCGCCCCGACTGCACCAGGACCTCCCCGAGCTCGCCGTTCATCGCGTTGCATTCGCCGTGAGCTCGTCTTTCCTTCCCCCCTGTCCCCTCACTCTCGCGCGTGCTGTAGCCCGATCCCCTTCGCGACCGCAAGCTCACCGCCGCCGGCGATGCCGCCGCCGTGGCTACAGCCACGCATGCTCAAAACCGAGCACGCCACTGCATTCGCCACACTGCCAGAAGCCCGTAGCACCCCTCCGTTGGCCTCCCCGTGCCCTGTAGCCCTTTTTTCGACGAGGGCCGAACTCCGGCGCCGCCGCGAGCTCGTTTCCGGCGAGCTCCGGCCGCCCTAGCTGCTGCCGCTGGCTGGAATGGATGCGGGTGAGCTCCAGCTCCCCGTAGATGGTCTCCGCTGCGCAAAAGACCCCCGGAGTGGAAATCCCGACGCCCTCCGCCGCGTTTGCTGCCGCCGGCGGCTAAACGCCGACGTGTTAGCTGGGGTTTGACCAGGATTTGACCCCCTGGGTCAATGACAGGCGGGCCCCCACCCCTTCAGTTAGTTGACTGTTTAGTTTAATTAAGTAATTTTGGTTAATTAGATTAGCCACTGACATGTGGGCCCTGCCCTGCTGACTTTCTGTTAGGATTAGTTTAGTGTTAATTAACTCAGTTAATTAACTGAGTCACTGACCAGTGGACCCCACTGTCAGGTTTGACTCTGGACCAGCCCTTTGACCTGCTGACGTCATGCTTGGGTCATGCTGACGCAGTATTCCAATTCTGGTATTTAAATAAATCTTAAATGATTTATTTATTTCAGAAAATTGTTTAAAACTTCAAAAAATCACAGAAATTCAACCGTAGCTCAGAATGAAATAATTTATATATGAAAAATGATCAGAAAAATATAAGGAATCTGTTTACGGCATTTTCATGCATGTTTAACCAACTTATACTTGCTGTATAGGTGAAAACACATAAATGGCACTTTTAAATGTTAATTTTGGAATTGCATTTGAACCCTGGTTCAAATGGACTTCTTTCAAATAGAATGCTAGTTGCATTAACTCAAATAACATCACATCTTCATGCCATGATCATGCATCATATTGTTGCATATGCTTGTGTTTGATTGTCGGCACCGTTCTTCTCGATAGGTCCAGCTCCGGAGACCGATCCAGAGTACCTGTCAGAGGAGCAGTGCTCTGCACGTTGTTTTACCAGGCAAGCAAACCCCCTTGTTCATTCCGATACAACCCCTCTCTCGCTCCTGCTCCCTGTTATTGCATTAGGACAACAACGACTTCAACTGCTACTTTATGCTGCAGTAGTTGAACCCATTCCTCTGCATGACCTATCATTCCACAATAAATAGTTGAAACCCACTAGCATGTGTAGGAGTTGATTGAAGCCATGTTGTTATCTTACCATGCCTTGCTTGCTATTGCTTAGAGTGTGTCAGGTCTGATTCATCGGGAATGAATTGGAGTGCAATGATATGTTCTGATGCTGAGAGTTAAGTGTGTGAACGCGTTTTGGTAAAGGTAGCGGTGAGAGGCCATGTAGGAGTACATGGTGGGTTGTCTCACTGGAACCATCCCTAAGAACTGAGTTTTGTGTATGTTGTCCAATGACCAGCTACTACCATGCATTGGAATGCTTAAGTGCCCCTCTCGACTTATTAACCGACTTGGTCTCTGTCCAGGAGTTGCAATTAGTTTCTGGTGTTTGTAGGTAGTGTTAGTAGTCTACCAAGTGGCACTCGGCCAGTGGGCTTGGGACAGACTAGGCACCGTGGCACGGTGTACCAAGCGTAGATCAACTCGGCGAGGTGGGCTTGGGAACCCTGCGCAGATCATTTGGGGCCGTGAGCGACACCCCGGCCGGATCTCCTTACGGATGGAACTCGAATAGGCAATAAACCTGGACTAGAGTCTGGTGTGGTTAGTCAGGTCGTGGCCGACACCCTCGCCAGGCTTCCGCTTGAAGGTTGCCGAGATACACGAGATGTACATGGCGGTAAGTGGCGAGAGCGTGTGTGAAGAAGTACACCCCTGCAGGGTTAACATGATCTATTCGAATAGCCGGGTCCACGGTTATGGACTTCTCGGATGCTTACGTGGTACATAGACAACTTGAAGTGGATACTCTAAAATACTCAAGACAAGTGTGAGTGCTATGGATGGCCTTCTCGTAGGGAGACGGGGATGAATCCATAGTGGTGTATTGTGTGGTGCTTAGTGGACTCGTGTGCACCACCTCAAAAGAGTTACCAGCAGTCGTAGAATAGGATAGCCACTGAGTCAAAGCTGGCTTGCTGCAACTAAACCCCACTTTGCCTTCTTGATACAAGTGCATGTATGATAGGATCTGATGTAAGTCTTGCTAAGTACCTTTGTACTCATGATTGCTTAATTTATGTTTTGCAGATGAGATTGATGTCTCACTAGTAGTTCCGCTTGGACTTCGACAAGTAGCTTGTTACCTCAGCTACGATCTTGGACGAGTGTTGTAGTTAGTCAGGCTCTTCAGCCTTTTTCATTTGTAGATGTCTGTACTCAGACATGTTGTGCTTCCGCTTGTTGCTTGTATGCTCTGAATGTTGGGCCATGAGACCCATGTTTGTAATATTTGGCTTCTCGGAGCCTAATGAATAAATACTTTGTTTATTAGAGTCTTGTTGTGATGCCATGTTGTATTTGCACATATTGAGCATATTGTGTGTATGTTATTGAAATGCTTGGTATGTGTGGGATCCGACACCTAGTTGTTACCCTTGGTAGCCTATCTTACAGGGAAATGTCTCCTAGTGCTTCCACTGAGCCTTGGTAGCTTGCTACTGCTCTGGAACACTTAGGCTGACCGGCATGTGTCCTTCTTCGTTCCTGTGTCTGTCCCTTAGGGGAAATGTCACGCGATGTTCCTTTAAGTCCTTGTAGCTTGCTACGACTTGGGTTCATACGTTGATGACCGACACGTTCGTTGCTGGGTCATGAATGCCTGTCTTTGTAATTTAGTGCCACTTTTGGTTTATAACTGGTCATGTCGGCCCGGGTTCTCTGTCATACGGATGCTAGCGACACTATCATATACGTGAGCCAAAATGCGCAAACGGTCCCGGGCCAGGTAAGGTGGCACCCGTGGGAATACCGTGCGTGAGGCCGCAAAGTGATATGGTGTGTTACATGCTAGACCGGTGTGACTTAGGATCGGGGTCCCGACAGCGTTGGTATCAGAGCCTGACTGCCTGTAGGATTACCAAGCCAAAATGGTTGAAGTTGAGTCTAGAAATTCTTTAGTTATATAAGGGAATTGATTGTGGAAGGGAACGTAAGGCTCTTTTATTCCTTATACCTCATGTCTTCTGATCTGAGTCATCCTACTTTTCCTACGGGGTTAAGGAACTAGGCTTTCTCTTCCGTCTATCAGGATCACGAGTTACTACTCCGTAGTCCCTTAGGATTGGTTGATCAGAGTCCTATTCTTGTTTCAAGTTCTTTCGGTGAAGTTGTTTTAGTACTATCACAGAACCTTGAGTGATGATGTTGAGATGTTGAACTACCCTTTGTTAGCAGGATGTCTCATTCTGAGCATTTTACTGCCGTTATGCTGCCGGAATTATCCTAGTAGTTCGAGAGATACTAATTTCTTGTTCTACCTTATGCATCCTATAGTTGTTGATGTTTCCGTCTTCGGTTTCGCTTCTCAGGATGTCTTCAGCTAAGCGAAGCTCATCTGCTAGTAGACAGAACTACGGAGGTGGTAGGGATGAGGAGGATCCTCCCGACCAGCCTTCGTTGGCAGAGTTAATGTTAGAGATGGAGAGAAACAAGCGTGAGTCTAACCGTTTGTTGGCACGTATTGAGGAGAACACCGCACATAAGTGCAAGGAATCAACAACCATCCATGACTTCATTCGTCTGAAACCACCCACCTTCCATCATTCCATTGAGCCACTCGATGCAGATGACTGGCTCCGTAGTATCACTCACAAGCTGCGTTCTGCGAACGTAGCTGAAGATGACAAGGTCATCTATGCCACTTATCACCTGGAAGGTTCTGCTAGTCTTTGGTGGCAGAACTATGAGGCCATGATTCCACCTGGCCAGATTCCTACCTGGAGAGATTTCACCGAGGCTTTTCGTGAGCATCATATCCCTCAAGCCCTTATCGATCGTAAGAGAGAAGAGTTCTGTAGTCTTACACATGCTAAGATGGCTGTTGATGCTTATAGTCGAGAGTTTGAGAACCTCGCCCGCTATGCTACAGAAGAAGTGTCCACGGACGCCAAGAAGCAGGCTAGGTTCCGGAAGGGTCTCAACCCCAAACTGCGCCGTGATCTCCACTTGCATCATTGCAACACATTCCATGCTCTTGTGAACAAGGCCATCAATGCAGAGACAGCTCAGCTCACTTACGATAAGTCTCGTAAGCACACCCTTGATTTGGGATCTTCCTCCGGTTCTGGTTCTCAGAAGCGCCGGATTTGGGTTCCGAACTCTGTTCTTCCACCCACTTATCCTCCGAGGTCATCTCGTGTGGTACCTCTTCCAGTGCAGCAGTATGCTCCACCCAGGTCTATTGATGGACCGTTTGCCAATGCGGGTCCACGTCCTACCTCCAGGATTTGCTACAAGTGCGGAGAACCGGGACACATTGCCCGTATTTGCACTCAGACCCGTGTTGCTCCATCCCAGTCCGAAAAATCTGTTAGACGTGATAAATCATCACGCAAGATGATCAATGTTAAGTCAGCTCCCACCGAACATGGACGTGTGCATCACGTCTCAGCCAAAGACGCTCATGATGATCCAGATGTCGTTCTTGGTACACTCCTTGTCAATTGTCATCTGGCATCGGTTCTATTCGATACTGGAGCATCTCATTCCTTCATTTCCAAAAGTTATGCCCGCTTGCACGACATGTCATTTTGTGATATGCCCTCCCCACTACTCATTCAAACTCCTGGATCCAAATAGCAAACTTCTAGTGTAAGCCATGGTAATGAAATCCTTGTCGACAGACTTGTGTTCCTTGCATCACTTGTAGCCCTCAAGTCTTCAGATATTAATACCATCTTGGGTATGGACTGGATGACAGCTCATCATGCCAAGATTGATTGCTTCACTAGGTCTGTTCAGCTTACACATCCATCTGGTAAGATAGTCACCGTCACCACTAGAGTTGCAAAGCGTCAACTCTATTCTCTTAATGCCAGCCCTCTTCCAGATCTTGAAGATGTTACGGTAGTCCGTGACTTTCCGGATGTCTTTCCAGAGGAACTACCAGGTGTTCCACCCGACCGAGATGTAGAGTTTGTTATAGAGCTTATCCCAGGAACCGCTCCAATCTCTAGGAGACCTTATAAGATGGCACCCTTAGAACTACCTGAGCTTAAGAAACAACTTGATGAGTCCTTGCAAAAGGGTTTCATCCATCCTAGTTCTTCTCCCTGGGCTTGTCCCGTCCTCTTCGTCAAAAAGAAGGATGGTACGGATCGGATGGTTGTAGATTATCGTCCCGTTAATTTGGTCACGGTAAAGAACAAGTATCCGCTTCCCAGGATCAACGACCTGTATGATCAGCTCGCTGGATCCTCAGTCTTCTCCAAGATGGATTTGAGGTTAGGATACCATCAAATCAAGATTAGAAATGGGGACATCCCCAAGACGGCTTTCGTCACTCGTTATGGTCAGTACGAGTACACCGTCATGTCCTTCGGTCTAACAAATGCTCCAGCCACCTTCTCCCGCTTGATGAACTCGATCTTCATGGAGTATTTAGATAAGTTCGTCGTGGTTTATCTCGATGATATTCTTATTTACTCAAAGAACGAGGAAGAGCATGCCGAACATCTTAGACTTGTTCTAGAAAAACTCAGAGAGCACCGCCTTTATGCCAAGTTCTCCAAGTGCGAATTTTGGTTGCCAGAAGTGACCTATCTCGGCCATGTAATCTCTGGTAAGGGCATTGCTGTCAATCCTGAGAGAGTTCAGGCCGTTCTTGATTGGACTCCACCTGAAACAGTTAAACAAGTTAGGAGTTTCCTTGGTCAAGCCAGTTATTGTCGCCGCTTTGTTGAGAACTTCTCTAAAGTGGCCAAACCTCTCACGGAACTTCTCAAGAAAGATAAAAAGTTTGAGTGGTCCCCACAGTGTGAGCACAGTTTTCAGGAACTGAAAAGACGCCTGACTTCTGCTCCCATACTTGTGCCACCGGATTTCACTAAGGACTTTGTTATCTATTGTGATGCCTCACGACAGGGACTAGGTTGCATTCTTATGCAGGATCGTCGTGTGATTGCCTATGCATCTCGACAGTTGCATCCACATGAGGAGAATTATCCTACACATGATTTAGAGCTTGCAGCCGTAGTCTATGCACTTAAGACCTGACGGCATTACCTCCTTGGTAATCGTTGCGAGATCTACACCGATCACCAGAGTCTCAAGTATATCTTCACCCAACCAGATTTGAACCTTAGGCAGAGACGTTGGTTGGAGTTGATCTCAGATTACGATTTAGGAATTACCTACACCCCAGGCAAGGGAAATGTCATGGCTGATGCGCTAAGTCGTAAGTCCTATTGCAACAATCTCATGTTGCAGCAGGGCCAACCACTTCTCCATGAGGAATTATGTAAGCTTAACCTTCACATCGCTCCTCACGGATTCCTTTCTACCTTGGTGGTGAAACCTACCCTTGAGGATCAGATCATTTCTGACCAAAAGTTTGATAGGGGTGTTATCCGCATCAAGAGAAACATTAAAAAGGGAGTTGGTGGATGTTTCTCTATGGATGATCGAGGTGTTATTTTCTTTGAGAATTGTCTGGTGGTTCCCAAGAGTAAACATCTGCGACAACTGATTCTTAAGGAGGCTCATGAATCTCCTCTCACGATTCATCCCGGTAGTACTAAGATGTATCAGGACCTACGCCAGAGGTTCTGGTGGACTAGGATGAAGAGAGAAATTGCTGAGTTCATTGCTAAATGTGACGTTTGTCGTCGCGTTAAGGCAGAACATCAAAGACCTGCTGGCACCCTTCAGCCTCTAGCTATTCCTGAGTGGAAATGGGATAAAGTTGGTATGTACTTCATCACCGGCTTTCCCAGGACCAAGAGAGGGAATAATGCTATCTTCGTAGTCATTGATCTTCTCTCCAAAGTGGCTCACTTCCTACCTGTTCGAGAGAGTATCACTGCTAGTCAGCTTGCTGACTTGTATATCTCTCAAATAGTGTCACTTCATAGTGTCCCACTAGAGATCAATTTAGACCGTGGTAGTCTTTTCACTTCTCATTTCTGGGAGAGTTTCCAGACTGCCATGGGCACCCATCTTTCCTTCAGTACCGCTTTCCACCCTCAGTCAAGTGGTCAGGTGGAACGAGTTAACCAAATTCTCGAAGACATGCTTAGAGCTTGCGTTATCTCATTCGGTATGGATTGGGAGAAATGTCTTCCTTTCACCGAGTTTGCTTATAACAATAGCTATCAATCCAGTCTCAAGCAAGCTCCTTTTGAGATTCTTTATGGACGAAGATGTCGAACACCTTTGAACTAGTCAGAAATCGGTGAAAGACAATTCTTTGGACTGGATATGATCCAGGAAGCAGAAGAGCAAGTTCGCATCATTCGTGAGAATTTGAAAATAGCCCAGTCTCGTCAAAAGAGCCAGTATGATCGTCATCATAAGGAAGTGGCTTATGAGGTTGGTGACAAAGCTTATCTTCGGGTTACTCCTTTGAAGGGTACCCATCGTTTCGGTATCAAGGGCAAGTTGGCTCCTCGTTACATTGGTCCTTTTCGCATTCTTGCTAAACGAGGAGAGGTTGCCTACCAATTGGAACTACCCCCACATCTTTCTCGAGTTCATGATGTCTTCCACGTCTCTCAACTCAGGCGTTGCTTCTCGGATCCCATCCGCGGAGTGGACCACGAAACGCTTGATCTCCAAGATAACCTCACATATCGAGAGTATCTCGTTCGCATTCTGGATCAAGCAGAGCGTGTCACTCGACGTCATAACATCAAGTTTCTCAAGGTTCAGTGGTCTCATCATTCCGAGAGAGAAGCTACTTGGGAGCAAGAAGATCGTCTCCGACTGGAGTACCCCACCTTCTTTCCGCCTACTCCTGAATCTCGGGACGAGATTCTTTCGAGTGGAGGCGAGTTGTCACAACCCTAGTTCTGGTATGCACTAGGTTAGTCTTGTGGTTTGCATCATGTTTAAATTTCAAATGAAATTGAATTGAGGACTTGTGAAGCCCTCAAAAACCCTTTTTGAAAAATGACCCAAATAAAAATTGCTCCAAAAGGGTCCAAGAAAATGTTCATGTTGCTCTCTGGAAATATTGGTTAGAGATAAAAATCAAACCAATATTACTAGGAGCTCATAAGTATTTATTTTGGGCATTTGGAATTAATGCAATAGTTATTTGCTTGGATATATATTATTATATATTTTATATATGTCCAATAATTCTGGATTTTGTGTGGGGTTTTGGATTACTCCTTTTTAGTCCCTGCAAATTGACAGAATAAATTAAATGATTTTCTTTAAAATCAAACAAATGTCAGAAAAATAGAAAAGAAAAATAGAAAAAGGAAAGAACTTACCTGGCTTACCTGCAGCCCAACCAGGCAGAGCTGGCCCGGCCCACTGGCCAAGACAGTCACCACCAACCTCGCGCCAGTTGGCGAGGCGTGTGGCCGGCGCGCGCACACGGCGAGGGCGCCATGCCTCCTGCCTGCCTGTCCTCCCCCTCGCTGCCTGGAAGACGCCTCGCGACGCCACACACCCCCCCTTACCTCTCTGGCTCTCTCTCGTCGCCCCTCCCCTCCTCTATCTCCCTCTCGCGCTCGGTCCCGACCGCCGTCGTCGCCGCCGATCGGAACCACCGTAGCCACCGCCTCCCCCTCGCCTCTCCGACGAGCCCCCGAGCTCCGCCTCGCTGCCGTGCATCTCCAAGCCGAAGGAATCGACCCCGGACGCCCTGAGGCCTCGACCTCGACCTCATCTTCACCGCCGGCCGCCGTGGATCCTCCTCGCCGCCCCAACCGCACCAGGACCTCCCCGAGCTCGCCGTTCGTCGCGTTGCATTTGCCGTGAGCTCGTCTTTCCTTCCCCCCTGTCCCCTCACTCTCGCGCGTGCTGTAGCCCGATCCCCTTCGCGACCGCAAGCTCACCGCCGCCGGTGATGCCGCCGCCGTGGCCACAGCCACGCACGCTCAAAACCGAGCACGCCACTGCATTCGCCACACTGCCAGAAGCCCGTAGCACCCCTCCGTTGGCCTCCCCGTGCCCTGTAGCCCTTTTTTCGACGAGGGCCGAACTCCGGCGCCGCCGCGAGCTCGTTTCCGGCGAGCTCCGGCCGCCCTAGCTGCTGCCGCTGGCTGGAATGGATGCGGGTGAGCTCCAGCTCCCCGTAGATGGTCTCCGCTGCGCAAAAGACCCCCGGAGTGGAAATCCCGACGCCCTCCACCGCGTTTGCTGCCGCCGGCGGCTAAACGCCGGCGTGTTAGCTGGGGTTTGACCAGGATTTGACCCCCTGGGTCAATGATAGGCGGGCCCCCACCCCTTCAGTTAGTTGACTGTTTAGTTTAATTAAGTAATTTTGGTTAATTAGATTAGCCACTGACATGTGGGCCCTGCCCTGCTGACTTTCTGTTAGGATTAGTTTAGTGTTAATTAACTCAGTTAATTAACTGAGTCACTGACCAGTGGACCCCACTGTCAGGTTTGACTCTGGACCAGCCCTTTGACCTGCTGACGTCATGCTTGGGTCATGCTGACGCAGTATTCCAATTCTGGTATTTAAATAAATCTTAAATGATTTATTTATTTCAGAAAATTGTTTAAAACTTCAAAAAATCACAGAAATTCAACCGTAGCTCAGAATGAAATAATTTATATATGAAAAATGATCAGAAAAATATAAGGAATCTGTTTATGGCATTTTCATGCATGTTTAACCAACTTATACTTGCTGTATAGGTGAAAACACATAAATGGCACTTTTAAATGCTAATTTTGGAATTGCATTTGAACCCTTGGTTCAAATGGACTTCTTTCAAATAGAATGCTAGTTGCATTAACTCAAATAACATCACATCTTCATGCCATGATCATGCATCATATTGTTGCATATGCTTGTGTTTGATTGTCGGCACCGTTCTTCTTGATAGGTCCAGCTTCGGAGACCGATCCAGAGTACCTGTCAGAGGAGCAGTGCTCTGCACGTTGTTTTACCAGGCAAGCAAACCCCCTTGTTCATTCCGATACAACCCCTCTCTCGCTCCTGCTCCTTGTTATTGCATTAGGACAACAACGACTTCAACTGCTACTTTATGCTGCGGTAGTTGAACCCATTCCTCTTCATGACCTGTCATTCCACAGTAAATAGTTGAAACCCACTAGCATGTGTAGGAGTTGATTGAAGCCATGTTGTGATCTTACCATGCCTTGCTTGCTATTGCTTAGAGTGTGTTAGTTCTGATTCATCGGGAATGAATTGGAGTGCAATGATATGTTCTGATGCTGAGAGTTAAGTGTGTGAACGCGTTTTGGTAAAGGTAGCGGTGAGAGGCCATGTAGGAGTACATGGTGGGTTGTCTCACTGGAACCGTCCCTAAGAACTGAGTTCTGTGTATGTTGTCCAATGACCAGCTACTACCATGCATTGGAATGCTTAAGTGTCCCTCTCGACTTATTAACCGACTTGGTCTCTGTCCAGGAGTTGCAATTAGTTTCTGGTGTTTGTAGGTAGTGTTAGTAGTCTACCAAGTGGCACTCGGCCAGTGGGCTTGGGACAGACTAGGCACCATGGCACGGTGTACCAAGCGTAGATCCACTCGGCGAGGTGGGCTTGGGAACCCTGCGCACATCATTTGGGGCCGTGAGCGACACCCC
Source organism: Secale cereale (assembly GCA_902687465.1). Lineage (NCBI taxonomy): Eukaryota > Viridiplantae > Streptophyta > Magnoliopsida > Poales > Poaceae > Secale > Secale cereale. The sequence goes on from LR738711.1 coordinate 70,597,794, forward strand.
GGCCGGATCTCCTTACGGATGGAACCCGAATAGGCGATAAACCTGGACTAGAGTCTGGTGTGGTTAGTCAGGTCGTGGCCGACACCCTCGCCAGGCTTTCGCTTGAAGGTTGCTGAGATACACGATATGTACATGGCAGTAAGTGGCGAGAGCATGTGTGAAGAAGTACACCCCTGCAGGGTTAACATGATCTATTCGAATAGCCGGGTCCACGGTTATGGACTTCTTGGATGCTTACGTGGTACATAGACAACTTGAAGTGGATACTCTAAAATACTCAAGACAAGTGTGAGTGCTATGGATGGCCTTCTCATAGGGAGACGGGGATGAATCCATAGTGGTGTATTGTGTGGTGCTTAGTGGACTCGTGTGCGCCACCTCAAAAGAGTTACCAGCAGTCGTAGAATAGGATAGCCACTGAGTCAAAGCTGGCTTGCTGCAACTAAACCCCACTTTGCCTTCTTGATACAAGTGCATGTATGATAGGATCTGATGTAAGTCTGGCTGAGTACCTTTGTACTCATGTTTGCTTAATTTATGTTTTGCAGATGAGATTGATGTCTCACTAGTAGTTCCGCTTGGACTTCGACAAGTAGCTTGTTACCTCAGCTACGATCTTGGACGAGTGTTGTAGTTAGTCAGGCTCTTCAGCCTTTTTCATTTGTAGATGTCTGTACTCAGACATGTTGTGCTTCCGCTTGTTGCTTGTATGCTCTGAATGTTGGGCCATGAGACCCATGTTTGTAATATTTGGCTTCTCGGAGCCTAATGAATAAATACTTTGTTTATTAGAGTCTTGTTGTGATGCCATGTTGTATTTGCACATATTGAGCATATTGTGTGTATGTTATTGAAATGCTTGGTATGTGTGGGATCCGACACCTAGTTGTTACCCTTGGTAGCCTATCTTACAGGGAAATGTCTCCTAGTGCTTCCACTGAGCCTTGGTAGCTTGCTACTGCTTCGGAACACTTAGGCTGACCGGCATGTGTCCTTCTTCGTTCCTGTGTCTGTCCCTTAGGGGAAATGTCACGCGATGTTCCTTTAAGTCCTTGTAGCTTGCTACGACTTGGGTTCATACGTTGATGACCGACACGTTCGTTGCTGGGTCATGAATGCCTTTCTCTGTAATTTAGTGCCACTTTTGGTTTATAACTGGTCATGTCGGCCCGGGTTCTCTGTCATACGGATGCTAGCGACACTATAATATACGTGAGCCAAAATGCGCAAACGGTCCCGGGCCAGGTAAGGTGGCACCCGTGGGAATACCGTGCGTGAGGCCGCAAAGTGATATGGTGTGTTACATGCTAGACCGGTGTGACTTAGGATCGGGGTCCCGACATGTTCCTTGCTGGAAATAAGGATATTCTTGAAGTTCTACTATTTCTCAAGATTGCCAAAAGATTTTTGCAAAGAAAAAGCAAGCTCAAGGTTTGCAAAATGAAGAAAAGGCAATACAGGACAGAATCTGTGAAAAACAGACCAGCAGGTAGTAAATGATTTTTTCGGGGCACTTCTGCAACTCAAATCAAAAAACTCAGAACAGACGCCCGAAAGCCAATTGTATAGAGCACGCTGTCGAAAAAATTCAGACCAAAAAGATGATCTGGTGATTTTATACGAATTTTTCTGTCCAAGGACAGAATCTGTTTCCTGGACAGCACGTCACAACTTTTGAACTTTCTTGCAATCAGAGGCTACACTTGGCACAAAGTTGAAAAGTAAAGATACAATGATGATGCTACTGTAGTAACAACATCAATACACAACAAAAGCAAAATAAAAATTTATTCATTGTGGGCTGCCTCCCAAAAGCGCTTTCTTTTATGCCTTTAAGCTAGGCATAATGCAAAGAGATCAAGTTTTATCAAGAGTAAAAGAATAGCTAGCCCGTATAACGGACTCAAAAGGTAACTTAATCTTCTTTCTAGGGAAGTGTTCCATCCCTTTCTTGAGAGGAAATTGGAATCTTATACTCCCCTCTTTCATTTCAATGATGGCACCAACGGTGCGAAGAAAAGGACGTCCCAAAATAATTGGACAAGAAGGTTCACATTCAATATCCATAATAGTAAAATCAACGGGAACATAGTTGTCATTGACAATGATAAGAACATCGTCGATCCTCCCCAAGGGTTTCTTTATGGAAGAATCAAGAAGACGAACACCAAAAGAACAAGAATCAAAAGGTTTCAATTTAAGCATATCATATATTCTTTTGGGCATAACGGAGGTACTAGCTCCAACATCACATAATGCATAGCAAGAGAAGTTATTCAACTTAATTTTAATCATAGGATCCCAACCATCTTCTAGCTTTCTAGGTATGGAGGCTTCTACTCTAAGTTTCTCCTCCCTAGCTTTGATGAGAGCATTAGTGATATGCTCCGTGAAGGCAAGATTAAGCGTGCTAGTGCGGGGATCTTTAGACATCTTGTGAAGGAAATCAATAACTTCGGTAAGGGTGCAATTATCAAAATCAAGGTCACTACTATCAAGTAAAGTGGTAGTGGTGTCCTTTAGGCTCACTTGTTTGGTAGTTTCTATCGTCATAGCATCACCATTAATAGGTCCAACGGGACCAGGAGTGCATTGGGTGCTAAGAGTTTGGATATCCTCAACAACTTGGATAGTAGCAACAGTGTGGTGGGTAGGAAGGTTCTTAATTCTATCTTCTTCCTCCTTTTCTCTAGCCCATCTCTCTTTAAGTTTAGCCAACATCCTAATGTTTTCATTAATTTGCACTTGAATAGCATTCATAGGAGTGACCTTCCTCTCCTCAAGAGGAGAAGTTCTAATTTTAAGCAACTCTACCTCATGGGCTAAATTGTCTACCTTCGAAGAGAGATTATCTAGTTTGTTTAGTTTTTCTTCTACACTCTTATTGAAGGCTTTTTGGGTAGTGATGAAATCTTTAAGCATAATCTCTAGTTCAGAAGTGGAGTTCTTGGTGCTAGGATAAGCATTGTTGTTAAAATTGTTTCTAGAGATAAAGTTCACATCTACTTGTTCTTGAGCAATCAAAGAATTTAAAGGAACATCACGAGGATCAACAGAAGATTGCTTGGAAAGTAGAGACATGATCAAGTCAACTTTTTCATTTAGGGAGGAAATCTCCTCGACAGAGTTTACCTTCCTACCTATTGGAGCGCGTTCGGTGTGCCATTGGGAATAATTGGTCATCATCTCATCGAGAAGCTTCGTGGTAGCACCAAGTGTAGTTGACATAAAGGTTCCTCCCGCTGCCGAATCTAACAAGTTCTGTGAGGTAAAGTTCAAGCCTGCATAAAAAGTTTGGATAACCATCCAAGTAGTCAAACCATGAGTAGGGCAGTTCTTGACAAGAGATTTCATGCGTTCCCAAGCTTGGGCAATGTGTTCATTATCCAATTGTTTGAAATTCATTATGTTACTCCTTAGTTGGATAATTTTAGCAGGTGGATAATATTTTCCAATAAAAGCATCTTTGCACTGTTCCCAAGAATCTATGCTATTTCTAGGCAAAGATTGACACCAAATTTTAGCTCCTCCTCTCAAGGAGAAAGGAAAAAGCTTAAGCTTAACAATATTACCATCTATTTCTTGGTACTTTTGCATATCACAAAGTTCAACAAAGTTGTTTAAGTGTAATGCAGCATCATGTCCAGCACCGGAGAATTGATCTTTCATAACTAGGTTCAGTAAAGCAGGTTTAATTTCATAAGAAGGTGCTGAAGTGGCAGGTGTAGTAATGGGTGTGCAGATAAAGTCATCGTTGTTATGACTAGTGAAGTCACACAACTTGGTGTTCTCGGTGGAACCCATAGCAGCAAGCAAGCAAGATAACTATTTTTTTGATTTTTGATAAAAGATACTAAAGCAAAAACTGAAAGGTAAACTAACAAGACTAAAAAGCAAAGGTAAAAGATAGCATGCAACTCCCCTATCTTGAAGAGTGGAGTCCCCGGCAACGGCGCCAGAAAACTTTGCTTGATGGCTTCTCGCCCCTCGTTGGTTACCCCAAGTGGAAGGTTTGAGATGCAGTGTAGCGGTAGTTTTCCCTTGGCAAAGATACCAAGGATCGAATTCCCCTGAGACTCCAAGGTTCAACAAGAAGGTGTCAACTGCTAACGGCGCCAGATATTTAGCAATCAACTGGACCTGCACACAGATACAAATAACTTTGCTCCCAACAAGTACAGAGAGGTTGTCAATCCCTCCGGCCTTGTCGTTTACAAAGGATCAAACACAAGAGATAATAGTGATATGTATAACTGCAACTAGTAAGTAAGAACTGAAAGTAAATAGCGGATGTGATCAGTGATGGTAATATGGACCGGGGTCCCATGATGTTCACTAGTGATGTCTCTCTCCCAAAATACGATAAAAGAGCTATGTGAGGTAAACGAATTACAACTGGGCAATTGACAGGATCATGTGCGCAAACCAATGCTAACTATGTTGCAAGAAAGGTAGAGGTTCAAAGCATGGGTGGTACGCCAAGGCAAGTAGACCGAAATCCATCTGCATCTACTACTAATCATCCACCTTGAGATATCTATCCAGAACATCTCGCTGGTATTAAGTTGCGAGTCCCACCCATAGTGTAAACTCAAAGCAACAGACAACTGCATTAAAAGAACTTTGCGTAAAGTAAACAATCCTTGCACCCGCAAGTACAAGCACCGTTGTTTTCCCCCTTGTGGCAACAGCACATCCCCTAGACTCATGTTTCTGTCACTCAAGCTAGTCATCGAGGGGCATGAACCCACAATCAAGCATAACGTTCCCTCTTGGAGTTACTACCTACTACTTGGCCAAAGCAATAAACAGCAACGGAGAACATGCAAGAATTACTCAAGAACATAAATATAAAAGAGGTAAATCAAATATATTACTCAAACACAATCTGAACATAATCTCATAATCCATCGGATCCCAGCAAACTCATCATAGCAACAGCATAAGGATTACATATGTGCCTCGATCATGTAGGGTAGCTCACGAGGTCTAATTAGTGAAGAACAAAGAGGGGAGGAGAACATCACATAGCTACTGGTCATGGACCCATGGTCCAAGGGAGACTACTCACAACTCATCCGGGAGGCGTCCATGGTGGTGGAGAGGCTCCCGGTGGTGATCCTCCCCTCCGGCAGGGTGCCGGGAAGAGTTCTCCTGGTGCTCCCGATCTTGGAAGCGCGGCGGCGGCGGAACAGAGATGAGATCGCGAAAAAGGGTTCCGTCCTCGAGGGTTTCGGGATGCGGTGTAAATATATACCAAAGGGGGGCGTCAGAGGGGGCCTGGGGGCCCAGGCGCCCTGGCGGCGCGGCCTAGGGGGGGGGGGGCGCCCCCTGGCCGCCTGGAGGCCTGGTGGCCCCCCTCCAGCCCTACTTTGGCCGCATGGAAGCTTCCGGAACGCTGATTTTTTTATATATTTTTCCAGGAATTTTTCTGGCAGTTTACGTAATGGGAAAAATCAGAAATACAAAAACAGCAGAAAACAGAAACTGGCACTGGGGTGCACCGAGTTAATAGGTTAGTCCAAATATGATCAAAAGTGTATGGAAGTGCATAAATATCATAGCAATATCACACAAAAGAGGCATGGAGCAAGCAGAAATTATAGATACGTTTTGGACGTATCAACACTCTAACCGCCTTCCTAGCAAACCGTTGATTTGCTAAGTACGCTTTTGCTCAGCCCCTCTTATAGCGTTGTTAGTTGCAGGGGAAGATTGAAGATTGCTCCATGTTGAACTTGTTTTATGGGATAACACAATATATATATGTTTAATACTAATGCACCTATATATTGGTAATGGGTGGAAGTCTTGGCCTTCTGCTTGGTGTTTTGTTCCACTCATGCCACCTTAGGACCCAATAAACCGGTGTTATGTTCCTTGATTTTTCATTTCTAACACGGTTGGGGTTTATGGGCCCCCCTTGATAATTCTCACTGCTTAAAGCTTTACCAGCAAGGCCCAACATTGGTTTTATTTTGCAACATAATAAAAACTTAATTAGTTAATTGCATAGGGGGTCATGTCCTCGGGTTCTTAATTCTACATAACAGGGGGGCCAGTGCTGATGGTGTTGGTCCCAAACGGGGGTCCTGCAGGGCCACCATGAGGAAACTCGAGGTTTGGTTTTACCTGTAGCATCGCCCATCCGGTCGTGGCCTGAGACGAGATACGCGCGGCTACTATCAGGGTGTCGGCACGTCGGGAGGTCTTGCTGGATTAGTTTTACCTTTGTGGAAATATCTTGAGCACGGGATTCCGAGAATACTCGGGTCTTCCCAACATGGAGTTGCGACTCCGCAGATCGTGAGCTTGTGATGGGCTAAGTTGGGACACCCCTGCAGGGTTATGAACTTTCGAAAGCCGTGCCCGCGGTTATGTGGCAGATGGGAATTTGTTAATATCCGGTTGTATATAAGTTGACACCATATCCTTAAGAGTACACCACCTGTGTGAGTAACCGTGATGGTCTCTTTCCGAAGGGCTTCGGGAAGTGAACACGGTGGGGTTATGAATGAACGTGAGTAGCTAGGATCACTTCTTGATCAACTTGGCGACCGTTGGCACATATTCTCATCTCGCTCTGAATTCGTAAGCTAGTTGCTTGGTGCTTGCTGCAGACACTTTATTACCTCTCCACACCTAAGGCTTTGTTAGTTTTGATACCCGGGATGGGATTGCTGAGTCCTTGTGACTCACAGATTAAAACACACACCAGATGCAGGTACAGCCGAGAACAATGCATGAGATGGATCAGAACTTCACTGGGAGTTCGATGAAGAGCGTGGGCGTTACTATGTATCGTATCCCGACGATCAGTAGTGGTTCCTACTAGGAGTGATCCGTGCTTGTGTTCGTGGTATCTTTCTCGTTTGGATTTCGTCCGTAGTCGGACCCTGTGTTATTTGGATGAATGTATGTTATTGTATTCATTGTGTGACGTGGCGAGTGTAAGCCAACTATTTTGCTCTTTCATCCCTGTTCTTTTACATGAGTTGTGCAAAGATACCATGCTTGCGATCATTCTAGAATGCGCTTATGTCTCTAAGCCGTGCCTCGACACGTAGGAGATATAGTCGCATCCTGGGCATTACATTCTCCCCCTTGTGCTTCCTCCTCCATGGCCTCCCCCCTAGATGGGGAGAGGTTCTCCCACTGGTCCTTGGCCTTCATGGCGATGATGGACCCTCCAGGATCCTCCTCCATGGCCTCCGGTGATGATGGCCCCCTCCGGCAGGGTGCCAGAGAGGGCCTAGATTGATTTCTCGTGGTTACAGAGGCTTGCGGCGGCAGAACATCCGATCTAGGTTATTTTCTGGAGGTTTCTGTATTTATAGGAATTTTTGGCGTCAGTCTCACGTCCAGGGGGTCTCAAAGTCGTCCACGAGATAGGAGGGCGAGCCGGGGGGGGGTAGGCCGCGCCCTCCACCCTCGTGGATGGCTCGGGACTCTTCTGGCCCAACTCTTTTAGTCCGGGGGCTTCTTTTGGTTCAGAAAAAATCATCAAAATTTGGCACGTCATTTGGACTCCGTTTGATATTCCTTTTTTGTAAAACTTAAAAAACAAGGAAAAACAGAAACTAGCACTGGGCTCTAGGTTAATAGGTTAGTCCCAAAAATCATATAAAATAGCGTATATATGTATATAAAACATCTAAGATGGATAATATAATATCATGAATACTTCATAAATTATAGATACGTTGGAGACGTATCAGCATCCCCAAGCTTAATTCCTGCTCGTCCTCGAGTAGGTAAATGATAAAAGAAATAATTTATGAAGTGTGAATGCTAGCAGGTGCACAAGTTTGATCAATGATAATTTCAGTCACCTTTTCTAGCATCATTATATGTCATAACAGTAGCTCATCTCATAAAACTTTTCATGATCAAGTAACAAGCTATTCACATGTTAAAGTATAGATCATAAACTTTCTTGAAAACTAACAAACAGTGCTCTTAGTCATCAAACAATTGCAATTCATCTTATTTTCGGGAAGGGTCTATGTAAGAACTTTGATTCAGCAAACTCCACATACTCAACTATCATTTAATCTTTCACAATTGCTAACACTCATGTGATATTTATGGGTTCAAAGTTTTTATCGGACACAGAGAAAGATAGGGGCTTATAGTTTCACCTCCCAACCTTTTACCTCAAGGGTAATGTCAACAATAATAATTTATGAAAACCTACATCCAAGTGGATATATATATCCGGATCGCTCCAACACAAAGTGCTTGCCAAAGAAAAAAGTGTAAAAAGGAAAGTTGATGATCACCATGACTCTTGTATAAGGGTAGAAGATAAAAGTAAAAGATAGGCCCTTCGCAGAGGGAAGCAGAGGTTGTCATGCGCTTTTATGGTTGGATGCACAAAATCTTAATGCAAAAGAACGTCATTTTATATTGCCGCTTGTGATAAAGACCTTTATTATGCAGTCCGTCACTTTTATTTCTTCCTTATCACAAGTTCGTATAAAGCTTATTTTCTTCGCACTAATAGATCATACATATTTAGAAGGCAATTTTTATTGCATGCACCGATGACAACTTACTTGAAGGATCTTTCTCAATCCTTAGGTAGGTATGATGGACTCTCATGGCAAAATTGGTTTAAGGGATGTTTGGAAGCACAAGTGGTATTTCTACTTGGTGCGAAGAATTTGGCTAGCATGAGAGGGAAAGGCAAGCCCAACATGTTGGATGATCCAAGACAATATAACGTTTTGGATATAGGAAAACATAACCCATTAAGTTGTCTTCCTTGTCCAACATCAGCCTTTTAGCATGTCATATTTTAATGAGTGCGCACAATTACAAAAGTTGTCCAAGATAGTATATTTATATGTGAAATCTCTCTTCCTTCAATATTCTTTCATGAATTGTTCAAGTGACCAATCCTGTGTTTGCTAACTTTCAATAAGTTTACTACCTATAATTATTCCGTGTGAAGTCATTACTCCCCATGGTATAAGCATATGGAACATATATAAATTCAGATTTATGATATTCAATTCATTCAACCATTTACCCATAGGATGTACGTGAAGCACGTGAGTAAATGACAAACTACTCCAAAAGATATAAGTGAAGGACACTGAGTAGTCAAATAATTAACTAGCCATGGGAGGATTCTTTTTCATTCAAGATTTCAGATCCAATGATTTTATTCAAACAACAAGTAAAATTTAAAATACGCTCCAAGCAAAACACATATCATGCGATGAATAAAAATATAGGTCGGAGTAAGGTATACCGATAGTTTTGAAGACGAAAGAGGGGATGCCTTCCGGGGCATCCCCAAGCTTAGGCGCTTGAGTCTTCCTTGAATATTACCTTGGGGTGCCTTGGGCATCCCCAAGCTTAGGGTCTTTCCACTCCTTATTCTCCTCATATCGATATCTCACCCAAAGCTTGAAAACTTCAACCGCACAAAACTTAACGTAACTTCGTGAGATAGGTTAGTATGATAAAGAGTAAACCATTCACTTTGGTACTGTCAAATACAAGGTTCATAATTGTTCTCACACAATGCCTACTGTACCATATCATTTCTACAATTTATATTGAGAAATATAAGCCATAGAAACTAGAAAACAAGCAAACTATGCAATGATAACAGAATCTGTCAGAAACAGAATAGTCTGTAATGATCTGAACAACAACCATACTTCTGCTACTCTAAAAATTATGAAATAAAATGGTGGACGTGAGGAATTTGTCTATTAATCTTCTAAAAAAAGAATCAACTCAAAAGCACTCTTCTGTAAAAATGGCAGCTAATCCCGTGAGCGCAAAGTTTCTGTTTTTTACAGCAAGATCACATTAACTTTCACCCAAGTCTTCCCAAAGGTCTTACTTGGCACTTTATTGAACCAAAAGCTATAAAACATGATTACTACAGTAGCTTAATCATGTAAACACACAAAAATAGTAAGGGTAAATATTGGGTTGTCTCCCAACAAGCGCTTTTCTTTAATGCCTTTTAGCTAGGCATGATGATTTCAATGATGCTCACATAAAAGATAAGAATTGAAACATAAAGAGAGCATCGTGAAGAATATGACTAGAATATTTAAATCTAACCCACTTACTATGCCTAGGGATTTTGTGTAATGCCCAGGATGGGAGTATACCTCCTACGTGTCGAGGCACGACTTAAAGGTATAAGCCCATTCTGGAATGATCTCAAGTTTGGTATCTTTGCACGACTCATGTAAAAATAGGGATGAAATTGCAAAAGGAGATAGTTGGCTTACACTCGCCACTTCACACAATACATTACATAAGTAAAACATCATTCAAAACATCACAACCCGACTACGGGCAAAGATCCAAATGAAAGATACCAAAACAACATATTGCCACAGGTCCGAATCGCCCCTAGTAGAAACCACTACTGATCGTCGGAACGTCACAAACATAAGGCCACTCTCTTCATTGAGCTCCCAGTGAAGTTCTGATCCAGCTCCTGCATCATTCTCGGCTGAACCTGCATCTGGTGTTGTAGTATCTGTGAGCCACGAGGACTCAACAATCCCATAACCATGGGTATCAAGACTAGCAAAGCTTTATGGGTACGAAGAGGTAAAGTGGTGAGGTTGCAGCAGCGGCTAAGCATAATATGGTGGCTAACTTACGAGTACAAGAATAAGATGAGCATCTACGCAAACGGTCGCAAACTAGTAGTGATCGATAAAGATCCTAAACTACATACGAGTCAAACATAACCCCACCGTGTTCTCTTCTCAAAGTGAAAAGAGACAGTCACGGTTACTCACACTGTTGTGTGTTTTACTTCAGATCCTCTGTCAAGTTTTCTACAACCGGACATTAACAAATTCCAATCTGCCACATAACCGCGGGCACGAATTTCGAAAGATCATAACCCTGCAGGGGTGTCCCAACTTAGCCCATCACAAGCTCTCACGATTAGCTGAAGTGATAAATATAATATCATCACCCCTTATATTAGGGAAAATCCAATCAGGCTCGGCTTCCCGGTGCACAAGACATTTCGACAATGGTAAAACAAGTCCAGCAAGACCTCCCGGCGTGCTGACACCCTGATAGTAGCTGCGCGTATCTCGTCTCAGCCCACGACCGGATGAGCACAGCGTACAACAGCCAAACCCCAAGTTTCCAAGGGGGGCGCCGCACACGACTCTATTTGGGACCAACACCATCAGCACTGGCCCCCCTGCTATGTAGAAAGAATCCTCGGGTAGCGCTAACTCCCTATGCAATTTAATTAATTAATTAAGTTGTTATTATGAGCAAATTAAAACCAATGTTGGGCCTTGCTGGAAGAGTTTTATTCAAAGACGAACTGTCAAGGGGTCCCCATCCACCCATCGTGTAAGGAACGCAAAATCAAGGAACATAATGCCGGTTTATCGGCGCCTAAGGTGGCATGAGTGGAACAAAACACCGAGCAAAAGGCCAAGCCTTCCACCCATGCCCAGTATATAGGTGTGTTAATAATATATATAACATATTGTGATATTCCAACAACAAGTTCCCTCCTGGAACGAACTTCATCTTCACCTGCAACTAACAACGCTATAAGAGGGGCTGAGCAAGCGGGTAACATAGCCAAACAGTGGTTTTGCTAGGAAGGTGTCAAAGATTAGAGGTTTCATGGCAACACGGAGAGGCTGACATAAAAGATGGGTAGCGCGACATGTAACGATAGCATCGAGACAACTAAGCATGGCAATGGTAGTAAAGGTATCCAAGGGTATGATCATCTTGCCTGGGATTCCGCAAGGGAGAAGAACGGATCCATGAAGTAGACGGAGCAACATAGTCGAGCGAATCCTCACAACTCCGGAACGAATCCGAAGCTAACAAGAGAAGCAACTGGAAAGAAGCAAACAACACGGTAAACACACAAGCATAAACATGGCATACGATGCACATCCAAGTATGATGCATGTCCGGTTTAATTATGCATGGCATGGCAAAGTGCACAAACAAAACTACAAGTTAAGTGGAGCTCAATATGCAATGAGTTGCATATTGACGAAACACCACATGTTATTTATTTAGTTGACTCTCGTTTATTTACAAGACAAGATTAAATGTTTGTTAACATGTCAAGAGGTGAAGCAAGAGCAAACTACCTATTTAGGCAAGTTTAAAAGAGGCCGGAATGACAAACAACGATTCCAGGAAAATCCCCATGAGCATGTTTAGCAATTTTAGGCAAACAACGATGCACACATTTTAATGTTGTTAACATGATGCGGATGACATGATCAAGTTTTTATGCAATTTATTAATTAAAGGTTAACATGAAGAGATAAGAAGTATTGTCACCGTGGTGAAAGGAAAGGGTGCCACGGCAACGATTCGAAAATGATGCAACGACAACATCTCGGTTCCGGTAACTCGTTGAGAGTCCGGTGCAAAAGATGACGGAGAGCGTGTCAAGCAAGAAGAAAAGGTGGGGTGATCCCGTCACCGGGTTCCCACGAGTCGGCGACGAGGCAACCGAGGAGCATGACAGACGACGAAACGGGCACGGTGCACACAAGGGAAAACATCTCATACAACACAACAAGCATTCGTCCACGGGTCATCGTCTCGGGGTTATACCTTCGAAGCGTTCGTTCTCGGAGGAGTTCGAGGTCGTAGAGGGAGTAGACGTGCACGTGGTCGTCGTGGTACACATTCGTAGAGGGAAGTAGTCGTTCACGTTTCCGAAGAGGTACTCGTTAAGTAGCCGTTCACGCGGCGGTAGTAGAACTCGTCATGGAAGTAGTGGTACAACTCCGTAGATGTTCGGGGTCGGTGTCGTGGTACTTGGGGGTTCTCGTTCTTGCGTCAGTAGTGGAACTTGACGTTTCGTTCATGGGTCTTCGGCGAGGGTAGTCGTTCACGTTGATGTAGTGGTACTCGCGGTCGTCGTGGAACTTGACCTCCGAGGTCCTGGGATAAACAACAACAGCAACAAAAAGGAGATGGGCTGCGGCCTTGGCGGAGGTGGCTGGTGGCCGGAGGGGAAGGGCGCAGGGAGCTCCAGCGGCGATGAGGAAGGGCCTGCGCGGCGTGCGAGGCGACGGAGGGGCGCGGCGCTGGGGCTCCTGGCGCGGAGGCAGGGGCGGCTTCGAGGAGGAGGGCACGGGCGCTGGAGGTGCTCGGGGCGGCGCCGGCGCTGTCGGGAAGAGGCGGCCGGTGGGCATCCATGGCGGTGCGGCGGAAGAGGCAACCGAGGTAGGGACGGAGGGAGGCGCTCGGGGGCGAGGCACAGGGCCTGGGGCGCGCAAGGAGCTGCGGCCTTGGCGATGCGGGGCGATGGAGGAGGAGTGGGGACGAGAGGGAGGAGCGAGGGGTTCGGGCCTCTGGCGGCGTGGAGGGAGAGCGAGGAGGGATCGACTGGGAGAGATCGAACGAAGGGACTCGGGGTCGAGGGGAGATGGTGCGGGGGCGCGGGGTCGAGGGAACGAGGGGAAAAGTGCGGCGCTGGGAGGAAGAGGATCGAGCGCAACAGCCTAGGGTTAAGGAGGGGAATGGGCTGCTCAAGATGGGCCTGGCCTAGGGAGGGATGGCCTTGGGCCAAAGGAGGCCCAAATGGCCTATCTCTCTCACCTAATTTATTTCCTTAGCAGAAAAAATAGTGAGAGTTCAAAAATATTAAGAAAAGAGGCCATGAACAAGAAATAAATGATGGAACATTTTTGTAAGGTTTTAAGGAATATTACCAACCCAACAAAAGTGGTTCCAACAAAATAGGGAAGTGCAAACCAAAATTATTTAGCTTGCCTCAAAGGAGTTTGAAAGGAGACTAGACTTTAGGAGGAGCCTCGATACAACGGAAAAGAATTATAGACAAGGTTTAGAAAGCAAGGAATTGAGAAAGAAAAGGCATGGGGAATATATGCAAGTGTGTTTGGGTTAATTCCAAACAAATGGAATATTTCTTTATAATAGCTCCATAATATTAGGAGGATATGTTATAAAGAGAAGTCATCCTCCCCTCGATTTAAATGGACCGAAGGTCCACACAATTTATTTAGTTGAGATGCAAGATTAAAGTCATGATGGCAAGATGACATGATGCAATGCAAAATAAATAACACAAGCACAAAAGAAACACACGGGAGACCCGGAACATCTGGAATGTTCTGGGACGTCGGTCTTCGGGCGTCACATTTTGTGAGCACATAATTTATAGGAACAAGAATCAACTAGCATAGGAAGGCAAGGCAAGTATAACTTCAAAACTTTAAGCACATAGTGAGGAAACTTGATATTATTGCAACTTCTACAAGCATGTATTCCTCCCTCATAAAAAAATCCAGTAGCATCATGAATGAGTTCAAAAATATAACCATCACATAAAGCATTCTTTTCATGATCTACGAGCATAGAAATTTTACTACTCTCCACATAAGCAAAATTCTTCTCATTCGGAATAGTGGGAGCAAACTCGAAATAGTGGAATCATTACTAACTAAAGTTGACACTTTTCCAAATCCACTTTAGATGATAGTATTATTCATACTCCAAAAGATATAAGTGAAGTTCATGGAGTATTCTAGGATTAATATCGACTAGCAAATATCCAAGCTCAAAATATATAAGTGAAGCACACGAAGCATTCTATAAAACCGTACTCAAAAGATTTAAGTGAAGCACAAAGATCATTCTATAAGATCATACTCAAAAGATATAAGTGAAGCACATGAAGAATTCTATAAATCAAGGAAGGGTTATCTCATACTAGCATGGTTCTTAAAGAAAAATAAAAAAACACAAGGGACACAAATCATGTGAATAAACAAAAACCGAGGTATACCGATAATTGTTGAAGAAGAAAGATGGGATGCCAACCGGGGCATCCCCAAGCTTAGATGCTTGAGTATCCTTGAAATATTTACTTGGGGTTCCTTGGGCATCCCCAAGCTTGAACTCTTGCCTCTCTTTATTCTTCTCATATTGATAGCTCCTCTATCTTCGAACACTTCATCCACATAAAACTTTAACAAAAACTTTGTGAGATCCGTTAGTATAATAAAGCAAATCACTACCTTTAGGTACTATTGCAAACTTATTCCAATTTCATATTAGCACTTTATCTACTGTATTCAAACTTCACCATGGTTCATACCCCCCGATACTACCCATATATTCATCAAAATAAGCGATCAACACATAGAAAACAGAATCTGTCAAAAACAGGGCAGTCTGTAGTAATCTGGAAGTTTAGTAACCTTATGTAACTCTAAAAATATCTAAGAAAATATGAAAATTTGAAAAATGTGTACATAAGTAATGTACAAAAAGTTTCAGACCCATTTGACCTTCCAGTAAAAAAGGTAAAATCATGCGCTACAGCCAAAGTTTTTGTTTTTGTTCTGCACATAGAAAAGAAGCAATCTAATCATCCTAAAACCATAGCTTGGCACATTATTTTTATAATACAAAGGATATATACAAGGGGATAATTTTTTATAGAGAAACTTCCATGAAAAATTCTACATCGTTTCCGTGAGCATGAACACAAGTGCTCAAGGTCGACCCTCACTTCTTCAATGCATAACTTTCCAATAACTTCTCTTTTTGAAAACTTTTTAGGCATAAGAGGCAAGTGTTTTCTTTGTATTTTCATTCTTAAAAAAAATTGTATGTTTCACCCACAACTAAACAGAAACAAAAAGGAAAAACAAAATCTACTTAGTGAAGAAAGCAAACAAGCACACACGAGAATATCAACCCCACGCTATTGCTCCCCGGCAACGGCGCCAGAAAAGAGCTTGATGGTCCCCAAGTGCAGGGAATCATTGTAGCAATTCCCAATGGTGGAAGTGATAAGTATGGAGGGTCGAACCCACAAGGAGAAAAAGGTAAGATTAATATTCTCTCAAGTCCTATCTGCCACTGATACGACTCTACGTACACCGAACGTTTGCTTCCAACTAGAAACGAGAAATAAAACTACGTTGTGGGTATGAAGAGGATAGCATGATATCGAAGAGCTAAAATATAAAAGTAGGTGCTGTTATCATAAAGTTAGAATATATTACTAAATATTATAAATAGCGAGCGTGGAATAATGATGGATCGGTGTGCGGAATTGTCCTAGGCAATTGTTAACAAGACCGGTAGTCGTCATTGCAATTTCATATGAGGGAGAGGCATAAGCTAACCTACTTTCTCTTCTTGGATCATATGCACTTATGATTGCAACTCTAGCAAGCATCCGCAACTACTAAAGATCATTAAGGTAAAACCCAACCATAGCATTAAAGCATCAAGTCCCCTTTATCCCATACGCAACAACTCCCTTACTCGGGTTTATGCTTCTGTCACTCAAGCAACCCACTATAAGCGAATCATGAACGTATTGCAACACCCTACAACGGGAATCCCTCACGCTTGCACGACACGGAGGGCACCATAGGACAGCACCAAAATAAAACATACAACTCGTACCAATCTAGATCATCAATCAACCCAAAGACAAAGGATATCTACTCAAAACATCATAGGATGGCAACACATCATTGGATCATAATATGTGGCATAAAGCACCATGTTCAAGTAGGTATTACAGCGGGGTGCGGGAGAGTGGACCACGTAAAAGAGATGAGCATGGTGATGATGATGGTGATGTTGATGAAGACGATCACCGCGGCGATGATTCCCCTCCCGATTGTACTCCGGCGCCACCGAGAGAGAGGAGGAGAGGTTCTCCCTCTTGTGCTTCCTCCTCCATGGCCTCCGCCCTAGATGGGGAGAGGTTCTCCCTCTGGTCCTTGGCCTTCATGGTGATGATGGCCCCTCCAGGATCCTCCTCCATGGCCTCCGATGATGATGGCCCCCTCCGGCAGGGTGCCCGAGAGGGCCTAGATTGATTTATCGTGGTTACAGAGGCTTGCGGCGGTGGAACATCCGATCTAGGTTATTTTCTGGAGGTTTATGTATTTATAGGAATTTTTGGCGTCGGTCTCACGTCCAGGGGGTCTCAGAGTCGTCCACGAGATAGGAGGGCGAGCCCGTGGGGGGGGGGGGGGGGGG
>LR738711.1:70614866-70674501 GCA_902687465.1 Secale cereale
GGGGGGGTAGGGTGCGCCCTCCACCCTCGTGGACGTCTCAGGACTCTTCTGGCCCTTCTCTTTTACTCCGGGGGCTTCTTTTGGTTCATAAAAAATCATCAAAATTTGGCACGTCAATTGGACTCCGTTCGGTATTCCTTTTCTGTAAAAACTCAAAAAACAAGGAAAAAACATAAACTGGCACTGGGCTCTAGGTTAATAGGTTAGTCCCAAAAATCATATAAAATAGCATATAAATGTATATAAAACATCTAAGATGGATAATATAATAGCATGAATACTTCGTAAATTATAGATACGTTGGAGACGTATCAGGGCTTCGCCTAAGCACTGCATCGATATGACTGAGGTGTGTAACTGTGGAGGGGGGCACCACAGACGGCTAAGATATTGTTTGTTGTGTCTTCTAGCAGTGCCCTCCGCACATATATATAGGTGGGAGGGGGATGGAGCAGCAGGAGGCGTGCCCCAAGTAGGAAGAATCCTACTTGGGGCCTAATCCTATTCGGCCTCCCTCCTTTCCATGTTTTCCGAAGGGAGAAGGAAAGAGGAGGGGGAGAGAAGGAAAGGGGAGGCCGAATTGCCCCTTCCTTTCTCTCCTCTCCCTTTACTTTCCCCACCCTATTCGACCATATATGGGGCACACCAGCCCACTAGGCGCTGGTCTGTCCCGCCCTAGGCCCAATAAGGCCCATATCTTGGCCAGGGTTGCCCGGAACCCCTTTCCGGTGACCCGATACGTACCCGGTACCCCCAGAACACTTCCAGTGTCCAAATACTATCATTATATATATGAATCTTTATGTCTCGGAAATTCCGAGACTCCTCATCATGTCCGTGATCTCATCCGGGACTCTGAACAACCTTCGGTACATCAAAACACATAAACTCATAATACCGATCGTCATCGAACATTAAGCGTGCGGACCCTACGGGTTCGAGAACTATGTAGACATGACCGAGACTCATCTCCGATCAATAACCAATAGCGGAACCTGGATGCTCATATTGGCTCCCACATATTTGTACGAAGATCTTTATCGGTCAAACCGCATAACAACATGCGTTGTTCCCTTTGTCATCGGTATGTTACTTGCCTGAGATTCGATCGTCGGTATCTCAATATACCTGGTTCAATCTCGTTACCGGCAAGTCTCTTTACTCGTTCCGTAATGCATCATCCCGCAACTAACTCCTTAGTCACATTGCTTGCAAGGCTTATGGTGATGTGCATTACCCAGAGGGCCCAGAGATACCTCTCCGAAACACGGAGTGACAAATCCTTATCTCGATCTATGCCAACGCAACAAACACCATCGGAGACACCTGTAGAGCATCTTTATAATCAACCAGTTACGTTGTGAAGTTTGATAGGACACAAGGTGTTCCTCCGGCATTCGGGAGTTGCATAATCTCATAGTCTGAGGAACATGTATAAGTCATGAAGAAAGCAGTAGCAAAGAAACTGTTACGATCATAATGCTAAGCTAATGAATGGGTTTTGTCCATCACATCATTCTCTTAATGATGTGATCCCGTTCATCAAATGACAACACATGTCTATGGTTGGGAAACATAACCATCTTTGATAAACGAGCTAGTCAAGTAGAGGCATACTAGGGACACTTTGTTTTGTCTATGTATTCACACATGTACTAAGTTTCTGGTTAATACAATTCTAGCATGAATAATAAACATTTATCATGATATAAGGAAATATAAATAACAACTTTATTATTGCCTCTAGGGCATATTTCCTTCAGTCTCCCACTTGCACTAGAGTCAATAATCTAGTTCACATTGCCATGTGATTCAACACCAATAGTTCACATCTTTATGTGATTAACACCCATAGTTCACATCGCCATGTGACGAACACTCAAAAGGTTTACTAGAGTCAATAATCTAGTTCACATCGCTATGTGATTAAAACCCAAGAGTAATAATGTATAATCATGTTTTGCCTGTGAGAGAATTTTTTGTTATTCTATGGGTCTGCAACATTCAGATCCGTATGTATTTTGCAAATTTCTATGTCTACAATACTCTGCACGGAGCTACTCTAGCTAATTGCTACCACTTTCAATATGTATCTAGATCGAGACTTAGAGTCATCCAGATCGGTGTCAAAGCTTCCATCGACGTAACTCTTTACGACGAACTCTTTGTCACCTCCATAATAGAGAAACATTTCCTTATTCCACTAAGGATAATTTTGACCGTTGTCCAGTGGTCCATTCCTGGATCACTATTGTACCCTCTTGCCAAACTCATGGCGAGGTACACAATAGGTCTGGTACACGGCATAGCATACTTTATAGAACCTATGACTGAGGCATAGGGAATGACTTTTCATTCTCTTTCTATTTCCTGCTGTGGTCGGGTTTTGAGTCTTTACTCAACTTCACACCTCACAACACATGCAAGAACTCCTTCTTTGATTGTTCCATTTTGAACTACTTCAAAAACTTTTCAAGGTATGTACTCATTGAATTTATCAAGCGTGTTGATCTATCTCTATAGATCTTGATGCTTAATATGTAAGCAACTTCACCGAGGTCTTGCTTTGAAAAACTCCTTTCAAACACTCCTTTATGCTTTCCAGAAAGTTCTACATTATTTCTGATCAACACTATGTCATTCACATATACTTATCAGAAATGATGTAGTGCTCCCACTCACTTTCTTGTAAATACAGGCTTCACCGCAAGTCTGTATAAAACTATATGCTTTGATCAACTTATCAAAGCGTATATTCCAACTCCGAGATGCTTGCACCAGTCCATAGATGGATCGCTGGAGCTTTGCACACTTTGTTAGCACCTTTAGGATCGACAAAACCTTCTGGTTGCATCATATACAACTCTTCTTTAAGGAATCCATAAGGAATGCAGTTTTGGCATCCATTTGCCAGATTTCATAAAATGCGGCAATTGCTAACATGATTCGGACAGAATTTAAGCATCGGTTAGGTCTGGACCGCTTCAGCTCCATATGCCATGAAGAAAGGCGTGTACCCTGTGGATCTGTTAGGTGTGGTATTGATGCTCCATAGGACAGAAGGTAATTCCTCCACCCAATAACCCGGTGTTCTCTGTAAAGGAACCATAAGCCGGGGTTTGATACCTCTCAAGATCTCCTGATTGGCTCTTTTAGCTTGGTCATTAGACTGAGGGTGAGCCACTGATGATACATCAAGGCGAATATGCTCTCGTTGACAGAACTCTTCCATATCCCCCTTGGATAGATTGGTACCATTATCAGTTATAATGCTGTGTGGAAAGACAAAACGGAAAATCACCTTTTTGATGAACTGAACCGCTGTTGCTGCATCACACTTACTGACAGGCTCCGCTTCAACCCATTTTGTAAACTTGTCCACTGCTACCAACAGGTGGGTTTTCTTGTCTTGGGATCTCTTGAAGGGTCCGACCATATCGAGCCCCCAGGTTGCAAACGGCCAAGTAATTGGAATCATCCTCAGCTCCTGCGCCGGTATATGAGCACGCCGTGAGAATTTCTGGCAAGCATCACATTTTCTGACCATGTCCCCTGCGTCGGCGTGAGCTGTCAACCAGTAGAACCCATGACGAAAAGCTTTAGCCACCAATGATTTTGAACCGGCGTGATGACCGCAATCCCCTTCATAAATTTCTCGAAGAATATCACAACCTTCTTCTGATGATACACACCGCTGAAACGCTCCAGAAACGCTGCGGTGATGAAGTTCTCCATTGACGATAGTCATAGATTTAGACCACCGGATTATCTGCCGGGCCTCGACTTCATCCTCTGGTAACTCCCCTCGGCTCATGTACACCAAGTAAGGGAGTGTCCAATCCGGAATGACATGAAGCGCTGCGACCAACTGTGCTTCCGGATCAGGAACAACCAAGTCCTCCTCTGAAGGCATCTGCACCGACGGATTATGCAATTCATCCAAGAAAGTATTAGGTGGAACCGGTTTACGCTGGGAGCCCTGCCGGCTTAACCCGTCAGCTGCTTCATTCTTTCGCCGGTCTATATGATCCACTTGATATCCTTTGAAGTGTCCAGCAACAGCGTCCACCTCTCGTTGATATGCTGCCATAAGCGGATCCTTAGAATCCCACTTGCCAAATACTTGCTGTGCTACCAAATCTGAATCGCCAAAGCATTTAACCCGGCTCAAGTTCATCTCTTTGGCCATCCGCAAACCATGGAGGAGAGCTTCATACTCAGCAGCATTGTTAGTACAAGGGAACATTAAACGGAGAACATAGCAGAACTTATCACCTCGTGGGGAAGTTAAGACGACTCCAGCCCCCGAGCCCTCCAACTACCTTGAACCGTCAAAGTGTATAGTCCAGTACGTATGATCCGGCTTCTCCTCAGGTGCTTGTAACTCTGTCCAGTCATTAATGAAATCCACTAGTGCTTGGGATTTTATAGTAGTACGGGGTACATACTTTAATCCGTGCGGGCTAAGCTCAATGGCCCACTTCGCAACCCTACCAGTGGCTTCTCTGTTCTGGATTATATCCCCTAACGGAGCTAAACTGACAACGGTGATTGGGTGGCCCTGGAAATAGTGCTTCAACTTCCGGTTTGCCATGAACACTCCGTATACCAGCTCCTGCCAATGTGGATATCTCTGTTTTGACTCAATGAGCACCTCACTGATGTAGTAAACTGGCCGTTGAACCGGATATTCTTTGCCTGCTTCCTTGCGCTCTACCACAATGGCCACGCTTACCGCACGGGCATTGGCAGCCACGTATAACAGCAGCGGCTCATTGTCAACCGGGGCAGCAAGGACTGGCGGCTCCGCCAATTGTCTCTTCAAATCCTCGAACGCAGCATCCGCGGCATCACTCCAGACAAATTGGTCCGTCTTCTTCATCATCTGATAGAGCAGGATTGCCTTCTCCCCCAAACGGCTGATAAATCGGCTCAGTGCTGCAATACGGCCCGCCACGCGTTGGACATCATTAATGCACGCCGGTTTAGCCAAGGACGTGATCGCCTTAATCTTCTCCGGATTAGCTTCAATCCCTCTGTTTGACACTAAGAACCCCAGGAGCTTACCTGCCGGAACACCGAAAACGCACTTCTCCGGATTAAGCATCATTTTGTAAACTCGGAGATTGTCAAAGGTTTCCTTCAGATCCTCTATCATTGTCTCCTCCTTCCTAGATTTCACCACAATGTCATCAACATATGCATGGACATTTTTCCCAACCTGCCCTTGTAGGCAGTTCTGTACACAACGCTGGTAGGTTGCCTGAGCACTCTTGAGCCCGAATGGCATAGATACATAGCAGAAGGCTCCAAAGGGAGTTATGAAAGATGTCTTCTCCTGGTCCCTAACTGCCATCTTGATCTGATGATAACCTGAATATGCATCCAAAAAACTTAGCCGATCACATCCTGCCGTAGCATCAATAATCTGATCAATACGGGGGAGTGCAAAAGGATCGGTTGGGCAAGCTTTGTTCAAATCTGTGTAATCAACACACATTCTCCACATTCCATTTTTCTTAAGTACCAGCACCGGATTAGCCAACCACTCTGGATGAAACACTTCAACTATGAAGCCTGCGGCCAAAATCCTAGCCACTTCTTCTCCTATAGCCTTGCGCCTCTCCTCATTGAAGCGGGGCAGGTATTGCTTGACCGGTTTAAACTTAGGATCAATGTTAAGACTGTGCTCAGCGAGTTCCCTCGGTATACCTGGCATGTCAGAAGGCTTCCACGCAAAGATATCCTGGTTCTCACGGATGAACTTGATGAGCGCGCTTTCCTATTTGGGTTCTAGGTTGGCGCTGATAGTGAACTGCTTGGATGAATCGCCCGGAACAAAGTCCACCTGTTTAGTCTCCTCAGCCGATTTGAATTTCAACGCCGGATCATGTTCGGTGGTCGGCTTCTTCAGCGGGGACATATCCGCCAGATCAACATTGTCCTTATAGAACTTTAGCTCCTCTGTAGCACAAACCGTCTCAGCATAAGCTGCATCTCCTTCCTCGCATTCCAATGCAATTTTGCAGCTCCCATGAACCATTATAGTCCCTTTGTGGCCTGGCATCTTGAGCTGCAGATAAACATAACACGGTCTAGCCATGAACTTGGCATAAACCGGCCTCCCAAACAGAGCATGGTATGGACTCCTGATCTTTACAATCTCAAAAGTCACAGTCTCTGATCTAGAGTCATGCTCATCTCCGAAGGTAACTTCCAGATCGATTTTTCCAACTGGATAAGCCGATTTACCGGGTACCACCCCATGGAACACTGTGTTGGATTGTCGGAGCTTCTTATCTGTCAACCCCATACGTCGAAAAGTCTCATAATACGGGATGTTGATGCTGCTGCCTCCATCCATAAGCACTTTGGTGAACTTATAACCACCCACCTGTGGTGCCACCACCAGAGCCAACTGACCCGGATTATCAACCCGGGGTGGGTGATCTTCTCTGCTCCATACAATGGGTTGCTCAGACCAACGCAAAAAACGTGGTATCGCCGGTTCAACAGAGTGTACTGCCCTCTTCAGAACCTTTTGATTCCGTTTGCATAAACTTGTGGTGAAGACGTGATACTGCCCACTGCTCAGCTCCTTCGGATTATTCTGATATCCGGTTTGCTGCTGCTGCTGACGCTGTTGATTCCCTTGGTTGTTGTATCCACCCTGACCATGTTGCTGGTTATGTTGATGCTGATTGTTGCCACTGTGGTTACTGTTACCGCCGAGGTATCCTGAACTGGATCCACCACCCTGATAACCCGGACCTTGGAAACCGGGACCTGATCCGCCGGGGGGCCCGTGATCATACTTAGTCTGTTTCATAAATTCTTTCATAATGAAACAGTCTTTCCAGAGATGCGTAGCCGGGTTTTCCACTGTACCGTGCCTTGGGCAAGGCATGTTCAACTGGCGCTCTAGATTAATGGGTGGCCTCCCATTGCGTGGGGGCGGTTTACCCTTGTGGCGCTGCCCATTGTCCTGAGCGTTGGTATTGGCCACAAAGTCTGAGCCGCCCTCCGCTTTATGTTTGCCATTGTACCCTTGGCCCGCCGGATTGGCATGCGGCGGTTTACCGTTCTTGCTCATCTTCCCAGACTTGTCTCCATCCGCATCAGGATACTTGGTGTTATCAGAGTCTCCATATTTTACCAAAGCACCCATGAGTGTTCCCATGTCGTTGCAATCATGTTTGAGCCGCCCCAACTTCTGCCTCAGAGGTTCAAACCGGCAATTGCCTTCCAAGGTTACTATTGTTGTACTTGGGTTGATGCTATTGGAGGAGTGCAAGATTTCAGACACTCGGCGTACCCAACTGCTTATGGACTCTTGCTCTCCTTGAACACATGCTGCTAAATCGACAACAGACATCGGCTGCTTGCACGTATCCTTGAAATTATTGATAAACCGGCGCCGCAACTCACCCCATGATCCGATGGAGTTAGGTGAGAAACCCTTTAACCTTGTTCGAGCCGTGCCCTCAAGCATCATTGTGAAGTATTTAGCACATGCTGCTTCATCCACGTCGAGCATCTCCATAGCCATCTCATAACTCTCAACCCACGCCTCCGGAGCCAGATCCACCGTGTAGTTGGGCACCTTGCGTGGACCTTTGAAATCTTTGGGTAGTTTTACGTTCCGTAAAGCGGGGATGAGACACTGTACGCCCAGAGAACTGGACATGACCCCCGGTTCAACTGTGGCGGTGGGATGAACCGGCGTCGTCTGACGGGCATCGTACTGGGCAGTGTGCCTGGCCTGATCCACCACCTCTTGCGCGTGTGCTTCCTCTCCTGCCGGATTATCTTGCCTTTGTCGATGACACCTCCGTGCGCTGCTTGATACGGCCGGTTCATCCAGGCGCCTCGTATAACTCTGGCTCGGGCGGGGGGTTGAATGAATCCTCTCTCGGCTATATGAATAAGCTTGCTGCTGAGTTAATGCCGTATCTAGCAACTCCCTGGCCCGTCGTGGCTCCACTGCTATGGGGCGGGTACCTTCGATGGGAAGGGCGGCTAGTCGTGAAGCGGCAGCAACTATGTTATCCAATGGATTAGAATAATGACCAGGAGGGGTGGGCACATGCTGGGTCGGCACAACTTGGCGATTTGGCTCTACGGCCGGTGGGTGAGCCGACGCGCCTGTTCCTGGTGCTCCTCCCCGGTTTATCTCTGGATGGTTACTGGTCCCTGTGCCTGGCATGCTAAAGAGATTCCTCGCCTCATAAACCGGCGGCAAACGAGATCGTCTTCTCCACATCACCTCCTGTGAGGCGTTCTGATCTAACCTGAGCCGAAAAGCTTGAGAATCCAGCTCTGCCTGCCTTGTAGCCATCCTAGCTTTCTCCCCATCTAGATCCAACTTGGCCTGCTCAATCCGGCTCTTCACCTGAGCGATCCCCGCATCATGCTGCTCCTTGTCGACCAGGGCTACTTCTGCTATTGCAAGCGCCGTCAAAGTGTCGACTAAGGTGGATAGAGCGTCAGAAGGCGACGGGGGAAGGTCTCCAGCTCTAGCTCCCATTGCTTCTGAGGTTAACGCCCCTATCATTGAGGGCTGCTGCATGGGTTGTGATCCGGCCATGAAGACAGCGGATCGAGGGGGCCCGGAATACTATCGCCATCGGAACAACCCTCAGATCGACCGTCCTGCAACAGATACAAAGATTCGGTCTCTCTGGATGAAGATTCATTGTCGGAATAAATAACGGTCTCGCCGCCGGAGTCCGATCCGTCCTCGGCTTGTACTCCATGCACTGCTGCAACGAAGACGTGCTTCATGGCGGGCTGAATCCGGGCGGGTCTCGCACGCTGAGCCGACTCGACGATGTTGGGGAAGGTGTCCGGTTCAGGGCCTAGTTCGCAGATCTTACCGATGAAGACGTGGATGCCGCCGAAGGGGACCCGGTACCCGCATTCGATTGAATCGGCCTCGAGGCCCCAGCCTGCATCGTCGATGTAGATCCGGCCGCGACGACTCTTGGTCATCCGGCCCACTGCGTAGCCCTTGAGTGCTTCAAAGCTGCCCTTTAAGAACTCGAAACCATCGTGCGATAGCCCCACGGTGGGCACCAACTGTCGTGGATTTAGCACGGCAGATGTCCTAACAAAAGGACTTAGTCGTGAGGCCATCGCTACGGGTTAGCTTAAAGGGGTTAAAGCGGATGAAGGACAAAGGGATTTTATACTAGTTCGGCCCCTTCGATGAAGGTAAAAGCCTACGTCTAGTGTGTTGTGGTATTGCTTGGGCTTCGATGACCAGGGAGCGAATCCGCTTTGCCTGTGTCTCGAGCTATTGTTTCTTGTCGTGAACCGGACCGGGCGTCACCTCTTATATAAAGGGACGACCCGGCGACGGTTCAGGACAAGAAACAATAGCTTGAGACACAGGCAAAGCGGATTCGCTCCCTGGTCATCGAAGCCCAAGCAATACCACAACAAACTAGACGTAGGCTTTTACCTTCATCGAAGGGGCCGAACTAGTATAAAATCCCTGTGTCCTTCGTCCGCTTTAACCCCTTTAAGCTAACCCGTAGTGATGGCCTCACGGCTAAGTCCTTTTGTTAGGACATCTGTCGTGCTAAATCCACGACACTACGGGTGAGAAATCTATAGTCAACTCCTTGAACTTGTCGAAAAACTTTCACCGCAAGTCGAGCTTTGCAGACAGTAACATTACCATCGACGTTAGTCTTCCTCTTAAAGATCCATTTATTTTCAATGGCTTGATGATCATCGGGCAAGTCAACCAAAGTCCACACTTTGTTCTCATACATGGATCCCATCTCAAATTTCATGGCCTCAAGCCATTTCGCGGAATCTGGGCTCATCATCGCTTCCTCATAGTTCGTAGGTTCATCATGGTCTAGTAACATGACTTCCAGAACCGGGTTACCGTACCACTCTGGCGCGGAACGCACTCTGGTTGACCTACGAGGTTCAGTAGTAACTTAATCTGAAGTTTCACGATCAACATCATTAGCTTCCTCGTTGATTGGTGTAGGAATCATTGGAACTAGTGTCTATGATGTACTACTTTCCAATTCGGGAGAAGGTACAATTACCTCATCAAGTTCCACTTTCCTCCGACTCACTTCTTTCAAGAGAAACTCCTTCTCTAGAAAGGATCCATTCTTAGCAACGAATATCTTCCCTTCGGATCTATGATAGAAGGTGTACCCAACAGTTTCCTTTGGGTATCCTATGAAGACACATTTTTCCGACTTGGGTTCGAGCTTATCAGGTTGAAGCTTTTTCACATAAGCATCGCAGCCCCAAACTTTAAGAAATGACAACTTTGGTTTCTTGTCAAACCACAGTTCATATGGCGTCGTCTCAACGGATTTAGATGGTGCCCTATTTAACATGAATGCAGTTGTCTCTAATGCATAAACCAAAAACTATAGTGGTAAATTGATACGCCTCCATCGTATCTATAATTTGTGATTGTTCCATGCCAATATTCTACAACTTTCATATACTTTTGGCAACTTTTTATACTATTTTTGGGACTAACATATTAATCCAGTGCCCAGTGCCAGTTCCTGTTTTGTTGCATGTTTTTTGTTTCGCAGAATATCCATATCAAACGGAGTCCAAACGGGATAAAAACGGATGGAGATTTTTTTTGTAATATATGTGAATTTTGGGAAGTGAAATCAACGTGAGACGATGCCCGAGTGGCCCACGAGGGTGAGGGGCGCGCCCAGGGGGGCAGGCGCGCCTTGGGCCCTCGTGGCCACTCCGTAAGGCGGTTTGTGCCCTTCTTACGCCGCAAGAAAGCTAATATCCGGATAAAGATCGTGTCCAAAATTCAGCCCAATCGGAGTTATGGATCTCCGGGAATTTAAGAAACGGTGAAAGGCCAGAATCTGAGAACACAGAAACACAGAGAGACAGAGAGACAGATCCAATCTCGGAGGGGCTCTCGCCCCTCCGCCACCATGAAGGCCATGGACCAAAGGGGAAACCCTTCTCCCATATAGGGAGAAGGTCAAGGAAGAAGCAGAAGGAGGGGGACTCTCTCCCCTCTCTCCCGGTGGCGCCGGAACGCCGCCGAGGCCATCATCGTGTGACGGCGATCTACACCAACACCTCCGTCATCTTCACCAACATCTTCATCTCCTTCCCCCATCTATCTACATCAGTCCACTCTCCCGCAACCCGCTGTACCCTCTACTTGAACATGGTGCTTTATGCTTCATATTATTATCCAATGATTTGTTGCCATCCTATGATGTCTGAGTAGATTATCGTTGTAGTATCGGTGATTGGTGAATTGCTATGATTGATTTAATTTGCTTGTGGTTATGTTGCTGTCCTTTGGTGCCCATCATATAAGCGCGCGCGTGGATCACACCATAGGGTTAGTTGTATGTTGATAAGACTACGCATTGGAGGGCAAGAGTGACAGAAGCTTCAACCTAGCGCAGAAATTGATGCATACGGGATTGAAGGGGGATCAATATATCTTAATGCTATGGTTGGGTTTTACCTTAATGAACGTTGGTAGTTGCGGATGCTTGCTAATAGTTCCAATCATAAGTGCATAGAATTCCAAGTCAGGGATGACATGCTAGCAGTGGCCTCTCCCACATAAAACTTGCTATCGGTCTAGTAATGTAGTCAATTGCTTAGGGGCCATTTCGCTACTCCTAACACCACTTTTCCACACTCGCTATACTAACCTTATTGATTCTTTGTCTAAGCAGCCCCTAGTTTATATTTATGTGCTCTTTATATTCTTGCAAAGCTATCCCACAAAAACTACAAAGTACTTATAGTTTCATACTTGTTCTAGGT
This sequence comes from Secale cereale, assembly GCA_902687465.1. Classification (NCBI taxonomy): domain Eukaryota; kingdom Viridiplantae; phylum Streptophyta; class Magnoliopsida; order Poales; family Poaceae; genus Secale; species Secale cereale. The sequence goes on from LR738711.1 coordinate 70,626,672, forward strand.
AAAGTAAACGTCAAGCGTGCGTAGAGTTGTATCGGTGGTCGATAGAACTTGAGGGAATATTTGTTCTACCTTTAGCTCCTCATTGGGTTCTACACTCTTACTTATCGAAAGAGGCTACAACTGACCCCCTACACTTGTGGGTTATCAAGACCTTTTTCTGGCGCCGTTGCCGGGGAGCAATAGCGTGGGGTGAATATTCTCGTGTGTGCTTGTTTGCTTTATCACTAAGTAGATTTTATTTGCTGTTCTAAGTTGTTTTCTATCTTTAGTTATGGGTAGGAAACACAAAATACCAAAAAAATAGTGGTACCTGCTGAACCTATGGTTGAAGAACCACTAAAAATCTATCACACTCCTGAAGCTTTTTACTTGGATCATCTTCGATCCCTATGTGCTCGTGCTGAAACCCCAACTAGCTTAGTTGAGGGCAAATCTTTAGATGAGCATGCTTGCTATGTGCGACACTACTTATCTCAAGAAGAGAAGCTTTTACTGGATCAAATTCATCATTTGCAATGCTATGCTTGGAATTTATGTGAAATATATGATTTTACTTTTTGTTCTGTAGACCCTAAGAAACACCTTCCTTACCAATGTGAGGTTAGTGATAATGGAATCGTATCTTCGTATGCTAAGGGTGTTTATAGTTACTATGATGTTCAACAAATTGAAGAATTTGTTGCTTTTAAGGGTGCTTATGAAATTACTTCTTTGATTGAAAAGTATGATGCTACTCTTTACAAATCTGAAAATTTTGCCATATTTAAATATTTTTATGATAATTATGCTTCTAATGCCTATGTTAAACCATATATTGAGGACTCCTCCGCTGTCCAAGAAGAGACTAATATTTTGCAGGAATCTATGGAAGAGGAAATTGATGACACTGTGAGATCATTAGATGAAAAAGATGACGAGGAGAGTGAAGAACAAAAGGAGGAAGAGCGGATTAGCTACCCGTGCCCACCTTCTAATGAAAGTAACTCTTCAACTCATACATTGTTTAGTTTCCCTTCGCGCTTACCGAAGGATGAATGCTATGATGATTGCTACGACCCCTTGGATTTGTTTGAAATATCCCTTTTTGATGAAATTGATGCTTGCTATGCTTGTGGCCAAGATGCCAATATGAATTATGCTCATGAAGATGAACTTGCTTAGTTCCTTATGTTAAACATGAGATAGTTGCTATTGCACCCACACATGATAGTCCTATTATCTTTTTGAATTCTCCAAACTACACTATATCGGAGAAGTTTACACTTATTAAGAATTATATTGACTAGTCGCCAACCCGTGCAGTCGCACGGGCTAGTTGTGTAAGCAACTATTTCAACTTATCATATACTATCAAATATGGAGATATCTAAAATATGTGATGCATTGTTTGAAACGATATTTCATTTACCGGGAGTAAGCAAATCAAGAGTTCCAAAAATGTATATCAGAATATATATGGTTCGATCTTGTCTTATGACCACATTGGTTTAATGTATATAATGGCCTCATCAATCAAGAGGTCGTCCAAAGAAATAAAGGCAAACATAGAGAACATACATGACTAAAATTAGCACAGGAATAAGAAGGAAAGATCAATCCCATATTGATGCTTGGAACATGAAAACAACAACGACATAATTTGGTATATTTTATGCCATGTAGAAGATAAACATAACTTGTCTGTGTGCCCATCTTTCAAAGAACTAAGTCTAATGGATACATGAAGCAACGCCAAATCATATCAGGCTTGTTATCATACAAAGCATAGCTTTAGACAAACCATGCAACTGGTAGCTGCCTTCATCTAAAACAAAAGTGCCATACAAAAATAGTAGGTAGACAACCATGTCCCTAAAAGCAAGAAGAGTAGATGCGGGTAATTTAGAAGTGTAGAACAACTGAACATTATGACAACCTTGTAAAAAGAAGGCTCGTGTGTATGATTGAGACGAAAAATCATTTGCAACCAATAATTTCAGTTAATTGCTGAAGTGATGCAGAGTCTAGCATGCATATCCACAAAAAGGAATATCATTTTGTACCAAAAAAATAAAGTTTCAAGTCGCACCATGTATATAGATGAATCTCTTATTTGTCAATTTGTTAATTAGTTGACCTCACACGAATAGAAAAGAAATAAGGGCTACAATGAATGAAGTGTTGCAGCAAAGCTAGCCTAATAACCTGTAGCATGTGCACCACACAACTTCTACTACTGTCCAGTCCATCAAGTATATTGTAATGATATAAAATTTCTTAAACATCACTGGCAGGCCTCTAAGAGAAACATATGAAATAATTACTTTGTTTATTATATAATCTTCTGTTGACAAATAGCTATATACTAAGTTATATTAAAAAGCTGGTTGCTGAAGTTGATTATCATCCAACATAATAGAAACACATGCTAAGTCTCAACACACGTACATTATTCCTGCTTTGAGCTCATTCTGCCGAGTCGTGGACTGAGAAGACTTTGTATCAGACTTGTTCTTTGAGGGAGAAAATTCTTTAAGTAGCATATAACAGCATGGGATTCGAGCCTTTCACCTCCTGTTAAGCAACAAACATACATGGAGTCTGTTCAAAGCATATGTTGGTGAGCAACCAAGTAAGATAATTTGCTCTGCCATAAAAAGTAAGATAGTTTGCTTGTCTGACTTAAATTGTAAACAGAAGATCAAACTCGATTGATAATTTCTACAAAAATAAAAGTGTAAACGTGAGTGCATATTATCTAATTGAATACGGTTGCAGTCTTGATTAATGTCTACAGGGATGGGCCAATAAGAGCAACTATAGGTATGGCTTGAATAACCTCAGCATGGTAAACACCTCACCGGTGAAGGATAATGCATTGTCATGTGTTTAGGATGTTCTGGTTTAAAACTGCTAATTACATTCCTTTACGTACTTACAGGTTGACATATGGGTCTCACGCCGCTTGACCATAACAATGGGTGTTTTGTTCACACAATACCTCATGAACATAGCCACCAGGGGCGTAGTGCAAGCACCTCATTCAGTTGTGATCGGAAGAGTAACATAGCTGGACGTTAATTTTGTCCTCGTCGAAGCTATGGATGGTGAAGCTCCTCCTCGTTGCTGCTACTAAATGGATGGAACAGTCATGGAGGGCATGCTTCATGATTAAACTTGAAGTTGTGGGGTTCAAGTGTTCTTGCAGAAGTTGGTTGGCTGAATCAACCATGGATTTGTTTTTCTATGGAGGGAGCGAGAAAGAAGATCCAATTATTAACATGGGAATAGAAATGGCTTCATGCCGCTCCATGCTTAACATCATGGCTGGAATGTCCATTGATGAAATTAATCTTATGTCCATACTTTGTAACACCCCAAATTTTTTGACCTTGATTTATAAATCAAAAATTTTACCAGGGATATAAGCCTTTCATTCTCTGGATTTTCTGTGGTTTCAGAACCATCTTCTCTTTTGAAATTATGGAGTTTTTGCCCTAGTGAAAACTTTCAGATATGTTATTTGGACTTGGTTGCCCTACCCAAGAAAAACTTTTCTTCTATCAGTATATTTATTTGCATTATTTCTTTTTCCCTAAGCTTTATCAATTAAAGTGATTTTTTTCATGAGTTTAAAGCTCTATTTGCACTACAACCCTTTGATGGATTTATTCAAAAAATCCACCAAAAATTGGGGATGTCATGTGAAGTCCCTACATCACTTTTATGCAAAAATCCTTTGATGTTCTTTGAAAAAGTTGAGCAAAGCATCCTCTTTTGCTCTCTGGTCCAGAATGGCATTTTCTACTGCAGCCCTATGAATGCATGCTCCTTTGGCCATAAGCTTTTTCTAGCTTGTGGTCCTTCCTACAAAACCCTTAAGTCCAGGAGATTGGAGCATTTGGATCATTTTTGGTCCATGCAATAATGCCTTCCAGTTTCTGTCCAAAGTTGATTTTCTCAAAAACTTACATTGGCAAGTCTCTAGTTTTGCCCAACCAACCTTGTCACCATCCCCTACACCTAAAGAGACATTAGTCTGGAGGGTTTGGCCAACCCAAGACATGCCTAGATGACCATAGCATTCTGTCAAACACCTTGTGTGCATGGCCAGTTTTGGCTTGGTTTTCGGTTTGCATTGTGGACTTGACCCCCTGACCCAGCAGCCTTGTCCACTAAGCTCCTAGATAACCCTAACCTAAGCCTCTTAATTCCCAGCCCCACCCGAGCCTTCCAGCTTGCCTTGGCATTTTGCCGAACAGTTGCAGTGCGTGCCCGAAGCGCGAGCAGAGCACGCGTTTTGCACGTGCGTGCGCACGTGTCGCCGCGTCCCACTACCGAATCCCCGCGCTCGTTCTGATCCTTTTCCACTCGCAGCCAACACGCCCGACCCCTCCTTCAGCGCGGGACCACTCTGGCGCCCTACAGCGCCGCCGTCAGAGCCTTTTGGTGGCACGCCGGCGACCACAGTGAACCTCTGCCATGGACGGCGCCGCCAAGCCACCCCAGCGCGCCAGCTACCCCTGGAATAGTCTGTCCTCATCCACTCGACCTGCCGGACCTTGCCAACCATCGCCACGCACCCTCCTTGCTACAGAATGGTAGTTCGCCGGCGTTCTTATCCACGGTCGCGGAACCGACTTAGTTGGGCTATAAATGCAGGCCCCCGAACTCATCCGAGCACTCAGACAACCCCTAGCCATCTCTCTGGAGCTCCCGTGACCAACAATTGATGAGGGAAGAGCGGTCTCCCTCGTCTCCGGCCAGTTCGGCCGCCGCTGCACCCCATCACCATTCACCGCGTGCAGACCCTTCCCCGTCCATCCAGCATCACCGTCAGGCTCCCCTTGCTCGTGCGGAACTGCCCATGCTCTCAAACGCGACCAGAACCCACCGTAGCCGAAACCCCCATTTCCACCCGAAGCCACCTCCGCCGCGGAGCTCACCGCCGGCGACTCCCTCCACCCCCGCCGACCTAGTAACTACCGGGAGGTCCGCCTCAGTCTTGCGGATCCATCCCCGCCCTCGGGACCCCTCAAGGAGCCGTGGCTCGTCGACGGCGATCGCCGGAGCCCCACCCCGCGCGAAACAGAGGAGGAAGACGGCGCCGTGACTGGTCAAACCTGACCAGTGGGCCCAAGGGACCCACTCTCAGTGACCCCGCACCGGCCCGCGCTGACTTAAGTGAAAGCGTAAACGCCCAAGTACGTTTTCCCGTCTCGAAGGCGTATTCTTCCCGAATCGTTTTCTTTTCTGGTTTTATTTAAAAACAGAACTTTGACTGGCTACAACTTTTTACATATAAGTCCAAATGACTTGATTCTTTTTCTGTTGTTCCTCAAATTTGATCTAGTTTATTTTCATATTTATTTGAGCATTTTCCAGACAACTTTTTTGTGCTGTTTTGAAGCTATGTATTGATTTCATATTCTTTCAAATAGGATTTTGAAGAGGGAGAAAACTTCCAAAAGTTTTGGAATGCACTTTACCTCCCCACTACTTGAAAGCAAGCATTTTTGAACCTTGGTCCAATACTTGTGGGTGTAGTTTATACGATTACAACTTCACCTCGATATGGATGCATTCGTTTCTTTTTCGTATGTGAGGATATGATCATACCCATGAGTGCATGGTGTAGACTCCTTGCTGTGAAAACTTAAGACGCATGACGGTGATCCCTTTCGTATGCCTCTCATGCCAAGCGGGAAGGAAGCCGTGAAAGTCGCGGTCTTGTGTAGACGCGAGCTTGTCACTAGTTCCTCGTCGGGACGGTGGAGTCCGGTATGGCTTGGTGAGGCAAGGCGGGTGGTGATTCCGACCGTTGATGTGGAATATATTGGTTATGCTAATCATACCAGTGATGCTTGAACATCCTAAGTCGACCGTAGATTGAGTCTTGTTCCAGTAACCCCCATGCTTGTTTCGTGCTACCACTTGTCCCTGCCACGGGCAGGGTACGGTCCAGTAAATTGTCGACCCCTATTCTAGCACACACCGTACAGAGAGGCCATGGTGGAAGATACCGGCTGCATTCGGTAGGCATGCCGTCTGGTCCGGGGGCATGGGTGTTTTCGGTTGCAGCCGAAGGGGATAGCTTCCCCAGTTTGCGCGCGTTATAAATTTTGTGATCCCATGCTAGTCAAGGTTGTAGCCTCCCCACTTAGAGTTTGGCTTAACGGGTGTCGTGGGTGATTCCAGACACCGGTAAGTTAGGCTGGTGTGTGCGGTCAGGTGTGTTTTCAAATTAAAAGACCGTAGACGGAATTAGTCCCGATGGACTAAAGGAATCCGTTATTCGTGGGTAAAGAGTACACCCTCTGTAGAGATTAAATCTATTCGAATAGCCCTGTCCCTGGGTTAGGACTACAGTCTGGGATGAGTCAAGAGTCGGTCTTAGTGTCGGTCTTCGGAGGAGAAACTACTTAAACAGAACATGGATCATGACTTGTGACCGTTGATGACTGTTACTATCATTATTGTTATGGACTAACCATTTATGTATTTGAGTTATTGAGTATCCCTGGGATGGTTCTACCTCCTGGATATTCACCGTTATTTATTCATAAGCCCTTTATGTGGTGTCGCTTAGACGCCCGACTGTGGCATGATTGTTATTTATTTTTCTTATAAGCCCTTTATGTGGTGTCGCTTAGACGCCCGACTGTGGCATGATTGTTATTTATTTTTCTTATAAGCCCTTTATGTGGTGTCGCTCAGACGCCCGACTGTGACATGCTTGCTATTTGTTTTATTGTCACTCCGGGATTACATATTCAAATTTACATGGATAACCTGCTTGCATCATGAATTATCATTTCATAATTAATAATGTGATCATCGAGAAATTATGAGTATGATTACCTCCTGTTATATTGCTCCCGCGTTCATAAGGTTTGCGAGTACATTCAAAGTACCCACTGGCTTGTCCCTGGCTATTGTCTTGGCCAGATTTCTCGTATGGAGAGGAGCGTTGCAATGACTACCCCGGAACCTACGCAAGGTGACAGCAGCCTCGCGAGGATAGGAGTTAACCGGGTCAGCTGTTCCCGTGGGAAATGGAGCCCCACAGACACCAACATACTACAGACCGCTTCCGCCATCAACCACTAGAAACCTTGTGTTGTACTTAAAGACCAGAATGGTCTTGTACTACATATGTTGTAATTTTTGCTTGGAATTTCTGTATCAAGTGGTGCCTCATCAGCTAACAGTAATCCTGGGGCTGGTGAGCACAAGGGCCACTTTCGGGGATTTAATACCCCGAAAATCCGGTCCTGACAACCTTGGTATCAGAGCCAGGCTGACCATTGGCTAATCCTATCTTAGCCAGGTCAAGAAACCTAAGTTAACCACCCCACCAGCCATATCCTAACCACAACCAAGCTTCTCGCGTAAGATAGCCCCACAGTGAACCGACACCTTTGGCAGTCGGTGCCCAACCTATCAGCCTAGCCCCGTCGATCACGTGCCAGTGACCGACACCTAAATAGTTTCCTCCGCAAGCGTGCGAAGGAAGACTCTGTCCCCTTTTCCTATAAAAAGGGCACGCTAGCCTCAACCCAGCACAGCACAGCCTCTGCCCCAAACCGAGCTAGAATGCCAGGACCCATTGTTCACAATGAAACCACAGCAACCAACCTTGGAGGTTTTGTGACCGTGCTTGCAAACCTCACCCGCCGTGCCTTTGCGTTAGAGGAGCCTCCTGAATATGTTGTGTACCAAGGGTCCATGAGCGGTGAAAGCCGTCAATTCTGGGCCACTATGCACATCTACGGTAGGGGTCTGTCGCCAGAACGCCCCTATAGGTTCACTGGAAGGACAACTTCCTTTGAGCCACAAGCCATCCAGCTAGCTGCTCGAGAAGCAATAGTTCAACTCCGACACTTGTCGTCCAGAGTTAACTATCGCTCATTCTACTACTACCCCAGCCGTGATGGGTATGGTAGGCCACCCCGGGTTGCCAGCGGAGACCACGAGACATATCCTGCATTATTGCATCTGGTGCGCTACGTAAGTGCGCTAGAGGAACTGTTTGATCAAATCACTCTTGATCTGATCGCAGCTCGTGGAGAACTGGTTCGCCGAGCCCCGGCAAGAGGAGGAGATGAGTCCGGCACCGACAACCCAGTCGTGCTGTTCGGACAACCGATCGAGTCCTTGAGGTCTGCCCCGGTCATTGACCAAAATGCCTTGGTGTCTCCAGAGGTGATGCGTCGCCTGTTTGGGGCGCGCTCCAACGGGATTGTGGCCTACAATCCCCGCGAGGGTCATCATCACCGCCCCGACCCTGTAGCCCCTCAGCCACCTCCGGCCAACACCGACAGTGAAGCCCTTGGAGAAGCCTCGCATCCACAAGGCAAGGCCGCTTAGATATAAACGAAGTTGATTAGATCACTCGAGTAGTATCGAGCCTTATCTTGTCCACGCCCTGTTGTGGTGTAATTTGTATTTCCATATGTATATACGGTTTGCTTGTGTGCCCTTGTCCTTATAGCAGCCATGCATAGATATGTAGGCGTACAAATGCATTTTTAAATTCCGGGTGTAACTTCCAAAGCACCGCATCGACAACTCCTACAATAAACATGTCACTTTACGAGACGTGTGTATCTGTAGCATTGACCCCGACCCTGTAAAGCAGAACCGACAAAAATAGCTGCCTGTCACCATGATTTTTATAACCCAGCCCAGTTGCTCTATAAAAGGCCACATCATGATCTTGCCAACCATCCCTCACCGGTGCACCACTCCCTCAGCCATTTCTTTCGCCATGCCAATCCCTAGTATTTATCTGAGAACCCCAGACGCCTCCCCAGGTAGCTTCGTTAAGATATTGTGGGATTTTACCTGCAGTACCATGAGTGCTACCCGTCCACCCCAGTATGAGCTGCTCAAATCAAGGATCACACCTTCCACCTGTTAATATTGGGCAGTAGTATCCCTGCCGCAAACCCAAACCAAGACCCAACAAAGGTTTCCTTCATGGGGAAATCTATGCCGACTCCACAGATGGCCATAGAGGCTGCCGCGTATGAAGCGCTTGCTCGTCTTCGATTTGCGGTACCCTATGCCAGCGAACGGGGGTATTATTACTTTCCGAGCCATGCAACACCCGGAGAAACAGCATCTTTTCCTGGTGGGCGAATTGAGAGAGACCCAGTGCTGGCCAACCTTACGCAGTATGTCATCGCGCAAGAACGTTTGACCCAACGGGTAATGGGTTATCTCCAGAGCCTCGCCGATTTAAATCCTCGGATCGCCATCGACAGACCACTGAGGCCCGGGTAGGAGAAGCACATTCATCGACTAGTCAACCCGCTCCCTCCGATAGAGGAAGAGTGTCCCCCAGCACCAGAGACGTTTTCCCAGGACCCTGTCCATTTTCCGTTTCTATTTTAAACGTCACTGCTATGTTGGTTGTCCTAGTGTATGTTTATAAGTTGCCACTTGTGCGTGTTATCCAGAGTTGGGTGTCAAATTATATAAATCTGATTTCAGTTTATGGAAGTGGTTTTTACTGCTGATAATTCTTGTTTTAACAAATTCTTTTTCGCTCTCGGTTTTCTCTGAGTTGTTGCAACTTATATCTCTGCATAACATAGATATTTTCTCACGCAACACCGCAACAACAGACTCACAACTCTGGCCACTCCACACAGTACACTAAGTTGCAAATCCACGTACACTTCTTACATTAATTGAGCACCTCTCTAGCGCACCACAGTCTCTTGAGGAGAAACTTGTGGGAGTTTATTCAGGCACAAGTTGCCTTCCGTGCATTGACAACCGTTAGCACCCGACAACCGCGCCTAATCCTCGTGATCATCGCCGCCGCGAAGAGCTACCACTCGAGCAGCAGCATCACGACAATCGTCGAGGATCATCGCGCACAAGAGCATGGATAACCCCAGCAATGCCGCCAACCCTCCGCACACGAGGATCATGCACCAGTCCGGCATCGCCTCCGCCATTAGAGCCTCGTCCCGAGCTCCTGCAAACACAAATGGAGGAGAGGGAAGGAGGAGAAGAAGCAAAGCCAGGTGGGAGGAAGAGGAAGGAGCACCTCGGTCATTTTATAGCTCGAGATCGGTGTACGGTGGGCGACATCCACTAGCACCGCCCGTTGCTCGACCGCCGGTGTTCGGAGGTGAATCCGCGAGCAGTGCCGACAGCGCACTGGCCCGCGAGGTGAGTGCACGCTGCACCGGCAGCTAGCACACCACGCACTACCGCAGTACGGCCTAGATACCCTACGAGCTAGACGTCGCCGGTGGAGAAAGCGCGGGAAAGCGTGCGAGAGAGAAGGAGAAGAGAGAACAGGAGGTAGAAGAAGAGACTGACAGTGGGCCTGGGGCCCACCTGTCAGCTAGAGAGAGCACTGTGCTCTCGGGTGCGACCAGCGTATTTAGATTTTTTTAAGTATTTTATTTCTAAATTTACTATAGCCCAGAGTAGAAATATCTCGTTTTCCCCGACCATAGATTTTTCCACGCAGCGCCAGTATTTTGCACACTACAGTTTACCACCACTTATTGGCCATTCATGTAGCCGCATTTTATTGCATAAGTAGGAAGGTTATCTTTGGTGAAATCATTTTTGTGGTAGTAGAAGTTCTTTTCATAACACTTTTAGCAAATCTCGAGGACGAGATTTTTTTTTCTTAAGGGGGGTAGTGTTGTAACACCCCAAATTTTTTGACCTTGATTTATAAATCAAAAATTTTACCAGGGATTTAAGCCTTTCATTCTCTGGATTTTTTGTGGTTTCAGAACCATCTTCTCTTTTGAAATTATGGAGTTTTTGCCCTAGTGAAAACTTTTCAGATATGTTATTTGGACTTGGTTGCCCTACCCAAGAATTTTTTTTCTTCTATCAGTAGATTTATTTGCATTATTTCTTTTTCCCTAAGCTTTATCAATTAAAGTGATTTTTTTCATGAGTTTAAAGCTCTATTTGCACTACAACCCTTTGATGGATTTATTCAAAAATTCCACCAAAAATTGGGGATGTCATGTGAAGTCCCTACATCACTTTTATGCAAAAATCCTTTGATGTTCTTTGAAAAAGTTGAGCAAAGCATCCTCTTTTGCTCTCTGGTCTAGAATGCCATTTTCTACTGCAGCCCTATGAATGCATGCTCCTTTGGCCATAAGCTTTTTCCTGCTTGTGGTCCTTCCTACAAAACCCTTAAGTCCAGGAGATTGGAACATTTGGATCATTTTTGGTCCATGCTACAATGCCTTCCAGTTTCTGTCTAGAGTTGATTTTCTCAAAAACTTACATTGGCAAGTCTCTAGTTTTGCCCAACCAACCTTGTCACCATCCCCTACACCTAAAGATACATTAGTCTGGAGGGTTTGACCAACCCAAGACATGCCTAGATGACCATAGCATTCTGTCAAACACCTTGTGTACATGGCCAGTTTTGGCTTGGTATTCGGTTTGCATTGTTGACTTGACCCCCTGACCCAGCAGCCTTGTCCACTAAGCTCCTAGATAACCCTAACCTAAGCCTGTTAATCCCCAGCCCCACCCGAGCCTTCCAGCTTGCCTTGGCATTTTGCCGAACAGTTGCAGTGCGTGCCCGGAGCGCGAGCAGAGCGCGTGTTTTGCACGTGCGTGCGCACGCGTCGCCACGTCCCACTGCCGAATCCCCGCGCTCGTTCTGATCCTTTTCCACTCGCAGCCAACACGCCCGACCCCTCCTTCAGCGCAGGACCACTCTAGCACCCTACAGCGCCACCGTCAGAGCCTTTTGGCGGCATGCCGGCGGCCACAATGAATCTCTGCCATGGACGGCGCCGCCCAAGCCACCCCAGCGTGCCAGCTGCCCCTGGAACAGTCTGTCCTCATCCACTCGACCTGCCGGACCTCGCCAACCATCGCCACGCACCCTCCTTGCTACAGAACGGCGGTTCGCCGGCGTTCTTATCCACGGCCGCGGAACCGACCTAGTTGCGCTATAAATGGAGGCCCCCGAACTCGTCCGAGCACTCAGACAACCCCTAGCCATCTCTCTGGAACTCCCGTGACCAACAATTGATGAGGGAAGAGCGGTCTCCCTCGTCTTCGGCCAGTTCGGCCGCCGCCGCACCCCAGCTCCATTCACCGCGTGCAGACCCTTCCCCGTCCATCCAGCATCACCGTCAGGCTCCCCTTGCTCGTGCGGAACTGCCCATACTCTCAAACGCGACCAGAACCCACCGTAGCCGAAACCCCCATTTCCACCCAAAGCCACCTCCGCCGCGGAGCTCACCGCCACGACTCCCTCCACCCCGCCGACCTAGTAACTACCGGGAGGTCCGCCTCAGTCTTGCGGATCCATCCCCGCCCTCGGGACCCCTCAAGGAGCCGTGGCTCGTCGACGGCGATCGCCGAAGCCCCGCCCCGCGCGAAACAGAGGAGGAAAACGGCGCTGTGACTGGTCTAACCTGACCAGTGGGCCCAAGGGACCCACTGTCAGTGACCCCGCACCGGCCCGCGCTGACTTAAGTGAAAGCGTAAACGCCCAAGTACGTTTTCCCGTCTCAAATGCGTATTCTTCCCCGAATCGTTTTCTTTTCGGGTTTTATTTAAAAACAGAACTTTGACTGGCTACAACTTTTTAAATATAAGTCCAAATGACTTGATTCTTTTTCTGTTGTTCCTCTAATTTGATCTATTTTATTTTCATATTTATTTGAGCATTTTCCAGACAACTTTTTTGTGCTGTTTTGAAGCTATGTATTGATTTCATATTCTTTCAAATAGGATTTTAAAGAGGGAGAAAACTTCCAAAAGTTTTGGAATGCACTTTACCTCCCCACTACTTGAAGGCAAGCATTTTTGAACCCTGGTCCAATACTTGTGGGTGTAGTTGATACGATTACAACGTCACCTCGATATGGATGCATTCGTTTCTTTTTCATATGTGATGATATGATCATACCCATGAGTGCATGGTGTAGACTCCTTGCTGTCAAAACTTAATATGCATGACGGTGATCCCTTTCGTATGCCTCTCATGCCAAGCGGAAGAACATCGTGAAAGTCGCGGTCTTGTGTAGACGTGAGCTTGTCACTAGTTCCTCGTCGGGACGATGGAGTCCGGTATGGCTGGGTGAGGCAAGTCGGGTGGTGATTCCGACCGTTGATGTGGAATATATTGGTTATGCTAATCATACCAGTGATGCTTGAACCTCCTAAGTCGACCGTAGATCGTGTCTTGTTCCAGTAACCCCCATGCTTGTTTCGTGCTACCACTTGTCCCTGCCACGGGCAGGGTACGGTCCAGTAAATTGTCGACCCCTATTCTAGCACACGCCGTACAGAGAGGCCATGGTGGAAGATACCGGCTACATCCGGTAGGCATGCCGTCTGGTTCGGGGGCATGGGTGTTTTCGTTTGGAGCCGAAGGGGATAGCTTCCCCAGTTTGCGCGCGTTATAAATTTTGTGATCCCATGCTAGTCGAGGTTGTAACCTCCCCACTTAGAGTTTGGCTTAACGGGTGTCGTGGGTGATTCCAGACACCGATAAGTTAGGCTGGTGTGTGCGGTCAGGTGTGTTTTCAAATTAAAAGACCGTAGACGGAATTAGTCCCGATGGACTAAAGGAATCCGTTATTCATGGGTAAAGAGTACACCCTCTGCAGAGATTAAATCTATTCGAATAGCCGTGTCCCTGGGTTAGGACTACAGTCTGGGATGAGTCAAGTGTCGGTCTTAGTGTCAGTCTTCGAAGGACAAACTACTTAAACAGAACATGGATCATGACTTGTGACCCTTGATGACTGTTACTATCATTATTGTTATGGACTAACCATTTATGTATTTGAGTTACTGAGTATCCCTGGGATGGTTCTACCTCCTGGATATTCACCGTTATTTATTCATAAGACCTTTATGTGGTGTCGCTTAGACGCCCGACTGTGGCATGATTGTTATTTATTTTTCTTATAAGCCCTTTATGTGGCGTCGCTTAGACGCTCGACTGTGGCATGATTGTTATTTATTTTTCTTATAAGCCCTTTATGTGGTGTCGCTCAGACGCCCGACTGTGGCATGCTTGCTATTTGTTTTATTGTCACTCCGGGATTACATATTCAAATTTACATGGATAACCTGCTTGCATCATGAATTATCATTTCATAATTAACAATGTGATCATCGAGAAATTATGAGTATGATTACCTCCTGTTATATTGCTCCCGCGTTCATAAGGTTTGCGAGTACATTCAAAGTACTCACTGGCTTGTCCCTGGCTATTGTCTTGGCCAGATTTCTCGTATGGAGAGGAGCGTTGCGACGACTACCCCGGAACCTACGCAGGGTGACAGCAGCCTCGCGAGGATAGGAGTTAACCGGGTTAGCTGTTCCCGTGGGAAATGGAGCCCCACAGACACCAACGTGTTATAGACCGCTTCCGCCATCAGCCACTAGAAACCTTGTGTTGTACTTAAAGACCAGAATGGTCTTGTACTACATATGTTGTAATTTTTGCTTGGAATTTCTGTATCAAGTGGTGCCTCATCAGCTAACAGTAATCCTAGGGCTGGTGAGCACAAGGGCCACTTTCGGGGATTTAATACCCCGAAAATCCGGTCCTGACATACTTCTAGCTTGATCAGACCCTAGACATAGATTTGTTTCTAATAGCGATGCACGTGCAAAAAGTTTGTGCTCAGGTCGATGCGATTAGGGCCCGACTTCCTGAGAGATATGCATGGTTTCGCCTGGAATTTTGCCTCATCTGCTTCAATTTTGACAGGCTGGAATTTTCCTGGCACGCTAATTAATGGGGAATATTAGCACCATATATGGTTTAGCGAAGTGATTAGCATGGTATCCTTGTTTAGGTTAACATGCAATATAAAGTAATTAGTTAGTAAGGCACGATTCACTATTGGTGCGTCGAAGACTACACGTTCGTTTATATTCCACTGAGAAAATCTGAAGCTTTCTGTACTTATCTCTCCTATCCCTAATTCACTATGTCTACATTGCTAATTAATTTATTATCTGATTCCAAGCAATTAAGGATGAAACAAACAAACATACCACATAGGAGCTCAGCAAGGCTGGATACCTGGGCACGTCTTCTTGCCTATATGTGCCATGCATGAACGTCTAGGACCGGCTTGCTGCAGGGAGAGAGCACGGGTGAGGTTATGAATGGTGGCGATGTAAGCTTGACCTCGAACTAAGCTACTGTCTGCTTCAGCTGCAAAGTCTCCCTCATTGTCCAATGTCTGCACGGCTGTCCCGATCTGCCGTGAGAGGCCAGCCGCGGGCCGTGGCCTGGCACATATGCTCGATGTCGTTGGGGCACTGGAACACTTGCCTCCCGATACACCACATCCTCCAATTGCCTGTGTCGTCCTCGACAGCAAAGGCGATTGCTAGGGTGGTGTTTTTGGCAGCGGCGACGGGGAGCATATGTCTTGCGAGTCCGACGTGCAAATAAAAGAGATTAGGTTAGGGAAAAAGAAGGGACGTCCTTTTGATGGCATACATGGGTAATTTACTGAAAAGAACTGTTGATTTTTTTCTTACTAAAAGAGGGTCAACCAATATAATGGAGCTGGGGAGATACGTGAGAGATTGGGGAAGTTGGGCTTCTTCTTCCAAGAGAGAAGTGAGAGTTTGAGAGAGATACATGAAGATATTTATTTTAGAGATACGTGGGAGAGAGGCACGTGAGAGTTTTTTTCCAGAGATATACGTGAGAGATCTAGAAGAAAGAAAGGTGTAAGATTGAAAGGGTTGACTCGTGGAGGAAAGATACGTGAGACTTTTTTTTATAGATACATGAGAGATGGAAAAATACAGGGGTTAATCTAGACCGTAATAATTTGGTCCCACCCGAGATTAACGGCTCTAATTTTCTAATTAATGTGAGAATTTTTAGGGAGTCTCTAATTAGTATAAGTATAGATAGATAGATGGGTTGCCTTTTACCGTTGCACATGATGTTTTTAATAGACATAATATGCATGTGCTTGCTGCTCCTACTTGCAATTATTATGAGAGAGGAACTACATCTCCACCTCTCTATGTTTCCAACACGATAAAATTGCAAGAAACTGCTTATACTATGCATTGGCCTTTAGTTGATGTGCATGAATTGTTCTTGTATGACATGCCTATGCATAGGAAGAGAGTTAGACTTCGTTTTTGCATGATACATATCACTTTGTGCTCACTACTAAATGCCAAATCATTTCTAATTAAAATTGGCTTTGATATACCTTGGGATCCGGGTGGATCCATTACTTGAGCACTATATGCCTAGCTTAATGGCTTTAAAGAAAGCGCTGCCAGGGAGACAACCCGGAAGTTTTAGAGAGTCATTTATTTCCGTTGTGTGCTTTTATAAAGTTAAAAAAAATAAAAATAAAGAGGGAAACCTAAAAAAAATTCAAAAAGAAAAGTGAAAGTAAGAAGGACGAGCACCGTTGAAATGGGGGAGCTCCTTGAGCTTTGTTCAAGCCCATGGAAACTTTGCAAATCTTGAATTACAGAAACTTTTCAACAAAAATAAATATCCCCTTGTACAATTCCATTGTATTATAAAAATAATGTGCCAAGAGTTTCCTTTAGGATGATTAAACCACTTGTTGGTTTGTGCGGTGCAAAAACAGAAACTTTGGATGTAGTGCGCGATTTTACAGTTTTTACTGGAACGTCGAAAGGATCTGAAACTTTTTGAAAAGTCTTGCTATACAAATTGTTCATTTTTCGTGAATATTCCATAATTTTTAGGGTTACAGAAGTATGGTTAATGTTCAGATTACTACAGATTGTCCTGTTTTTACAGATTACTGTTATAGCTTCATTATTTGCATATGTTTGAATTCTTGTTGAAGCCTCCTTGACTTGGGGCCATAGAATTGTGATAGCATACTGTTGGGGAACATAGTATTTTTTAAAAATTCTACGATCACGCCAGATCTATCTACTAGATGCATAGCAACGAGAGGGGAGAGTGTGTCTACATACCCTCGTAGACCGGGAGTGGAAGCGTCTAGTGACGCGGTTGATGTAGTCGAACTTTCTTCGCGATCCAACCGACCAAGCACCGAACGTACGGAGCCTCTGCGTTTAGCACACGTTCAGCTTGATGACGTCCCACGAGCTCTTGATCCAGTAGAACTTCGCGGGAGAGTTTCGTCAGCACGACAACATGGTGACGGAGATGATGAAGCAACCGGAGCAGGGCTTCGCCTAAGCACTGCAACGATATGACCAAGGTGTGTTTCTGTGGAGGGGGCACCGCACACGGTTGGGAGAGATCAACTTGATCAACTTGTGTGTATAGAGGTGCCCCCTGCCCCTGTATATAAAGGAGAAAGGGGGGAGGCCGGCCGGCCCCTATGGCGCGCCCTAGGAGGGCCACTCCTACTAGGATAAGGATTCCAATCCTATTCCTAGTAGGAGTCCACCAAGAGGGAGAGGGGGAAGGATGGAGAGGTAGAGGGAGAAGGAAAGGGGTGCCGCCCCCCTCCTTTCCTTGTCCAATTCGGACCAAGGGGGAGGGGCGCGCGGCCCAGCCCTGGCTGGCCCTCTCTCTCTCTCTCCACTAAGGGCCCAAGTGGCCCATTAGTTCCCCCGGGGGGTACCGATACCCCTCCAATACTCCCGTTTAATCCGAAACTTTTCTGAAACACTTCCGGTGTCCGAATATAGTCATCCAATATATCATTCTTTACGTCTTGGACATTCCGAGACTCCTCGTCATGTCCGTGATCTCATCTGGGACTCCGAACTACCTTCGGTACATCAAAACTCATAAACTAATAATACTGATCATCATCAAACATTAAGCGTGCGGACCCTACGGGTTTGAGAACTATGTAGACATGACCGAGACTCATCTCCGGTCAAAAACCAATAGAGGAACATGGATGCTCATATTGGCTCCTACATATTCTATGAAGATCTTTATCGGTCAAACCGCATAACAACATACGTTGTCCCCTTTGTCATCGGTATGTTACTTGCCCGAGATTCGATACTCGGTATCTCAATACCTAGTTCAATCTTGGTACTGGCAAGTCTATTTACTCGTTCCGTAATACATCTTCTCGTGACTAACTCATTAGCCATTTGCTTGCAAGGCTTATTATGATGTGCATTACCGAGAGGGCCCAGAGATACCTCTCCGACACTGTGACAAATCATATTCTTCATCTAGGCCAACACCACGAACACTTTCGGAGACACCTGTAGAGCATCTTTATGATCACCCAGTTACGTTGTGAAGTCTGATAGCACACAACCTGTTCCTCCGGTATTTGGGAGTTGCATAATCTCATAGTCATAGGAACATGTATAAGTCATGAAGAAAGCAATAGTAGTAAAACTAAACGATCATAGTGCTAAGCCAACGGATGGGTCTTGTCCATCACATCATTCTCCTAATGATGTGATCTCGTTGATCAAATGACAACTCATGTCTATGGTTAGGAAACATAACCATCTTTGATCAATGAGCTAGTCTAGTAGAGGCATACTAGGGACATACTATTTTGTCTATGTATTCACACATGTACTAAGTTTTCGGTTAATACAATTCTAGCATGAATAAAAGACATTTATCATGATATAAGGATATACAAATAACACTTTTATTTTTGCCTCTAGGGCATATTTCCTTCAGTCTCCCACTTAACTAGAGTCAATAATCTAGATTACTAAGTAATGATTCTAACACCCACAGAATCTTGGTGCTGATCTTTTTTTGCCCGTGGAAGAGGCTTAGTCAACGGGTCTGCGACATTCAGATCCGTATGTATCTGGAAAATTTCTATGTCTCCCTCCTTGACTTGATCACGGATGGAATTGAAGCGTCTTTTGATGTGCTTTGTTCTCTTGTGAAACCTGGATTCCTTCGCCAAGGCTATTGCTCCAGTGTTGTCACAAAAGATTTTCATTGGACCCGATGCACTAGGTATCACACCTAGATCGGATATGAACTCCTTCATCGAGACTCCTTCATTTGCTGCTTCCGAAGCAGCTATGTATTCCGCTTCACACGTAGATCCCGACACGACGCTCTACTTGGAACTGCACCAACTGACAGCTCCACCGTTTAATAAAAATACATATCCGGTTTGTGACTTAGAGTCATCCGGATCAGTGTCAAAGCTTGAATCGACGTAACCGTTAACGACGAGCTCTTTGTCACCTCCATACACGAGAAACATATCCTTTGTCCTTTTTGAAGGAAATATGCCCGAGAGGCAATAATAAAGTTATTATTTATTTCCTTCTATCATGATAAATGTTTATTATTCATGCTAGAATTGTATTAACCGGAAACTTAGTACATGTGTGAATACATAGACAAAACAGAGTGTCCCTAGTATGCCTCTACTAGACTAGCTCATTGATCAAAGATGGTTATGTTTCCTAGCCATAGACATGAGTTGTCATTTGATCAACGGGATCACATCATTAGGAGAATGATGTGATGGACAAGACCCATCCGTTAGCTTAGCACTATGATCGTTTAGTTTTACTGCTATTGCTTTCTTCATGACTTATACATGTTCCTATGACTATGAGATTATGCAACTCCCGAATACCGGAGGAACACCTTGTGTGCTATCAAACGTCACAACGTAACTGGGTGATCATAAAGATGTTCTACAGGTGTCTCCGAAAGTGTTCGTGGTGTTGGCATAGATCAAGAATAGGATTTGTCACTCCGAGTGTCGGAGAGGTATCTCTAGGCCCTCTCGGTAATGCACATCATAATAAGCCTAGCAAGCAAATGACTAATGAGTTAGTCACGAGATGACGTATTATGGAACGAGTAAAGAGACTTGTCGGTAACGAGATTGAACTAGGTATTGAGATACCGACGATCAAATCTCGGGCTAGTAACATACCGATGACAAAGGGAACAACGTATGTTGTTATGCGGTTTGACCGATAAAGATCTTCGTAGAATATGTGGGAGCCAATATGAGCATCCAGGTTCCGCTATTGGTTATTGACCGGAGACGTGTCTCGGTCATGTCTACATAGTTCTCGAACCCGTAGGGTCCGCACGCTTAAGGTTTCGATGACAGTTTGATTATGAGTTTATGAGTTTTGATGTACCGAAGGAGTTCGGAGTCCCGGATGAGATCGGGGACATGACGAGGAGTCTCGAAATTGTCGAGACGTAAATATCAATATATTGGACGACTATATTCGGACATCGGAAAGGTTCCGAGTGATTCGGGTATTTTCGGAGTACCGGGGAGTTACGGGAATAGAAGAGAGAGGCCAAAAGGAAGGAGGCGCGCGCCCCCCTTCTGGTCCGAATTGGACAAGGGGTGCAGCCCCCTTTTCCTTCTCCCTCTCCCCCTCTTTCCTTCTCTCCTACTCCGGAAAGGAAAGGGGAATCCTACTAGGACTTGGGAGTCCTAGTAGGACTCCCCACACTTGGCGCGCCCCCTCTAGGGCCGGCCTCTCCCTTGCTCCTTTATATACGGAGGAGGGGGCACCCCATAGACACACAAGTTGATCAGTTGATCTCTCTCAACCGTGTGCGGTGCCCCTCTCCACCGAAACACACCTTGGTCATACCGTTGCAGTGCTTAGGCGAAGCCCTGCGCCGGTAGATACATCATATCCGTCACCATGCCGTCGTGCTGACGAAACTCTCCCGTGAAGCTCAACTGGATCAAGAGCTCGTGGGACGTCATCAAGCTGAACGTGTGCTAAACGCGGAGGTGCCGTACATTCGGTGCTTGATCGGTTGGATCGCGAAGAAGTTCTACTACATCAACCGCGTCACTTGCCGCTTCCACTCTCGGTCTACGAGGGTACGTAGACACACTCTTCACCTCGTTGCTATACATCTGGTAGATAAATCTTGCGTGATCGTAGGAAAATTTTAAAATACTACGTTCCCCAACAGTGGTATCAGAGCCAGGTCTATGCGTAGATGATATGCACGAGTAGAACACAATGAGTTGTGGGCGATACTAGTCATACTGCTTACCAGCATGTCATACTTTGCTTCGGCGGTATTGTGAGATGAAGCGGCCCGGACCGACCTTACGCGTACGCTTACGTGAGACTGGTTTCACCATTATGAGCACTCGTTGCTTAAAGGTGACTCGCAGGTGTCTGTCTTACTCACTTTAGCTGAATCACGTGTGGCTACACCCGATCCTTGTGAAGGCTAAAACAACACATACTTGACGAAACATCGTTGTGGTTTTTGTATGCGTAGGTAAGAACGGTTCTTGCTAAGCCCGTAGCAGCCATGTAAAACTTGCAACAACAAAGTAGAGGATGTCTAACTTGTTTTTGCAGGGCATGTTGTGATGTGATATGGTCAAGACATGATGAGTTATACGGTTTTGTATGAGATGATCATGTTTTGTAAAGTTATCGGCAACTGGCAGGAGCCATATGGTTGTCGCTTTATTGTATGAAATGCAATCGCCATGTAATTGCTTTACTTTATCACTAAGCGGTAGCGATAGTCGTAGAAGCAATAGTTGGCGAGACGACAACGATGCTACGATGGAGATCAAGGTGTCGCGCCGGTGACGAAGGTGATCATGAAGGTGCTCTGGAGATGGAGATCAAAAGCACAAGATGATGATGGCCATATCATGTCACGTATTTTGATTTGCATGTGATTTTTATCTTATTATGCTTCTTATTTTGCTTAGAACAACGGTAGCATTATAAGATGATCCCTTACAAAATTTCAAGGTATAAGTGTTCTCCCTGAGTATGCACCGTTGCGAAAGTTCTTCGTGCTGAGACACCACGTGATGATCGGGTGTGATAGGCTCTACGTTCAAATACAACGGGTGTAAGACAGTTTTGTACACGCAGAATACTCGGGTTAAATTTGACGAGCCTAGCATATGCAGATATGGCCTCGGAACACTGGAGACCGAAAGGTCGAGCGTGAATCATATAGTAGATATGATCAACATAAGATGTTCACCATTGAAACTACTCCATCTCACGTGATGATCGGACATGGTTTAGTTGATTTGGATCATGTGATCACTTAGATGACCGGAGGGATGTCTATCTAAGTGGGAGTTCTTAAGTAATATGATTAAATTGAACTTTAATTTATCATGAACTTAGTCCTGGTAGTATTAGCATACCTATGTTGTAGATCAATAGCTCGCGATGTAGCTCCCCGTTTGTTTTATATGTTCCTAGAGAAAACTAAGTTGAAAGATGTTAGTAGCAATGATGCGGACTTGTTCCGTGATCTGAGGATTTTCCTCATTGCTGCACAGAAGAATTATGTCCTTGATGCACCGCTAGGTGACAGACCTATTGCAGGAGCAGATGCAGATGTTATGAACATTTTGACAAAAGCTCGGTATGATGACTACTTGATAGTTTAGTGCACCATGCTTTACGGCATAGAACCGGAACTTCAAAATGTTTTGAATGCCACGGAACATATGAGATGTTCCAGGAGTTGAAATTAGTATTTCATACTCATGCCCGTGTCGAGAGGTATAAGACCTCTGACAGTACATTGCCTACAAGATGGAGGAGAATAGCATAACCAGTGAGCATGTGCTCAGATTGTCTGGGTACTACAATTGCTTGAATGAAGTGGGAGTTAATCTTCCAGATAAGATAGTAATTGAGAAAGTTCTCTAGTCACTATCACCAAGTTAGTAGAACTTCGCGATGAACTATGATATGCAAGGGATGACGAAAGTAATTCCCGAGCTCTTCGCGATACTGAAATCGGCGAAGGTAGAAATCAAGAAAGGGCATCAAGTGTTGATGGTTACCGAGACCACTTGTTTCAAGTAAAGGGCAAAAGGATAGAAATGGAACTTCGAGAAGAATGACAAGCAATTTGTCACTCCAGTGAAGAAACCCAAAGCTAAACTCAAGCCTGAAACTAAGTGCTTCTACTGCAAAGGAAATGGTCACTAGAAGTGGAACTGCCCTAGATACTTGGTGGATAAAAAGGATGGCAAAGTGAACAAAGGTATATTTGATATACAGATTATTGATGTGTGCTTTACTAGTGTTCATAGCACCCCCTGGTTATTTGATACCGGTTCAGTTGCTAAAATTGGTAACTCGGAACGGGAGTTGCAAAATGAACAGAGACTAGTTAAAGGTGAAGTGACGATGTGTGTTGGAAGTGGTTCCAAGATTGATATGATCATCATCGCACACTCCCCATACTTTCGGGATTAGTGTAGAACCTAAATAAATGTTATTTGGCATTTGCGTTAAGCATGAATATGATTTGATCATGTTTGTTGCAATACAGTTATTCATTTAAAGTCATAGAATAATTGATATTCTGTTTACATGAATAAAGCCTTCGATGGTCATACACCCAATGAAAATAGTTTGTTGGATCTCGATTGTAGTGATACACATATTCATAATATTGAAGCCAAAAGATGCAAGGTTAATAATGATAGTGCAACTTATTTGTGGCACTGCCGTTTAGGTCATATTGGTGTAAAGCGCATGAAGAAACTCCATAGTGATGGACTTTTGGAATCACTTGATTATGAATCACTTGGTGCTTGCGAACCATGCCTCATGGGCAAGATGACTAATACTCCGTTCTCCGGAACAATGGAGCGAGCAACAGATTTGTCAGAAATCATACATACTGATGTATGCGGACCAATGAGTGTTGAAGCTCGCGGCGGGTATCGTTATTTTCTGACCTTCACTGATGATTTAAGCAGATATGGATATATCTACTTGATGAAGCACAAGTCTGAAACATTTGAAAAGTTCAAAGAATTTCAGAGTGAAGTAGAGAATCATCGTAACAAGAAAATAAAAGTTTCTATGATCTGATCGCGGAGGCGAATATTTGAGTTACGAGTTTGGTCTTCATTTAAAACAATGTGGAATAGTTTCACAGCTCACGCCACCCGGAACACCACAGCGTAATGGTATGTCCGAACGTCGTAACCGTACTTTATTAGATATGGTGTTATCTATGATGTCTCTTATCGATTTACCACTATCGTTTTGGGTTATGCATCAGAGACACCTGCATTCACGCTAAATAGGGTAACATCTAAATCCGTTGAGACGACGCCTTATGAACTGTTGTTTGGCAAGAAACCAAAGTTGTCGTTTCTTAAAGCTTGGGGCTGCGATGCTTATGTGAAAAAGCTTCAACCTGACAAGCTCAAACCCAAGTCGGAGAAATGTGTCTTCATAGGATACCCAAAGGAGATTGTTGGGTACACCTTCTATCACAGATCCGAAGGCAAGATATTCGCTACTAAGAATGGATCCTTTCTAGAGAAGGAGTTTCTCTCGAAAGAAGTGAGTGGGAGGAAAGTAGAACTTGATGAGGTAATTGTACCATCTCCCGAAATAGAAGGTACTACATCACAGAAACTAGTTCCAGTGATTCCTACACCAATTAGTGAGGAAGCTAATGATGATGATCATGAAACTTCAGATTAAGTTTCTGCTGAACTTCATAGATCAACCAGAGTTCGTTCCGCACCCGAGTGGTATGGCAACCCAGTTCTGGAAGTCATGTTACTAGACCATGATGAACCTACGAACTATGAGGAAGCGATGATGAGCCCAGATTCCGCAAAATGGCTTGAGGCCATGAAATCTGAGATGGGATCCATGTATGAGAATAAAGTGTGGACTTTGGTTGACTTGCCCGATGGTCGGCAAGCCATTGAAAATAAATGGATCATTAAGAGGAAGACTGACGCCGATGGTAATGTTACTGTCTACAAAGCTCGACTTGTTGCGAAAGGTTTTCGACAAGTTCAAGGTGTTGACTACGATGAGATTTTCTCACCCGTAGCGATGCTTAAGTCTGTCCGAATCATGTTAGCAATTGCCACATTTTATGAAATCTGGCAAATGGATAACTAAACTGCGTTCTTTAATGGATTTATTAAAGAAGAGTTGTATATGATGAACAGAAGGTTTTGTCAATCCTAAATGTGCTAGCAAATTGTGCAAGCTCCAGCGATCCATCTATGGACTGGTGCAAGCATCTCTGAGTTGGAATATACGCTTTGATAAGTTGATCAAAGCATATAGTTTTATACAGACTTGCGGTGAAGCCTGTATTTACAAGAAAGTGAGTGGGAGCACTACATCCTTTTTGATAAGTATATGTGAATGACATATTGTCGATCAGAAATGATGTAGAATTTTTTGGAAAGCATGAAGGAGTGTTTGAAAGGAGTTTTTCAAAGAAAGACCTCGGTGAAGCTGCTTACATATTGAGCATCACGATCTATAGATAGATCAAGACGCTTGATAAGTTTTTTCAATGAGTACATACCTTGACAAGTTTTTTAAGTACTTCAAAATGGATCAGTCAGAGAAGGAGTTCTTTCCTGAGCTGTAAGGTATGAAGTTGAGTAAGACTCAAAGCCCGACCTCGACAGAAGATATAGAAAGAATGAAAGTCATTCCCTATGCCTCAGCCATAGGTTCTATAAAGTATGCCATGCTGTGTACCAAACCTGTTGTGTACCTTACCATGAGTTTGGCAAGGATGTACAAAAGTGATCCAGGAGTAGATCACTGGACAGCGGTCAAAATTATCCTTAGTTACCGGATAACTAAGGAAATGTTTTCTCGATTATGGAGGTGATAAAGAGTTCGTCGTAAAGAGTTACACCGATGCAAGCTTTACACTAATCCAGATGACTCTAAGTATCAATCTGGATGCATATTGGAAGTGGGAGAAATTAGCTAGAGTAGCTCCATGCAGAGCATTGTAGACATAGAAATTTGCGAAATACATACGGATCTGAATGTGTCAGATCCGTCGACTAAACTTCTCTCACAAGCAAAACATGATCACACCTTACTACTCTTGGGTGTTAATCACATAGCGATGTGAACTAGATTATTGACTCTAGTAAACCCTTTGGGTATTGGTCACATGGCGATGTGAACTATGGGTGTTATTCACATAATGATTTGAACTATCGGTATTAAATCACATGGAGATGTGAACTAGATTATTGACTCTAGTGCAAGTGGGAGACTGAAGGAAATATACCCTAGAGGCAATAATAAAGTTATTATTTATTTCCTTATATCATGATAAATGTTTATTATTAATGCTAGAATTATATTAACCGGAAACTTAGTACATGTGTGAATACATAGACAAAACAGAGTGTCCCTAGTATGCCTCTACTAGACTAGCTCATTGATCAAAGATGGTTATGTTTCCTAGCCATAGACATGAGTTGTCATTTCATCAACGGGATCACATCATTAGGAGAATGATGTGATGGACAAGACCCATCCGTTAGCTTAGCACTATGATCGTTTAGTTTTACTGCTATTGCTTTCTTCATGACTTATACATGTTCCTATGACTATGAGATTATGCAACTCCCGAATACCGGAGGAACACCTTGTGTGCTATCAAACGTCACAACATAACTGGGTGATCATAAAGATGCTCTACAGGTGTCTCCGAAAGTGTTCGTGGTGTTGGCATAGATCAAGAATAGGATTTGTCACTCCGAGTGTCGGAGAGGTATCTCCGGGCCCTCTCGGTAATGCACATCATAATAAGCCTAGCAAGCAAATGACTAATGAGTTAGTCACGAGATGATGTATTACGAAATGAGTAAAGAGACTTGCCGGTAATGAGATTGAACTAGGTATTGAGATACCGACGATCGAATCTCAGGCAAGTAACATACCGATGACAAAGGGAACAACGTATGTTGTTATGCGGTTCGACCGATAAAGATCTTCGTAGAATATGTGGGAGCCAATATGAGCATCCAGGTTCCACTATTGGTTATTGACCGGAGACGTGTCTCGGTCATGTCTACATAGTTCTCGAACCCGTAGGGTCCGCACGCTTAAGGTTTCGATGACAGTTTTATTATGAGTTTATGAGTTTTGATGTACCGAAGGAGTTCGGAGTCCCGGATGAGATCGGGGACATGACGAGGAGTCTCGAAATGGACGACTATATTCGAACATCGGAAAGGTTCCGAATGATTCGGGTATTTTCGGAGTACCGGGGAGTTACGGGAATAGAAGAGAGAGGCCAAAAGGAAGGAGGCGCGCGCCCCCCTTCTGGTCCGAATTGGACAAGGGGTGCAGCCCCCTTTTCCTTCCCCCTCTCCCCCTCTTTCCTTCTCTCCTACTCCGGAAAGGAAAGGGGAATCCTACTAGGACTTGGGAGTCCTAGTAGGACTCCCCACACTTGGCGCGCCCCCTCTAGGACCGGCCTCTCCCTTGCTCCTTTATATACGGAGGAGGGGGCACCCCATAGACACACAAGTTGATCAGTTGATCTCTCCCAACCGTGTACGGTGCCCCTCTCCACGGAAACACACCTCGGTCATACCGTTGCAGTGCTTAGGCAAAGCCCTGCGCCGGTAGATACATCATATTCGTCACCACGTTGTCGTGCTGACGAAACTCTCCCGTGAAGCTCAACTAGATCAAGAGCTCGTGGGACGTCATCAAGCTAAACGTGTGCTGAACGCGGAGGTGCCGTACGTTCGGTTCTTGATCGGTTGGATCGCGAAGAAGTTCGACTACATCAACCGCGTCACTTGACGCTTCCGCTCCCGGTCTGCGAGGGTACGTAGACACACTCTTCCCCTCGTTGCTATACATCTGGTAGATAGATCTTGCGTGATCGTAGGAAAATTTTAAAACACTATGTTCCCCAACACTTTTCAGGTACTTCAGGATGTTCTTGACCGTTGTCTAGTGATCCCCTCCTGGATTACTTTGGTACCTTCCTGCTAAACTTATAGCAAGGCACACATCAGGTCTGGTACACAGCATTGCATACATGATAGATCCTATGGCTGAGGCATAGGGAATGAATTTAATTTTCTCTCTATCTTCTGCAGTGGTCGGGCATTGAGTCCTACTCAACTTCACACCTTGT
Source organism: Secale cereale (assembly GCA_902687465.1). Classification (NCBI taxonomy): domain Eukaryota; kingdom Viridiplantae; phylum Streptophyta; class Magnoliopsida; order Poales; family Poaceae; genus Secale; species Secale cereale. The sequence continues at coordinate 70,654,528 of LR738711.1, forward strand.
AAAACAGGCAAGAACCCTTTTTTTGACTGATCCATTTTGAACTTCTTCAAAACTATATCAAGGTATGTGCTTTGTGAAAGTCCAGTTAAGCGTCTTGATCTATCTCTATAGATTTTGATGCCTAATATGTAAGCAGCTTCACCGAGGTCTTTCATTGAAAAATTCTTATTCATGTATCCTTTTATGCTATGCAGAAATTCTATATCATTTCCAATCAACAATATGTCATCTACATATAATATCAGAAATGCTACAGAGCTCCCACTCACTTTCTTGTAAATATAGGCTTCTCCAAAAGTCTGTATAAAACCATATGCTTTGATCACGTCATCAAAGTGTATATTCCAACTCCGAGATGCTTGCACCAGTCCATAGATTGATCGCTGGAGCTTGCACACTTTGTTAGCACCTTTAGGATCGACAAAACCTTCTGGTTGCATCATATACAACTCTTCTTTGAGATATCCATTCAGGAATGCAGTTTTGACATCCATTTGCCAGATTTCATAATCATAAAATGCGGAAATTGCTAACTTGATTCGGACAGACTTAAGCATCGCTACAGGTGAGAAAGTCTCATCGTAGTCAACTCCTTGAACTTGTCGAAAACCTTTTGCAACAAGTCGAGCTTTGTAAACAGTAACATTACCGTCAGCGTCGGTCTTCCTCTTGAAGATCCATTTATTTTCGATGGCTTGCCGATCATCGGGCAAGTCAACCTAAGTCCACACTTTGTTCTTATACATGGATCCCATCTCAGATTTCATGGCCTCAAGCCATTTTGCGAAATCTAGGCTCATCGTCGCTTCCTCATAGTTTGTAGGTTCATCATGGTCTAGTAACATGACTTCCAAAACTGGGTTGCCATACCACTCTGGCACGGAACGTACTCTGGTTGATCTGCGAAGTTCAGCAGAAACTTGATCCAAAGTTTCATGATCATCATCATTAGCTTCCTCACTAATTGGTGTAGGAATCACTGGAACTAGTTTCTGTGATGTACTACTTTCCAATTCGGGAGAAGGTACGATTACCTCATCAAGTTCCACTTTCCTCCCACTCACTTCTTTCGTGAGAAACTCCTTCTCTAGAAAGGATCCATTCTTAGCAACGAATATATTGCCTTCAGATCTGTGATAGAACCAACAGTCTCCTTTGGGTATCCTATGAAGACACATTTCTCCGACTTGGGTTCGAGCTTATCAGGTTGAAGCTTTTTCACATAAGCATCGCAGCCCCAAACTTTAAGAAACGACATATTTGTTTCTTGCCAAACCATAGTTCACAAGGCGTCGTCTCAACAAATTTTGATGCTGCCCTATTTAACGTGAATGTAGTTGTCTCTAAAGCATAACCCCAAAACGATAGTGGTAAATCGGAAAGAGACATCATAAACCACACCATTTCTAATAAAGTATGGTTACGACGTTCGGACACACCATTACGCTGTGGTGTTCCAGGTGGTGTGAGTTGTGAAACTATTCCACATTGTTTCAAATGAAGACCAAACTCGTAACTCAAATATTCACCTCCACGATCTGATCGTAGAAACTTTATTTTCTTGTTACGATGATTCTATACTTCACTCTGAAATTCTTTGAACTTTTCAAATGTTCAGACTTGTGCTTCATCAAGTAGATATACCCATATCTGCTCAAATCATCAGTGAAGGTCAGAAAATAACAATACCCGCCGCGAGCTTCAACACTCATCGGTCCACATACATCAGTATGTATGATTTCCAACAAATTTGTTGATCGCTCCATTGTTCCGAAGAACAGAGTTTTAGTCATCTAGCCCATGAGGCATGGTTCGCAAGCACCAAGTGATTCATAATCAAGTGATTCCAAAAGTCCATCACTATGGAGTTTCTTCATGCGCTTTACACCAATATGACCTAAACGGCAGTGCCACAAATAAGTTGCACTATCATTATTAACCTTACATCTTTTGGCTTCAATAGTATGAATATGTGTATCACTACAATCGAGATCCAACAAGAATAGACCACTCTTCAAGGGTGCATGACCATAAAAGATATTACTCATATAAATAGTACAACCATTATTCTCATATTTAAATGAATAACCATCTTGCAATGAACAAGATCCAGATATAATGTTCATGCTTAACGCTGGCACCAAATAACAATTATTCAGGTCTAAAACTAATCCCGAAGGTAGATGTAGAGGTAGCGTGCCGACGGCGATCACATCGACTTTGGAACCATTTCCCACACGCATCGTCACCTCGTCCTTAGCCAATCTTCGTTTCAATCCATAGTCCCTGTTTCGAGTTACAAATATTAGCAACCGAACCGGTATCAAATACCCAGGTGCTACTACGAGCATTAGTAAGGTCCACATCAATAACATGTATATCACATATACCTTTGTTCACCTTGCCATCCTTCTTATCCGCCAAATACTTGGGGCAAATCCGCTTCCAGTGTCCAGTCCCTTTGCAGCAGAAGCACTCAGTTTCAGGCTTGGCTCCAGACTTGGGTTTCTTCATGGGAGTAGCAACTGTCTTACTATTCTTCTTGAAGTTCCCCTTCTTTCCCTTGCCCTTTTTCTTGAAACTAGTGGTCTTGTTAACCATCAACACTTGATGCTCCTTTTTGATTTCTACCTCCGCAGCCTTGAGCATAGCGAAGAGCTCGGGAATTGCCTTTTGCATCCCTTGCATATTATAGTTCATCATGAAGCCTTTATAGCTTGGTGGCAGTGATTGAAGAACTCTATCAATAACACTATCCTCGTCAACTTTGCAACCAAGTTGAGTCATATGATTGTAGTACCCAGACATTCTGAGCAAGTGTTCACTGATTGAACTATTCTCCTCCATCTTGCAGCTATAGAACTTATTGGAAATCTCATATTTCTCAATCCGGGCATTTGCTCTAAATATTAACTTCAACTCCTGGAACATCTCATATGGTCCATGACGTTCAAAATGTCGTTGAAGTCCCGGTTCTAAGCCGTAAAGCATGGCACACTGAACTATCGTGTAGTCATCAGACCGCGTCTGCCAGACGTTCAAAGCGTCTACATTAGCGGGAGGGGGCTTGTCACCTAGCAGTGCTTCAAGGACATAATTCTTCTATGCAGCAATGAGGATAATCCTCAAGTTACGGACCCAGTCCGTGTAATTGCTACCATCATCTTTCAACTTAGCTTTCTCTAGGAATGCATTAAAATTCAAAGGAACGGTAGCACGGGCCATTGGTCTACAACAACATAGATATGCAAAAACTATCAGGACTAAGTTCATGATAAATTAAAGTTCAATTAATCATATTACTAAAGAACTCCGACTTAGATAGACATCCCTCTGGTCATGTAAATGATCACGTGATCCAAATCAACTAAACCATGTCCGATCATCATGTGAGATGGAGTGGTTTTCAATGGTGAACATCTTATGTTGATCATATCTACTATATGATTCACGCTCGACCTTTCGGTCTCCAGTGTACCGAGGCCATGTCTGTACATGCTAGGCTCATCAAGTTTAACCCGAGTATTCTACTTGTGCAAAACTGGCTTACACCCGTTGTATGTGAACGTAGAGCTTAACACACCCGATCATCACGTGGTGTCTCGGCACGACGAACTTTCGCAACGGTGCATACTCAGGGAGAACACTTGTACCTTGAAATTTTGTAAGGGATCATCTTATAATGCTACCGCCGTACTAAGCAAAATAAGAAGCATAATAAGATAAACATCACATGCAATCAAAATATGCGACGTGATATGGCCATCATCATCTTGTGATTTTGATCTCCATCTCCAAGGCACCGTCATGATCACCATCGTCACCGACGCGACACCTTGATCTCCATCGTAGCATCGTTGTCGTCTCGCCAACTATTGCTTCCACGGCTATCGCTACCGCTTAGTGATAAATTAAAGCAATTACATGGCGATTGTATTTCATACAATAAAGCGACAACCATATGGCTCCTGCCAGTTGCCGAAAACTTTACAAAACATGATCATCTCATACAATAACGTATCACTCATCATGTCTTGACCATATCACATCACAACATGCCCTGCAAAAACAAGTTAGGCGTCCTCTACTTTGTTGTTGCAACTTTTACGTGGCTGTTATGGGCTTAGCAAGAACCGTTCTTACCTACGCATACAAAAACCACAATGATTTTTTGTCAAGTATGTGATGTTTTAACCTTCACAAGGACCGGGCATAGCCATACTTGATTCAGCTAAAGTGAGAGAGACAGACACCCGCCAGTCACCTTTAAGCAACGAGTGCTCGTAACGGTGAAACCAGTCTCGCGTAAGCGTACGCGTAATGTCGGTCCGGGTCGCTTCATCTCACAATACCGTCGAAACAAAGTATGACATGCTGGTAAGCAGTATGACTATTATCGCCCACAACTCATTATGTTCTACTCGTGCATATCATCTACGCATAGACCTGGCTCTGATGCCACTGTTGGGGAACATAGTATTTCAAAAAAAATCTACGATCACGCAAGATCTATCTACTAGATGCATAGAAACGAGAGGGGAGAGTGTGTCTACATACCCTCGTAGACCAGGAGCGGAAGCGTCTAGTGACGCGGTTGATGTAGTCGAACTTTCTTCGCGATCCAACCAACCAAGCACCGAACGTACGGAGCCTCCGCGTTCAGCACATGTTCAGCTTGATGACGTCCCACGAGCTCTTGATCCAGTAGAACTTTGCGGGAGAGTTTCGTCAGCACGACGGCGTGGTGACAGAGATGATGAAGCAACCGGAGCAGGGCTTCGCCTAAGCAGTGCAACGATATGACCGAGGTGTGTTTCTGTGGAGGGGGGCACCGCACACGGTTGGGAGAGATCAACTTGTGTGTCTAGATGTGCCCCTGCCTCTGTATATAAAGGAGCAAGGGGGGAGGCCGGCCGGCCCCTATGGCGCGCCCTAGGAGGGCCACTCCTTCTAGGAATAGGATTCCAGTCCTATTCCTAGTAGGAGTCCACCAAGAGGGAGAGGGGGAAGGAAGGAGAGGGAGAGGGAGAAGGAAAGGGGCGCCGCCCCCCTCCTTTCCTTGTCCAATTCGGACCAAGGGGGAGGGGCGCACGGCCCATCCCTAGCTGGCCCTCTCTCTCTCTCCACTAAGGGGCCAAGCCCATTAGTTCCCCCGGGGGGTACCGATACCCCTCCGGTACTCCAGTTTAATCCGAAACTTTTCCGGAACACTTGCGGTGTCCGAATATAGTCGTCCAATATATCAATCTTTATGTCTCGGACATTTCGAGACTCCTCGTCATGTCCGTGATCTCATCCGGGACTCTGAACTACCTTCGGTACATAAAAACTCATAAACTCATAATACCGATCGTCATCAAACGTTAAGCGTGCGGACCCTACGGGTTCGATAACTATGTAGACATGACCGAGACTCATCTCCAGTCAATAAACAATAGCGGAACCTGGATGCTCATATTGGCTCCTACATATTCTGCGAAGATCTTTATCGGTCAAACCGCATAACAACATACATTGTTCCCTTTGTCATCGGTATGTTACTTGCCTGAGATTTGATCGTCCGTATCTCAATACCTAGTTCAATCTCGTTACCGACAAGTCTCTTTACTCGTTCCATAATACATCATCTCGTGACTAACTCATTAGCCATTTGCTTGCAAGGCTTATTATGATGTGCATTACCGAGAGGACCCAGAGATACCTCTCCGACTCTCGGAGTGACAAATCCTATTCTTGATCTATGCCAACACCACGAACACTTTCGGAGACACCTGTAGAGCATCTTTATGATCACCCAATTACGTTGTGACGTTTGATAGCACACAAGGTGTTCCTCCGGTATTCGGGATTTGCATAATCTCATAGTCATAGGATGATGTATAAGTCATGAAGAAAGCAATAGCAGTAAAACTCAACGATCATAGTGCTAAGCTAACGGATGGGTCTTGTCCATCACATCATTCTCCTAATGATGTGATCTTGTTGGTCAAATGACAACTTATGTCTATGGTTAGGAAACATAACCATCTTTGATCAATGAGCTAGTCTAGTAGAGGCATACTAGGGACATACTGTTTTATCTATGTATTCACACATGTACTAAGTTTCCGGTTAATACAATTCTAGCATGAGTAAAAGACATTTATCATGATATAAGGAAATAGAAATAACATCTTTATTATTGCCTCTAGGGCATATTTCCTTCACATACAGTGGGTAATGTTTGTTCATAATTATACAATAATCTTAGAGCAGTACATGATGGGATTTTATTGATCATATGCACTAACCCCGCCACTAAAAGTTCGGTTAAGTTTTGTGTGGATGAAGTGTTCGAAGATCGAGGAGGTATCGATGTGAGAAGAAGGAGGAGAGGCAAGAGCTCAAGCTTGGGGATGCCCAAGGCACCCCAAGTAAATATTCAAGGAGACTCAAGCGTCTAAGCTTGGAGATGCCCCAGAAGGCATCCCATCTTTCTTCAACAAGTATCGGTATGTTTTTGGATTCGTTTCATTCACATGATATGTGTAAACTCTTGGAGCGTCGTGTGATTTCGATTTTTCTTTTAATAAATGCACCATGCTGGTATGAGATAGTCCTTGGTTGATTTTTAGAATGCTCTTTGCACTTCACTTATATCTTTTGAGTATGGCTTTAGAGAATGCTTCATGTGCTTCAGTTATATCATTTGAAGTTTGGATTGCCTGTTTCTCCTCACATAGAAAACCGCCATTTGTAGACTGCTCTTTTGCTTCACTTATAATTATTAGAGCGTGAGCATATCTTTTGTAGAAAGAATTAAAACTCTCTTGCTTCACTTATATCTATTTAGAGAGTTGACAGGAATTGGTCATTCACATGGTTAGTCATATAATCCTACATAAACTTGTAGATCGCTGAATATGATATGTTTGATTCCTTGTAATAGTTTTGTGATATAAAGATGGTGATATTAGAGTCATGCTAGTGGGTAGTTGTGGATTGTAGAAATACTTGTGTTGAGGTTTGTGATTCCCGAAGCATGCACATAAGGTGAACCGTTATGTGATGAAGTTGGAGCATGATTTATTTTTTGATTGTCATCCTTTGTGTGGAGGTCGGGATCGCGCGATGGTTAACTCCTACCAACCCTTCCCCTAGCAGCATGCGTGTAGTACTTTGTTTCGATGGCTAATAATTTTTTGCAATAAGTATGTGAGCTCTTTATGACTAATGTTGAGTCCATGGATTATACGCACTCTCACCCTTCCACCTTGCTAGCCACCCTAGTACCGCGCAATTTTTGCCGGTGCATCAAACCACCTTATACCCTTCCTCAAAACAGCCACCATACCTACCTACAATGGCATTTCCATAGCCATTCCGAGATATATTGCCATGTAACTCCATCGTTTCGTTTGTTATGACACGCACCATCATTCTCATATTGCCTTGCATGATCGTAAGATAGCTAGCATGATGTTTCCATGGCTTGTCCGTTTTTTGATGTCATTGCTATGCTAGATCATTGCACATCCCGATACACCGCCGGAGGCATTCATATAGAGTCATATTTTTGTTCTAGTATCGAGCTGTAAGTAAATAAAAGTGAGATGATCATCATTATTAGAACATTGTCCCATGTGAGGTTATAAAAAAAAGAGGCCAAAGAAGCCCACCAAAAAAAGGAGGCCAAAGAGCCCAAAATAAAAAAAAGAAAAAAAGAAAAAAACAAGAGAGAAAAGGAGAGACGGGGCAATGGTACTATCCTTTTACCACACTTGTGCTTCATCATAGCACCATGTTCATCATGATAGAGTGTCTCCTATGTTGTCACATTCATATACTAGTGGGAATTTTCATTATAGAACTTGGCTTGTATATTCCAACGACGGGCTTCCTCAAATGCCCTAGGTCTTCATGAGCAAGCAAGTTGATGCACACCCACTAGTTTTCTTTTGAGGTTTCATACACTTATAGCTCTAGTGCATCCGTTACATGGCAATCCCTACTCACTCACATTCATATCGATTGATGGACATCCCCATAGTCCATTGATTTGCGTTGTTGATGTGAGACTTTCTCCCTCCTTTTGTCTATCACCACCTTCTATTCCACCCATAGTGCTATGTCCATGGCTCACGCTCATGTATTGCATGAAAGTTGAAAAAGTTTGAGAATACTAAAGTATGAAATGATTGCTTGGCTAAAACCGGGGTTGTGCATGATTTAAATACTTTGTGTGGTGAAGATGGAGCATAGCCAGACCATATGATTTTGTAGGGATAACTTTCTTTGGCCATGTTATTTTGAAAAGACATGATTGCTTTATTAGTATGCTTGAAGTATCATTGTGTTAATGTCAAATGATAGACTATTGCTTTGAATCACCCGTGTCTTAATATTTATGCCATGATTAAATTACATGATCAAGATTATGCTAGGTAGCATTCCACATAAAAAATATCTTTTTTATCATTTACCTACTCGAGGACGAGCAGAAATTAAGCTTGGGGATTCTGATACGTCTCCGTTGTATCTATAATTTGTGATTATTCCATGCCAATATTCTACAACTTTCATATACTTTTGGCAACTTTTTATACTATTTTTGGGACTAACATATTGATCCAGTGCCCAGTGCCAGTTCCTATTTGTTGCATGTTTTTTGTTTCGTAGAATATCCATATCAAATGGAGTCCAGACGGGATAAAAATGGACGGAGATTTTTTTTGGAATATATGTGAATTTTGTGAACTGAAATCAATGTGAGACGATGCCCGAGTGGCCCACGAGGGTCAGGGGCACGCCCTGGGCCATCGTGGCCACTGCGTAAGGCGGTTGGTGCCCTTCTTTCGCCGCAAGAAAGCTAATATCCAGATAAAAAACGTGTCCAAAATTCAGCCCGATCGGAGTTACGGATCTCCGGGAATTTAAGAAATGGTGAAAGGCCAGAATCTGAGAACACAGAAACAGAGAGAGACAAAGAGACAGATCCAATCTCGGAGGGACTGTCGCCCCTCTGCCACCATGAAGGCCATGGACCAGAGGGGAAACCCTTCTCCCATCTAGTGAGAAGGTCAAGGAAGAAGAAGAAGGAGGGGGCTCTCTCCCCCTCTCTCCAGGTGGCGCCGGAACACCGCCGGGGCCATCATCGTGTGACGGCGATCTACACCAACACCTCTGTCATCTTCACCAGCATCTTCATCACCTTCCTCCATCTATCTACATCGGTCCATTCTCCCGCAACCCGCTGTACCCTCTACTTGAATATGGTGCTTTATGCTTCATATTATTATCCAATGATTTGTTGCCATCCTATGATGTCTGAGTAGATTATCGTTGTCCTATCAGTGATTGGTGAATTGATATGATTGATTTAATTTGCTTGTGGTTATGTTGCTGTCCTTTGGTGCCCGTCATATGAGCGCGCGCATGGATCACACCGTAGGGTTAGTTGTATGTTGATAAGACTACGTATTGGAGGGCAAGAGTGACAGAAGCTTCAACCTAGCGTAGAAATTGATGCATACGGGATTGAAGGGGGACCGATATATCTTAATGCTATGGTTGGGTTTTACCTTAATGAACGTTAGTAGTTGCAGATGCTTTCTGATAGTTCCAATCATAAGTGCATAGAATTCCAAGTCAGGGATGACATGCTAGAAGTGGCCTCTCCCACATAAAACTTGCTATTGGTCTAGTAATGTAGTCAATTGCTTAGGGGCAATTTCGTAACTCCTACCACCACTTTTCCACACTCGATATACTAACCTTATTGATTCTTTATCTAAGCAGCCCCTAGTTTATATTTACATGCTCTTTATATTCTTGCAAACCTATCCCACAAAAACTACAAAGTACTTCTAGTTTCATACTTGTTCTAGGTAAAGTAAACGTCAAGCGTGTGTAGTGTTGTATCGGTGGTCGATAGAACTTGAGGGAATATTTGTTCTACCTTTAGCTCCTCGTTGGGTTCGACACTCTTACTTATCAAAAGAGGCTACAACTGATCCGCTACACTTGTGGGTTATCATAAATCGGTAAGAGACATCATAGATCGCACCATATCTAATAAAGTGCGGTTACGACGTTCGGACACACCATTACGCTGTGCTTTTCCAGGTGGCGTGAGTTGTGAAACTATTCCGCATTGTTTCAAATGAAGACCAAACTCGTAACTCAAATATTCTCCTCCACGATCAGATCGTAGAAACTTTTTTCTTCTTGTTACGATGATTTTCCACTTTACTCTGAAATTCTTTGAACTTTTCAAATGTTTCAGGCTTATGTTTCATCAAGTAGATATACCCATATCTGCTCAAATCATCTGTGAAGGTTAGAAAATAATGATACCCGCCGCGAGCATCAACACTCATCGGACCGTATACATCAGTATGTATTATTTCCAATAGGTCAGTTACTCGCTCCATTGTTCCGGAGAACGGAGTCTTAGTCATCTTGCCCATGGTTCGCAAGTATCAAGTGATTCCAAAAGCCCATCAGCATGGAGTTTCTTCATGCGCTTTACACCAATATGACATAAAAGGCAGTGCCACAAATAACTTGCACTATCATTATTAACCTTGCATCTTTTGGCTTCAATATTATGAATATGTGTATCACTACGATCGAGATCCAACAAACCATTTTCATTGGGTGTATGACCATAGAAGGTTTTATTCATGTAAACAGAACAACAATTGTTCTTTAACTTAAATGAATAATCGTATTGCAATAGACATGATCAAATCATATTCATGCTCAACGCAAACACCAAATAACATTATTTAGGTTCAACGCTAATCCACAAAGTATAGGGAGTGTGTGATGATGATCATATCAATCTTGGAACTACTTCCGACACACGTCGTCACTTCACCCTTAACTAGTTTATGTTCATTCTACAACTCCCATTTCGAGTTACTACTCTTAGCAACTGAACCAGTATCAAATGCCGAGGGGTTGCTATAAACACTAGTAAAGTACACATAAATAATATGTATATCAAATATACCTTTGTTCACTTTGCCATCCTTCTTATCCGCCAAGTGTAACATCCCAAATTTTCAAATTTGGAATGTTAATAGGATCATTCTTTGTCATCATGATTTCTATGCATATTTGAATTTTTCGGAGTCTATGTGTATTCTAACGAGCGGGAATAAAAGGACTTTCCCGAATACTCATTGGTCTCATACTTTTATTTTGCAAATATTCAAATCCTTTTCAACTCAAGGAAAAATATAGAGAGAAGAAAAACATGACTTCTTCCCTGTTAATTATAGTTGGATAAGATTTAGAATATTATTTGGAGTATTTTTTGAGTTTGTTTGGAGACTCTTTATATGCTTGTATTGCATAAAAATATTTTTGTTGCTGTGGGTTTGTGTTCTAAAAATGTTCACTATTGTGTAAAATAGCGTTAATGTTTTAATATGTGTTCTGGTAATTTTATTTTGTTTTGTTTTATATTTGTTTAGCTATATTTTTATTTCCGTAGCAGAGGTTTAAAAAAAGAAGAGAAAAGCATGCGCTGTGCATTAGGCCTCGGCGAACTGCGGCCCACCTACCCCCGCTCGTGCGCACGCACAGTAGCCAGCAAGCCGGCCCATTTGCGCACAGCAGCAAGCAGCCTAGCACTGCAGCCCTTTCCCCATTTTTCCTTCCTCTTCTTCCCCCTCTCCCGCTAAAAAGGGAGGCCCACTTGTCATCCCCTACCTTACATCGTGTTCGTCCTGGACACCGTTTCCCGATCCAAGTCTCCTCCGATTTGGCCAAGTATTTGCCCCTAGGCCGCAGGAGACACCCTATATAAGATCAAGAACCCCTCCTCTGCCGATTTTTGTTCGTTTTGTCAACTCTCATGTACTATATCGCCCATTTGACCTCGTTCGGATCTCGCCGGTGAGCGCCGCCGCTGAAGCTTCTGCATCGGTTGGTTTCGTCACTGTAAGAGGAACTCCATCGCTCTTATTAACTCCCTTATAGTTCTCCCTCTCTCCTCCGCGTGTATCTGACCTATTTACATGGCCGAGACATCAGTGCATTGAGCTTACGAGCTACGGCCGACTCGTCGGAGTTCGTGAAAGCACCGCCCCACACAGCTGCGCCAGGAGCCTCCCTCGCTCTACGCCGATCGCACCATCATCATCGCCTACGCACGCCTCGCCGTCCCATAACCTATCCTTGGTCGGGGAACCGCCGTAGCCATCACCACCATCGTCCGGAGCCTCGTCGTGCGCCGTCTTCTTCAACTCCGGCAGCCTGCCCCTGTTCTTCTCCGGTGAGTCGCCTTGCACCGTCCGATCCCCATCCAATGGCCAGTATTAGATCTTGCTTTGTTTTTTTCCCGAACCGGTATGCACTAATTTGCGGATGTCCGCCGTTTAGACAGAACAACGAACAACTTCCAGCCAATCAGCATGCGACACATGGCACATCCACAGCCGCAACAGTTCTTCGACAAACACAGTTTTGGCACAATTTATTTTTGACAAATTCTATATCAAATGTTCAATTAGGTATATCTTTTAACCTATAACTCCAAATTCACCGATTCTTTTTCCTATGTACTCGTAGAGACCAGGAGAATACTGTAGAACCAAAGTCTAATATGTTTTCACTATTCGAATTTGAATTTGTTTAAATTTGAATTCAAACTTTCGGAGGCCATATCTTTTAAACCGTAGGTCCAATTTCGTTGATTCTTTTTGCATTGTGATCCTACTAGCATGTATATATTATTTACCTACTGATATGTTTTGTTAGTTGAGTTTTATTTGAATTCTTTGTTGTTTACTTTATTGTGAGCTATGTGAGTACGGTTTATTTATCGGTGCCTTCGTTATTGTATAGATTGTCCAGAGTGTCAAGCGAATCAGAATTAAGCGTTAGAGTACTTCAACACCATTCCAGGCAAGTTTGCACTTTTGATTTTGCTCATCCTATATTCTTCTATGCAAGTGTGGTTTTATGCTATGATAAATGTTTGTCTTGATATGTGTATCTCGTGTTGCCATGTTTTGGTGTTGATTGTGTTATGTGGTGATGTGATCAACTTGCTATGGTAGACGCGGGCATGTGTCGAGTGATCCCTGAAAGTGGTGAGTGTTTATAGCCGTAGGCTCGGGATTATTAACCAGGTGAATGCGTCACTGGCAGAGCGCTCTATTGTCCCTATAGAATGCACCATTGACAGAGCGCACTTGAGGCGAGGTATAGTTTTCGGAACATAAATCAGGTGGATGTGTCCTTGGCGGAGCGCTCTATTGTTCCTAGAGAATGAGCCACTGACAGAGCGCACTTGAGAGATACTTCTGAAGTTCTTTTCATGTTTATTAGAATCTTTGGGTTATCTTGGGCGAGTATATTAGAGTCGGTTACGAGCTCATTTAGTGGAGGTAGGTGAAGACTTTCTTCTCCAAATTGACTGTTTTGTTGTCATACTTTACTTGTGGATGTAGGTTTGCTATATCATATTGTGTGATTTGCCAATACATTAAGTGTATTGACCCTTCGTGGCTGCAACTTATCATGTTGTAGGTTTTTCAGATGATCATTGAGATACAGTAGGGTCGCGAGTCCTCACTCAACATTTTCTCCAGTGGGCACTGATGGACTCATAGTTTACTTATGCTACATTTCCGATGTTATTGAATAAAGTTAGCTATGTGCTACTCAGTTTGTAATACTTTGTATATTCTGTATCATACGTTATAGTAAATGATGCACTTGTTATTTGATATTCATATGTACTGTGTGTGCTAGCGAGTCGATCCAGGGACTAGCATGGTAAGCATAGAGACATCGAATCTTATCAGATCACTAGTAGAAAACAGGGCTTTGGTCCAAGCCGGTCCAGCCCATTAGCCCCGGTTCAATCTAGAACCGGGTCCAATGGGGGCACTGGACTCGGTTCGTGAGCCTAGGGGGCCGGCCGGGCCACGTTGGCCATTGGTCCCGGTTCGTCTGGACCTTTTGGTCCCGGTTGGTGCGACGAACCGGGACCAATGGGTAGTTCCATTTCCAGTGTATCTAGGGTAGTTCCATTTCCAGTGACCATATACATTGCAGTAGAAGCACTCAGTCTCAAGCTTAGGTCCAGACTTGGGCTTCTTCACTTGAGCATCAACTTGCTTGCCATTTTTCTTGAAGTCCCCCTTCTATCCCTTTGCCCTTTTCTTGAAACTAGTGGTCTTGTTAACCATCAACACTTCATATTCTTTCTTGATTTCTACCTTTGTTGATTTCAGCATCACGAAGAGCTCGGGGATCGTTTTCGTCATCCCTTGCATATTGTAGTTCATCATGAAGTTCTAGTAACTTGGTGATAGTGACTAGAGAACTCTGTCAATCACTATTTTATATGGAAGATTAACTCCCACTTGATTCAAGCGATTGTAGTACTCAGACATTCTGAGCACATGCTCATTGGTTGAGCTATTCTCCTCCATCTTGTAGGCAAAGTACTTGTCAGAGGTCTTATACCTCTTGACATGGGCATGAGTCTGAAATACTATTTTCAACTCTTGGAACATCTCATATGCTCCGTGGCGTTCAAAACGTTTTTGAAGTCCGGGTTATAAGCCCTAAAGCATGGCACACTAAACTATCAAGTAGTCATCATACCGAGCTTGTCAAATGTTCATAACATCTACATATGCTCCTGCAATAGGTTTGTTTCCTAGCAGAGCATTAAGGACATAATACTTCTGTGTAGCAATGAGGATAATCCTCAGATCACGGACCTAGTCTGCATCATTGCTACTGACATCTTTCAACTTAGTTTTCTCTAGGAACATATCAAAAAAACACAGGGGAGCTATAACGCGAGCTATTGATTTACAACATAATCTGCAAATACTATCAGGACTAAGTTCATGATAAATTAAAGTTCAATTAATCATATTACTAAAGAACTCCCACTTGGATAGACATCCCTCTAGTCATCTAAATGATCACGTGATCCAAACACTAGTAGATAAAGGGAGATCAGACCCGGTTTGTTAGGGCCTTTAGCCCCGGTTCTTGAACCGCGACAAAAGTGTCGGTACTAATGCCCTGACCCTTTAGTCCCGGTTCGATCCAGAACCGGGGCAGATGGGTGTCCACGTGGCCTGTGCGCCGAGCCCAGGCAGGAGGGGCTTTGGTCCCGGTTGGTGGCTCCAACCGGGACCAAAAGGCATCCACGCATCAGCATTTCTGTGGCTGTGGTTTTTGTTTTTTTTTGAAAGGGGAGGGGGGGTTGGAGGTTTTGGGGGGTTAATTTAGGTGTTTCATATTGTGTTAGCTAGCTAATTAATAGAGAGAAGTGTCCTCTCTTATGTCCCTGCTTGGTCGACGCTACGTACTACACATACGTATAGAGAGGACTAGGCACGCTAGCTAGCTAGCTAGCTAGTAAGCAAACGAAGGAAACAGAAGATCGTATAATCAACATATATATATATATATATATATATATATATATATATATATATATATATATAAATATATATATGCATACAGAGAGAAGTAATATCGACCACCTCTCCTTCTCCGAGAGCTTGGTCGAACAACAAGTTCTTGTATATCTATCCGACACTACCGGGTACATATATACAATAATTATCTCTTACAAATATAATCTCCTATACGATGGACGCATGGTCCACATAGTATTCTCCGTCTGGCGTGATCACGTGTTAAAGGAAGAATGCCGCCAATTCCTCTTGAATTGCTCGCAGACGATCTGGTGTTAGGAGTTCATCCCGCATTCGAAACATCTAATTTGAAGAAGGGGGTCAATACATGAAATGATGCTATAAAATTGTGAATATTATTAATTAATTGCTTACGCACTTCAAATGATGGTAATGAAATAAAATTGTGAATATTATTAATTGCGTACGCACTTCAAATTGTGCTTCAGAGTAGCCCCGCTCACAGGTCGTGTGGCGGATGGACTCGCAAATGTAGTATCCACAGTAATCATTCCCGGGTTCCTGCCACAACCACTTTACAAGAAATAGAGGTCAATCAAACTGATAAGCAAGAATGCCAAATGGTATTGATGAAACTAGCGCTTGAATCAAGATATAGGAGATGCGCGGAACATGCTACTATATAGTACTTACTTTCGGGTGTCTAAATTCTAGCTTCTTCGGCAGTCCCGGAGCTTTTTTGGTGAATTTTCTCCTAACCCTGCCAGACAAAGAAAACAATTACTTGATATCAGAAATGAACAAAGTTGCTGATATGCATGGTGGATAATATTGATCGATTTAACTTACCTGTCGAGCATTTGAGTCATGTCCGCATACTCCTCGGGATCTTTACGTTTAGAGTCCAAGACAATTACTACTCCCTTCTCAAGCTTAATCTCTAAGAGAATATAGTGGAAAGCTGCGCACGCATGCATGAACTCATCAATTACATTACTATAACCTTGACTGATATATAAGGGAAACCAAATATGCACAAGACAGTAACACTCACTTGATGTTGTAAGGAAAGAGTACTATATCTTTGTTTTCATTTACCACCAACGATCGTAGCAAGTTGGTCTCGGTATCTGAGGGACGCCATTTAACCTCGGTTGCATCTATGAGGTATGTGTTAATGAACCCAATATCACCTACTTGTCTTTTCTTCAATTCGACGATCTTCAATCTGCATAATATAGTGAGGATAATTATAAATACATGCAATGAAAGAGATCAGCTATATAGAGAGACTTAATGACAGAAGTAGTACTACTTACAGACAGTAGCAGGTGACCATTGCTTTATCGAGGGCCAATTGATTGAAAAACTGATAGAACTCCTCAAATGGAATAGGCAACAGTTCAATTCCAACGAGGTCATGCTCCGGTTTAACTCTCACATACAAGCTATCCCTCCCCCCAGACTCTCTGGAGATTTTCAAGTACCAATCATGCAATCTTCGCATATTCGTTGATAGAGATCTTTCATTTTTGACGAGAGGCTTCACGTACTCGTATCTTTGTATCTGCACGTCCAAGAAATCATATTGTACATCGTCGGACAGGTAATCTCCAAGATTGCTATAACCGGGCACCATCCTCGGATCATTAGCGACCATGTCGCTAGACACCTTGAGCGGGGGGCACGATTGGTCCGCTTGTTCGCCGAGCTGGGCAATTTGTTTCCCAGCTCGTCCTTTTGCTAACCTTTGATCACTTTTAGTACTTCCCGACCGCTTCGCTACTTGAAATGACTTTTCAATCATGCGGTCATAGTTGTCCTTCAGCTTACTTTTCGCTGGTTGCTTCAGGGCAACACGAGTATGCTTTGCTTTCACCGGATCTATCTTCTCCTCCGGAGGTGGATGTCTCTGTGCTTTCAACCCTTCAAGCCAGTCCTTCACTTCGCCTTGAGTGATCTTCGTGTTTTCCTCGTCGGACCTCTCGTATGGTAACTTCTCTAGAGGCGTGAGAGAAGGACCGAATCTGCATCGCCTCCCGCCTCTGGCTGTACTGCTAGACGTCGCCAGACCAGACGAAGCGGCTGTCTTCTTTCCTTGCTTACGCGCCGGAGCAGGAGCAGCCGGAGCGGCGGCAGGTCTCTTCCGCCCTTGCTGACTAGGCGGAGAAGGAGGAGCAGGCTGGCTGCTCGGGCGCGCCGGCGCAGGTGGAGAAGGAGGAGGCTGGCTGCTCGGGCGCGCTGGCGCAGGCGAAGGAGGCGGATTGCCGCCACGCGCCGGAGAAGGAACCGGAGTGCCCTGATCGTCACTCGCCGGAGGAGGAGGCGGTGGAGGAGACGGTGGAGGAGGCGGAGTGCCCTGACTCGTCGGAGGAGGAGGAGGAGGAGGAGGCGGAGGCATCCAGTTGAGAATGTTGATGAGGTCCTTCCGCCATAGGCATGGAGTCTTCAGTGAAGAACCCAGCCGAGTCTCCCCTTCACCGGTAGGGTGGTCAAGCTGGAGCTCCTCAAATCCCTCCGTAATTTCATCCACCATCACCCTAGCATATCCTTCTGGAATCGGCCGGCAATGAAAAGTGTCACCGGGTCCAGTAGGAAAAACAGAGCCAGCAGCCGCCTTGACCTTCAGATTTATCCACTGCGTCATAAGGTGGCAATTTTGTACCTCCGTGATAGCATCCACGGGATACCTGGCAGTAGCCGTCAAGACATGCTCTGGCTGAAGCAGCTCGGTGGAAGCCACGCCGCTTCTCCGCTGAGATGGCGGGGTAGCTTCGGGGGAAGCTTCGGCAATTCTTTTGTCCCGATTTGCTTCCCGTTCCTCTATCGCTTGTATTCTGGCCCGCAGCGCCTGCAGTTCGGTCTGCTGCATTTTCTTCCTCCTCTCGTGGCATTTGTAGCTGCCTGCGTCCGGAAACCCATCACTCCACGGAAGGGAGCCTGGCGTGCCTCGTGTCCGTCCAGGGTGCTCAGGATTCCCGAGGGCCATTGTCAGCTCGTCGTTCTCTCTGTCGGGGAAGAACGTCCCTTCATGCGCTAATTTGATATAGTGTCGAAGCTTCCTGAGTGGTATTTCCAATTGCTTGTCCGTCCAAATGCACCTCCCTGATACAGGGTCCAAGGTTCCGCCAGCCCCGAAGAACCAAGTCCCGCAACGGTCTGGCCATTGCATTGTCTCTGGTTCGATCCCTTTCTCAAGCAGATCATTCTCAGCCTTGGCCCACTTAGGCCGGGCTCTGAGGTAGCCACCTGACCCCGTGTGATGGTGATGCTTCTTCTTCGCAGCATTTATCTGGTTTGTCGCCGACATCTTCTTACTCTTTTCCGATGTCTTATAGGCCACAAATGTGGGCTAGTCATCTTTGATCTTCTCATATATGCCCACGAATTCTAGAGTCTCTTTAGCGCGGACAAACTTATTCAGTTTTTTCTTCCATGCCCTGAATTGGTCTGCCATCTTCGAAAGAGCAGCAGACTTGATTAATTCCTCTTTAACTGGATTCGCCGGATCATCCTCTGGCGGTAGGATGAAATTTGACTTCAGCTCAGTCCAAAGATCTTCTTTCTGCATATCAGTGACATAAGACACCTGAGCATCTTTTGCAGCCGGCTTTAACCATTGATGGATGCTGATCGGGATCTTGTCCCTAACCAGAACCCCGCACTGATTAACAAATGCGTTCTTTGTCCGGATGGGTTCAATCGGCTCGCCGGAGCGCGAGATTTCTGAGATCTCAAACTTTTCATCCGGCCTCAACTTTTTCTTCGCGCCTCGTCTCTTTACCGAAGATTTGCTCGATCCGGAGGGCTAGAAAAAGGAACAAAGACGAGAGTTAATGAATGCATCAATTAACTAGTCAGCACAGGCTTAACTAACATATATACCTCCTGGCCGGACTCGGTTCGGTCATCGGAGCCAGCATCACGGTCTCCTTCTTGCACCGGCATTGGGTCACCGGAGCCGTCCTCACGGTCTACTTCTTTCATGTGCATTGGGTCACCGGAGCCATCAATATCATAGCCTAGATCTTCCAGCTGCAGCTCTCTTTCCACCAGCTCATTGGTGTAGTTGAGAAACGACAAGACGGCATCTTGTCCGTCTGCAATTATGTCCATCAACATCGCTTCTTGTGCTAGGTCTCGGGTGTTGTCGTCCATAGTTTCTACAAATATTTACAACATGCCAATTATTATTCAAACATGACAGATTGATATATTAATGGCAAACGTAGAACTAGCTTCGACCCTCGACCCCTGGACGACCCTCGACTGCTCGGCGATCCACAACCCTAGACCCCCTCATGTCACATTTTTGTCTAGTGTCAAAGGATTCAACAAAACCAATACTTCTTCATTAGGCGAAAGTAACAGTCGCATGATGGTACGAAGCTCTCCAAAGTTATTTTGGAACGGAGTCCCAGATAGGATAATTCGTAACAAAAGACGGATTATCCTATCAGGAACTCCGTTCCAAAACAACTTTGCATAACTTCGTACCAACATGCCCCGGTTACTTCTGGCAAATGATGAAGTCATGGATTTCTTCAATACTTTGACACTAGCTAGGCAA
>LR738711.1:70675352-70818869 GCA_902687465.1 Secale cereale
ACCCTCGGTCCCTCGACGACCCTCGACCCCCCCCCCCCTAATGTCGAAGTTATCGGGGAGGGTGTATATCGACAACGACATATCCGATTAAAAAATAGGAAGAAGAAGAAAAAAGGAACCGCTAGAGGAGAAGATCGAAGAAAAAGAAGAAAAAAAAGAGGAGAAGAAGAAAGGAATAGAGGAGAAGAAGAAAGGAGCTCTTCTTCTCCTCTATTCCTTTCTTCTTCTCCTCTTTTTTTTCTTCTTTTTTCTTCTTCTTATTTATTTCTCCTCTTCTTCCTCTCCTCTTCTTCTTTCTTTCCTCTTTCTTATTTTCTTCTTTCCTATCCTTCTTTTTCTAAATTTGTAACTTTTGCATATATAAAACTTTCTATATATATTTAGCATATATAAACAAAAAATTATATAGCCACATACACATATACATCACATACACATCACATACATCAACTATACATCACAATTGTAACTATCTATATATAAACAAAAAACATTCTATGAAAAAAACATTTTTAACATATATATTTAGCAAATTCCTAAGAAAAATAAAAAAAAATATATACACATACAAAATATATATACAACAACTATATACACATAAACATATACTGCAACTATACATCACATACAGCAAGTATATACAAATATATGAAACATATACACATATACACATATACACATATACACATATATATACACATACAAAATATATATACACATACAAAAAAAATCTCCTCACATCGCGACGGCACGGGGCGGGGCGACGGCGCTGGGCGGGGCGGCGCGACGGCGCGGGGCGGGGCGACGGCGCGACGGCGACGGGGCGGCGTCGGGGGCGACTGGGCGACGGCACGGGGCGGGGCGACGGCGACGGGGCGACGGCCGGGGCGACGGCGAGCTCGATGTGAGGAGGCGTCGGGGGCGGGGAACGAGAAACTGAACGAAATTTTCGCAAGTGTAGCTTATATAGGAGTATTAGTCCCGGTTCGTGGCACAAACCGGGACTAATACCCCCCTTTAGTCCCGGTTGGTGCCACCAACCGGGACTAAAGGTCCCTTTTCAGCAGCCCAAAGGGCGGGAAGGAGGGGCCTTTGGTCCCGGTTGGTGGCACCAACCGGGACTAAAGGGGGGTATTAGTCCCGTTTTGTGCCACCAACCGGGACTAATACGCCCCTTTAGTCCCGGTTGTTGCCACCAACCGGG
Source organism: Secale cereale (assembly GCA_902687465.1). Classification (NCBI taxonomy): domain Eukaryota; kingdom Viridiplantae; phylum Streptophyta; class Magnoliopsida; order Poales; family Poaceae; genus Secale; species Secale cereale. The sequence continues at coordinate 70,676,557 of LR738711.1, forward strand.
ACCAATGGCCTTGCGCTGGCGCTGTGGTGGGAGTTTAGTCCCACCTCGCTAGTTGAGAGCGGCCAGCACCTGTTTATAAGCTGCGCTGCCTCTTTCCTCTCGAACTCCTCTGAAATGCAGGCTTACGGGCCTAATTGGACACTGCAATGCCTGCGGGCCTACTGGGCCTGCTGCGGGCCTAAATCCTGGCCCATGGTTGGGTTTCTAGTCGTATTCAGGCCGTGCTGGCCCAGTAGGTGGCATTTTTTTTCTTTTTTTCTATTTATTTTTTCATTTCTACTTAGAACTAAATACTTATAGTTTTTTAGTGATTTCTTTTTTCTTTTAGGTCACAAAAATTATAAACTTTCTTTGTTTTCTTTGTTGCTTTATTTATTTTATTTTGTTTCTACTTACAACAAAATACTTATTGTTGCTATTTTTATTTTTTTGTAAGTTTTTTTGTTTTGTTTTATGCATTATTTATTTTCTTTTGTTTTTGGCTTTATTTTTTAATTCTTTCTGGTAAAACCAATTACAAACTTTCTGTTAGTGCAAGTAGTATTCAAATTTGAATAGTTTAAATTTGAAATTATTTGTTTTCTTTGTTGCTTTATTTATTTTATTTTGTTTCTACTTACAATGAAATACTTATTGTTGCTATTTTTATTTTTTTGCAAGTTTTTTTTGTTTTCTGCATTGTTTATTTTCTTTTGTTTTTTGCTTTATTTTTTAATTCTTTCTGATAAAACCAATTACAAACTTTCTGTTAGTTCAAGTAGTATTGAAATTTGAATAGTACAAACGGACAATGGTATCATACTCGTCTGTTACAAAGTTGGCATGGTATCATCATAATAGTTGCGGAAAAAAGTCTTCACTTTTTCTTCGCTTGTGTCATTTGCTTATTGCGCCGTAACCATGGATAATCTTCATCGTTTATCAGGATGCTTGGGTCAGCCTTGACTTTGAAGGGAGGAATTTCATGAAACTTTTCATAATCTTCGGATATGTCTGTCTTGCCCTCCACTCCCAGGATGTCCCTTTTTCCTGAAAGAACTATGTGGCGCTTTGGCTCATCGTATGATGTATTCGCTTCCTTATCTTTTCTTTTTCTCGGTCTGGTAGACATGTCCTTCACATAGATAACCTGTAAAACATCATTGGCTAGGACGAACGGTTCGTCAGTGTATCCAAGATTTTTCAGATCCACTGTTGTCATTCCGTACTGTGGGTCTACCTGTACCCCGCCTCCTGACAGATTGACCCATTTGCACTTAAACAAAGGGACCTTAAAATCATGTCCGTAGTCAAGTTCCCATATGTCCACTATGTAACCATAATATGTGTCCTTTCCCCTCTCGGTTGTTGCATCAAAGCGGACACCGCTGTTTTGGTTGGTGCTCTTTTGATCTTGGACAATCGTGTAAAATGTATTCCCATTTATCTCGTATCCTTTGTAAATCAATACAGTCGAAGATGGTCCCCTGGACAACAAGTACAACTCATCACAAACAGTGTTGTCACCTCTGAGACGTGTTTCCAACCAACTGCTGAAAGTCCTGATGTGTTCACATGTAATCCAGTCGTCGCACTGCTCCGGGTGTTTGGAGCGCAGACTGTTCTTGTGTTCATCGACATACGGGGTCACCAATGTAGAGTTCTGTAGAACTGTGTAGTGTGCTTGAGACCAAGAATATCCGTCCCTGCATATTGTTGAGTCCCTTCCAAGCGTGCCTTTTCCAGTCAGTCTCCCCTCATACCGCGATTTAGGGAGACCTATCTTATTAAGGCCATGAATGAAGTCAACACAAAACCCGATGACATCCTCTGTTTGATGGCCCATGGAGATGCTTCCTTCTGGCCTGGCGCGGTTACAGACATATTTCTTTAGGACTCCCATGAACCTCTCAAAGGGGAACATATTGTGTAGAAATACGGGCCCCAGAATGACAATCTCGTCGACTAGATGAACTAGGACGTGTGTCATGATATTGAAGAAGGATGGTGGGAACACAAGCTCGAAACTGACAAGACATTGCACCACATCACTCCTTAGCCTTGGTACGATTTCTAGATCGATCACCTTCTGAGAGATTGCATTGAGGAATGCACATAGCTTCACAATGGCTAATCGGACGTTTTCCGGTAGAAGCCCCCTCAACGCAACCGGAAGCAGTTGCGTCATAATCACATGGCAGTCATGAGACTTTAGGTTCTGGAACTTTTTCTCTGCCATATTTATTATTCCCTTTATATTCGACGAGAAGCCAGTCCGGACCTTCATACTGAGCAGGCATTCAAAGAAGATTTCTTTCTCTTCTTTCGTAAGAGCATAGCTGGCACACCTTCATACTACAGAGGGATGCCGTCTTTTTCGTGCAAACGTTGCAGGTCCTCCTGTGCCTCAGCTGTATCTTTTGTCTTTCCATACACGCCCAAGAAGCCTAGCAGGTTCATGCAAAGGTTCTTCGTCACGTGCATCACATTGATTGAAGAGCGGACCTCTAGGTCTTTCCAGTAGGGTAGGTCCCAAAATATAGATTTCTTCTTCCACATGGGTGCGTATCCCTCAGCGTCATTCGGAACAGCTAGTGCGCCGGGGCCCTTTCCAAAGATTACGTGTAAATCATTGACCATAGCAAGTACGTGATCACCACTACGCATGGCGGGCTTCTTCCGGTGATCTGCCTCGCCTTTGAAATGCTTGCCTTTCTTTCGACATTGATGGTTGGTCGGAAGAAATCGACGATGGCCCAGGTACACATTCTTCCTGCATTTGTCCAGGTATATACTTTCAGTGTCATCTAAACAGTGCGTGCATGCGTGGTATCCTTTGTTTGTCTGTCCTGAAAGGTTACTGAGAGCGGGCCAATCGTTGATGGTCACGAATGATGGCTTCTCGCCCCTCGTTGGTTACCCCAAGTGGAAGGTTGAGATGTAGCGTAGCGGCAAATTTCCCTTGGCAAAGATACCAAGGATCGAATCCCGTGAGACTCCGAGGGTCGACAAGTAGGTGTCAACGGCGCCAGAAACTTAGCGGTTGACGGGACCTGCACACAGATACAGATAACTTTGCTCCCAATGAGTACAGAGAGGTTGTCAATCCCTCCGGCCTTGTTGTTTACAAAGGATCAAACACAAGAGATAATAATGATAGCTATGACTGCAACTAGGAAATAAAAACAGGAAGTAAATAGAAGGTGTGATCAGCGGTGGTAATACGGACCGGGGTCCCATGATGTTCACTAGTGATGTCTCTCTCCCAAAAGACGATAAAACAGCAAAGCGAGGTAAACAAATTACAGCTGGGCAATTGACAGGATTATGTGCGCAAACCAATGCTAACTATGCTGCAAAGAAAGGTAGAGGCTCAAAAGCATGGGCGGTACGCCAAGGCAAGTAGACCGAAATCCATCTGCATCTACTACTAATCATCCACCTTGAGATATCTATCCAGAACATCTCGCTGGTATTAAGTTGCGAATCCCACCCAAAGTGTAAACTCAAAGCAACAGACAATTGTATTAAAAGAACTTTGCGTAAAGTAAACAATCCTTGCACCCGCAAGTACAAGCACCGTTGTTTTCTCCCTTGTGGCAATAGCACATCCCCTAGACTCATGTTTCTGTCACTCAAGCTAGTCATCAGGGGGCATGAACCCACAATCAAGCATAACGCTCCCTCTTGGAGTTACTACCTACTACTTGGCCAAAGCAATAAATAGCAACGGAGAACATGCAAGAATTACTCAAGAACAAAGATATAAAAGAGGTGAATCAAATATATTACTCAAACACAATCTGAACATAGTCTCATAATCCATCAGATCCCAGCAAACTCAGCAAAGCAACAGCAGAAAGATTACATATGTGCCTCGATCATGTAGGGCAGCTCACGAGGTCTAAACCATGAAGAGCAAAGAGGGGAGGAGAACATCACATAGCTACTGATCATGGACCCATGGTCCAAGGTGGACTACTCACGACTCATCCGGGAAGCGTCCATGGTGGTGGAGTAGCTCCCGGTGGTGGTTCTCCCCTCCGGCAGGGTGCCGGGAAGAGTTCTGCTGATGCTCCCGATCTTGGAAGCGCTGCGGCGGCGGAACAGAGGCGAGATCGCGAAAAAGGGTTCTGTCCTCGAGGGTTTCGGGACGAGAGGGATATATATGCGAAGGGGGGCAGCCAGAGGCGGAGCAAGGGCCCCAGGCGCCCCCCTAGCGCGGCCAGGGGTGGGGCCGCGCCAGGTGGCCGCCTGGGCCTCCCCTGGCTCCCCTCTGGCCCATATTTGGTTCTTCGCGAAGCTTCCTGTACGCTGATTTTTCCTGGAATTTTTGGAGCACTTTTAATATGGGGGAAACCTGAAATAGAAAAACAGCAGAAAACAGGAACTGGCACTATGGTGCACTGAGTTAATAAGTTAGTCCAAATATGATCAAAAGTGTATGGAAGTGCATCAATATCATAGCAATATCACACAAAAGAAGCATGGAGCAAGCAGAAATTATAGATACGTTTTGGACGTATCAACATCCCCAAGCTTAATTCCTGCTCGTCCTCGAGTAGGTAAATGATAACAAGCATAATTTCTGTGGTGACATGCTACCAACCATATAAGAACTTTTTAAGTAAAGCAATCAAGGCATGTAATTCAATTCAAGTCATAACAAGCAAGAGTCTATATTAGCATTGTAACAAGCAACATAAGAATATAAAGGTGCAAGAGCTCTCGCTGTCCGTGACTCGAATGTCTCCAAATGGTGTTTGCGTGCAAGAAAGGGGATAGGGATATACGAGAGAGTAAAACATAATTTTTGTATTGTTGAGAACTTAATCTACTAAAGTTTCACACTTTGTCTTCTTTGGAATCTTATCTTGACTCATCCCCAGACCACTAGCCAGGTACAAGTCAAAATGATCCACTCCCTTTCGATATTTTGAGCACTCATGCAATGGATGAGCGTAAGCAAGAAAGTTGACACTTAGGATGGCAAAGAGAGAAAAATGATGAAGGGGGAAGACAAAAAAGGTGTGAAAGGCTCACATCAATGAGGACAATCATAGGCGAGAGAAAGCCAAATGATAGATATGATGTGAGGAGTAGGGATTGCCATGCAACGGATGCACATATGAGCTAAGGTAAGCTCTCCAATGGAACTAGTGGGGGTGCATCCAACTTGCTCGCTCAAGAAGACCTAGAGCTCTTTTGAGGAGGCTCATCATTGGAATATACAAGCCAAGTTCTATAGTGTGAAGGTCCCCACATAGCTATATGCATGAATGATAATCTCTATGGAGTACAAGGTATAAGATGGAGTACGAGTGTGGATCTCTCAAAAGGAATAGTAGTGTGCCCCCTTCTCTCTTTTTATTTCTTTTTCTCTTTTTTTCTTTTTTTTCTTTTTTTGTGGCCTCAATGGCCCTTTCTATTTAACTCTCATTTGTCCTCTTTGGGATCTTTTCCTCACTTTAGGGGCAACACTCTATATATTACAAGAAGTATAGAAGATCTTTCACACTTTACAAAACTACTCAACATAAAGAAGATGAAACTATCATGATGTATGCAAATGTATGCCTCTGCCAGTGTAGCAGGATATGCAATGATACTAGCGCGTCATGTAGCAATGATTAGGGCAAGGCCCAACTAGCATGCGGCTCATCGATCAAGCAAAAGCATGTATGACATGAAGATCAAGTCATGAGAAGATGGATGTTGCATGGCAATGTATCTCGGAAAGGCTATGGAAATGCCTTGATAGGTAGGTATGGTGGCTGTTTTGAGGAAGGATATAATGAGGCTTATGATGACAGAGCGTATCGTGCCAAGGATTTGGATGCACCGGCGAAGTATGCACCAACTCTCGAGGTGAGAAAGGGCAATGCACGGTACCGAAGAGGCTAGAAAAATATGGCTAGGTGGAAGTGTCAACTTTCGAATACTCACATTAGTCCGAAGAACTCATGCACTTATTATCGGTAACTCTCAATCTAATTAGGAGGTTCGCAAAGAGACAAGTACCCCGAGGAGGAGTGTATGGGGGTTTGGTTATCCTTGCGCATCCTCGACTCATGGTACGTGAGTGTACTCTAATATTCGATCCCTCCAAAGATTAGTGATCCATCTAGTAGCTAAAGTTCTCAACTATTTTGTAGGTTTTCGAAAATAAACACGGATTGCCCAAAATACGACATCTATGTCGGGACCCCGATCCTAAGTCACACAGGTCTAGCCTGTAACACACCATATCACTTTGCGGCCTCACGCACGGTATCCCACGGGTGCCACCTTACCTGGCCCGGGACCGTTTGCGCATTTTGGCACACGTATATGATAGTGTCGCTAGCATCCATATGACAGAGAACCCGGGCCGACATGACCAGTTATAAACCAAAAGTGGCACTAAATTACAGAGACAGGCATACATGACCCAGCAACGAACGTGTCGGTCATCAACGTATGAACCCAAGTCATAGCAAGCAACAATGACTTAAAGGAACAACGCGTGACATTTCCCCTAAGGGACAGACACAGGAACGAAGAAGGACACATGCCGGCTAGCCTAAGTGTTCCGGAGCAGTAGCAAGCTACGAAGGCTCAGTGGAAGCACTAGGAGACATTTCCCTGTAAGATAGGCTACCAAGGGTAAACAACTAGGTGTCGGATCCCACACATAGCAATACACATTACACGTACGCATAACATGCAAGTATGTGTTGTACAACATGGCATCACAACATAACTCAACAACTCATATAGATAAAGGCCCAGAAGAGCCATCATAGCATTTATTACAATCAGAGGTCACATGACCCAACATACAGAGCATACAGGCAACGGAAGCATAACATGTCTGGGTACAGACAACTACAAATGAAAAAGGCTGGGAAGCCTGACTATCTACAAGACCCTCCCAAGGGCACAAGACCGTAGCTGAGGTAACAAGCTAAACGTCGAAGTCCACGCGGAACCACTAGCGAGACTGTTGTCTCTCTGCAAAAACATAAATTAAGCAAACGTGAGTACAAAGGTACTCAGCAAGACTTACATCAGAACTAGCTACATATGCATCAGTATCAATAAAGGGGTGGTGGAGTTTGACTGCAGCAAGCCAGCTTGACTCGGTGGCTATCCTAAACTACGACTGCAAGTAACTCTTTTGAGGTGGCGCACACAAGTCCACATATTCACCAATCAATACACCACTATGGATCCGCTCCCGTCTCCCTACGAGAAGGCCATCCATAGTACTCACACTTGTCTTGAGTATTTTAGAGTATCCACTTTCGATTGTCTATGTACCACGTAAGCATCCAGAAAGTCCATAACCGCGGACCCGGCTATTCGAATAGATCATGTTAACCCTGCAGGGGTGTACTTCTTCACACACGCTCTCGCCACTTACCGCCATGTACACGTCGTGTATCTCGGCAACCTTCAAGCGGAAGCCTGGCGAGGGTGTCGGCCACGACCTGACTAACCACACAAGTCTCTCGTCCAGGTTTATCACCTATTCGGGTTCCATCCGTGGGGAGATCCGGTCGGGGTGTCGCTCACGACCCCAAATGATGTGCGCAGGGTTCCCAAGCCCACCTCGACGGATGGATCTATGCTTGGTACACCGTGCCACGGTGCCTAGTCTGCCCCAAGCCCACATGTACCGTGTGCCACTTGGTAGACTACTAACACTACCTACAAACACCAGAAACTAGTTGCAACTCCTGGACAGAGATCATGTTGATTAATAAGTCGAGAGGGGTCGAGTTACCGGAACCCAATGTGTGGTAGTAGCTAGTCATTGGACAACTTACACAGAACTCAGTTCTTAAGGACGGTTCCAGTGAGGCAACCCACCATGTACTCCTACATGGCCTCTCACCGCTACCTTTACCAAATCGTGTTCACACACTTAGCTCTCAACAGTAGGGCATGTTCACCACATTCCAATTCATCCCCGATGAATCAGACCTGACACAACTCTAAGCAATAGCAGGCATAACCAGAAAGCATGAATGAGTAGGCACAACATGGCTCAAACAACTCCTACTCATGCTAGTGGGTTTCAACTATTTACTGTGGCAATGACAGGTCATGTAGAGGAAAGGGGTTCAGCTACCGCAGCAAAAAGCAGTTCAATCGTTGTTGTCCTAATGCAGTAAAGGAGAGCAAGAGCGAGAGAGTGGGATTGTATTGGAATGAACAAGGGGGTTCTTCTTGCCTGGCACTTCTGAAGATATTAATAGCTCTTCATCGGTGTCATCGAACTCATCGTCGGAACATCGTCTATTGAGAGGGGACAAAACCGACAAACAGAGAAAGAACACAATCAATGCAATGCAACAATATGATGCATGAATGTGACATGGCAATGTGATGTTTATTGAGCTAATGCAACTAGCAACACAATTAGATGAAGTTGGTTTGAACCAAAGGTTCAAATTCAAACTCCATATGTGATTATTCAAATGCCATTTATTCAAATTGTCCTAAACAGTGGTTGTAAGTCATTCAAACATGCATGAAAATGCCATAAACAGATTCCTTGGATTTTTCTGATCAATTTTCATATATAATTTATTTTCATCTGAGTTATAGATTATTTTCTGTGATTTTTAGAAGTTTTAGCTATTTTCTGAAATAAATAAATCATTTCTGATTTATTTAAAATTCCAGAAAACACTTATTGCGTCAGCATGACGTCACTGTGAGGTCAGAAGTCAACAGAGGCTGGTCCGGGTCAAACCTGACCAGTGGGCTCCACTGGTCAGTGACTGGGGCTGGTTAGTGTCAATGACATGTGGGCCCAGTCAACAGCCACGTCAGCTTGGTCAACTCTGGCACGTGGGGCCCGTTGGGTTAGTTTAAACTAAACAAAAGATAAACTAGGTTAATTAGGCAGTGGGGCCCGTATGTCAGTGGTCCTGGGGGGGTTAGTTAGAGTGTCATTAGTGGCTAATGAGTTGCCAAGTCAGCACTGCCGGCGTTTAGTCGCCGGCGACCCCATTCCGCGGCGGTGTCTCGCCGGAGAGGCTCGGGTTTCGTCCCACGGCGACCAAATCGAAGGCCGAGGCCATCTACGGAACGAGGAGACTCGTCCACGTCGAATGGTGCAAGTGGGAGGAGTTGGGGTGGAGCGGGCTCGCCGGAGTTGAGCTCGCGGCGGCGCCGGAGTTCGGGTGTTGAACGAAACGGCGCTACGGTGCACTAGGGGAGGAGCTAGTGGGTGCTGCATGCTCCTGGGAGCTCAGCGAACACAGTGACGCACTCAGCTGCGAGCTGGGGTGGCCCTGGCCGCGGTGGTGAAGAACCACGGCGGCGGTGAGCTCACGGGTCCGATGGTTTGGTGGCTACAGCATACAAACGAGGAAGAGAGGAGAGGGGAAACGACGAGATGCTCACAGCGGAGTTGAGGCGGAGCTCAGCAAGCTCAGGGAGGCATCAGGGTCAGCGTATGGTCGCCGACGATCTCGGCAGCCGAAGGAGGAAGAAGAGGTCGGGGACGATGCTATAGGGCTCCCGCGGTCGCATGAGTCGACGGAGAGGATGAGGGAGGCACGGCGGAGCTCAGGGACGCGTCGGAGAGGCGAGGGAGTGGCGGTGGACGCAGCTGCGGCGGCGGCGAGCTCACGGGCGCGTCGGCCAACGTTCGGGAGAGACGAGGGAGGGAGGAAGGGGGCGAGTGAGGGGTCAGCTCGATCCGGACGGCAGTGGGATGGTCATCCGCGGTGTCGACGTGGCTTGCGGCAAGCAGGAGGTGGAGGCTGGCGCGTGTGCCGTCGCCACGCACCTGCCTGTCCTCCTGGCAGGAGGTTGAAGACGCCCCTGCCCCTGGTGGGCTGGGCCATCTAGCTGGGCCGGTGGCTGTGGCAGGTAAGCGGTCCAGGTAGTTTCCTATCTCTCTCAGTTTTCTAATTTAGTTTCTGTTTTCTATTCTTTTCCCTTTGTTTTGATTTAATAAAAATGCCAGAACATATTCATAAATCATGAAACCAAGCATGGCTACTGTTTAGAATAAATCCAACAGTAAACCTTTTAGTTTATGATTATTTGAGCATTTAAAAAAAAAATTAAATGCCCAAATGCAAATAAGATATGATTTAATTCAAAAATCCAGAATGGTCCTAGAAATAAGTGCAACATTTTTGGCAGAGGTTTTCAATCAATCCAAAAATGATGAACTTTTCCAAGGGGCATTTTGGGTTCATTGAAAAGGATTTTAATTTGACCCTAGTTAAATTCATTTAGTGCTAGGGTTTGAACATCCCCATTTCAAATTCATTTAAACTTTAAACATGAAGACATGATGATCTGGCAAAGACCACAGGGTTGATCTAGGGATGTGACAACTCACCCCCACTAAACAAGAATCTCGTCCCGAGATTCAAGCGTAGGGTAAGAAATCAGAGGGGACACTAACTAACACAATCTTCATGATCCAAGTGCCCTTCATATGAATGTTGATTGCTTGCATCATGTTGATCCTGGCATCCTTGCTTTCGAGATCTTTGTCCAAGACAGTGATAATAGAAGAAACTCTACAGTAATCTATCTTGCCAAAGATCGAGCAACTCAGATCAACTCATGGAGTGAGACGTTGAAACAGCTCTTGAGGCGAGATACAAAACACACATCCAAAGGGATGGAGTGAAACAAACGATGAAGGTTCACTTGGTAGGCAATAATTCCACACCTAAGAAGATGGTGATCGAGGTCACCAGACGGGGCACCTTAGTGAAGGTGACTCGTAGAGTTATTCCCTTAAGTGGCAAAAAGAATTACTTTTGATATAGAGATCATTGAAACTCTCTATACCAGCCGGAGGCAAATCACATCCGATCGTTTGACGGAGTCCGAATGAATGACATTCTCGGGCCAAAAATGGATGATGTGGACTACCTTGTATAAGACAACACAAGGGATGATTTTTCTTATCATCGGAAATGGATGGAACCTATGGTAGGACCACATTTGAAGATAATCCTGAGCAGCAGTGGCTGAGAAAGGTAACCCATGGAAAATTGGCACATTGGCGGTGCAAGCTGGGAACAAAATGCAAATGCTGGGAATGATTCTAGTAACTGGGGTGAATCCCAACAGTAGAGAGTAAATCTACTCCTTGAGAGGTTATAGCATAACCAGGAACACTGGGAGCAATCCCGGTTAGTGCCAGTGATAACACCTAGTGCTTGTGCGTGCTCTCAAGAACTTGAGCATTCCCGTATTCATCAATGTTTTACCAATATCCGTGTCAAGGATCCTGGCAACACAACATGCTACCATGATGAATAATGATGGACGATGCAGATGCAAAGGAAGATAACGCTTTCTCAGATTTCACCTTAGCGGAGTCAAAGGGCAAAATCTGGATGATCGACCGAGAAACATTTAGCACTCCGCTTCTAATGTTCTCCTTGATGTGCTAGCGTTACCCATTTATTTAAATGGTTTTATACCTAGAACGTCAAGTAAAAGGTCGGACTTCAGGAGCACAAAAATCCATAAGGAACAACTAGGGAGTAAATCCTACGAAGTCCTTATAGGGAGGTGGCCAACTTCTTCAATCAAGATACTACATCAATAGATCTTCCGGCTGGGTGGGTTGGCCACGACATCCACTTTACCGGTAATCGAGAGACCAATATTATAGTTCTTGGAAAATGCTCCAACCATCATATCTGCCTGAGATTCAGTTCCGGTTGGGGTCAGGATATTCCAGACTCATCTAGTCTAAAAGGAAAAATGAGAGTTTGCAACACAATTCGACGAGACGACGTTGCGAGATTCTCGGGAATGAACTACGATAGCAAGCTCCAAAACATGAGCTGGTTCTGCTACAAACCAGTGAACACGTTGTCCAAGACAAGCATGACCATATAGCAGTCTTATGATAAAACACTACCCAGTTCTGGTTGGGAACCATCATCTAGGATATCGGAGTCCTTACATAAGTCATATGATTAGCTCTTATGATGGAACTTTTCTCCTTGAACAAATCAATCAGTGGCTTGGTGTGCTAGGGATACATATAGAGTGAAGGTTGCAAATCTCCAAACCACAGAATACTTCGCACGTATGCATGACTGACTTGGGATGATTCCACAGGAAGCAAAACAAACTTTCTCGAACTCACGGCAGCAACTTGCACCAAATGCACATGAATTAGGGAAAGTCTCTCCTCTCATCCAACATATAGCTCATGAACGGAACACGAAGGCCATGCTTGAGAAGTTTCCAATACTAACTTAAATGTTCAGCATGAATCGTGGTCAAGATAAACGATGTTGATGGGCTCAACAACGGGTCATCGAGATATCCATGAAGATGGAATTCCACAATTTATATGAACAAGGTGGTAGCATTGGTCAGACCAAGAGATATAATGAGGTATGCTCGAGGGACACCCACGAGTAAGACAACATTATGAATATCATTGGTTCTGATTTGATTTGATGATAGCCCATACTCAAATCAAAGTTTTGATATGACAATAGGTCCAACAACTGATCACAGGGACCAACTGATGAAGATGTCATCTATCTTCAACACCCGCAAACATACCCCTTGAGATGAACTAAGCTGGCAAACTTTTATCTTCCAACTCTCCAAGTTATTGTTTTAGCTTAACCAACCAGTTCAGGGTATCCAACACAGATTCTTGGAGAAGGGGTGGTTTATATGAAACCAACTTGATCACAAGCTCGACGCATTGGTCAGGGGACAACCCGGTGATACTTACGGGAAGATAGCCGGAAAATCACGAACCACCGATATGTTACTAAGCTCGCAAACAATCTTGCTTTTCAGGGCGAGATGATATGATCGCAAGAGTGAGGGATTTATGCAATCCTAACTCATTGATCAAAGAGTGCACCAGAAAAATGGACTAGGTAGCACGATCAATCTTAGAAATGGTGATTCAGTAACCAACACACTAAGAATGAAATTGTTGTCCTTTAACTACCAAGCAACGAGGTTGCTAGTAGTATTGATTTCACACATCACTATTAACTTGTCGGTATTCCGGTTACCATAACACGGAGACCGAGAAATAAACGATGATGGCGAGAAGTATCACCTTATCAAAAGTTCATAGGAGGTGGTGCAATTCTCATGACATTCTTGACATAAAGATGGTAATACTCCAGGATAGAACAGTTTAGAAGCTGGATTAACATTCTTCATCTGCGGAGTACAACTTCTTTGACCCAATCCTGGATATGGATAAGGTACTGGAGTTTGTTTCTCCTAGTCATTCTAGAATAGAATGGCATGACAGACCACAAGAGTAAAAGGCATCGATGAACACGAGTGCACAACTAATCCTGACTATCAACTGATAGACGAGGGTCATAATACAACTAAAAGGAGACAACTCAAGGAACATATAACTTCTGAGTTGTGGATGCATAGATTAACATGTCGAACGAGTTCAGCATATTTCTTCCGGATAACCCATGCAGAAAGTAGAATTGGCAGAGTCACATATGAATGGAGTACTACTCAAGAGCACTCTGGTTGTGATCTTTTGGTTTAGAAGAACTTCTGCCAAGGATGGTTCATGGTATTGGAAGAACGATAACCACAGACCTCGAGGACTATCACAAAGTTACTAATATCCTAAAGGGACGAGCAAATACTACCAACAAGAGGTAAGTGGAGTGAGTCTTGGGTTCAAGAACCCAGGAATAGAATGCCTACTAACTAAATGGCATCACGGGATGCTTTCGAGAATAATGGCCAGAATCATCACACTGGGAATATAAGCACTACTAGACTACTGGTGATACTCTAGACACCTAGGGTCATAATAATAGCTCCAACATATATGTCGAGGCAACGGAGTATCTCAACACACCGACTAGTGTGGTTAATCTGGCCTAAAAGGACATTCAGAACAGGGAGGAATGATTTGCAAATGCATCAGATTGTTTAGAGACCTGGGATGACTCGGACAGCATAACGGCTGTAAATGCTCGAAAATACTTTTGAGACTCATGCACAAAGATAGCATAACCACTCAACGTCATAATGTCAAGGTTTTGAGATCAACAATTGAACACATAGAAGTAGAATAAACTGAACTGAGAGTCGAATCCACAATTAACGTGATCCTGATAGACATAAGAGAAAGCCTAGTTCTTAATCCCCGTGGAATAGGAGAAGGTGACTCAGATCAGAAGGTCATGGGGTAAAGGAGTAAAAAGATCCTTACGTTCCCTTGCACAATCAATTCCCTTATTATAACTAAGAATTTCTAGACACGACTTCGACCAGTTTGGCTTACTAATCCTACAGGCAGTCAGGCTCTGATACCAAAGTTGTCGGGACCCCGATCCTAAGTCACACAGGTCTAGCCTGTAACACACCATATCACTTTGCGGCCTCACGCACGGTATCCCCACGGGTGCCACCTTACCTGGCCCGGGACCGTTTGCGCATTTTGGCACACGTATATGATAGTGTCGCTAGCATCCATATGACAGAGAACCCGGGCCGACATGACCAGTTATAAACCAAAAGTGGCACTAAATTACATAGACATGCATACATGACCCAGCAACGAACGTGTCGGTCATCAACGTATGAACCCAAGTCGTAGCAAGCTACAAGGACTTAAAGGAACAACGCGTGACATTTCCCCTAAGGGACAGACACAGGAACGAAAAAGGACACATGCCGGCCAGCCTAAGTGTTCCGGAGCAGTAGCAAGCTACCAAGGCTTAGTGGAAGCACTAGGAGACATTTCCCTGTAAGATAGGCTACCAAGGGTAAACAACTAGGTGTCGGATCCCACACATAGCAATACACATTACACGTACGCATAACATGCAAGTATGTGTTGTACAACATGGCATCACAACATAACTCAACAACTCATATAGATAAAGGCCCAGAAGAGCCATCATAGCATTTATTACAATCAGAGGTCACATGACCCAACATACAGAGCATACAGGCAACGGAAGCATAACATGTCTGGGTACAGACAACTACAAATGAAAAAGGCTGGGAAGCCTGACTATCTACAAGACCCTCCCAAGGGCACAAGACCGTAGCTGAGGTAACAAGCTAAACGTTGAAGTCCACGCGGAACCACTAGCGAGACTGTAGTCTCTCTGCAAAAACATAAATTAAGCAAACGTGAGTACAAAGGTACTCAGCAAGACTTACATCAGAACTAGCTACATATGCATCAGTATCAACAAAGGGGTGGTGGAGTTTGACTGCAGCAAGCCAGCTTGACTCGGTGGCTATCCTAAACTACGACTGCAAGTAACTCTTTTGAGGTGGCGCACACGAGTCCACATATTCACCAATCAATACACCACTATGGATCCGTTCCCGTCTCCCTACGAGAAGGCCATCCATAGTACTCACACTTGTCTTGAGTATTTTAGAGTATCCACTTTCGATTGTCTATGTACCACGTAAGCATCCAAGAAGTCCATAACCGCGGACCCGGCTATTCGAATAGATCATGTTAACCCTGCAGGGGTGTACTTCTTCACACACGCTCTCGCCACTTACCGCCATGTACACGTCGTGTATCTCGGCAACCTTCAAGCGGAAGCCTAGCGAGGGTGTCGGTCACGACCTGACTAACAACACAAGTCTCTCGTCCAGGTTTATCGCCTATTCTGGTTCCATCCGTGGGGAGATCCGGCCGGGGTGTCGCTCACGGCCCCAAATGATGTGCGCAGGGTTCCCAAGCCCACCTCGACGGATGGATCTACGCTTGGTATACTGTGCCACGGTGCCTAGTCTGCCCCAAGCCCACATGTACCGTGTGCCACTTGGTAGACTACTAACACTACCTACAAACTACAGAAACTAGTTGCAACTCCTGGACAGAGATCATGTTGATTAATACGTCGAGAGGGGTCGAGTTACCGGAACCCAATGTGTGGTAGTAGCTAGTCATTGGACAACTTACACAGAACTCAGTTCTTAAGGACGGTTCCAGTGAGACAACCCACCATGTACTCCTACATGGCCTCTCACCGCTACCTTTACCAAATCGTGTTCACACACTTAGCTCTCAACAGTAGGGCATGTTCACCACATTCCAATTCATCCCCGATGAATCAGACCTGACACAACTCTAAGCAATAGCAGGCATAACCAGAAAGCATGAATGAGTAGGCACAACATGGCTCAAACAACTCCTACTCATGCTAGTGGGTTTCAACTATTTACTGTGGCAATGACAGGTCATGCAGAGGAAAGGGGTTCAGCTACCGCAGCAAAAAGCAGTTCAATCGTTGTTGTCCTAATGCAGTAAAGGAGAGCAGGAGCGAGAGAGTGGGATTTTATCGGAATGAACAAGGGGGTTCTGCTTGCCTGGCACTTCTGAAGATATTAATAGCTCTTCATCGGTGTCATCGAACTCATCGTCGGAACGTCGTCTACTGAGAGGGGACAAAACCGACAAACAGAGAAAGAACACAATCAATGCAATGCAACAATATGATGCATGAATGTGACATGGCAATATGATGTTTATTGAGCTAATGCAACTAGCAACACAATTAGATGAAGTTGGTTTGAACCAAAGGTTCAAATTCAAACTCCACATGTGATTATTCAAATGCCATTTATTCAAATTGTCCTAAACAGTGGCTGTAAGTCATTCAAACATGCATGAAAATGCCATAAACAGATTCCTTGGATTTTTCTGATCAATTTTCATATATAATTTATTTTCATCTGAGTTATAGATTATTTTCTGTGATTTTTAGAAGTTTCAGCTATTTTCTGAAATAAATAAATCATTTCTGATTTATTTAAAATTCCAGAAAACACTTATTGCGTCAGCATGACGTCACTGTGAGGTCAGCAGTCAACAGAGGCTGGTCCGGGTCAAACCTGACCAGTGGGCTCCACTGGTCAGTGACTGGGGCTGGTTAGTGTCAATGACATGTGGGCCCACTCAACAACCACGTCAGCTTGGTCAACTCTGGCACGTGGGGCCCGTTGGGTTAGTTTAAACTAAACAGAAGATAAACTAGGTTAATTAGGCAGTGGGGCCCGTATGTCAGTGGCCCTGGGGGGGTTAGTTAGAGTGTCATTAGTGGCTAATGACTTGCCAAGTCAGCACTGCCGGCGTTTAGTCGCCGGCGACCCCATTCCGCGGCGGTGTCTCGCCGGAGAGGCTCGGGTTTCATCCCACGGCGACCAAATCGAAGGCCGAGGCCATCTACGGAACGAGGAGACTCGTCCGCGTCGAATGGTGCAAGTGGGAGGAGCTGGGGTGGAGCGGGCTCGCCGGAGTTGAGCTCGCGGCGGCGCCGGAGTTCGGGTGTTGAACGAAACGGCGCTACGGTGCACTAGGGGAGGAGCTAGTGGGTGGTGCGTGCTCCTGTGAGCTCAGCGAACACAGTGACTCACTCAGCTGCGAGCTGGGGTGGCCCTGGACGCGGTGGTGAAGAACCACGGCGGCGGTGAGCTGACGGGTCTGATGGTTTGGTGGCTACAACATACAAACGAGGAAGAGAGGAGAGGGGAAACGACGAGATGCTCACAGCGGAGTTGAGGTGGAGCTCAGCAAGCTCAGGGAAGCATCAGGGTCGGCGTATGGTCGCCGGCGATCTCGGCAGCCGAAGGAGGAAGAAGAGGTCGGGGACGATGCTATAGGGCTCCCGCGGTCGCATGAGTCGACGGAGAGGATGAGGGAGGCACGGCGGAGCTCAGGGACGCGTCGGAGAGGCGAGGGAGTGGCGGTGGACGCAGCTGCGGCGGTGGCGTGCTCACGGGCGCGTCGACCAACGTTCGGGAGAGACGAGGGAGGGAGGATGGGGGCGAGTGAGGGGTCAGCTCGATCCGGACGGCAGTGGGATGGTCATCCGCGGCGTCGACGTGTCTTGCGGCAAGCAGGAGGTGGAGGCTGGCGCGCGTGCCGTCGCCACGCACCTGCCTGTCCTCCTGGCAGGAGGTTGAAGACGCCCCTGCCCCTGGTGGGCTGGGCCATCTAGCTGGGCCGGTGGCTGTGGCAGGTAAGCGGTCCAGGTAGTTTCCTATCTCTCTTAGTTTTCTAATTTAGTTTCTGTTTTCTATTCTTTTGCCTTTGTTTTGATTTAATAAAAATGCCAGAACATATTCATAAATCATGAAACCAAGCATGGCTACTGTTTAGAATAAATCCAACAGTAAACATTTTATTTTATGATTATTTGAGCATTTTAAATAATATATAAAATTTAAATGCCCAAATGCAAATAAGATATGATTTAATTCAAAAATCCAGAATGGTCCTAGAAATAAGTGCAACATTTTTGGCAGAGGTTTTCAATCAATCCAAAAATGATGAACTTTTCCAAGGGGCATTTTGGGTTCATTGAAAAGGATTTTAATTTGACCCTAGTTAAATTCATTTAGTGCTAGGGTTTGAACATCCCCAGAAAACACTTATTGCGTCAGCATGACGTCACTGTGAGGTCAGCAGTGAACAGAGGCTGGTCCGGGTCAAACCTGACCAGTGGGCTCCACTGGTCAGTGACTGGGGCTGGTTAGTGTCAATGACACGTGGGCCCAGTCAACAACCACGTCAGCTTGGTCAACTCTGGCACGTGGGGCCCGTTGGGTTAGTTTAAACTAAACAGAAGATAAACTAGGTTAATTAGGCAGTGGGGCCCGTATGCCAGTGGCCCTGGGGGGGTTAGTTAGAGTGTCATTAGTGGCTAATGACTTGCCAAGTCAGCACTGCCGGCGTTTAGTCACCGGCGACCCCATTCCGCGGCGGTGTCTCGCCGGAGAGGCTCGGGTTTCATCCCACGGCGACCAAATCGAAGGCCAAGGTCATCTACGGAATGAGGAGACTCGTCCAGGTCGAATGGTGCAGGTGGGAGGAGCTGGGGTGGAGCGGGCTCGCCGGAGTTGAGCTCGCGGCGGCGCCGGAGTTCGGGTGTTGAACGAAATGGCGCTACGGTGCACTAGGGGAGGAGCTAGTGGGTGGTGCATGCTCCTGTGAGCTCAGCGAACACAGTGACGCACGCAGCTGCGAGCTGGGGTGGCCCTGGCCGCGGTGGTGAAGAACCACGGCGGCGGTGAGCTCACGGGTCCGATGGTTTGGTGGCTACAGCATACAAACGAGGAAGAGAGGAGAGGGGAAACGACTAGATGCTCACAGCGGAGTTGAGGCGGAGCTCAGCAAGCTCAGGGAGGCATCAGGGTCGGCGTATGGTCGCCGGCGATCTCGGCGGCCGAAGGAGGAAGAAGAGGTCGGGGACGATGCTATAGGGCTCCCGCGGTCGCATGAGTCGACGGAGAGGATGAGGGAGGCACGGCGGAGCTCAGGGACGCGTCGGAGAGGCGAGGGAGTGGCGGTGGACGCAGCTGCGGCGGCGGCGTGCTCACGGGCGCGTCGGCCAACGTTCGGGAGAGACGAGGGAGGGAGGATGGGGCGAGTGAGGGGTCAGCTCGATCTGGACGGCAGTGGGATGGTCATCCGCGGCGTCGACGTGGCTTGAGGCAAGCAGGAGGTGGAGGCTGGCGCACATGCCGTCGCCACGCACCTGCCTGTCCTCCTGGCAGGAGGTTGAAGACGCCCCTGCCCCTGGTGGGCTGGGCCATCTAGCTGGGCCGGTGGCTGTGGCAGGTAAGCGGTCCAGGTAGTTTCCTATCTCTCTCAGTTTTCTAATTTAGTTTCTGTTTTCTATTCTTTTGCCTTTGTTTTGATTTAATAAAAATGCCAGAACATATTCATAAATCATGAAACCAAGCATGGCTACTATTTAGAATAAATCCAACAGTAAACATTTTAGTTTATGATTATTTGAGCATTTTAAATAATATATATAATTTAAATGCCCAAATGCAAATAAGATATGATTTAATTCAAAAATCCAGAATGGTCCTAGAAATAAGTGCAACATTTTTGGCAGAGGTTTTCAATCAATCCAAAAATGATGAACTTTTCCAAGGGGCATTTTGGGTTCATTGAAAAGGATTTTAATTTGACCATAGTTAAATTCATTTAGTGCTAGGGTTTGAACATCCCCATTTCAAATTCATTTAAACTTTAAACATGAAGACATGATGATCAGGCAAAGACCACAGGGTTGATCTAGGGATGTGACAATCTATCACTAATAGGCTAAAGCTCTTGACACCAAAAGTTCAGACATTACTCATGGCAACACCTCAAAACTATTGCAAGTTACTACTAAAATTAAATAGCAACCTCAATTACCTACTTTAAGTTAAGACACACAACTCAGTGCAACAGGCAAACTCTCTTAACAAGATAAACATGAAAACTCAAGAGAGTTCAGCAACCAACTAAACAAAAGCTCTTTAAAAAAGAAAAGCATGAAAACTAAGAGCTAAACATGACAGCAGCTATGGAAAGACAAAGAACACACACAGCAAAGATAAGCATGAAAATCCTATGTTGTGTTCTAGGTTGAAGTGGAGCGTGTTTCTCTCCCACACAAAGAAAGCTGGGTTCTAACTTGTTATGAACAACAAGCAAAGCTAAAGAAAACTAAAAAAAGGAAACTAAGAGCAAGACGCTCCAAGCATAGCACATAACGCATGAAGTGATAAGAATATAGTGGAACGAAAGACGAACTGATAATTGTTGATGGAGAAGGGGATGCATGGGGGCATCCCCAAGCTTAGACGCTTGAGTCTTCTTGAATATTTCTTGGGGGTGCACGGGGGCATCCCCAAGCTTGAGCATTTGACCCTCCTGAATCTTCTTTTATCATCTTCCCTCGCACACTTGAAAACTCCCTTCATACATAACTCATCATAATCTGATTAGCGAGGTTAGTACCCACAATAAAATAATTTTTCCCTACTGGAAATAAGATAATCTTGAAGAGCTACTGTTTCTCAAGATTGCCAAAAGGTTTTTGCAAAGAAAAAGCAAGCTCAAGGTTCGCAAAACGAAGAAAAGGCAAAACAGGACAGAATCTGTGAAAAACAGACCAGCAGGTAGTAAATAATTTTTTCGGGGCACTTCTACAACTCAAATCAAAAAACTCAGAACAGACCCTCGAAAGCCAATTGTATAGAGCACGCTGTCAAAAAAAGCCAATAGTAAATTCATTGTGGGCTGCCTCCCAAAAGCGCTTTCTTTTATGCCTTTAAGCTAGGCATGATGCAAAAAGATCAAGTTGTATCAATTGAACCATCATCAAGATCATTAAAAAGCTCTTCAATAGTACAACTAGTCTTAAGAGGACTTTCAAATAAAGGCCTAATAAAGATACTTCTAGGGAGAAAACCAAAAGGTGGAAAGTCAATGGGAGATTCATTCATAAATTTATCACAGAGAGGTATTTCTTCCAAAGTCTTCACAGTTTCAACCCCTTTGGCAATAGATGGATTACTTTTGGAACGAGGAGCCTTTGGAACGTAAACGAACTTAGGTTCCTTCTTTGCCGGAGTTTCTACCTTTTTGGCTTTGATTGAGGAGAAAGTAGTTCCTAAAGTGTCAAAGATTTCCTCAATCTTGTCTATCCTAGAAGAATCCAAGTCATGGGATTTGATGGTCTCCAAAGTTTTGAGAATTTTATGCATGGAGCTATCAAGCCTATTCAAATTCCCTTGGATCTTACGGTCCAACTCATTTATCTTATTAATGCTTGGCATCTCTAGCTCTATCTTTTCAAGTTTTTTCATAATGTGAGCTAGGGTAATGTCCTCTTGAATGCTAACAATAGGGGGATTTCCAACAAGATTTTCCATAATACTAAGAGATTCCCAAACTGGGGCTTCTAGGAAATTTCCATTGATAGCAGAATCTAGAATAAACCTATTCCAAGAAGTAATTCCAACATAAAAATTTCTAAGCAGGATAGTAGTAGATTGCTTCTGGGTGGCTCTTTTTTGAGAATCATTAATTCTATACAAGGCATCTTTTAGACTTTCACCACCTCTTTGTTTAAAGGTGAGCACTTCTGCCTCACCAAAGGCAAAAGGACCAGACATAATGCCAACTAAAAGCAAGATAACTATTTTTGTGATTTTTGGTAAGGGACACTAAAGCAAAAACTGAAAGGTAAACTAACAAGACTAAAAAGCAAAGATAAAAGATAGCGTGCAACTCCCCTATCTTGAAGAGTGGAGTCCCCGGCAACGGCGCCAGAAACTTGCTTGATGGCTTCTCGCCCCTTGTTGGTTACCCCAAGTGGAAGGTTGAGATGTAGCGTAGCGGCAAATTTCCCTTGGCAAAGATACCAAGGATCGAATCCCGTGAGACTCCGAGGGTCGACAAGTAGGTGTCAACGATGCCAGAAACTTAGCGGTTGACAGGTCCTGCACACAGATACAGATAACTTTGCTCCCAACGAGTACAGAGAGGTTGTCAATCCCTCCGGCCTTGTTGTTTACAAAGGATCAAACACAAGAGATAATAATGATAGCTATGACTGCAACTAGGAAATAAAAACAGGAAGTAAATAGAAGGTGTGATCAGCGGTGGTAATATGGACCGGGGTCCCATGATGTTCACTAGTGATGTCTCTCTTCCAAAAGATGATAAAACAGCAAAGCGAGGTAAACAAATTACAGCTGGGCAATTGACAGGATTATGTGCGCAAACCAATGCTAACTATGCTGCAAAGAAAGGTAGAGGCTCAAAAGCATGGGCGGTACGCCAAGCCAAGTAGACCGAAATCCATCTGCATCTACTACTAATCATCCAGCTTGAGATATCTATCCAGAACATCTCGCTGGTATTAAGTTGCGAATCCCACCCAAAGTGTAAACTCAAAGCAACAGAAAACTGCATTAAAAGAACTTTGCATAAAGTAAACAATCCTTGCACCCGCAAGTACAAGCACCGTTGTTTTCTCCCTTGTGGCAACAGCACATCCCCTAGACTCATGTTTCTGTCACTCAAGCTAGTCATCAAGGGGCATGAACCCACAATCAAGCATAACGCTCCCTCTTGGAGTTACTACCTACTACTTGGCCAAAGCAATAAACAGCAACGGAGAACATGCAAGAATTACTCAACAATAAAGATATAAAAGAGGTGAATCAAATATATTACTCAAACACAATCTGAACATAGTCTCATAATCCATCAGATCCCAGCACACTCAGCAAAGCAACAGCAGAAAGATTACATATGTGCCTCGATCATGTAGGGCAGCTCACGAGGTCTAAACCATGAAGAGCAAAGAGGGGAGGAGAACATCACATAGCTACTGATCATGGACCCATGGTCCAAGGTGGACTACTCACGACTCATCCGGGAAGCGTCCATGGTGGTGGAGAAGCTCCCGGTGGTGGTTCTCCCCTCCGGTAGGGTGCCGGGAAGAGTTCTCCTTATGCTCCCGATCTTGGAAGCACTGCGGCGGCGGAACAGAGGCGAGATCGCGAAAAAGGGTTCTATCCTCGAGGGTTTCGGGACGAGAGGTATATATATGCGAAGGGGGGCAGCCAGAGGCGGAGCAGGGGCCCCAGGCGCCCCCTGGCTCGGCCAGGGGTGGGGCCGCGCCAGGTGGCCGCCTGGGCCTCCCCTGGCTCCCCTCTGGCCCATCTTTGGTTCTTCGCGAAGCTTCCTGTACGCTGATTTTTCCTATATTTTTCCTGGAATTTTTGGAGCACTTTTAATATGGGGGAAACCTGAAATAGAAAAACAGCAGAAAACAGGAACTGGCACTGTGGTGCACTGAGTTAATAAATTAGTCCAAATATGATCAAAAGTGTATGGAAGTGCATCAATATCATAGCAATATCACACAAAACAAGCATGGAGCAAGCAGAAATTATAGATACGTTTTGGACGTATCAACGAACAACAACGCCTTTAGGTCAAATTCCTCCTGTCTGTGCTCATCCCACGCACGTACACCGTTTCCATTCCACAGCTGTAAAAGTTCTTCAACTAATGGCCTTAGGTACACATCAATGTCGTTGCCGGGTTGCTTAGGGCCTTGAATGAGAACTGGCATCATAATGAACTTCCACTTCATGCACATCCAAGGAGGAAGGTAATACATACATAGAGTCATGGGCTAGGTGCTGTGATTGCTGCTCTGCTCCCCGAAAGGATTTATGCCATCCGCGCTTAAAGCAAACCATACGTTCCTTGGGTTCTTTGCAACCTCCTTCCAGTACTTTCTCTCGATTTTTCTCCACTGCGACCCGTCAGCGGGTGCTCTCAACTTCCCGTCTTTCTTACGGTCCTCACTGTGCCATCGCATCAACTCGGCATGCTCTCTGTTTCTAAACAAACGTTTCAACCGTGGTATTATAGGAGCATACCACATCACCTTCGCAGGAACCCTCTTCCTGGCGGGCTCGCCATCAACATCACCAGGGTCATCTCGTCTCATCTTATACCGCAATGCACCGCATACCGGGCATGCGTTCAGATCCTTGTATGCACCGCGATAGAGGATGCAGTCATTAGGGCATGCATGTATCTTCTGCACCTCCAATCCTAGAGGGCATACGACCTTCTTTGCTGCGTATGTACTGTCGGGCAATTCGTTATCCTTCGGAAGCTTCTTCTTCAATATTTTCAGTAGCTTCTCAAATCCTTTGTCAGCCACAGCATTCTTTGCCTTCCACTGCAGCAATTCAAGTACGGTACCGAGCTTTGTGTTGCCATCTTCGCAATTGGGGTACAACCCTTTTTTGCGATCCTCTAACATGCGATCGAACTTCAGCTTCTCCTTTTGACTTTCGCATTGTGTCCTTGCATCGACAATGACCCGGCGGAGATCACCATTTGGTTCCTCTTGATCTTCAGCAGCTTCACCCGTTGCAGCATCATTGGGCACATCGTCTGGTTCCTCTTGATCTTCACCAGCTCCCCCCCATTGCAGCATCACCGTATTCAGGGGGCACATAGTTGTCATCGTACTCTTCTTCTTCGCCATCTTCCATCATAACCCCTATTTCTCCGTGCCTCGTCCAAACATTATAGTGTGGCATGAAACCCTTGTAAAGCAGGTGGGAGTGAAGGATTTTCCGGTTAGAGTAAGACATCGTATTCCCACATTTAGTGCATGGACAACACATAAAACCATTCTGCTTGTTTGCCTCAGCCGCATTTAGAAACTCATGCACGCCCTTAATGTACTCGGAGGTGTGTCTGTCACCGTACATCCATTGTCGGTTCATCTGCGTGCATTATATATAATTAAGTGTGTCAAAAACCATTACAGAACATCATAAATAGATAATTAAGTGACCAAATTAATAAAAGTTCATCATCACATTAAAACCAAAGTACATACATATATAGTTCTCATCTAACAACATATAGCTCTCCATACACATCGAAACTATGTAAAACATTTCAATGCGAAAACAAATGCGATCATAATCGCAACCAAGGTAACAATTGATCCAATGGCATAATGATACCAAGCCTCGGTATGAATGGCATATTTTCTAATCTTTCTAATCTTCAACCGCATTGCATCCATCTTGATCTTGTGATCATCGACGACATCCGCAACATGCAACTCCAATATCATCTTCTCGTCCTCAATTTTTTTTATTTTTTCCTTCAAGAATTTGTTTTCTTCTTCAACTAAATTTAACCTCTCGACAATAGGGTCCATCTTGATCTTGTGATCATCGATGACTTCCGCAACATGCAACTCCAATTCCATCTTCTCCTCCTCCATTTTTTCCAATTTTTTCTTTAAGGAAATGTTTTCCTCTTCAACTAAATTTAACCTCTCCACAAGAGGGTCGGTTGGAATTTCCAGTTCAACTACCTCCTAGCCATAATAAAACATCTATGCATGTCAGGTTGGTCGGCATAACTATCATAAACACTAAAACAAATAGTTATAAATTAAAGATAATATACCACATCCGAATCGTAGACAGGACGAGGGACCACGTGGGCGGATATCAAAACCATCGCACTATATAATAACAAGCAATAATAAACGTAAGAAAATTAGACAAATATCTATCTAAAGCAATAATAACAAGCAATAATAAAAGTAAGAAAAGCATGGACATAATAAGAGGCTCACCACGGTGGTGCCGGTGACGAGATCGGCGGGGGCGATTGACGGCGGCGAAGACGGGGACGGGACGGGACGGACCGCTAAACCTAGACAAATCTCGGAGAAAATAGAGCTTCGAGAGGAGAAAAGTTTAACTAGTGTGGCTCGGGCATTCCATCGAACACGTTGTGTGCATAGGAGGTGAGCTAGAGCACCACTAACCCCTCTCCCCCTCGGCCAGAAAAAAAAACAGAGCAGTGTGCTCTGCTCTTGAGCGAGGGGGTATATATAGGCACCTCATTGGTCCCGGTTGGTGCTACAAACCGGGGCTAAAGGGGTGCCTTTGGTCCCGGTTCATGCCACCAACCGGGACCAATGGTGGTGGGCCAGGAGCAAGACCCATTTGTCCCGGTTCATCGCACCAACCGGGACCATAAGGTCCAGACGAACCGGGACCAATGGCCCACGTGGCCCGGCCGGCCCCCTGGGCTCACGAACCAGGTCCAGTGCCCCCATTGGACCCGGTTCTAGATTGAACTGGGGCTAATGGGCTGGACAGGCCTGGACCAAAGCCCTGTTTTCTACTAGTGAAATCAACTAAACCATGTCCGATCATCAAGTGAGATGGAGTAGTTTTCAATGGTGAACATCTTATGTTGATCATATCTACTATATGATTCACGCTCGACCTTTCGGTCTCCAGTGTTCCGAGGCCCTGTCTGTACATGCTAGGCTCGCCAAGTTTAACCCGAGTATTCTGCATGTGCAAAAATGTCTTACACCCATTGTATTTGAACGTAGATCTTATCACACTCGATATCACGTGGTGTCTCGGCACGACGAACTTTCGCAATGGTGCATACTCAGGGAGAACACTTGTACCTTGAAATTTTGTAAGGGGTCATCTTATAATGCTACCACCGTACTAAGCAAAATAAGAAGCATAATAAGATAAACATCACATGCAATCAAAATATGTGACGTGATATGGCCATCATCATCTTGTGCTTTTGATCTCCATCTCCAAAGGATCGTCATGATCTCCATCGTCATCGGCTTGATACCATGATCTTCATCGTAGCGTCATGGTCGTCTCGCCAACTATTGCAACTACTACTATCGTTAACTCATAGTGATAAAGTAAAGCAATTACATGGCCATCACAATTCATACAATAAAGAGACAACCATAAGGCTCCTGCCGGTTGCCGATAATTTACAAAACATGATCATCTCATAGAATAACGTATAACTCATCACGTCTTGACCATATCACATCACAACATGCCCTGCAAAAACAAGTTAGACGTCCTCTACTTTGTTGTTGGAAGTTTTACGTGGCTGCTACGGGGCTTAGCAAGAATCGTTCTTACCTGCGCATACAAAAACCACAACGATTTTTTGTCAAGTGTGTTGTTTTAACCTTCACAAGGACCGGGCGTAGCCACACTCGATTCAACTAAAGTGAGAGAGACAGACACCCGCCGGTCACCTTTAAGCAACGAGTGCTCGTAACGGTGAAACCAGTCTCGCGTAAGCGTACGCGTAATGTCGGTTCGGGCTGCTTCATCTCACAATACCGCCGAATCAAAGTCTTACATGCTGGTAAGCAGTATGACTATTATCGCCCACAACTTATTGTGTTCTACTCGTGCATATCATCTACGCATAGACCTGGCTCGTGATGCCACTGTTGGGGAATGTAGTATTTCAAAAAAAATCCTACGATCACGCAAGATCTATCTAGGAGAAGCATAGAAACAAGCGGGGAGAGTGTGTCCACGTACCCTCGTAGACCGAAAGCGGAAGCGTCTAGTGACGCGGTTGATGTAGTCGAACGTCTTCCCGATCCAACCGATCCAAGCACCGAACGTACGTCACCTCTGCGTTCAGCACATGTTCAGCTCGATGACGTCCCACGAACTCTTGATCCAGTTGAGTGTCGCGGGAGAGTTTCGTCAGCACGACGGCGTGGTGACGGTGATGATGAAGTTACCGGCGTAGGGCTTCGCCTAAGCACTGCAACGATATGACCGAAGTGTGTAACTGTGGAGGGGGCACCGCAC
The DNA here is from genome assembly GCA_902687465.1 of Secale cereale. NCBI lineage: Eukaryota > Viridiplantae > Streptophyta > Magnoliopsida > Poales > Poaceae > Secale > Secale cereale. The sequence goes on from LR738711.1 coordinate 70,704,532, forward strand.
ACGGGTAAGAGATTGTCTGTAGTGTCTTCTAGCAGTGTTGTCCCCACATATATATAGGTGGGAGGGGGTGGGAGCAGCAGGAGGCGCGCCCCAAGTAGGAGGAATCCTACTTGGGGCCTAATCCTATTCGGCCTCCCCCTTTCCATGTTTTCCGGAGGGAGAAGGAAAGAGGAGGGTGGAGAGAAGGAAAGGGGAGGCTGAATTAACCCCTTCCTTTCTCTCCTCTCTCTTTCCTTTCCTCACCCTATTCGGCCATATATGGGGCACACCAGCCCACTAGGGGCTGGTCTGTCCCGCCCTGGGCCCATTAAGGCCCATATCTTGGCCGGGGTTGCCCGGAACCCCTTTCCGGTGACCTGATTACGTACCCGGTACCCCCAGAACACTTACAGTGTCCAAATACTATCGTTCTATACATGAATATTTATGTCTCGGACATTCCGAGACTCCTCGTCATGTCCGTGATCTCATCCAGGACTCTGAACAACCTTCGGTACATAAAAACACATAAACTCATAATACCGATCATCATCGAACGTTAAGCGTACGGACCCTACGGGTTCGAGAACTATGTAGACATGACCGAGACTCATCTCCGGTCAATAACCAATAGCGGAACCTGGATGCTCATATTGGCTCCCACATATATCAGTCAAACCGCATAACAACATACATTTTTTCCTTTGTCATCGGTATGTTACTTGCCTGAGATTCGATCCGAGGTATCTCAATACCTAGTTCAATCTCGTTACCGGCAAGTCTCTTTACTCATTCTGTAATGCATCATCCCGCAACTAACTCATTAGTCACATTGCTTGCAAGGCTTGTAGTGATGTGCATTACCGAGAGGATAGAGAGATACCTCTCCGAAACACAGAGTCACAAATCCTAATCTCGATCTATGCCAACCCAACAAACACCATCGGAGACACTTGTAAATCATCTTTATAATCACCCAGTTACGTTGTGACGTTTGATAGCACACAAGGTGTTCCTCCGGTATTCGGGAGTTGCATAATCTCATAGTCTGAGGAACATGTATAAGTCATGAAGAAAGCAGTAGCAAAGAAACTGTAACGATCATAATGCTAAGCTAATGAATGGGTCTTGTCCATCACATAATTCTCCTAATTATGTGATCCCATTCATCAAATGACAACACATGTCTATGGTTAGGAAACATAACCATCTTTGGTAAACGAGCTAGTCAAGTAGAGGCATACGAGGGACACTTTGTTTTGTCTATGTATTCACACATGTACTAAGTTTCCGGTTAATACAATTCAAGCATGAATAATAAACATTTATCATGATATAAGGAAATATAAATAACAACTTTATTATTGCCTCTAGGGCATATTTCCTACACTCCACTATTAGTGACTTTGGAGTGACTCTTTGTTGCATGTTGAGGGATAGTTATATGATCCAGTTATGTTATTATTGTTGAGAGAACTTGCACTAGTGAAAGTATGAGCCCTAGGCCTTGTTTCAAAGCATTGTAATACCATTTACACTCACTTTTTCCACTTGTTACCTTGCTGTTTTTATATTTTCATATTACAAAAACCTATATCTACCATCCATATTGCACTTGTATCATCATCTCTTCATCGAACTAGTGCACCTATACAATTTACCATTGTATTGGGTGTGTTGGGGACACAAAAGACTCTTTGTTATTTGGTTGCATGGTTGTTTGAGAGAGACCATCTTCATCCTACCCCTCCCACAGATTGATAAACCTTAGGTCATCCACTTGAGGGAAATTTGCTACTGTCCTACACACCTCTGCACTTGGAGTCCCAACAACGTCTACAAGAAGAAGGTTGTGTAGTAGACATCAAGCTAATTTATTGCGCCGTTGCCGGGGAGGTGAGTGCTTGAAGGTATATCTTTAGATCTTGCAATCAAATCTTTTAGTTTCTTGTTTTAGCACTAGTTTAGTTTATAAAAGAAAACTACAAAAAATGGAATTAAGGTCACCTCATATGCTTCATCTTTTTAATGTCTTTCGTGAAAATGATGGAAAGGAAAATTGTGCCCAAGTACTAGAAGAAGAATGCATTAAAATGTTTGGCACTAAATATTTGAATGATGAGCATGATTGCAATGTTGTTAGTGTGAATTCTTCGAATATCCATAGTACTAATGATGATTGCACTAGTCATGATGAAAATGTTTCTTATAAGCATGTCAACTTTTGTGGAGTGCATAGAGTTTGCAAGTACACACCAAATAGGGAAGATAGACTTTGCAAGAGGCATAAGTATTTAGAAACTAAATGGTTGCAAGAAAGGCTAGATGTTTGTGCTGAAAATTTAAATTTTCTTAGCCATCCTTGTGAACTTTGCAATGAACGTGATCATTTGAATATCCAATGCAAATTGTTTCATGATCATATCGTGTCCAAAAATTGTGATGACTTGATTTCCCTTGCACATCATAATGAACTTAGTTTGCTTCTGGGTTATGAAGAAATGAAACGTATAACTAAGGATATTCCAGAATTTGGCCTTGATAAAGTTCTTGGTTTTGATCTAGAGTAAATTTATATGTATTGTGCGGTGAATTGCATTGAAAATCCTTATATTGCCAATTACATGAAGACAAGAAACCAAATAGAAGATGAAGAGAATACTAATGAAAGGGAAGAGATTTCCCAATATTCTCCTATTCTTTCTTATGATGAATTAGGTAACGAGGAGGAGCCTTCTATTCAACCAATCTAATTAATAAGGAGCTCCTAAAAGAGGATTAAACCCATACATAATGTGAAGACGAAAAAGAAAAGACGGAGAAGCAAAGGTAAAAAGGTATCCCTCCCAAATGATGTTGCTCCTATTACTCATTGATGATGATAATTGCTATACTATTGGTGTTGTCCATACTATTAATGATGAGAGTGATTATGCTTATGATCTGCAAAGGCCCAAGCTTGGGGATGCTATGTTTGACAATTTATTTGTTGCAATTAATGTTTGTCCCAAGCTTGGGGATGCTATGTTTAATGAAGATGATATTTTTAGCCCCCCAAGTTCTGATGTGCAAATTTATTATGATGATAGCATGCATCCTATTTATGACGATTGTGATAATTATGAAAGTGGATTTGGAGAGGTCATGACTTTATTTAGTGATGAATCCACTATTTCACAAGAGGTTCCAATTGATTATGAGAACAAAGTTGCTATCTATGATGATTATTGTAATGACTTGTATGCTATTAAGAATAATGATAACCATGAAACTTGTCATCATGATTTTAGTTTTCAATTGGATTATGCCTCACATGATAATTATTTTGTTGAGTTTGCTCCCACTACTATTCATGAGAATAAATTCGCTTATGTGGAGAGTAATAAAATTTATATGCTTGGGGATCATGAAAAGAATGTTTTATGTGATTGTAATATTGTTGAATTCATTCATGATGCCTCTGAAAATTATTATGAGGGAGGAATATATGCTTGTAGGAATTGCAATAATATCAAGTTTCCTCTCTATGTGTTGAAAATCTTGAAGCTATGTGTCGGTGTACTAAGGTAGGGGTACCTCAGTACCCCAACTTGTGCACGGGCAGTTGCAGCTTCCCGCGGCAGGGTTTACCGCGTGCTTGCCGGAGACCTTCCTGCTCCCTATCAAACCATTCAAAAACAAAGTATACAAGACAGAAGATCGAGACCCCGGCAAGAGGAGCTTGCCGGGAAGGCCGTACCAGGCCCAAGACTACCTCACTAGTACAAGGCCCTGGCAAGAGGAGCTTGCCAGGAAGACTAGAAGATTCTATCATAGAAGACCCGGCAAGGGCCCGGGGAGCGGCAAGCTCCCGGGCCCGGCAAGGTCAAGACCCCGGCAAGGTGCTTGCCGGGAAGGCTACGCTGTGTCCCTGCGCTCCAGCTCATCGGCCCACGCGTCGCCCTGGGGCCTATCCAGGGACGCGTGGCGGATGGCTGTGCAGCCTGGGGGACACGGTGGCGCTCCACGGTGGTGGATCCATCGCCGTGGCGGACGGAGACGCTATGGCGGGAGCTTTTGGGGTCGACGGCGACGGGCATTGAATGCCCTTGTCCCCCACTGTCAAAGTAGGTATAGACCACTGTTCTGCACTGTAGCTCCACTGTTCCCGCACTGTTACAACTACCACCTCTTTTACGTTTTTACCCCTTCCTCCTACGTTGACACCTGTCGGTGACCCCTTACACTATAAAAGGAGGCCCATGCACAACGTGGAGGGGGTTCGAAACCTAGATCATTCATACGCTCGGGGTAGCTGCTTCTTCAAGCTCCCGAGCGCTCCAACTCAATACACAACTAAGCAGGAGTAGGGTTTTACGCGTCTACCGCGGCCCGAACCTGGGTAAAACCGCCCGCGTGCTCGCTACGATCTGCTCTTTGTGCTCCCTCCGCCCTCGTACCGCACAGACAAGGGGCTCCGGTCCCATAGGTGTTCGTGGCGGACAGTTTCCCCCGACATCTTTGGCGCGCCAGGTAGGGGGCGTCGAGGTTGTGCGAACCTGATCCGGCGTTCGCGCGGGCGCATTCTTCATCAACCTCTCCGAATTCATCAACTTCACCAGCGACAGCTCCATGGCCCCGAAGAAGAAGGCTTCGGAGGTCGGAGGCCCGTCTGCGTCTCACCCGCCGCCACCAGAGCCAACGGTGGGCGGGGGAGATGCCGTCGGAAGGGTGGTCGCCGGCGAGGACACTCACGGCGCCACCAGGTCCAAGAACAGGACGGACGACCGAACTTCGGTCTCCGTGGACGCTCCACGTCCATCCCAGCACACGACAACCCAGCAGCGCCATACCACAGGAGGTGGTATCCGCTTGCTGGGGCAAGGCCAAACCGGAGGCTCGCGGGACGCCCCGGACCCCCGTCCGGGCACAAGCAAAGCGAAAGCGCCGGCGCGGGACCCCGCTCCTTCTAACGTCGTTAGAAGTCCGAGCGTATCCCGCTCCTCGCACCGCTCGCCCGCGTTCCCCTCCACTCCAGCGGAAGCGCTCGCAAGGGCGCAACTGCTCCTCGACTTCCCTCCAGCGGCCGACAAGGCCGAAGAATGGAGGGCCACCATCCGGAGCCTGATAGACTTCGCCAACAACGATTCTCCACAACAGCCGTCGACCTCACGGCCGCGGCAAGCTGAGAAGACGAAGGCTGACGGCGACAAGACTGCCGGGGGCGCGACAAGCGTGCATTCCCCGCCGCAGAAGCAGAAGACGCCGCCCCGCCGGAACAACGCCGACGACGGCTCCACGGCCTCGTCGGACCCGCGGGCTCGTCGGGACCAGCGCCAAGTCCTCGACGACCGGCGAGAAGAAGACGCTCGGACCACAATCGAGCGCCGCCGAGAAGCTCGGCGACAATCAGACAAGAGAGCTGGGAACACTGTCGACGCGCACGCGCCCGGTGAGCCAGGCGACTTGCCGTATGCGGCAGGCTGCCCTGCGTTCACCCGCGAGCTGCGGCGCGTCCAGTGGCCCAGCATGAAGAATTTTAAGCCCGACGTACCGGAGAAGTACGACGGCAAGACGCACCCCTCGGAATTCCTCAGCGTCTACACCATCGCAGTGCAAGCTGCCGGGGGGCGCGACGAGAAGATCTTGGCGAATTACTTCCCGCTCGTGCTTAAGCCGAACGTCCGTTCGTGGCTTATGCACTTGCCGGAAGGTTCAATCTCTTCTTGGGCCGACCTTTGCCACCAGTTTGTTGGCGCCTTCACCGGCGGCCACAAACCCCACGGCCAGGAGAGCGATCTCCACATTCTGGCCCAGAAGGAAGGCGAAACCCTGCGCAAGTATATCCAACGCTTCAGCCGGGTGCAGCACAACATCCCTGATGTCCACCCTGCCGCGGTTATCAGCGCGTTCCACCAGAACGTGCGTAACCGCCGCATGCGTGAAGAAATGGCGATGACCAAGATTCGGGATGTCAGCGAGCTCTACGCTCTTGCTGACAAGTGCGCACGCGCAGAAGAGGGGAGGAGACTCCCCGGGGAGGATGCTGGCGCAGGAGGAAGCGACAGCGACGACGCCGCCCCGGCAAAGAAGAGCCGGCGGCGGAACAACAGAAGGAAGGGCAAGAAAGAGGTGCTTGCCGTCGAGAAGTCCGGCAAGGAGACCCCCGCCAAGCAAACGCAGGCTGGCGGCTCCGGCAAGGAGCCTGCCCCTATAGCGGCGGCCGACAAGCAGGACGCCTCCGACAAGCAATACTGTAAGATCCACCGCACCAAGGGTCACGATCTCTCCAACTGCAAGCGCGTTGAGTACCTTGTCGAGCAGCAGGAAGCTGAATACGAGAGGCGCGACAAGGAGAAGGCCCAAGGTGGCGGGGAAGAGCCCAGCAAGAAGCGGCCATTCAACGACCGGGGAGGACGCCGCGGCAAAGCCAAGCAGCGGCAAGGAGATCGACCTCCCCGGGGCCGCGACAAGGAAGAAGACGACGACGAAGACATGGAGGATGAGGATAACAGCGAGCAGGAGTTCCAGAAGGCCACGGAGGTCCTGTGCGTCGACGGCGGCGCCTCTCTGCACACCTCCCACCGCCAGCTCAAGCAGTGGGTGCGTGAGGTGAACGCAGCAGAGCCGCCCGTGGAGTCGCGCAGGCTCCTCAAATGGTCCAGCACGCCCATCATTTTCGATCTTGAGGATCACCCTGACCGCACCACTGCGGTCGGGTGCTTGCCGATGCTGGTCTCACCCACCATCCGCAACCTCAAGGTCACCAAAATGTTGGTTGACGGCGGGGCCGGGCTGAACTTGATCTCCTCTGCTGTGATCAAGAAACTCCAGATTCCAGACGGCGAGCTCGAAGAAACCGGTTCATTCCAAGGAATCAACCCGGGAAGGAGCAAGCCCAAGGGAAAGATCACTCTGCCGGTGACCTTTGGCGGGGAGCTCAACTTCAGGACTGAGCGCATCACTTTTGACGTTGCCGATATTCCATTGCCCTACAATGGAATACTTGGCCGTCCTGCCCTCGCCAAGTTCATGGCAGCTTCCCATTATGCTTACAACGTACTGAAGATGCCGGGGCCGATAAGCGTCATCACTGTCCACGGCGACAAGAAAGATGCGCTTGTCTGCGCCGACAAGATCTACCGGGACGCGGCAGCTGCGGCCGAGAAGGATACTCTTGCTGCTGAAGCTCCCGGGGGGGAAGAAGATGAAGACCAAGTCCGGCAAGTGCTCTGGGACCCACTCCGGCAACCGCACCTCTTCGGAGTGCTGCGCTGCCGTCGAGGACGTTCCATCGAGCTCCACCGGCAAGAGTAAGAAAGGAATGGCCGCTCCTCCGGCAACCAAGAAGGTGTCCGCCAAGGAGGACGGCACTGGTGGTACCTTCACCATCAGTGCCACGCTTGACAGCAAATAGGAAAGCGCGCTCGTTGCCTTCCTGCGGGCGAATGTCGATGTGTTTGCCTGGCAGCCATCTGACATCCCCGGTGTTCCCAGGAAGGTAATTGAGCACAAGCTTGCTGTCTGTCCTCGTGCGCGGCCCATCAAGCAGAAAGTAAGGAAGCAAGCCGTGGAGCGCCAAGAGTTCATCAACGAAGAGATCAAGAAGCTAGAGGCAGCAGGTCTAGTTAGAGGTGTGATCCATCCGACGTGGTTGGCAAACCCAGTCGTCGTGCGCAAGGCTAACGGGAAGTGGAGACTGTGTATAGACTTCACCGATGTGAATAAAGCATGTCCCAAGGATCCTTTCCCTTTGCCGCGCATCGACCAAATTGTTGACTCCACTGCCGGATGTGAGCTACTCTGCTTTCTTGATGCATATTCAGGCTACCATCAGATTTTCATGGCTAAAGAGGATGAAGAGAAGACTGCATTTATCACTCCATGTGGCACTTATTGCTTCATTCGCATGCCATTTGGATTGAAGAATGCAGGCTCAACCTTTGCAAGGGTAGTATATACTGCTTTTGAGCCACAGATCCACAGAAATGTAGAAGCTTACATGGATGACATCGTGGTGAAGAGCAAGAGCAAGGAAACCTTGGTCCAAGATCTAGAAGAAACATTTCAGAACCTGCGCAAGATACAGCTCAAGTTGAACCCCGAGAAGTGCGTCTTTGGAGTCCCCTCCGGCAAGCTTCTCGGGTTCTTTGTGTCACAGAGGGGGATTGAAGCCAACCCCGACAAGATTAAAGCCATTGAGCAGATAGAGGCCCCAAAGCGCGTCAAGGATGTCAGGAGGCTTGCAGGTTGCGTGGCTGCCCTCAGTAGGTTCATTTCAAAGTCTGCAGAACGCGCCCTACCTTTCTTCAAAATCTTGAAGAAGGCAGGTCCCATGAAGTGGACTCCGGAAGCGGAGGCGGCGCTGCAGGATTTGAAACGGTACCTGTCCTCCACTCCTATACTTGTCGCACCTAGACCACAGGAAAAGTTGTTGCTATACCTAGCGGCAACCAACCAGGTGGTTAGTGCTGCGTTAGTAGCGGAGAGGGAGTCCGACGAGGAGTCAGCACCACCGGCAAGCGAATCCAGCGACAAGCAGGGGGCTGCTCCGGCAAGCTCTGGCCCCGACAAGGATAACTCTGCGTAGGAACAAGATGAGGTGCGGAAGAAGATGGTGCAGCGTCCAGTGTATTTTGTGAGTTCCCTTCTCCAGGGAGCTAGATCAAGGTACTCTGGTGTGCAAAAGTTGCTTTTCGGCCTCCTCATGGCCTCAAGAAAGCTGCGCCATTACTTCCAAGCCCATGAGATAACGGTGGTCACTCGCTTTCCGCTGAAGAGGATATTGCACAATCCGGAAGCAACAGGCAGGATCGTCGAGTGGGCACTGGAGCTGTCGAGCTTTGGACTCAAGTTCGAAAGTACTTCAACCATACAGAGCCGAGCCTTGGCAGAATTCATAGCTGAGTGGACTCCAACGCCCGATGAAGAAGTTCAAGAAACAAGTACACCCGTACAAGAAGCTACAAGTGAATGGGTAATGTATTTTGACGGTGCCTTCTCGCTGCAAGGCGCCGGTGCTGGCGTGGTACTCATCGCGCCCACCGGAGAGCACCTCAAATACATTATTCAGATGCACTTTCCCAGGGAGCAAGCGACAAACAACACCGCAGAGTATGAAGGCTTGCTCGCCGGCCTCAGGATTGCGGCCGAACTTGGGATCAGGAAGCTGATTGTGCGGGGAGACTCTCAGTTGGTGGTCCGGCAAGTTAACAAGAGCTACCAGAGCCCTTTGATGGAAGCCTATGTAGATGAAGTGAGGAAGCTTGAAGAGCATTTTGAAGGTCTGCAGATGGAGCACGTCCAGAGAGCTCAGAATGAAATTGCAGATGGCCTTTCAAAGTGTGCTGCGATGAAGCTACCTGTGGAACCAGGGACCTTCTTGCTCAAGCTGACTCAACCATCCGTTACACCGTCAATCGGGCAGTCCAAGAAGAGAAAGTTGGTCTCCGGCGACTACTTGCCGGCGGATCTTCCTGAAACCGCCGCCAAGGTCCCCAAGATCAACAACCAGAACGCTGAGGAACAGTTTGCTCCTGCGAGCCCTCGGGCTTGTACAGTTGAAGCAAGTGTTCCCGACAAGCCTCGCCCCGGCGAGCTTGCCGGGGGACCATCAGCTCCGGCAGGGCCAGAGGTCCTCGTCGTAGAAGCTGAGGTCCCCGCAGCGGCCCTCGAGCCTTTAGTCCTTGCCGTTGAGCCTCAGGCTCCTGCATGGGCGCATCAAATAGTCCGTTTTCTGCAAACTGGAGAACTTCCCGACGACCCAGAAGAAATAGAGAAGATAACCAGGCAGTCAAGTATGTACCAGTTCGTGGATAACGAGCTGTACAGAAGAAGACTCAATGGTGTCAGGTTGAAGTGTATCTCCAGGGAAGATGGACAGAAGCTGTTGGCGGAAATACACGGAGGCATATGCGGCCACCACATTGGCGCAAGGGCGCTTACCGGGAAAGCTTTCCGGCAAGGGTTCTTTTGGCAAGAAGCCCTCCAAGATGCAACTGCACTAGTAACCAAGTGTGAAGCGTGCCAGTTCCATGCAAAGCAGATTCATCAGCCAGCTCAAGCTCTCCAAACAATCCCTTTGTCCTGGCCCTTCTCGGTCTGGGGGCTCGATATCCTCGGCCCTTTCCCCCGAGCCGTCGGGGGCTTTGAGTACTTGTACGTTGCAATCGACAAGTTCACAAAGTGGCCAGAAGTGGAGCCAGTGAGAAAGGTGACAGCACAGTCAGCAGTCAGGTTCTTCAGGTCAATTATTTGCCGTTTCGGGATCCCTAACAGGATCATCACCGACAACGGTACACAATTCACTAGTCGCACCTTCATGCAGTACGTCCAAGACCTTGGCGCCAAGGTCTGTTTCGCTTCTGTTGCTCACCCGAGGAGCAACGGTCAAGCGGAGAGGGCGAATGCTGAAGTGCTGCGCGGACTCAAGACAAGGACCTTTGACAGGCTGCGCAAGTGCGGGAAAAATTGGATAGAGGAGCTACCGGCGGCTCTTTGGTCAATCAGGACGACACCAAGTCGAGCCACCGGACAGACACCCTTTGCTCTAGTCTATGGAGCAGAGGCAGTTCTCCCTACGGAACTCGTATACGGATCTCCTCGAGTGCTCGCTTACGATGAGCTCGAGCAAGAGCAACTGCGGCAAGATGACGCATTGCTCCTCGAGGAGGGACGTCTCCAGGCTGCTGTACGAGCTGCTCGATACCAGCAAGCCTTGCGTCGCTACCATAGCCGCAAGGTCAAGGCCAGGAGTCTCGAGGAAGGCGACCTTGTTCTTCGGCGTGTTCAGTCCGCCAAGAATTCCAACAAGTTGACGCCGAAGTGGGAAGGCCCTTATCGGGTGAGACAAGTCACGAGGCCCGGCGCTGTCCGCCTCGAGACCGAAGAAGGCTTACCGGTGAGCAACTCCTGGAACATAGAGCATCTTCGCAAGTTTCACCCATAAGGTGCGGTTGCCGTGACCCGCTCCGGCAACCACCTTTTGTACAAGCTTTGCCGCTGTTGCATGTAACCCTTTGTACAAAGCCGGGCGCAGACCCCGTGCATCAGTAAAGTTTTTGTGTTTTTCGCACCGATTGCCTTTTGCATGCTTTTATTTGCTATTTGCATATCTTGTTTGGCTTTTGGTGCAACACTCAAGTATCCGGTAAGCATTAGCACACCGAAAGGCCACATACTTGTCTCCCTCTCCTTTTTCCTTGCCTCTTAAGCAGAAGGAACGTTCCTCGCGCACAAGTTTGCCGGGGGGGAAGGAGATGGAGGAGGAACCAAGTGCTGTTCAAGAAAGAGAAGCCTTACCGGAAAACAAGCGATATATGAAAGCTAAGTTGTTAGAATTTGACCAGTTCAAATTTTAAATTTTAGTTGTCTTCCTTGAACAATCACACTTTGTATGGAAAACCTGTGCGCGGAGGAACCTACCTGTAGCTTGCCGCACCCTTATCTTGTTTTCGAGTTCGCTCAACGATTTAAGTGAGCTGCGACAAGTGTCGCGCCCTTGCTTCGTTTCCGAGTACGCTCAGCAAGCTAAGTGCGTTGCGACTAGCTGCGGCAAGGTTGCTTGCCGGTAAGTCCTTGGCCAGCAGGCTGCTCAGAGTCCAGCACTCAGCGCTCGCGGCAAAGGTCCCTTGCCGGCAAGCTCCCCGGGAGCGTAGGGTGAAAAACATACAAAGTCAAGGATTAAGACAAGGAAGATAACATTGCACTGATTGATCAAAATGAGATAAATATCTTACAAAGGATAACTTGTCGCAATGGACTAATGAGTTCATAACATAATGTGCAGCAACAAAAAGACAAATATAATGGAAGCCTAATCTACGCGGTCGCCCTCCTTCCTGCCGAGCTTAGCCACCTTGGCGATGATGTGGGCGACCTGCTCCTTCAAGGCCTCCGTGTCCGCATCAGCCGGCAAGCTGCGAAGAACGTTGGTGAGATTGATCCCCGGGTTGCGGTACACGATCTTCGTCAGCACCCGCTCCAGAGTTCCCGCGCAGAGCAGGCGCGACTCCTCGGCCAGCTGCGCGGGGATTTGGTTCCGGAGACCTGCAAGGGCCGGCGCGATCCCTCTGAAGAAGAGGCTGAGCTTGGCGCTGTGCGGGAGATCCGGATCCGGCGAGTAGATGAGATGTTCGACCTTCAGCGCCAGCAGCTCCTGGTCGATGTTGGACGCAGAAGAAACCAAGTCCTCGGTCCATACCTCAATGGTCTGGCGGAAGAGCTCGGATGCTTTGTTGACGCTGTCCACCAGGGTCCGCTCCTTGCGGAGTTCCTCCTTCAGCTTGGTCTCCTGAGCCCGGGCAGCGTCGAGTGAATCCTTCAGAGTAGTGACCTTCAGCTCCAAGTCCTCGATGGAGTCCTTGGCGGCCTTCAACTCGTCGCCCCTCTTGGAAAGGCTCACCTGGAGCTCAGAATTTGTGTGGGCGTCCTTCTTGCGTTCCGTGATGAGCGCGGCAACCTTCTCCGCGCTCACCTTCAGTGCCTTCTCCAGCTGTACAACCTTGGCGGCGAGCTCCTTCTTGGCGTCTTCCGCGGCAACCGCGGCGGCTTTCGCCTCCTTCAATTCCCCGCCAAGGGTTGCCTCGCGAGCGGCGAGGTCCTCCTCATGGGAGTCGAGCTCGACCTTCCGCTGCGCGAGCTCTCCCTCTCGCCGGGACAGCTCCACCCCGGCGAGCCGCTGCTGTTCCTCAGCTTCGGCCTTCTCCAGCACCCATTCTTGGTACTCGCCGGCGAGACGCTCGCGCTCCTCCGCCACCTCGCGGAGGGCCGCCTGGTTGGCGGCGCTGAGCTCTGCCGCGCGCTTCTCCATTTCCGCGGCGGCCTTGGCGGCAAGGGCTTCCCGGGAGGCGAGCTTCGCCTGCCTGGCCCGGTAAAGGGCCAGGAGCTGGTGGAGCAGCTTCTCCTCCTCGGGCCCCTCACTCCCGCCGGGCGCCTCGACGATCTTCAGGCCCGCGGAGGCGAGGACTTCTCCGTCAAACGCCTCGCCCTCCGCGGGAGCTCGCGATGAAGACCCCCAAGGCATCTGGATGAAGACGCCATTAGGGGCCTCAAGGTAGTACCCCTGCTCCTTGCTGGCGGAGGGGTCGGCGGCCGGTGCAGCATCCGATGCTCCCGCCGCCTCCGGGTCGGCGGTGCGGTCGCCGTTCCCCTCCCCGGCCGCTGCGTCCGCAGCCGGAGCGGCCTCTGGCGCAGCCGGCTCGGCGGCCTCAGCCATCTCCTCGGTGGCGGGGACGTCACCGCCGCCGCCCTGCGCGCCCTCCTCCTCGAGGTTGATCACCTCCGTTTCCATGGGCTCAGGAGGAGGAAGATCTAAAAAGAAGAAGAAGAAAAAGAAGTTCAAGATTCAAGCAAATATCCAAAAAGAGACGAAGCCAAGAAGACAGACTACAAGACATACCTTGGCGGACGTCCTCGGCGGCGGGCTCCCTCACCGGGGAACTCTGCCTTGGCGGAGTAGCCGCCCTCGCCGGGGAGCTCTGCCTTGGCGGAGTGGCTGCCCTCGCCGGGCTGCTCGTCCTTGGCGGGGTACTCTGCCTTGGCGGCGGAGTACCCACCCTTGGCGGAGCACTCTCCCTTGCCGGAGAGTTCGGCCTTGGCGGGGACGGCGGAGCCTGCGGCTCCTCGATGACGGTCTCCGGGCGCTCTTCCCGCTGTGGCTCCACCTCTGCACAAGTCAAGACAAGAAACGTCAAGATGATGAAAGAAGACGAAATCCTCAGGTGTACCCCGGCGAGCGGAAGGATAGACCCCAGACTTACGCTGGGGGCTGCGCTGGGGGCTGCTCCTCGGAGCAGCACTTGGGTCCGGCAGGCTCGGCTCCGGCGCGCCTCCTGTTGCCGCGGCTGCTAAGTCTTCCGCGACCTCGACCACAGGCGCCTTGGCCTTCTTCGCCACGCGCTGAACCAAGGTCCTGAAATCACAACAACAAGCAGAGTCAGCATCAACAAAAATCAAGACAAAACTCGAGAAGGTGTAAGATTTTAGGCTCTTACTCCTGGTCCTCCTCGTCGTCCTCGCTCAAGGCGGAGAAGTCGTACTCCACCGTCGGCGCGTCGGCGCGAGGAGCGGAAGATGAAGACTCCCTCGCGCGCTTGGTGGTCCCTGGGGCTGGGGGCTGTGAAGACCCAGCCCCAGCGGTAGCCGGCGCCCGAGGAGCGGGCGGAGCCGTTGCTCCGCTCCGAGAAGATCCCTGTCGGCTCGGCGCCGGCCTGCGTGGCGCCTCCGTCGTGGCTTGCGCGCGGGGTGCCTCTGCTGTGGCTGGTGCGCCGGTCGGCCTTGGCGCGGCTTGGCTTCCCCGGGGAGCTGCCCGGCGAGCTGGCTGTTGCCGGGGCGCCTGCGCCTTCTCCCCCGTCGCCGTCTTGCGGAGACGCTTCGGTGGGGATTGCCTTGGGCTTGCCGGGGGCGGGGAGCTCTCCGACGAGGAGAGGTCGTCGGCGTAGAGCTCCGTAGATCCGCCGGAGTCCTCGGCCTCCTCCTCCTCCTCTTCCCCGGCCGGCTCACTGGTCCCAGCGCCCTGCGCTGCGACCCCTTTTCCCTTGGCGCCTCCGCCCCTCGCGGCGCCTCTGTTCCCTCCGGCGGCACCCTCCATTGCCGCGGCCTCGGCCGCGATTCCATGGATCCCGGAGTGCCTCAGGGAGGGGACCCCGGCGAGCGCGTCGGGAGGGAGCTGCAGCAATCTGCGGATCTCCGCCTCCTCCGCCTGGGTGGACGCATCCGCAACCTCCGCCTCTTCAGGCGTGTATCCAAAAATTCCCGCCGCCGCGGCTGCGGCGGCCTCTTCAGCCCGAGAAGCTATGTAAGCAATCTCCTGGTCGGTGGTGTCCCGCGTGTGCTCCTTGAGGTCGTTCTTGTTCTTCGCCACCTCCGCGAGGTTGTCGTAGAAGTTGAGGACGTCGATGGGCTTGGGAGCGATCCACGTGCGGTCCACGCCGTGCGAGTCGCACATGGGCATCATGGCGAGGAGACGGTCCCGGACGGTGCTGTTGCAGAGCGGCACCACTTCCCGGGGAGGCCTGAACCACTCGGGGTGTGCCGGGTCGTACTTGAAGAGTTCCCGGACCATCCCCTTCAGCTCCAGCGTGGTGAAGTTGAAGTTGAGCCCGGGGCGCAGCCTCATTATGTCTGCCGGGCCGCCGTACTCCCAGGCCGGCCTCTTCCGGTCTTGGAGAGGGGCGATGCGCCGGCGGAGGAAATCTGCGCCCACCTCTGCAACGGACAGCTTGGCCATCCGAAGACGAAGAATCCGGACGAGGGCGATGTCGAGCTTGATGTCGTCCGAGTCCAGCTCGCTCCAATCCCTGCCGCGCACAATGGGTGTTGTGCGCGGCGCGGTGAAGGACTGCGGCGCATCCTCAACAATCCAGCACCACTCCGCACGCCATTCCTCCCACTTGCCGCGGAGCTCCCCCGGCAAGTAGGATCCCTTCTTATTCAGACGGAAAACCCAAGAGATTCCTCCGGAGAGGGGGGCGTCGGCCTCTGCTCTAGGAGTGAAAAAGTGCCTAAAAAGCGCTACATTGGGGTGGATTCCTATGAAGTTTTCGCACATGTGTGCGAAAACAGCCATGGTGAGGACGGCGTTGGGGGTGAAGTCAAGCAGATGGAAGCCGTATGTGTGCATGATATCGCAGAAGAAGTTTGAGAAAGGAGGGCACAGACCGCAGTGGAAAAAGGCTGCGAAGAAATAGTACCCGCCGGGATATTCGTCCTTGGCGGCGGCCGGGTAAGCTCGCGTGCGGGGGTGCGCCTTGGTTTCCTTGGCCCAGAACAAGTAATACTTGTTCCAGAGCTCCTCCACGCCGAGCTTCGGCGGGAAGACGAGGTGCTTCTTCCGGTACGCGGCGAGCTTCGCCGCTTGCTCCGACTTCTCCCTCTTGGCCTTCTCCGCCTTCGCCTTGTCGGTCTTCGGGGCCATGGCGGATGCGGCGGAAGGAGAGGGACGAAGAGCTCAGCGGCGCCGGAGATGCAGACGGCGGCGGCGGAGATGTGGAGGCGGAGCGTGAGAGGAATCTCTGGAGGAAGAAGACGAGGCAATGAAAGCGCAAGGAGGGGAACCGCTCCTGCTTCCTCTGCTTTTTATGGGGAAGTGGGGGGCGTTTCGCCCTTTCCATTAAGAGATCGTGGGCACGTCCCATCCCACGGCGCCGCAATCGACGCGTGCCGTTACAGGGGGATGCGGCGGATACGGAAGTGGATTCGGCACGCCGCGGGCCTCGTGTGCCCGTGCACTGTTTTGGGCCTGGCCCAACAGCGCTCGGCACCGTGTGTGGCCCAGGCCCGGGGGCTCCTGTCGGTGTACTAAGGTAGGGGTACCTCAGTACCCCAACTTGTGCACGGGCAGTTGCAGCTTCCCGCGGCAGGGTTTACCGCGTGCTTGCCGGAGACCTTCCTGCTCCCTATCAAACCATTCAAAAACAAAGTATACAAGACAGAAGATCGAGACCCCGGCAAGAGGAGCTTGCCGGGAAGGCCGTACCAGGCCCAAGACTACCTCACTAGTACAAGGCCCTGGCAAGAGGAGCTTGCCAGGAAGACTAGAAGATTCTATCATAGAAGACCCGGCAAGGGCCCGGGGAGCGGCAAGCTCCCGGGCCGGCAAGGTCAAGACCCCGGCAAGGTGCTTGCCGGGAAGGCTACGCTGTGTCCCTGCGCTCCAGCTCATCAGCCCACGCGTCGCCCTGGGGCCTATCCAGGGACGCGTGGCGGATGGCTGTGCAGCCTGGGGGACACGGTGGCGCTCCACGGTGGTGGATCCATCGCCGTGGCGGACGGAGACGCTATGGCGGGAGCTTTTGGGGTCGACGGCGACGGGCATTGAATGCCCTTGTCCCCCACTGTCAAAGTAGGTATAGACCACTGTTCTGCACTGTAGCTCCACTGTTCCCGCACTGTTACAACTACCACCTCTTTTACGTTTTTACCCCTTTCTCCTACGTTGACACCTGTCGGTGACCCCTTACACTATAAAAGGAGGCCCATGCACAACGTGGAGGGGGTTCGAAACCTAGATCATTCATACGCTCGGGGTAGCTGCTTCTTCAAGCTCCCGAGCGCTCCAACTCAATACACAACTAAGCAGGAGTAGGGTTTTACGCGTCTACCGCGGCCCGAACCTGGGTAAAACCGCCCGCGTGCTCGCTACGATCTGCTCTTTGTGCTCCCTCCGCCCTCGTACCGCACAGACAAGGGGCTCCGGTCCCATAGGTGTTCGTGGCGGACAGTTTCCCCCGACACTATGCTTGTTTAGCTTTCCTATGCTAGTTGATTCTTGTTCCCATAAGTTGTTTGCTCACAAAATCCCTATGCATAGGAAGTGGGTTAGACTTAAATGTGCTAATCATATTCTTCATGATGCTCTCTTTATGTTTCAATTCTTATATTCTATGTGAGCATCATTGAAATCATTATGCCTAGCTAAAAAGGCATTAAAGAAAAGCGCTTGTTGGGAGACAACCCAATATTTACCCCTACTGTTTTTGTGTGTCCACATGATTAAGCTACTGTAGTAATCATGTTTTATAGCTTTTGTTTCAATCAAGTGCCAAGTAGAACCTTTGGGGAGACTTGGGTGAAGTCTTTGCGATCTTGCTGTAAAAAACAGAAACTTTGCGCTCACGAGATTAGCTGCCATTTTTTTTACAGAAGAGTGCTTTTGAGGTGATTCTTTTTGCAGAAGATTAACAGAAAAATTCCACACGTACATCAATTTATTTTAGAATTTTTTGAGTTACAGAATTATTCGAAAGTTATAGATTGCTACAAATTGTTCTGTTTTTGACAGATTCTGTTTCCATTGTGTTGTTTGCTTATTTTGATGAATCTATGAGTAGTATCGGAGGGTATGAACCATAGAGAAGTTGGAATACAGTAGATATTACACCAATATGAATTTAGAATGAGTTCAAAACAGTACCTAAGTGGTGGTTTTATTTTCTTATACTAACGGAGCTTACGAGTTTTCTGTTGAGTTTTGTGTTGTGAGGTTTTCAAGTTTTGGGTAAAGATTCGATGGATTATGGAATAAGGAGTGGCAAGAGCCTAAGCTTGGGTATGCCCAAGGCACCCCAAGGTAAAATTCAAGGAAAACCAAAGGCCTAAGCTTGGGGATGCCCCGGGAAGGCATCCCCTCTTTCATCTTCGTCTATCGGTAAGTTTACTTGAGGCTATATTTTTATTCACCACATGATATGTGTTTTGCTTGGAGCGTCAATTTATTTTATTTTGTTTTGCTTAATATTTGAATAATATCCCAAGATCTGAAATTCTTAAATGTTAGAGAGTCTTCACATAGTTACATAATTATTCGACTACTCATTGATCTTCACTTATATCTTTCGGAGTAGTTTGTCATTTGCTCTAGTGCTTCACTTATATCTTTTTAGAGCACCGCGGTGGTTTTATTTTTAAGAAATAGATGAACTCTCATGCTTCACTTATATTATTTTGAGAGTCTTTTAGAACATCATGGTAATTTGCTTATGTTATGAAACTAGTCCTAATATGATGGGCATCAAGATGGGTATAATAAAAACTTTCATATAAAGTGCATTGAATACTATGAGAAGTTTGATGCTTGATGATTGTCTTGAGATATGAGGATGGTGATATTAGAGTCATGCTAGTAGAGTAGTTGTGAATTTGAGAAATACTTGTGTTGAGGTTTGCAAGTCTTGTAGCATGCACGTATGGTAACCGCTGTGTGAAAAATTTGAAGCATGAGGTATTTCTTTGATTGTCATCCTTTGTGTGGAGGTCGGGATCGTGCGATGGTTAACTCCTACCAACCCTTCCCCTAGGAGCATGCGTGTAGTACTTTGTTTTGATGACTTGTAGATTTTTGCAATAAGTATGTGAGTTCTTTATGACTAATGTTGAGTCCATGGATTATACGCACTCTCATCCTTCCACCATTTCTAGCCTCTCTAGTGCCTCGCAACTTTCGTCCGTACCATACAGCCACCATATAACTTCCTCAAAACAGCCACCATACCTACCTATTATGTCCTTTCCATAGCCATTATGAGATATATTGCCATGCAACTTTCCACCATTCCGTTTATTATGACACGCTCCACCATTGTCATATTGCCTTACATGATCATGTAGTTGACATTGTATTTGTGGTAAGCCCACCATGCATAATTTTCATACATGTCACTCTTGATTCATTGCCATCCCGGTACACCGCCGGAGGCACTCATATAGAGTCATACTTTTTTCTAGTATCGAGTTGTAATCTTTGAGTTGTAAATAAGTAGAAGTGTGATGATCATCATTATTAGAGCATTGTCCCGGAAAAAAAGAAAGGCAAGAAAAGGCCAAAAAAAGAAGGCCCAAAAAAGGAAAATAGGGGACAATGCTACTATCTTTTTTCCACACTTGTGATTCAAAGTAGCACCATGATCCTTATGATAGAGAGTCTCTTGTTTTGTCACTTTCATATACTATTGGGAATTTTCATTATAGAACTTGGCTTGTATATTCCAACGATGGGCTTCCTCAAATTCCCTAGGTCTTCGTGAGCAAGCAAGTTGGATGCACACCCACTTAGTTTATTTTGTTGAGCTTTCATACATTTATAGCTCTAGTGCATCCGTTGCATGGCAATCCCTACTCACTTACATTGATATCTATGGGCGGGCATCTCCATAGCCTATTGATACGCCTAGTTGATGTGAGACCATCTTCCTCTTTTTGTCTTCTCCACAACCACCACTCTATTCCACCTATAGTGCTATATCCATGGCTCACGCTCATGTATTACGTGAAAGTTGAAAAGGTTTGAGAATAACTAAAGTATGAAACAATTGCTTGGCTGAAATCGGGGTTGTGCATGATTTGGGTATTTTGTGTGACGAAGATGGATCATAGCCAAACTATATGATTTTGTAGGGATGAACTTTCTTTGGTCATGTTATTTTGAGAAGACATAATTGCTTTGTTAGTATGCTTGAAGTATTATTATTTTTATGTCAATATTAAACTTTTGTCTTGAATCTTTCGGATCTGAACATTCATGCCACAATAAAGAAAATTACATTGATAATTATGTTAGGTAGCATTCCACATCAAAAATTCTGTTTTTATCATTTACCTACTCGAGGACGAGCAGGAATTAAGCTTGGGGATGCTTGATACTTCTCCAACGTATCTATAATTTTTTATTGTTCCATGCTATTATATCATCCATCTTGGATGTTTTATATGCATTTATATGCTATTTTATATGATTTTTGGGACTAACCTATTAACCCAGAGCCCAGTGCCATTATGGTTTTTCCTTGTTTTTGACTATCGCAGAAAACGAATACCAAATGGAGTCCAATTGACATGAAATTGCATGGAGGTTGTTTTTGGACCAGAAGAAGCCCACGGAGTACCGGAGATGGACCAGAAGAGTCCCGAGGCCACCACGAGGGTGGGGGCGAGCCCTACCCCCTGGGCGCGCCCCCCTATCTCGTGGCCGCCTCGGGGACCCCCCTGACTTGTTCCCGACTCCAACATCTCTTATATATACCCAAACTTCCAGAACATTACCTAGATCGGGAGTTCCACCGCCGTAAGCCTCTGTAGCCACCAAAAACCAATCGGGGCCCTGTTCCAGCACCCTGCCGGAGGGAGGATCCATCACCGGTGGCCATCTTCATCATCCCAGCGTTCTCCATGACGAGGAGGGAGTAGTTCACCCTTGGGGCTGAGGGTATGTACCAGTAGCTATGTGTATGATCTCTCTCTCTCGTGTTCTTTAGATGGCACAATCTTGATGTATCGTGAGCTTTGCTACTATAGTTGTATCTTATGATGTTTCTCCCCCTCTATCTTCTTGTAATGGATTGAGTTTTCCCTTTGAAGTTATATTATCGGATTGAGTTTTTAAGGATTTGAGAACACTTGATGTATGTCTTGCATGTGCATATCTGTGGTGACAATGGGATATTCACGTGATCTACTTGATGTATGTTTTGGTGATCAACTTGCGGGTTCAGTGACCTTGTGAACTTATGCATAGGGGTTAGCACACGTTTTTGTCTTGACTCTCCGGTAGAAACTTTGGGGTACTGTTTGAAGTTCTTTGTGTTGGTTGAATAGATGAATCTGAGATTGAGTGATGCATATCGTATAATCATGCCGACGAATACTTGAGGTGACACTGGAGTATCTAGGTGACATTAGGGTTTTGGTTGATGTGTGTCTTAAGGTGTTATTCTAGTACGAACTCTAGGATAGATCGAACGGAAAGAATAGCTTCGTGTTATTTTACTACGGACTCTTGAATAGATTGATCAGAAAGAATAACTTTGAGGTGGTTTTGTACCCTACAATAATCTCTTCGTTTGTTCTCCGCTATTAGTGACTTTGGAGTGACTCTTTGTTGCATGTTGAGGGATAGTTATATGATCCAATTATGTTATTATTGTTGAGAGAACTTGCACTAGTGAAAGTATGAACCCTAGGCCTTGTTTCAAAGCAATGCAATACCATTTACACTCACTTTTACCACTTGTTACCTTGCTGTTTTTATATTTTCATATTACAAATACCTATATATACCATCCATATTGCACTTGTATCATCATCCCTTTGCCGAACTAGTGCACCTATACAATTTACCATTGTATTGGGTGTGTTGGGGACACAAGAGACTCTTTATTATTTGGTTGCAGGGTTGTTTGAGAGAGACCATCTTCATCCTATTCCTCCCACGGGTTGATAAACCTTAGGTCATCCACTTGAGGGAAATTTGCTACTATCCTAAAACCTCTGCACTTTGAGGCCCAACAACGTCTACAAGAAGAAGGTTGCGTAGTAGACATCATTAAACAATGAAACTTCAATGCTTATGTTGGTAGACAATTGAAACGTAATGCTTATATGGTTGAACACTTGAGTGATTATATGTCTAGAGTTAAAGGTGGCCTTAAACTTATTAGTAAACATGCTTTTATGGTTACCACTCAGGTAGAACAAGTGCTTAAAGCACAAAATGATTTGCTCAATGAATTAAAGAATAAGGAAAATGATAATGTTGTTAGAGTTATGACTAGAGGGGGTAGAATGACTTAGGAACCTTTGTATCCTGAGGGCCACCCTAAGAGAGTTGAGCAAGATTCTCAGAGAACTAATGTTGATGCACCTAGTCCTTCTAAGAAGAAGAAAAAGAAAAATGTTAGGACTTTGCATGCTTCTAGCGAACCTGTTGTTGACACACCTGAGAATCCCAATGATATTTCTATTTCTGATGTTGAAACACAATCTGGTAATGAACATGAACCTAGTGATAATTTTAATGATGATGCTCAACCTAGCAATAGCAATGATGTAGAGATTGAACCTGCACTTGATCTTGATAACCCGCAATCAAAGAATCAACGTTATGATAAGAGAGACTTCGTTTCTAGGAGCACGGTAAAGAAAGAGAACCATGGGTTCAGAAACCCATGCCTTTTCCTCCTAAACCATCCAAGAAAATGGGTGATGAGGATTTTGAGCGCTTTGCTGAAATGATTAGACCTATCTTTTTGCGTATGTGTTTGACTGATATGCTTAAAACAAATCATTATGCTAAGTATATGAAAGATATTGTTAAAAATAAAAGAAAGATATCGGAAGTTTAAATTTCCACCATGCTTGAGAATTGTACTTTTAAAGGTGGAAGGCCAAAGAAACTAGGAGATCTAGGAGTACCAACTATACCATGCTCCATTAAAAGAAACTATGTTAAAATTGCTTTATGTGATCTTAGAGCTGGTGTTAGTGTTATGCCTCTCTCTTTATACCGTAGACTTGATTTGAATAAGTTGACACCTACTGAAATATCTTTGCAAATGGCCGATAAATCAACTGATATACCTGTCGCTATTTGTGAGGATGTGCCTGTTGTGGTTGCAAACGTTACTATTTTAACAGACTTTGTTATCTTGATATTCCTGAGGATGATAGTATGTCAATTATCCTTGGTAGACCCTTTTTGAATACGGCAGGGGCTGTTATTGATTGCAACAAAGGCAATGTCACTTTTCATGTTAATGGTAATGAGCATACGGTGCACTTTCCAAGGAAACAACCTCAAGTCCAAAGTATCAATTATATTGGAAAAATTTCAACAATCACTATTGGAGGTTTGAATTCCCTCTTCCTACTGTCAAGAAGAAATATGATATTCTTATTGTTGGGAACATACATATCCTCGTTGAGGTAACCTAGTGTTATTCGAAAATTCTCCGGTTTCATGTTATTCGGAAAGAGTTTGTTAACAAGACTTGATCAATCTTGTTAGTGGATTCCTTTTGATGAGCATGAGATGGATGAAGTTAGAAAGCACAACTCTCTGTACCCTCTTTCTACTTTCTGTTATTTAGATAAAATAAAGCAAAAATAATATTTTCTGTCTATTTTCTGAATTATCCTTGCAATAAAAATACCCCGAAAATAAAAGTTATCCAAATGTCGTGAAAATGAAATATGATTTTTTGTAGAATATTTAAGAATTTTTGGCACTAAGAACACACCAGGGGGACCCACCATTTGGCCACGAGAGTGCAGGGCTCGTCCATCCCCCTGGGGCGCGCCCTCCTACCTCGTGGGCCCTACGTGGACCCCCTCCACTTATTCCAGCACCCACTCACTTCGTCTTCCTCTAGAAAAAAATCCTCCCATAGCTCAAACTCGTGTTCTAGCTCATCTTGCTGCCATTTTCGACCTCTTTGCTCAAAGCTCCATTCACAAAACTGTTTTGGGAGATTGTTCTTCGGTATGTGACTCCTCCAATGGTCCAATTAGTTTTTGTTCTAGTGCTTTATTTATTACAATTTTTTGCTGCTAAGGTGACCATGTTCTTGAGCTTGCAAGTCAAATTTATATGGTCCAAAGTAGTTTTAATGCATGATATAGCCTCTAGGCACTTATGGGAGTAGTTGCTATCAATCTTGTTGAGTTTTTTCACTTTTATTTTGAGTTACTAAAATTTCAGAAAATTTTTAGAGAAAGAAAATGATGAAGAGATGGTTGAGGGGCTCTTCGAGCCGAAGCTCGAATGATAAGCAGAATGAAGAGAATAAAAATCCCAAATACAATCTTCCTCGCACTGTGGAGGTTCGGCCGTGCGAATGGCCTTGTGATGCGTTCTTGAGAGCCGCCGGAATTTACTATGACTTTTATTACTTGGCTGGGAATGTAGGCCTCACCGACTTCCTCCACGACCAGCGCGAACAGTATCTCCTACTCACTAATATTTTCGAGCAATTTTTTTATTTCCATGCTAAGAAATCACCACCTTCAGTGGAGTTTCACTTATATGATGAAGTTAAGGAGATGTCACTCCATGATTTTTGTCGGGTCGGCAAGATACCCTTTGTGGGCAGCATCGAGGAACCACATCATAGGGACGAGGATGGATTTGTTGATAGAATTGTTGTAGGGGAGACGAGGAAAGTTTCCGATGCAAGAATTACTAGTATACATTTTCCTGTTCTACGTTACTTTGCGATATTTGCTAGTAGATGCTTAATTGGTCGCGGGAACAGTGGAAATCTTAGTACTCCTGATCTTGTCATTTTACGCCATGCTTTGTTTCGTGATACAACTTTCAGCTTAGGCGCTATTGTTGCTAAATGATTAAGTCTGAACCGTACAAAGGGCCCCATCTTCAGAGGCATCTTTGCTTCACGCCTTGCTAAACACTTTGGAATACCTATTAGGCATTATGAGCAAGAGGAAAAGTTGCTACCCCCTATTTTTCTAGATTATAAGAGTATGGTAGCACATGAATTTATTGTTAAAAATAAGAAGAAGGTGCTTAAGTATAATTTGATATTTGATAAAACTCACTTTGAGATTATTACCTTGCATGCACCCTCCTTGTTTAACATACTTTCAGGCACGTACCTCATCTTGCCCGAGGACATTCATGCATACTTGAAGATGACACAAGTCTTAGAGCCTGAGCCTGAGCCACCACTTGACCCTTATCGACAGTCTGTTTATCAGTGGGATCCGGAGGAGATCGCCAACCAGTGGCACCCTAAGGACCCTCCTCAGTACACCGGAGAGAGTAGCTTCGGTCCGTGGTCATAGACCAACTTAGGCCAAAAGCCTAAGCTTGGGGGAGTATGTATTTCTCACCGACATTACATTCATGTTCACACACTCATGCCAGTTGTTGATGCTCATACTTTTTCATTGTACTATCCATGCTAGTTTATTTTCTTTTCTAAGCCTACTTCTTGTGTGTTTGAAAAACCTTAAGAAAAACCAAAAAAATAGTTGTAGCTTTTAGCTAGTTTACTTTCCATGCTTGTAGTAGTAGTAATTAAAGGAAAACCCAAAAAGATTTATTGTTCTTCTTTTGCTTGTTGGCAGCTTTCCCGAGTAAATAGTTTTATTTATTTTCTTTTCTTTGGGGGTCTAGAGGAGAAGACCATGATGAAAATGTTGAGTGGCTCTCATTTGCTCTATTATTGATTTAACCAAGAGCCCATATTACCTTGTCTTCTCCCTTGTATTAGATGCTTGCAGATTCCAGCTTAGTCCAATGCACGTGCACTATTATTATTATCCACACCGTTCGGTCATGCAAGTGAAAGTTAATAATGATGATATATGATGGACTGATTTAGATGAGAGAAGCTGGTATGAACTCGACCTATCTTGTTTATGTAAATATGATTAATTCATCATTCCTGATTCAGCCTATTATGAATGAAACATGTTTGCAATGACAATTAGAGATTATAGTTGCTCATGCCATGCTTAATTAGCTAGGTGTTTATAATGGTTTACCTTGCGTGCCAACATGTTATTAAAATGGTTGTGATGTGGTATGATAGGGCGGTATCCTCCTTTGAACGATTTGAGTGATTTGACTTGGCACATGTTCACGCATGTAGTTGAAACAAAATCAACATAGCCTTCACGATATTTATGTTCATGGTGATTTATATCCTACTCATGCTTGCACTCATTGTTGATTAATTTTAATGCATGTTCATGATTGTTGTCGCTCTCTAGTTGGTCGCTTCCCAGTGTCTTTCTAGCCTTCACTTGTACTAAGCGGTAATACTGCTTGTGCATCCACTTCCATAAACCCAAACTTATTTCATATGAGTCCACCATACCTTCCTATATGCGGTATTTACCTGCCGTTCCAAGTAAATTTGTATGTGCGAAACTCTAAACCTTCAAATGAAATTATGTTTTGTATGCTCGAATAGCTCATGTACCAACTAGGGTGTCGGGGAACGAATCCACGAGCACCTATGGGACCGGCGGACCGAGCCCCTTTCGGTTCGGCAGGGGCGAAGATCGCACGAAGAGCGGATCGAGGCGAAACACACGAGCAGTTTACCCAGGTTCGGGCCGCACGGATGCGTAAAACCCTACTCCTGCTTTGTGGTTTGTATTGAGTTCTTGCTCGGGAGCGCTGAGTGCTACAGTACACACCAGTAGCTAACGAGACCGAGCCTGAGTGTTCCCCTCCCTCCCCCTACGTTGCGCATGGGCCTCCTTTTATATGCTCAAGGGGTCACCGACAGGTGGCAACGTAGACAAGGGTAAAAATGGAAAGGTGTTACGGTTGGTACAACTACCTGTTACAGTGTATCCTACCTAACCCTGACGGCAGGGGACAAGGGCATTAAACGCCCATCTGCGTCGCCCAAATAGTGCAAAAAGGGACCGTCAGGGACGCCACCGCTCGCCACGATGGCAATCTTGTCAGCACCGCTTGCCACCGCGCACCGCTGGCTGCACAGCCTCCCGCCACGTACGCCTGGAAAGGTCCTAGAGCGACACGTTGGTGGATGTGCTGGAGCGCGGGTACAGAGTGGTAGCTTGCCGCGGCAAGCGCCTTGCCGCGGTCGTTGTCTTGTCGCGTCCGGGAGCTCGTCGCTCACCGGGCCTTGCCGGGACGCGTGGCGCGTCGCGGCAAGTTCCTTGAGATGCCTTGGTTGGCCTTCCCGGCAAGCTCCTCTTGCCGGGGTCTTGTCTCCTTGAGTTGCCTTCCCGGCAAGCTCCTCTTGCCGGGGCCTTGTCTCCTTGGCTTGAATACTTTGTTCTTGAATGGCTCCAAAGGAACCACGGAGGACCTTGGCGGTCACCCGGCAAGCCTTGCCGCGGGATGCTGCGACTGCCCGTGCACAAGTTCGGGATACTAGGGTACCCCTACTCTAGTACACCGACAGGAGCCCCCGGGCCTGGGCCATACACGGTGCCGAGCGCTGTTGGGCCAGGCCCAAAATAGGGCACGGGCACGCGCGGCTTGGGTTACGCCGTATCTCTCTCCGTGCCCACCGCGCCCTCTCCGAACGACGCGCGTTGAATGCGGCGTCACGGGAGAGATCGTGGGTGGTTTCTTTATTCGGAAAGGCGGAACGTCCGCCCCCTCCCTCCTTATAAGCAGGGGAAACAGGGGCAGTTCGCCCACTCGCCGGTTTGCCATTCCAATCTCGGAAACCTCCACCGCTCCCCCTTCTTCCCAAAGTTGAAAGAGAGCAGCGCCCTGCCCCCCATCGCCACCAGCACCACCAACGCCGTCGACCTCCCCCACCACTTCCGCCATGGCTCCGAAAGCCGACAAGGGGAAGGTTGTGAAGTCGACCGAGGCGCAGCGGCTCGCGGCGCTGCGAAAGGAGCGGGCAATCTTCCCCCCCAAGCTCGCCGCGAGGGAGCTGAGGGAGTATTACTACCTCTTCTGGTCGACGGAGACGCGGGCGCATCCGCGCACGAAGGTACTTCCAGCTGTCGCTTCGGAAATGGCTCCGAATGGATATCCCTTCTTCGCCTTGTTCTTCTACTGCGGGCTCTGCCCGCCTTTCTCTGAGTTTTTCTGCGATCTTATGAACACCTACGGGTTCCACCTCCTTGACTTCACCCCCAATGCTGTTCTGACCATGGCAGTTTTCGCACATCTCTGCGAAAACTTTGTCGGAGTCTATCCAAACGTAGCCCTTTTTCGCCACTTCTTTATGCCCCGAGTCGAGAGAGGAGAGCCTCTATCCGGCGGAATCTCCTGGATCTCGAGAGCCGGCAAGAAGGAAGCTTATCTGGAGGGGGAGTTCCGCGGCAAGTGGGAGGAATGGAGAGCAGACTGGTGCTGGATTGTCGAGGAGAACCCGCAGCCGTTTACCGCCCAGTGCCAAACCCCAGTAGCGCGCGGCAGCGATTGGAGCAACGTGGCCCCGGAAGACGATAGGCTGAAGATTGCCGTCACCCGGATCCAACGCCTTAGGCTTGCCGGGCTCACTGTAGGTGCGGTTGGCGCAGATTTTCTTCGCCGCCACATCGCCGCCCTGCAGGAGAGGAGGAGACCCGCCTGGGACTTCGAGAATGCGGCGGACATCATGAGGCTGCGCCCCGGCCTCAACTTCAACTTCACTATTATGGAACTTGACGCAATGCTCCGGGAGCTGTTCAAATACGACCCTAAACATCTCGAAGTGTTCAGGTTGCCGAAGGACATCGTTCCGCTGTGCAACAACTCCTCGCTCAGCCGCATCCGCGCAATGATGCCGCTGTGCGACTCGCATGGAATTGACCCAACTTGGCAAGAGCCTGCAGACGATGTCGTGCAGGAGTTCTTTGACGGCTTGGAAGAAGTGCCGGTTCGCTCCGACGAACAAAAAATCCTCACTCGCGCCACCACCGATGCGGAGATGAAACGCATCGCCACTAGGCTGGAAGAGGCGGCGGCAGCCGCAGCCGTGGGCGAGTTTGGATTCACCGTGGAGGAGGCAGAGGCTGCAGAAGCGGCAAGCCGTGCCGAGCGAGAGGAGCTTGTCGGCGAGGAAGAGCTTGCCGGGCATGATGTCGAGTCGAGCGAGCCCGCCGAGGATACGAGCGGCTCGTTGGAGATCAACTCCTCTTCCTCCTCATCTTCATACAGCTCGTCGCAAGCAGAGCCCCCAGCTCCACCAAGAAGGCGTCTCCACAAGGCCGGGAACGTAGCGGAGTGGCAGGCGGGTCGACAGTCGCTGCGCCGCGTGACACGCTCCACCGCGGCAAGCACTGTTGCCGCGGGAGCACCTCACGCTGCTGCGGCAACTGGAGCGGGGTCCTCCCGGACCACCGCTTCTGCTCCTGCCGCTTCTCATGCCGCGACGGCAGCTGGAGCGGGGTCGTCTCGGACCACCGCCACTATTCCTGCCAAGCGGCCAAGGGAACCTACTCCTCCGCCTCCTCGCGCCGGAGGTGAGCCGGACTTCGACTTCTCCGCGTTCAGCTCCGACGAGGAAGAAGAAGAGTAAGATTCTTTGTTGTACTTGTAGTTCTTCAATTCTTGCTGTTTTGTCTTGTATCTCATTCGCTTTACTCTGAACTTATTCCTTTTTAGGACTCTGGCGCAGAGAGCGGCAAAGATAGCCAAGGTCCCGGCGCGTCCAAAGAGGTGATTATCGTCGAGGACGAACCCACCGCAACAGCAGAGGGTGCGCCCGAGACCACCTTGCCGGACCCGGCATCTATTCTCCAGAGCAGCCCCCAGCGTAAGTATATGGTTCGCTTTCCGCTGTTAGGCGCACATGGATGCTCTTTCTTTGCTGACATCTGATTGTTGGTTTGTGTAGGAGCAGAGCAGCCCCACCAGGAGCGCCCGGAGGCCGCCCCCGACATGCCATCTGCTTCGACTAAGCCGCCAAGGGAGAGTTCTCCGGCAAGGGAGATTTCTCCGCCAAGGGAGAGTTCTCCGGCAAGGGAGAGTTCTC
Organism: Secale cereale; assembly: GCA_902687465.1. Classification (NCBI taxonomy): domain Eukaryota; kingdom Viridiplantae; phylum Streptophyta; class Magnoliopsida; order Poales; family Poaceae; genus Secale; species Secale cereale. The sequence goes on from LR738711.1 coordinate 70,734,186, forward strand.
CGGCAAGGGACAGCACCAGCGGCCCCCCGGCGGCGGAGACTACGACTGCAGAACCCGGTACAGGTAATCCTCTCGCTTCAAAACTTCCCTTGGGTTCTTCTTCTTTTGATCTTCTTTTTGGATATTTGCTTGACTTTTCTCCCTTTTCCTGCCGTCAGACCCATCTGCTGCGGAGCCGATGGAGACCGAGGTTGCTGCCGACGACGCCGCTGCCACCGAAGAAGCAGCCGACGCTGATGATCCCGCCGGCAGAGAGGCCGCCAAAGCTGTCGCCGCAGAGGCTGGCGAGGGGTCCGGCAATCGTACTGACGGCCCTGAGGCCGCAGGAGCGCCAGGCGCTACGCCGACCGCTGATCCCTCCGCCGCTGGCGCAGCGCCAGGCTCCGAAGAGCCCCAGCCAGGCGTCTACTTGAAGACCGGCGAAAACGTCTTCATCAACCTCTCCTGGGCGTCAAGCTCCAGGGCGCCGGTCGAAGGAGAAAGCTTTGATGGAGAGGTGCTCGCCTCCGCTGGGCTGACGCTGGTTGATGCACCGAGCAGCAGCAGCGGCGAGCCTGAGGAAGAGCAGCTGCTGCGTAAGCTGGTGTCGCTCTACCGTGCTCGGCAAGCCAAGCTGGAATCCCGAGAGGCGCTTGTCGCGAAGGCGGGAGTGGACATCAAGAAGCGCGTGGAGGATCTCCGGGGCCTCAACCAGGAAGCTCTCCAGTCCCTGGCAGAGGAGCGGGCGCAGCTCGCCGAGGAGCAGAAGGCCTTCCTCCTCGAGAAGGCTGAAGTTGAAGAACAACAGTGGCTTTCCGCTGAGAAGCTGTCTGCGCAGGAAGGCGAGCTGGCGCAGCGGAAGGTTAACCTTGACAGCCATGAGGAGGAGCTTACTGCGCGCGAGCAAACATTCGGCGGAGCCCTCAAGCAAGCAGAGGATGCTGCCGCAGCTGCCGAGGCCGCCAAGAAGGAGCTGGAGACGAAGGTGGCGCGGCTGGAGGCCGATCTCAAGGCGAGCGGTGAAGAGCTTGCCGCGCTCAAGCGTGAGCGGGAGAAGGACGCCTACAGCTTGTGAGAGCTGCAGGTTCGTCTCTCCGAGAAGGGCAAGGAACTTGGCGCCGCCAAGGACTCCAACGCAGATCTTGAGTTGAAGCTGACCACTTTGACCAATACGCTGGACGGCGCCAGGGAGCAGGAGGTGGCCTTGAAGAAGAAGATCAAGGCCGATGAGGCGCTGCTGGCGAGTGCTGCCGCCGCCCAGAACGCTTTTAGGGAGAATGTGGAGCACTGGACGGAGGGTCTCGTGAATGCTGCCGCAGACATTGACAGGGAGCTGGCGCAGCTGGGGATGGAGGATCTCGGGTATCCCTCCGACGAGAACCTCCAACCCAGCGCCAAGCTCACCTTGTTCTTCAAAGGCGTGGCGACGGCCCTCCAGCGACTCCGGGACTTAGAGATAAACCTGCTGAGAGCAGCCACGCAACCGGCAAGTCTTCGTACATCCTTGACGCGCTTTGGTGCTTCAATCTGCTCAATGGCCTTGATCTTGTCGGGATTGGCTTCAATTCCCCGCTGAGACACGAAGAACCCGAGAAGCTTGCCGGAAGGGACTCCAAACACACACTTCTCGGGGTTGAGCTTGAGGCTGATCTTGCGCAGATTTGCAAAGGTCTCGTCTAAATCTTGAATCAGAGTTGCCTTGTCCTTGCTCTTGACCACTATGTCATCCATGTAGGCTTCCACATTTCCGTGTATTTGTGGCTCAAAAGCGACATGGACTACCCTTGCAAATGTTGAACCAGCATTCTTTAAACCGAAAGGCATCCGTATGAAGCAGTACGTGCCACATGGAGTGATGAATGCGGTCTTCTCCTCATCCTCTTCTGCCATGAAGATCTGATGGTATCCTGAGTATGCGTCAAGAAATGAAAGCAAATCACATCCGGCTGTGGAGTCAACAATCTGGTCAATGCGCGGCAAGGGAAATGGGTCTTTGGGACAAGCTTTGTTAACATCGGTAAAGTCGATACAAAGCCTCCATTTCCCGTTTGCCTTGCGCACGACTACAGGATTGGCCAACCACATAGGATGGAGCACTCCTCTGACAAGGCCTGCTGCTTCCAACTTCTTGATCTCCTCTGCGATGAATTCTTGGCGCTCCACTACTTGCTTCCTGACCTTCTGCTTGACGGGCCGCGCATGAGGACAGACGGCGAGATGGTGCTCAATTACTTTCCTAGGAACACCGGGGATGTCAGACGGTTGCCACACAAACACGTCAACGTTCGCCCGCAGGAAAGCAATGAGCGCGCTTTCCAATTTAGGGTCAAGGGTGGCACTGATGGTGAAAGTACCACCAGTGCCGTCCTCCTTGGCGGACACTTTCTTGGTCTCTCGCGGAGCTGCCATTGTCTTCTTACACTTGCCGGTGGAGCTCGATGGTGCGTCCTCGACGGTAGCGCAGCACTCCGAAGAGGTGCGCTTGCCGGAGTGGGCATCAGAACTCTTGCTGGACTTGGTCTTCTTCTTCCCCCCGGGAGCTTCAACGGCAGGTGACTTGCTATCTGTTGCGGCTGCCGCTTCCCGGTAGATCTTGTCGGCGCAGATAAGAGCATCCTTCTTGTCGCCAGGGACAGAGATGACACTTATCGGGCCCGGCATCTTCAGCATGTTATACGCGTAGTGAGAGGCTGCCATGAACTTGGCGAGTGCTGGACGGCCGAGTATCCCATTGTAAGGCAATGGAAAATCGGTAACGTCAAAAGTGACCCTCTCAGTCCTGAAGTTCAACTCGCTGCCAAATGTCACCGGCAACGTGATCTTCCCCTTCGGCTTGCTCCTTCCCGGGTTGATTCCTTGGAAAGTGCCGGTCTCTTCGAGCTCGCTGTCAGGGATCTGGAGTTTCTGGAGTACAGCGGAGGAGATCAGGTTCAAGCCGGCCCCGCCGTCAACTAGCATCTTAGTGACCTTGAGGTTGCGGATAGTTGGTGAAACCAACATCGGCAAGCACCCGACCGCAGTTGTGCGATCAGGGTGGTCCTCAATATCAAAGATGATAGGTGTGCTGGACCATTTCAGAAGCTTGCGTGACTCGATAGGTGGTTCTGCCGCATTGACTTCCCGCACCCATTGCTTGAGTTGGCGGTGTGAAGTATGCAGAGAAGCACCGCCGTCAACACACAAGACCTCTGTGGCTTTCTGGAACTCCTGCACACTGGTCTCGACATCATCCATGTCTTCATCGTCGTCGTCATCTTCATCCTTGTCGCGGCCACGGGGAGGTCTGTCTCCTTGCCGCTGCTTAGCCTTGCCGCGGCGTCCTCCCCGGCCGGGGCGCTTCTTGCCGGATCCTCCAGCACCTCCTTGGGCCTTCTCCTTGTCTCGTCGCTCGTATTCAGCCTTTTGCTGCTCGACAAGCTGCTCGACCTTCTTGCAGCTCTGGAGGTCATGGCCCTTGGTGCGGTGGATCTTACAGTACTGCTTGTCGGTGCCGTCCTGCTTGTCGGCGAACGCCACAGCCTGGCAGTTGGTGCATGCGGCAATCTCCTTGCCGGAGCTACCAGCTTTGGCTTTCTTGGCGCCACCTTCGTTGCTGGACTGCTCAATGACTAGCACATCTTTGCCTTTCTTCTTCATGTTGTTCCGCCGCCGGTTTTTCTTTGCCGGGGCAGCATCCTCGCCGTCAGATCCCCTGCTCCTGTATTCTCTCCGGGGAGTTTCCTCCCTTCCTCAGCACGTGCACACTTGTCGGCCAGGGCATACAGCTCACTGACGTCTCTGATCTTGCACATCGCCATCTCCTCCCGCATCCTGCGGTTACGCACGTTCTGATGGAACGCGCTGATGACCGCGGCAGGGTGGACATCTGGGATGTTGTGCTGTACACGGCTGAATCTCTGAATGTACTTGCGCAGGGGCTCTCCTTCCTTCTGGGCGAGCAGATGAAGGTCACTCTCTTGGCCATGAGGTTTGTGGCCGCCTGTAAAGGCGTCGACAAACTGATGGCATAGGTCTGCCCAGGAGGATATGGAGTTGTCCGGCAAGTGCATGAGCCAGGACCTGACGTTGGGCTTGAGCACCAGCGGGAAGTAGTTGGCAAGGATCTTGTCGTCCCGCCCCCCGGCAGCTTGCACCGCGATGGTGTAGATGCTGAGGAACTCCGACGGATGCGAATTTCTGTCGTACTTCTCTGGTACGTCTGGCTTGAAATTCTTCTTGCTGGGCCACTGGACTTGCCGCAGCTCACGAGTAAACGCAGGGCAACCTACCGCGTACGGCAAGTCGCCTGGTTCCCCTGGTGCATGCACGTCGACAGAGGGCCCAGAGCGCTGGTCCGATTGACGCCGCGCTTCTCTTCGGCGCTCGATGCGAGTACGAGCGTCTTCTTGCTGTCGTTCGTGAAGAACTTGGCACTGATCGCGACGAGCTCGTGGATCTGATGACGCGGTGGAGTCGCTGTCGAGGTGGATCCGGCGAGCCGGCGATCTTGGTCTTCGGGGCGGAGAGTGCACTGTGGTTGCACCCTCACCGGTCTTGTCGCCACCGGCTCGTGCCTGGCTGACTTGCCGCGGCTGCGATGTACTCGGCTACCATGGAGTGTCTCCGTTGGCGAAGCCGATGAGACTCTGAATGGTGGCCCTCCAGTCATCGATCTTGTCTGCCGTTGGAGGGTAGTCTAGGAGCAGTTGAGCTCGCGCCAAAGCTTCTGCTGAAGTGGTGGGTGGTGGTGGCGAACGGTGTGAGGAGCGGGATATGCTCGGACTTCTAACTATGTTAGAAGGAGCAGTATCCCATTGATGGCTTCTCGCCCCTCGTTGGTTACCCCAAGTGGAAGGTTGAGATGTAGCATAGCGGCAAATTTTCCTTGGCAAAGATACCAAGGATCGAATCCCGTGAGACTCCGAGGGTCGACAAGTAGGTGTCAACGGCGCCAGAAACTTAGCGGTTGACGGGACCTGCACACAGATACAGATAACTTTGCTCCCAACGAGTACAGAGAGGTTGTCAATCCCTCCTGCCTTGTTGTTTACAAAGGATCAAACACAAGAGATAATAATGATAGCTATGACTGCAACTAGGAAATAAAAAAAGGAAGTAAATAGAAGGTGTGATCAGCGGTGGTAATATGGACCGGGGTCCCATGATGTTCACTAGTGATGTCTCTCTCCCAAAATACGATAAAACAGCAAAGCGAGGTAAATAAATTACAGCTGGGCAATTGACAGGATTATGTGCGCAAACCAATGCTAACTATGCTGCAAAGAAAGGTAGAGGCTCAAAATCATGGGCGGTACGCCAAGGCAAGTAGACCGAAATCCATCTGCATCTACTACTAATCATCCACCTTGAGATATCTATCCAGAACATCTCGCTGGTATTAAGTTGCGAATCCCACCCAAAGTGTAAACTCAAAGCAACAGACAACTGCATTAAAAGAACTTTGCATAAAGTAAACAATCCTTGCACCCGCAAGTACAAGCACCATTGTTTTCTCCCTTGTGGCAACAGCACATCCCCTAGACTCATGTTTCTGTCACTCAAGCTAGTCATTAGGGGGCATGAACCCACAATCAAGCATAACGCTCCCTCTTGGAGTTACTACCTACTACTTGGCCAAAGCAATAAACAGCAACGGAGAACATGCAAGAATTACTCAAGAACAAAGATATAAAAGAGGTGAATCAAATATATTACTCAAACACAATCTGAACATAGTCTCATAATCCATCAGATCCCAGCAAACTCAGCAAAGCAACAGCAGAAAGATTACATATGTGCCTCGATCATGTAGGGCAGCTCACGAGGTCTAAACCATGAAGAGCAAAGAGGGGAGGAGAACATCACATAGCTACTGATCATGGACCCATGGTCCAAGGTGGACTACTCACGACTCATCCGGGAAGCGTCCATGGTGGTGGAGAAGCTCCCGGTGGTGGTTCTCCCCTCCGGTAGAGTGCCGGGAAGAGTTCTCCTGATGCTCCCGATCTTGGAAGCGCTGCGGCGGCGGAACCGAGGTGAGATCGCAAAAAAGGGTTCTGTCCTCGAGGGTTTCGGGACGAGAGGGATATATATGCGAAGGGGGGCAGCCAGAGGCGGAGCAGGGGCCCCAGGCGCCCCCCTGGCGCGGCCAGGGGTGGGGCCGCGCTAGGTGGCCGCCTGGGCCTCCCCTGGCTCCCCTCTGGCCCATCTTTGGTTCTTTGCGAAGCTTCCTGTACGCTGATTTTTCCTATATTTTTCCTGGAATTTTTGGAGCACTTTTCGGGGAAACCTGAAATAGAAAAACAGCAGAAAACAGGAACCGGCACTGTGGTGCACTGAGTTAATAGGTTAGTCCAAATATGATCAAAAGTGCATGGAAGTGCATCTATATCATAGCAATATCACACAAAAGAAGCATGGAGCAAGCAGAAATTATAGATACGTTTTGGACGTATCAACATCCCCAAGCTTAATTCCTGCTCGTCCTCGAGTAGGTAAATGATAACAAGCATAATTTCTGTGGTGACATGCTATCAGCCATATAAGAACTTTTAAGTAAAGCAATCAAGGCATGTAATTCAATTCAAGTCATAACAAGCAAGAGTCTATATTAGCATTGTAACAAGCAACATAAGAACATAAAGGTGCAAGAGCTCTCGCTGTCTGTGACTCGAATGTCTCCAAATGGTGTTTGCGTGCAAGAAAGGGGATAGGGATATACGAGAGAGTAAAACATAGTTTTTGTATTGTTGAGAACTTAATCTACTAAAGTTTCACACTTGGTCTTCTTTGGAATCTTATCTTGACTCATCCCCAGACCACTAGCCAGGTACAAGTCAAAATGATCCACTCCCTTTCGATATTTTGAGCACTCATGCAATGGATGAGCGTAAGCAAGAAAGTTGACACTTAGGATGGCAAAGAGAGAAAAATGATGAAGGGGGAAGACAAAAAAGGTGTGAAAGGCTCACATCAATGAGGACAATCATAGGCGAGAGAAAGCCAAATGATAGATATGATGTGAGGAGTAGGGATTGCCATGCAACGGATGCACATATGAGCTAAGGTAAGCTCTCCAATGGAACTAGTGGGGGTGGATCCAACTTGCTCGCTCAAGAAGACCTAGAGCTCTTTTGAGGAGGCTCATCATTGGAATATACAAGCCAAGTTCTATAGTGTGAAGGTCCCCACATAGCTATATGCATGAATGATAATCTCTATGGAGTACAAGGTATAAGATGGAGTACGAGTGTGGATCTCTCAAAAGGAATAGTAGTGTGCCCCCTTCTCTCTTTTTATTTCTTTTTCTCTTTTTTCTATTTTTTTTATTTTTGTGTGGCCTCAATGGCTCTTTCTATTTAACTCTCATTTGTCCTCTTTGGGATCTTTTGATTTTGTCCTCTTTGGGATCTTTTCCTCACTTTAGGGGCAACACTCTATATATTACAAGAAGTATAGAAGATCTTTCACACTTTACAAAAGTACTCAACATAAAGAAAATGAAACTATCATGATGTATGCAAATGTATGCCTCTGCCAGTGTAGCAGGATATGCAATGATACTAGCGCGTCATGTAGCAATGATTAGGGCAAGGCCCAACTAGCATGCGGCTCATCGATCAAGCAAAAGCATGTATGACATGAAGATCAAGTCATGAGAAGATGGATGTTGCATGGCAATGTATCTCGGAAAGGCTATGGAAATGCCTTGATAGGTAGGTATGGTGGCTGTTTTGAGGAAGGATATAATGAGGCTTATGATGACAGAGCGTATCGTGCCAAGGATTTGGATGCACCGGCGAAGTATGCGCCAACTCTCGAGGTGAGAAAGGGCAATGCATGGTACCGAAGAGGCTAGAAAAATATGGCTAGGTGGAAGTGTCAATTTTCGAATGCTCACATTAGTCCGAAGAACTCATGCACTTATTATTGGTAACTCTCAATCTAATTAGGAGGTTCACAAAGAGACAAGTACCCCAAGGAGGAGTGTATGGGGGTTTGGTTATCCTTGCGCATCCTCGACTCATGATACGTGAGTGTACTCTAATATTCGATCCCTCCAAAGATTAGTGATCCATCTAGTAGCTAAAGTTCTCAACTATTTTGTAGGTTTTCGAAAATAAACACGGATTGCCCAAAATACGACATCTATCACTAATAGGCTAAAGCTCTTGACACCAAAAGTTCAGACATTACTCATGGCAATACCTCAAAACTATTGCAAGTTACTACTAAAATTAAATAGCAACCTCAATTACCTACTTTAAGTTAAGACACACAACTCAGTGCAACAGGCAAACTCTCTTAACAAGATAAACATGAAAACTCAAGGGAGTTCAGCAACCAACTAAACAAAAGCTCTTTAAAAAGAAAAGCATGAAAACTAAGAGCTAAACATGACAGCAGCTATGGAAAGACAAAGAACACACACAGCAAAGATAAGCATGAAAATCCTATGTTGTGTTCTAGGTTGAAGTGGAGCGTGTTTCTCTCCCACACAAAGAAAGCTGGGTTCTAACTTGTTATGAACAGCAATCAAAGCTAAAGAAAACTAAAAAAAGGAAACTAAGAGCAAGACGCTCCAAGCATAGCACATAACGCATGAAGTGATAAGAATATAGTGGAACGAAAGACAAACTGATAATTGTTGATGGAGAAGCGGATGCATGGGGGCATCCCCAAGCTTAGACGCTTGAGTCTTCTTGAATATTTCTTGGGGGTGCACGGGGGCATCCCCAAGCTTGAGCGTTTGACCCTCCTGAATCTTCTTTTATCATCTTCCCTCGCACACTTGAAAACTCCCTTCATACATAACTCATCATAATCTGATTAGCGAGGTTAGTACCCACAATAAAATAATTTTTCCCTACTGGAAATAAAGATAATCTTGAAGAGCTACTGTTTCTCAAGATTGCCAAAAGGTTTTTGCAAAGAAAAAGCAAGCTCAAGGTTCGCAAAACGAAGAAAAGGCAAAACAGGACAGAATCTGTGAAAAACAGACCAGCAGGTAGTAAATAATTTTTTCGGGGCACTTCTGCAACTCAAATCAAAAAACTCAGAACAGACGCTCGAAAGCCAATTGTATAGAGCACGCTGTCAAAAAAATTCAGATCAAAAAGATGATCTGGTGATTTTATTCGAATTTTTCTGTCCAAGGATAGAATCTGTTTTCTGGACAGCATGTCACAACTTTTGAACTTTCTTGCAATCAGAGGCTAAACTTGGCACAAAGCTGAAAAGAAAAGATACAATGATGATGCTACTGTAGTAACAAACATCAAGACACAACAAAAGCAAAATAAAACCTAATTCGTTGTGGGCTGCCTCCCAAAAGCGCTTTCTTTTATGCCTTTAAGCTAGGCATGATGCAAAAAGAGAAGATCAAGTTTTATCAAGAGTAAGAGCATAGCTAGCCCGTGTAACGGACTCAAAAGGCAACTTAATCTTCTTTCTAGGGAAGTGTTCCATCCCTTTCTTGAGAGGGAATTGGAATTTTATATTCCCCTCTTTCATGTCAATGATAGCACCAACGGTGCGAAGAAAAGGACGTCCCAAAATAATTGGACATGAAGGTTCACATTCAATATCCATAATAGTAAAATCAACGGGAACATAGTTGTCATTGACAATGATAAGAACATTGTCGATCTTCCCCAAAGGTTTCTTTACGGAAGAATCAACAAGACGAACACCAAAAGAACAAGGATCAAAAGGTTTCAATTCAAACATATCATACATTCTTTTGGGCATAACGGAGGTACTAGCTCCAACATCACATAAAGCATAGCAAGAGAAGTTATTCAACTTAATTTTAATCATAGGATCCCAACTATCTTCTAGCTTTCTAGGTATGGAGGCTTCTACCCTAAGCTTCTCCTCCCTAGCTTTGATGAGAGCATTAGTGATATGCTCCGTGAAGGCAAGATTAAGTGTGCTAGTGTGGGGATCTCTAGACATCTTGTGAAGAAAACCAATAACTTCAGAAAGGGTGCAATTATCAAAATCAAGGTCACTACTATCAAGTAAAGTGGTAGTGGTGTCCTTTAGGCTCACTTGTTTGGTAGCTTCTATGGTCATATGAGTTTCTTCTTCTACGGTTGAGGTCATAGCATCACCATTAATAGGTCCAATGGGACTAGGAGTGCATTGGGTGCTAAGAGTTTGGATATCCTCAACAACTTGAATAGTAGCAACAGTGTGGTGGGTAGGAAGGCTCTTAATTCTATCTTCTTCCTCCTTTTCTCTAGCCCATCTCTTTTTAAGTTTAGCCATCATCCTAATGTTTTCATTAATTTGCACTTGAATAGCATTCATAGGAGTGGTCTTCCTCTCCTCAAGAGGAGAAGTTCTAATTTTAAGCAACTCTACCTCATGGGCTAAATTGTCTACCTTCGAAGAGAGATTATCTAGTTTGTCTAGTTTTTCTTCTACACTCTTATTGAAGGCCTTTTGGGTAGTGATGAAGTCTTTAAGCATAATCTCTAGTTCAGAAGTGGAGTTCTTGGTGCTAGGATAAGTATTGTTGTTCCCATAGGAATTAGAGGGGAACGGTCTAGGGTTGCTACCAAAATTACTCCTATAAGCATTTGTATTGAAGTTGTTTCTAGAGATAAAGTTCACATCTACTTGATCTTGAGCAATCAAAGAATTTAAAGGAACATCATGAGGATCAATAGAAGATTGCTTGGAAAGTAGAGACATGATCAAGTCAACTTTTTCATTTAGGGAGGAAATCTCCTCGACAGAGTTTACCTTCCTACCTGTTGGACCGCGTTCGGTGTGCCATTGGGAATAATTGGTCATCATCTCATCGAGAAGCTTCGTGGCAGCACCAAGTGTAGTTGACATAAAGGTTCCTCCCGCGGCCGAATCTAACAAGTTCCGCGAGGTAAAGTTCAAGCCTGCATAAAAAGTTTGGATAACCATCCAAGTAGTCAAACCATGAGTAGGGAAGTTCTTGACAAGAGATTTCATGCGTTCCCAAGCTTGGGCAACGTGTTCATTATCCAATTGTTTAAAATTCATTATGTTACTCCTTAATTGGATAATTTTAGCAGGGGTATAGTACTTCCTAATAAAGGCATCCTTGCACTTGTCCCAAGAATCTATACTATTCCTAGGCAAGGATTGAAACCAGATTTTAGCTCCTCCTCTCAAGGAGAAAGGAAAAAGCTTAAGCTTAACAATATCACCATCTACTTCTTTGTACTTTTGCATATCACAGAGCTCAACAAAATTATTTAAGTGCAAAGCAGCATCATCTCCAGCACCGGAGAATTGATCTTTCATAACTAGGTTCAGTAAAGCAGGTTTAATCTCATAAGAAGGTGCTGAAGTGGCAGGTGTAGCAATAGGCGTGCAGATAAAGTCATTGTTGTTATGACTAGTGAAGTCACACAACTTGGTGTTCTCGGTGGAACCCATAGCAGCAGCAAGCAAGATAACTATTTTTGTGATTTTTGGTAAGGGACACTAAAGCAAAAACTGAAAGGTAAACTAACAAGACTAAAAAGCAAAGATAAAAGATAGCGTGCAACTCCCCTATCTTGAAGAGTGGAGTCCCCGGCAACGGCGCTAGAAACTTGCTTGATGGCTTCTCGCCCCTCGTTGGTTACCCCAAGTGGAAGGTTGAGATGTAGCGTAGCGGCAAATTTCCCTTGGCAAAGATACCAAGGATCGAATCCCGTGAGACTCCGAGGGTCGACAAGTAGGTGTCAACGGCGCCAGAAACTTAGCGGTTGACGGGACCTGCACACAGATACAGATAACTTTGCTCCCAACGAGTACAGAGAGGTTGTCAATCCCTCCGGCCTTGTTGTTTACAATGGATCAAACACAAGAGATAATAATGATAGCTATGACTGCAACTAGGAAATAAAAACAGGAAGTAAATAGAAGGTGTGATCAGCGGTGGTAATATGGACCGGGGTCCCATGATGTTCACTAGTGATGTCTCTCTCCCAAAAGACGATAAAACAGCAAAGCGAGGTAAACAAATTACAGCTGGGCAATTGACAGGATTATGTGCGCAAACCAATGCTAACTATGCTGCAAAGAAAGGTAGAGGCTCAAAAGCATGGGCGGTACGCCAAGGCAAGTAGACCGAAATCCATCTGCATCTACTACTAATCATCCACCATGAGATATCTATCCAGAACATCTCGCTGGTATTAAGTTGCGAATCCCACCCAAAGTGTAAACTCAAAGCAACAGACAACTGCATTAAAAGAACTTTGCGTAAAGTAAACAATCCTTGCACCCGCAAGTACAAGCACCGTTGTTTTCTCCCTTGTGGCAGCAGCACATCCCCTAGACTCATGTTTCTATCACTCAAGCTAGTCATCAGGGGGCATGAACCCACAATCAAGCATAATGCTCCCTCTTGGAGTTACTACCTACTACTTGGCCAAAGCAATAAACAGCAACGGAGAACATGCAAGAATTACTCAAGAACAAAGATATAAAAGAGGTGAATCAAATATATTACTCAAACACAATCTGAACATAGTCTCATAATCCATCAGATCCCAGCAAACTCAGCAAAGCAACAGCAGAAAGATTACATATGTGCCTCGATCATGTAGGGCAGCTCACGAGGTCTAAACCATGAAGAGCAAAGAGGGGAGGAGAACATCACATAGCTACTGATCATGGACCCATGGTCCAAGGTGGACTACTCACGACTCATCCGGGAAGCGTCCATGGTGGTGGAGAAGCTCCCGGTGGTGGTTCTCCCCTCCGGCAGGGTGCCGGGAAGAGTTCTCCTGATGCTCCCGATCTTGGAAGCGTTGCGGCGGCGGAACAGAGGTGAGATCACGAAAAAGGGTTCTGTCCTCGAGGGTTTCGGGACGACAGGGATATATATGCGAAGGGGGGCAGCCAGAGGCGGAGCAGGGGCCCCAGGCGCCCCCCTGGCGCGGCCAGGGGTGGGGCCGCGCCAGGTGGCCGCCTGGGCCTCCCCTGGCTCCCTGATAACCCTCAACCGTAAGGGATCGAGATAGTCTTCGCGGGTAAGAATAATCCAATTTATTGATTCGACACACGGGGAGCCAAAGAGTATTTATAAGCTTTGACAGTTGAGTTGTCAATTCAACCGCACCTGAAATATACTTACTTGCAATAAAAGATAAGTTGTAACAGTGATATGATAGTGATGATAGTAATAGTAAAGGTAAACAGCAAAAGTAAATAGCAGTAGTAAATGGCAAAAGTAGCAACTAGTGACAAGCAAGGTTTAAAATACTGTAGGCTAGGGAGATGGATGGTTGGGCACTGCATGGATGAGATAGATTTTAACTTGGGGCACGGCACACAGAAAAGTAATGATCATCTAGGCAAATATCAAACATTAGGCATGTATCCCGTAGGTAGTTGTACGTGCTTGCAATAAGAACTTGCACAACATCTTTTGTCCTACCATCCCGCTACGAACGGGGCCAAAAGGAACTTATGGATATTAAGGTGCTCCTGTCAAAGAGCACCGGAACAAAGCAATGAACTCAATGGATACATGTAATCCTCAAACTACGGACCGTCCCCTTTGGTGTCCCAAGCTGTCACTTTTGGGATCGCCGGTTCCGAACCGTAACAGGTGCAAACAACTCATAGATAGGATCATGAACACAAATATATTCATACAAACACATATGGTTCAGATCTGAAATCATGGCACTCGGACCCTAAGTGTCAAGCATTAAGAATAACAAGTTGAAGCAAAGATGATAAACACCATAGTAGATGATAGGCAACATGCCCCCAACGATCTGATAAACTATTACATGATCTAACTCATCCAATCCCTACCATCCCCTTCGCCTACAGCAGGGGAATTACTCACACATGGAGGGAGAAGTCATGGAGGGATGATGGAGTGGTGATGATGATGACGATGGCGACGATCTCCCCTCTCCGGAGGCCAAATCAGCCTCCAGATTAGCCCTCCCGAGGAAGAACAGAGGGTGGCGGCGGCTCCGTGACGAAAAACTGCGAAAGAACTTCTGATCTGGGGTTTCTGCGTCGGGAGTAAAAATACGAGGTAAAGTAGGGCACCAGGGGGTGTGGGCCCCACCCAGGCGACCCCCCGGCGCGGCCCAGGGGGGGCGCGCCCACAGGGCGCCTGGGCACCCCCTGGCCCCCCTCTGGCCCCACTTCTGGCTCCTGGTTCCTTCGGGTGCGTGGATTTTCTGTGATTTTTCGTGGATTTTTTTGAGATACCTAAAAATCCGTTTTCCTGCACACAAATAAACCATACAGGCAGCTCTGCTGAAAACAGCGTCAGTCCGGGTTAGTTTACTCCAAATCATGCAAGAATGAGGCCAAAACAATATCAAAAGTGTTTGGAAAAGTAGATACGTTTGAGACGTATCAACTCCCCCAAGCTTAGCATATTGCTTGTCCTCAAGCAATTCAGTTCAACGAACTGGACGCGACAAAGAAAACTTTGACAAACTCTTTTGCTTCATTAGATGTATATAAGCATGTACTACGAAAAGAGTTTAGCAAGTATTGACACAGTACTTATGAGGACAATGCAAGGAGCAATCCTTCTTTCAAGTGACCAGTCACAAATACTTAAAAGTAAATAATATATTACTGAAAATCAAGACAAGATTACATTGCACATAGCTTGAGCATATTAGGGTGGTATCTCGCTAGCCTCCATGAGTGAAGCAAAACATAAATGCAGAGACTCCTCCAGAGTTTTAAAGGAGACTAGAACTAAGAATTTCAGAATAAATCATATCACAAGTATGCAGAAGACAATGTAATACTTTGGGACAATGCACATTACACTCAGAATGACAATTATGCTCTCCTAGTCGGTGCTTTGAAGAAAGAAGGTGAGACTCTCGAACCGTGGCTTTTATTGGCAAGGTTGAAAACCCGTGATCGGAAACAAAAACTAAACATGTACCAGAGCTCTTTGGTTTTAAAAACAGAAGTAAACATGTTTTGAGAGGTGCATATTTCGTCAACGAATGCTAGCAGATAACTCAATCACTTTTTGAGTGGACAAGTCTCGAGGAACGGCTCCCGCATGAGGACGATCACATCCTCTTAATCTCCTTTGTTTATCACTGCCAAAGTTTTCTAATTTCTCATGAACAAAGCGTGAAGGAGGGTTTGTTTGTTATATTATCTTTTCGAGCCGGGCGCACTCAATGCTAGTTCCTTTTCGTATTAGGGGTTTGCACATTATACATGCAATCCAGGGGTGAAACTTGTCCAACTTAAAAAGATCATGAATTAACTACTACTTCCTCATGAGCTAAAACATAGGCACAAAAAGAGAAATGCTTTTGATTAATTTCGAGATGGTACATGAAAGTCTTCGTTAGGAATGGCAGGTAAATACCATGTATAGGAAGGTATAGTGGACTCATATGGCATAACAGGTTTAAAGGGTTTGGATGCACAAGCAGTCAGTCCGCTTAGTACAGGTGGAGGTTTAGCAAAAGACTAGGAAGCGACCAACTAGAGAGCAATAACGGTCATAATCATGCAGAGCGACAAAGCAACATTGAATCGGCCATGAAAGTGATATAACTATTCTAAAACTCAAAGATCATCAAGGCAAAGTAGACTTTTTAGTCTTAAACATGTGTAAGCATGTGCCAAGTCAATCCAAAAATTCTCTAAAGGGAAATACCACCTTAGTATACCAGACTATGAACAGTGCAATGCATGTGGATCATTTCAATAACACATTATATACTCTAGTTATTCGAGACTAGCCACAAGGAAAGCATGAACCACTGGAAGAGCATTGTAAACATAGCACTATGTCGCTACAAGCTGGTCTCTAGATCATAAGTACAGGCATATGTACAAAAGTAGAAACAATAAGAGTTCATACCGGTCTTCCTTGTTGCTTCCCTCCAGTCGATCTTCATCATCACTGCTTGTCACTTGCACGATCGAACGTAGGAAATATAATCAAATGCCATCACGGACTCGAGCTGATCTCTGAAAACAAAGCAAACTAAAGAGAAAAAGGAAATCTTTTTGGATTTTTCAAAGGTTGAATAAAAGCAAAAGAAAGAGAAAATATTTTTGTTGTTTTTGCAAAGAGATAAATAAAGAAGAACGGGCAAAAACTTCGAAAAGATCAAAGCGAATAAAACGGATAATACAATGGAAAAGTGAGAAGGGCACGTACTCCCCCAAGCTTAGGCTTTTGGCCTAAGTTGGTAGTGGCTACTGCCCCCAGGAGCCTCCTGCTCCGGGGGTGTGGTGGTGAGTCCAAGGGTCGTAGAAGGATGCTGGCGCGTACACCAAACTCCTCGGAGTCTCCCACGAGGAAGGTTCCGAACGCCAAACAGAGGAAGACCCTTCACCAAACTCGGTGGCGGTCTCTTCCTGAAAATGTGGTATCTCACCGTGCCTCTCCTCGTCGGGCATAACCCCCTCCATGGGGTTATGAAACTGATGCTGGACCATGAACTCATCGAACTGGACAACATCAAAGGACCATCCGTTCCTGAGGTGAGGAAACAAGATGTTGGAGATCTTCGACCGATGAATATCCCTCGTACCCATGCTGCAGAGAGAGTTGATGACGGTTTTCAGCTCGGAGGGCTGAGTGGCCATCCTAGCCGTCCTCCCAACGTACGGCACACCTATTATTTCACAAAAATTTCCCAAAGTCATGGTGATAAGATCATTATAAATTTTAAACTCAATAGCACCTGAATCAGGATTATATCTAAAACTGTTAATGAAACTGGAGGTGAGTTTTTGATACTGAGTAACACGGCTCGTGACCAGCCGTGTCAAACCTGCATTAGCACAAAGATTATAAAACTCATCCTTGATTCCCGCAGCTTCCATGAATTCATCACATGGGAATGTCATCGCACGTGCTGGACTTGTGTCTTCCAACAACTCCAGGGGCAAATGATCTTCATTATAGCTCACCCTAGCAGTCGATGGTGAAGCTGCGGCTCTAGTAACTTGATCGGAGTGTGCGGGCCTCCTCTTCTCAAGCCACCCTTTTGCCCTTCCTAACACACTCATTTCTGAAATTTTTTTACAATTTACAAAAACGAGGATTAAAACAAAGTGAGCTAAGGCCAACTACTCAACTCACTTGCCCAAGGCATAAACTTGCATCAAAACTTGAAAAATAACTTTCTACACATGCATGCAAGCTCATCTCTACAGCACCAAGAACTACTAAATACTCACAAATGAGGCCACCAATCAAAAATCTAATTGGAGGGGTGGAGGAGTCACATACCAGGGAGTATTTGCTCAAAATTTCAGCTCAAATGATGGGCTGTAGAGAGAGATCGAAGAATCGCCTCCAAGAACAGCAAGAACACAAGAACAAGACCAGAACTCGAGTTTTTGGAGAAAGAGAGAGAGGGAGGAAGAAGACATACCTGGAGGGGGGTCTCGTGGGCCCCAGGCGCCCTGTGGGCGCGGCCAGGGGCTGGGCCGCGCCAGCTGGCCGCCTGGGCCACTGGTGGCCCCTCCTGGCTGGCCCCAGGACTTTCTGGGTCTCTCCCGTCGTGGAAATTTCTATTATAATTTTTCTGGAATATTTCTGAAAACTTCACTGTTGAAAATTTTTCGAAGTTCAAAAAGCTGCGAAACTCTCTGAAAACTTGAAGCAGTTAGTAGTATTGTGAAGCTTAAAAAAAACATAAATACTTGGTACAGCAAGTAGGACAAAGCTAAAAACAAATGAAAACATAACAAGCTCAACTTTTTATCCATATAAAACATGTTCACTAGTAAGGTTTATCAAGTCTTACCAACAAACAAGCGATATATAGAGAAAAAAGTCTCACCTCTTACGAAGTAATCACTGAACCTTTACTTTGATGGACATTGTCCCCACCATGATAGTTTTGTATTTGTGAGGCACATGTAGTGGACAGTCCCATTCTCCAATTTTCACGGTCTCGATATTCTCTATAGAGTTGAGGGCATGCCTCCTGTCGGTCTTCTTTGGAAAATATACCGTGTGTTCTTTATCATTCACATGGAAAGTAACCTTCCCTTTATTGCAATCAATAATAGCACCTGCGGTGTTAAGAAAAGGTCTACCAAGAATAATGGACATGCTCCCATCCTCGGGCATGTCAAGCACAACAAAATCAGTAAGAATTAAACAATTAGCAACTTCTACGGGAACATCCTCACAAATACCTATCGGAACAGCGGTTGACTTGTCAGCCATCTGAAGGGAGATATCTGTAGGAATTAGTTTCTCTAAACAAAGCCTCTCGTAAAGAGAGAGAGGCATAACACTCACTCCTGCTCCAAGGTCACATAAAGCAGTTTTGACATAATTATTCTTTATGGAGCAAGGAATGGTGGGTATACCTGGATCACCGAGCTTCTCAGGAATCTTGCCACTGAAAGAGTAGTTAGCAAGCTTAGTAGATATTGCATCATTAGGAACTTTTCTTTTATTAGTGACAATATCTTTCATATATTTTGAATAAGGAAGTAACTTAATAGCATCAGTCAAAGGGATTTGAAGAAAAAGAGGTTTAATCCACTCACAAAACTTACTATAATGCTCTTCTTCTTTAGATTTGATGGACTTACCTGGAAAGGGCATGGGTTTCTGTACCCATGGTTCTTTTTCCTTCCCATGTTTTCTTGCGATGAAGTCTTTTTTAGTGTACCTCTTACATTTGTCAGGTGCTTCTTCTTCTCGAACTTCAGGCGGATCATTCTTCTCATTATTATTACCTTCAGGTTCAGCACCGTCTTCAGTCTCAGCATCGGAAATAGATACACTGTTGGGATCAATAGCTGGCCCTTCATCTGCAATAGGGTCATTAGAATTGTCAGTCTCCTTATGTTTCTTCTTCTTCTTTGGAGAGCCAACAATTTCTTCTTCCTGCATTTGAGAATCCTGCTCGATTCTCTTCGGATGCCCCTCTGGATAAAGAGGATCTTGAGTGCTAGTTCCTCCTCGGGTCTTAATTCCGAAAGCCTGCAAATTATCTTGTTTGGCATTGTTAGCAAGCAAATCTCTTTGCACATTAGAAATTTGATCAAGCTGAGTTTGAACCATATGAAAATGCTTCACAAGACATTGAACATCATTAACTGTTCTATCTAAAACATCAAGCAGTCTTTTGATAGCAAGGGAATTATCATGCAACTGACTTTCTATCCTCTCATTAAAATGATTCTGTTTCATAATAAAATTATCAAACTCATCTAAACATTGATCAGGAGGCTTACCATGAGGGATGTCACTTGCGTTGAAATCTAAAAGAGAGTGTACCTCTACCATAGGAGGGTGAGTGGTAGGCTCACACAGCTTCTCAATAGGGGGTAGATTCTTCACGTCTTCAGCTTTAATACCTTTCTCTTTAATAGACTTCTTTGCTTCTCGCATATCCTCGGGGCTTAGAACAAACATGCCCCTCTTCTTTGTTGGTGGAGGTGGTTCAGGGACGGACAAATCTTCATGGTTTTTTGCAATCCTGCCCATCAGATCTTCTGCATCGTCCGGTGTTCTTTTCCTGAAAACACAACCAGCACAACTGTCCAAATAGGACCTGGATTCATCAGTTAGACCAGCATAGAATATATCAATTAATTCATTCTTAGGGATTTCATGTCCTGGTCTAGCCCGAATCAGACCGCAGTACCTCCCCCAAGCTTTAGGGAGGGACTCATCCTGCAACTGTTTAAAGTTATAAATTCTTTGTAAAGCAGCATGTTGCATGTGAGCAGGAAAGTACTTATCAACAAAAGAGTGAGCTAAGTCTTGAGGACTCTTAATGGAACCGCATGGGAGTGAATCATACCATGCTTTAGCACCTTCCTTCAACGAGAAAGGAAGAAGCTTGGTCACATAAAAGTATCGTATCTTTTCATCTGTGGTAAACAGGCTACCCAACTCACCGAGTTTAGTCAGGTGTGCAATAGCATCATCATTTTCTCTGCCATAAAAGGGGTCAGCTTCAACCATAGGTATAAGTGAAAGATCAACAGAGAATTATAATCAGGATCATCAATGCATATAGGAGATGTAGCAAATTCAGGATTAGGAACGGTTTTGTTCTTCAAAGAGTGTTTTTCAAACAGTTTCTTAATAGCTTCAGGATCAGAGCCGGAAAACTCTGTCAGTTCCCTGCATAAATCTTCATCTAGTATATAGTAATCATCATCAAGGAGACTCTCCTTGAGTTTACTCAAATCAGGATAATCATAAGTTTCACCAATAGGGTAGCGACTAACAGGGAGTTGAATTCCAGACTTTTTAGCAGCAGCAGCAATTTGTTTCTCAAGAGCATAACCAAGCGAACTAATATCATCAAAAGTAGTAGAAGCATCATCAAGAGTATCAGACATTGTAACAGATTCAGTAGGAGCATCATGTGGTGGTGGTGAGGCAAACTTACTCATAACAGAAGGTGAATCAAGCGTAGCACTAGTGCTCAGAGCAGTACCTCTTCTTGTAGTGGATAGTAAGATCGGAACCTTGGGGTCTCCTTTCTTACCCATAGTGGATAAAGTGCAGCAGGTAGGATACCTCAAGTAGACTTGTAAATATTGCTATGCTCCCCGGCAACGGCGCCAGAAAACGGTACTTGATAACCCTCAACCGTAAGGGATCGAGATAGTCTTCGCGGGTAAGAATAACCCAATTTATTGATTCGACACACGGGGAGCCAAAGAGTATTTATAAGCTTTGACAGTTGAGTTGTCAATTCAACCGCACCTGAAATATACTTACTTGCAATAAAAGATAAGTGGTAACAGTGATATGATAGTGATGATAGTAATAGTAAAGGTAAACAGCAAAAGTAAATAGCAGTAGTAAATGGCAAAAGTAGCAACTAGTGACAAGCAAGGTTTAAAATACTGTAGGCTAGGGAGATGGATGGTTGGGCACTGCATGGATGAGATAGATTTTAACTTGGGGCACGGCACACAGAAAAGTAATGATCATCTAGGCAAATATCAAACATTAGGCATGTATCCCGTAGGTAGTTGTACGTGCTTGCAATAAGAACTTGCACAACATCTTTTGTCCTACCATCCTGCTACGAACGGGGCCAAAAGGAACTTATGGATATTAAGGTGCTCCTATCAAAGAGCACCGGAACAAAGCAATGAACTCAATGGATACATGTAATCCTCAAACTACGGACCGTCCCCTTTGGTGTCCCAAGCTGTCACTTTTGGGATCGCCGGTTCCGAACCGTAACAGGTGCAAACAACTCATAGATAGGATCATGAACACAAATATATTCATACAAACACATATGGTTCAGATCTGAAATCATGGCACTCGGGCCCTAAGTGTCAAGCATTAAGAATAACAAGTTGAAGCAAAGATGATAAACACCATAGTAGATGATAGGCAACATGCCCCCAACGATCTGATAAACTATTACATGATCTAACTCATCCAATCCCTACCATCCCCTTCGCCTACAGCAGGGGAATTACTCACACATGGAGGGAGAAGTCATGGAGGGATGATGGAGTGGTGATGATGATGACGATGGCGACGATCTCCCCTCTCCGGAGGCCAAATCAGCCTCCAGATTAGCCCTCCCGAGGAAGAACAGAGGGTGGCGGCGGCTCCGCGACGAAAAACTGCGAAAGAACTTCTGATCTGGGGTTTCTGCGTCGGGAGTAAAAATACGAGGTAAAGTAGGGCACCAGGGGGTGTGGGCCCCACCCAGGCGACCCCCCGGCGCGGCCCAGGGGGGGCGCGCCCACAGGGCGCCTGGGCACCCCCTGGCCCCCCTCTGGCCCCACTTCTGGCTCCTGGTTCCTTCGGGTGCGTGGATTTTCTGTGATTTTTCGTGGATTTTTCTGAGATACCTAAAAATCCGTTTTCCTGCACACAAATAAACCATACAGGCAGCTCTGCTGAAAACAGCGTCAGTCCGGGTTAGTTTAGTCCAAATCATGCAAGAATGAGGCCAAAACTATATCAAAAGTGTTTGGAAAAGTAGATACGTTTGAGACGTATCACTCCCCTCTGGCCCATCTTTGGTTCTTCGTGAAGCTTCCTGTACGCTGATTTTTCCTATATTTTTCCTGGAATTTTTGGAGCACTTTTAATATGGGGGAAACCTGAAATAGAAAAATAGTAGAAAACAGGAACTGGCACTGTGGTGCACTGAGTTAATAGGTTAGTCCAAATATGATCAAAAGTGCATGGAAGTGCGTCTATATCATAGCAATATCACACAAAAGAAACATGGAGCAAGCAGAAATTATAGATACGTTTTGGACGTATCACCCGTCCAGGCGACCGTGCCTCGCTCGTGCCAGCATGTTGGCGTGCATGCTGGTCTTGAGCACTCCGAGATCCACCAGCTCGATCTTGGTTCAGCAAACGTATGGTACCGTGAGTACCATGACGCTACCGGTCCCGCGCCTCCTGAGATGGGCGCGGTGCATGTACGGACGCCGAGGTCTTGGAGTGCGCCCGGTCGTTGTGGGAGCCGACTATGCCGCCGATGGGCAGCGCAGCCTTGTCTTTGGACCCGGCAGCACCGTGAGCTCCCTCGTCGACGCCCGTTCTTCCGCCGGTGTCTACCCCACCAGCCGTTTGCTCCGACGGTGGTGGGTTCGGCGCGGACGGAGCAGCCGCCTCCGAAGCCTTCTTCTTCGGCGGCATGTCGATGAAGACGATGGAGATCTAGCTCGTGTGAACGCCGGATCAGGTTCACACAACCTCGACGCCCCCCTACCTGGCGCGCCAAAGATGTCGGGGAACGAATCCACGAGCACCTATGGGACCGGCGGACCGAGCCCCTTTCGGTTCGGCAGGGGCGAAGATCGCACGAAGAGCGGATCGAGGAGAAACACACGAGCAGTTTACCCAGGTTCGGGCCGCACGGATGCGTAAAACCCTACTCCTGCTTTGTGGTTTGTATTGAGTTCTTGCTCGGGAGCGCTGTGTGCTACAGTACACACCAGCAGCTAACGAGACCGAGCCTGAGTGTTCCCCTCCCTCCCCCTACGTTGCGCATGGGCCTCCTTTTATATGCTCAAGGGGTCACCGACAGGTGGCAACGTAGACAAGGGTAAAATGGAAAGGTGTTACGGTTGGTACAACTACCTGTTACAGTGTATCCTACCTAACCCTGACGGCAGGGGACAAGGGCATTAAATGCCCATCTGCGTCGCCCAAATAGTGCAAAAAGGGACCGTCAGGGACGCCACCGCTCGCCACGATGGCAATCTTGTCAGTACCGCTTGCCACCGCGCACCGCTGGTTGCACAGCCCCGCCACGTACGCCTAGAAAGGTCCTAGAGCGACACGTTGGTAGATGTGCTGGAGCGCGGGTACAGAGTGGTAGCTTGCCGCGGCAAGCGCCTTGCCGCGGTCGTTGTCTTGTCGCGTCCGGGAGCTCGTCGCTCACCGGGCCTTGCCGGGACGCGTGGCGCGTCGCGGCAAGTTCCTTGAGATGCCTTGGTTGGCCTTCCCGGCAAGCTCCTCTTGCCGGGGTCTTGTCTCCTTGAGTGGCCTTCCCGGCAAGCTCCTCTTGCCGGGGCCTTGTCTCCTTGGCTTGAATACTTTGTTCTTGAATAGCTCCAAAGGAACCACGGAGGACCTTGGCGGTCACCCGGCAAGCCTTGCCGTGGGATGCTGCGACTGCCCGTGCACAAGTTCGGGATACTAGGGTACCCCTACTCTAGTACACCGACATAGGGATGTCTACATATTCCATGCTAGGTAGGTTATTCTCACGATGAGTGGACTCCATTCATCATTCACGAGAAAATGGACGGTAATCGGGATGCCTAGTCCCATGCTCAAAATCAAATCAAAATATAAATAAACAAAGCTCCACCTGGACTGTTGCTGGTATGGATGGTACCCCGTGGATTCAGATGGTCGTGGAGTGTGTTTGATGGTGGAGGGGGAGTAAAACTTTACCATTCAGTTTGGGAACGCCTATAATGTGTGTAGCATGAAAGATATCGAGAAATCTTGGTTGTTATGTTGACAATGAAAGTATGCCACTCAAAATATTATTTACCTTTGTTTCAAAACTCGAGCTCTGGCACCTCTGCAAATCCATGCTTCCCTCTGCGAAGGGCCTATCTATTTACTTTTATGTTGAGTCATCATCCTCTTATTAAAAAGAACCAGTTAGAGAGCACCGCTGTCATTCGCATGCATTGCTATTAATTTACATTGAGTATGACTGTGACTGGATCTCTTTTACCATGACTTACAATTTCTAGTCAGTCCTTGATCTTCAGGGGTGCTCTGCATTTATGTGTTGCGATCTCAGAAAGGGCTAGCAAGATACCACCTTGTTATACCATGTTATGATTGTTTTGATAAAGTGTTGCCATCCGAGATTTATTATTATTGCTCGCTAGTTGATTCTGCCATTGATATGAGTAAACATGAGACCTAAATGTTATTATGAATATGGTTAGCTCATAATCTTTGCTGAAAACTTGAATGCGGGTTTTGCATATTTGCAACAACAAGGTCAAACAGAGTTTGTAAAAGTTTTTCTTTATCACTTTCAGTTGGTCAATTGAATTGCTTGAGGACACGCAAAGGTGTAAGCTTGGGGGAGTTTATACGTCTCCAACGTATCTACTTTCCAAACACCTTTTCCATTGTTTTGGACTCTAACTTGCATGATTTGAATGGAACTAACCCGGACTGACGGTGTTTTCAGCAGAACTGCCATGGTGTTATTTTTTTGCAGAAATAAAAGTTCTCGGAATGACCTGAAAATCCACAGAGACACGTTTTGGAAATAATAAAAAATACTGGCGAAAGAATCAGCATCAGGGGGCCCACACCATGTCCATGAGGGTGTAGGGCACGCCTATCCCCCTGGGCGCGCCCCTGCCTTGTGGGCCCCCTGGGACTCCACCGACCTCAACTCCAACTCTATATATTCACTTTCGGGGAGAAAAAAATTCAGAGAGAAAGATTCATCGCATTTTACGATACGGAGCCACCTCCTAACCCTAATCTTCTTCGAGAGGGCTGATGTGGAGTCCGTTCGGGGCTCCAGAGAGGGGAATCCTTCGCCATCGTTGCTACCTCTTGAGCATGTGTTGGTTTTCCCTTGAAGAGCAAAGGGTGACGCAGCAAAGTAGCGTAAATATTTCCCTCGGTTTTTGAGAACCAAGGTATCAATCCAGTAGGAGACTACATGCAAGTCGCCTAGTACCTGCACAAACAATCAAGAACCTTGCAACCAACGCGATAAAGGGGTTGTCAATCCCTTCACGGCCACTTGCAAAAATGAGATCTGATAAAGATAATAATATAAATATTTTTGGTATTTTTGTTGTATAGATTGGAAAATAAAGACTGCAAAATAAATAGTAACTAGAATTGTAGATCAGAAACTTATATGATGTAAATTAGACTCGGGGGCCATAGGTTTCACTAGTGGCTTCTCTCATGATAGCATATATTATGGTGGGTGAACAAATTACTGCCGAGCAATTGATAGAAAAGCGCATAGTTACGAGAATATCTAGGCATGATCATGAACATAGGCAGCACGTCCGTGTCAAGTAGACCGAAGCGATTCTGCATCTACTACTATTACTCCACACATCGACCGCTATCCAGCATGCATCTAGACTATTAAGTTCATAAGAACGGAGTAACGCCTTAAGCAAGATGACATGATGTAGAGGGATAAACTCAAGCAATATGATATAAACCCCATCTTTTTATCCTCGATGGCAACAATACAATATGTGCCTTGTTGCCCCTGCTGTCACTGCGAAAGTACACCGCAAGATTGAACCCAAAGCTAAGCACTTCTCCCATTGTAAGAAAGATCAATCTAGTAGGCCAAACCAAACTGATAATTTGAAGAGACTTGCAAAGATATTAAATCATGCATATAAGAATTCAGAGAAGAACCAAATATTGTTCATAGATAATCTTGATCATAAACCCACAATTCATCCGATCTCTACAAACACACCGCAAAAATAATTACATCAAATAGATCTCCAAGAACATCGAGGAGAACTTTGTATTGAGAACCAAAGAGAGAGAAGAAGCCATCTAGGTAATAACTATGGACCCAAAGGTCTGTGGTAAACTACTCACACATCATCGGAGAGGCTATGGTGTTGATGTAGAAGCCCTCTGTGATTGATTCCTCCTACGGGGGAGCGCCAGAAAAGGCCCCAAGATGGGATCTCACAGGTACAGAAGGTTGCGGCGGTGGAAAAGTGGTTCCGTGGCTCTCCTTGATGTTTTTAGGGTACAAGGGTATATATAGGCGGAAGAAGTACGTCGGTGGAGCTACGAGGGGCCCACGAGGGTGGGGGCGCGCCTACCCCTTAGGCGCGCCGTCCTGCCTCGTGGCCACCTCATGGATTCCTTGACTTCCAATCCAAGTCTTCTGGATTGCGTTTGTTCCAAGAAAGATCCTCGCGAAGGTTTCGTTCCTTACTCCGTTTGATATTCCTTTTCTGCGAAACACTGAAATAGGCAAAAAAACAGCAACTGGCACTGGGCCTCCGGTTAATAGGTTAGTCCCAAAAATCATATAAAATAGCATATAAATGCATATAAAACATCCAAGATGGATGATATAATAGCATGGAACAATAAAAAATTATAGATACATTGGAGAAGTATCAAGCATCCCCAAGCTTAATTCCCGCTCGTCCTCGAGTAGGTAAATGATAAAAACAGAATTTTTGATGTGGAATGCTACCTAACATAATTATCAATGTAATTTTATTTATTGTGGCATGAATGTTCAGATCCGAAAGATTCAAAACAAAGGTTTAATATTGACATAAAAATAATAATACTTCAAGCATACTAACTAAGTAATCATGTCTTCTCAAAATAACATGGCCAAAGAAAGTTCATCCCTACAAAATCATATAGTTTGGCTATGCTCCATCTTCGTTACACAAAATATTCAAATCATGCACAACCCCGGTTTCAGCCAAGCAATTGTTTCATACTTTAGCATTCTCAAACTTTTTCAACTTTCACGCAATACATGAGCGTGAGCCATGGATATAGCACTATAGATGGAATAGAGTGGTGGTTGTGGAGAAGACAAAAAGAGGAAGATGGTCTCACATCAGCTAGGCATATTAATGGGCTATGGAGATGCCCATCAATAGATATCAACGTGAGTGAGTAGGGATTGCCATGCAACGGATGCACTAGAGCTATAAATGTATGAAAGCTCAACAAAAGAAACTAAGTGGGTGTGCATCCAACTTGCTTGCTCACGAAGACCTAGGGCATTTTGAGGAAGCCCATTGTTGGAATATACAAGTCAAGTTCTATAATGAAAAAATCCCACTAGTATATATATGAAAGTGATAAAATAAGAGACTCTCTATCATGAAGATCATGGTGCTACTTTGAAGAACAAGTGTGGAAAAAGGATAGTAGCATTGTCCCTTCTCTCTTTTTCTCTCATTTTTTGGCCTTTTTTTTATCTGGCCTTTTTTTTCTCACACGGGACAATGCTCTAATCATGCTCTAAAAAAATATGACTCTATATGAGTGCCTCTGGCGGTGTACTGGGATGGCAATGAATCAAGAGTGACATGTATGAAAAATTATGCATGGTGGCCTTGCCACAAATACAATGTCAACTACATGATCATGCAAGGCAATATGACAATGATGAAGCGTGTCATAATAAACGGAACGGTGGAAAGTTGCATGGCAATATATCTCGGAATGGCTATGGAAATGCCATAATAGGTAGTTATGGTGGCTGTTTTTAGGAAGGTATATGGTGGGTGTATGGTACCGGGAAAGTTGTGCGGCACTAGAGAGGCTAGCAATGGTGGAAGGGTGAGAGTGCGTATAATCCATGGACTCAACATTAGTCATAAAGAACTCACATACTTATTGCAAAAATCTACAAGTCATCAAAACCAAGCACTACATGCATGCTCCTAGGGGAAGGGTTGGTAGGAGTTAACCATCGCGCGATCCCGACCTCCACACAAAGGAAGACAATCAAAGAAATACCTCATGCGTCAAATTTGTTACACAACGGTTACCATACGTGCATGCTACGGGACTTGCAAACCTCGACACAAGTATTTCTCAAATTTACAATTAGTCTACTAGCATGAATCTAATATCACCATCTTCATATCTCAAACAATCATCAGGTATCAAACTTCTCATAGTATTCAATGCACTCTATATGGAAGTTTTTATTATACCTATCTTTGATGCCTATCATATTAGGACTAATTTTATAGCCAAAGCAAATTACCATGTTGTTCTAAAGGACATTCAAAATAATATAAGTTAAGCATGAGAGATCAATAATTTCTATAAAATAAAACCACCACCATGCTCTAAAAGATATAAGTGAAGCACTAGTGCAAAATTTATCTAGCTCAAAAGATATAAGTGAAGCACATTGAGTATTCTAATAAATTCCGATTCATGTGTGTCTCTCCCAAAAGGTGTGTAAAGCAAGGATGATTGTGGTAAACTAAAAATCGAAGACTCAAATCATACAAGACTCTCCAAGCAAAACATATATCATGTGGTGAATAAAAATATAGTCTCATGTAAAGTTACCGATAAACGGAGACGAAAGAGGGGATGCCTTCCCGAGGCATCCCCGAGCTTAGGCTTTTGGTTGTCCTTGAATTTTACCTTGGGGTGCCTTGGGAATCCCCAAGCTTAGTCTCTTGCCACTCTTTATTCCATAGTCCATCAAATCCTTACCCAAAAACTTGAAAACTTCACAACACAAAACTTAACAGAAAATCTTGTGAGCTCCGTTAGTATAAGAAAACAAACCACAACTTTAAGGTATTGTATTGAACTCATTCTTTATTTATATTGGTGTTAAACCTACTGTATTCCAACTTTTCTATGGTTGATACCCCCCGATACTACTCATAGATTCCTCAAAATAAGCAAACAACACACGAAAAACAGAATCTGTCAAAAACAGAACAGTCTGTAGCAATCTGTAACTTTCGAATACTTCTACAACTCTTAAAATTCTGAAATAAATTGGTGGACATGAGGAATTTGTATATTAATCGTCTTAAAACATAATAAACCTAAAAGCACTCTCCAGTAAAAAATGGCAGCTAATCTTGTGAGTGCAAAAGTTTTTATTTTTTACAACAAGATCGCTAAGACTTCACCCAAGTCTTCCCAAAAGTTCTACTTGGAACAAACACTAATTAAAACATAAAACCACATCTAAACATAAGCTATATGAATTATTTATTACTAAACAGAAGCAAAAAGCAAAGAACAAAAATAAAATTGGGCTGCCTCCCAACAAGCTCTTTCTTTATAGCCATTAAGATAGGCTTGAGAATTCAATGATGCTCACATGAAAGACAAGACTTGAAACACAAAAAGAGCATCATATAGCATGTGAAAATGACATCTAAGTCTAACATACTTCCTATGCATAGGCATTTGTTAGGAAAACAAATTAGCAAGACAAGCAAGATCTAACATATGCAAGGAAGAAGAAAGAAACAATATCAATCTCAACATGAAGAGAGGTAATTTAGTAACATGAAGATTTCTACAACCATATTTTCCTCTCTCATAATAATTACATGTAGGATCATAAGCAAATTCAACAATATAGCTATCACAAAACATATTCTCAACATGATCCACATCCATGCGAAGTTGACACTCTTCCAAAATAGTGGGATCAACATTAACTAAAGTCATGACCTCTCAAAACCCACTTTTATCAAATATTTCATAAGATTGATCATTCTCCAAATATGTGGGATCTAAAGTTGACACTCTTCCAAACACACTTTCAATATTATTGTAAACATTATTATCAATCTCATATTCATCATGGGGCTTAAATAAATTTTCAAGATCATAAGAAGAATCACCCCAATCATGATCATTACAACAAGTAGTGGACATAGCAATACTAGTATCCCCAAGCTTAGGGTTTTCCATATCATTAACACAATTGACATTAATAGAATTTATAATAACATCATTGCAATCATGCTTTTCATCTAAGGAACTATCAAGTATGGGTGCAATAGCAACGATCTCATGTTTAACATAAGGAACCATAGCAAATTTATCTTCATAAATATTGGCATCATGGCCAGAAGAATAGCAAGCGTCATGTTCATCAAGGGATATTTCAATCAAATCACCGGAATCATAATTATTTATAGATTCATGCATATTATTATTTTCTTCCAAAGCAGCGGTCATTCTTTCAATAAATTCTTTGACATAGACATTATGAGCATAGTTTTCATAGCAATATTTAAGTATGTCAAAAAATTTAGATTCGTAGAGAGTAATATCATACTTTTCAATCAAAGAAGCAACTTCATAAGCACCCTTAAAAGCAACAAATTCTTCAATTTGTTCGATATCGTAGTAACTATAAACACCATTTGCATAAGAAGATAAGATTTCATTATCATTAAACTCACATAGGTAGGGGAGGTGTTTTTTAGGGTTCTTAGAGCAACAAGTAAAAACATAAATTTCACAAAGATTCCAAGCATAACACAGCAATCTGTTTATTTGATCCCATAAGAGTCTCCCTTTTTCAGACAAACGGTGACACACAAAATGAGCATGCTCATCTAAAGATTTCCCATCAACTAGGCTAGTTGGGGTTTCAGCACGAGCGCATAAGGATTGAAGATGATCCAAGTATAACACTTTAAGTGGATCCATATCAATAGATTTTTAGCAAGCAAATAGGCAAGCAAATAGAAGGCAGATGGAAACACAAACAAATTAAGATACATACGGGAAGAAGGCGAAGAAAAGGAAAAGGTTTTCGAAAATCGTTTTAGAAGCGAGGGAGAGGAAAACGAGAGGCGAATGGCAAATAATGTAATGCGAGGTATAAGAGTTTGTGATGGGTACTTGGTATGTCTTGACTTGAGCATAGATCTCCCCGGCAACGGCGCCAGAAATCCTTCTTGCTACCTCTTGAGTGTAACATCCCAAATTTTCAATTTGGAATGTTATACATAGGTCATCTTGCATATCATATTTTATTTCCATTCGTGTGCTGCAATCCTCGAAATTCTAAGCAACTCAAGCACCCACGGAGAGAGTTGGGGATTTTACCATTTTCATATTTGATTTTCTCAAATATTGGTGCGAGGATCACTTTGGTTTTAATTGTTTTTCTCTCCAAAAATATTTCATAATAAATATATGAGCAGAGATAATATGACTTCTCCAAAACAAAAGAAATATTGCAGGAAAAATATTGAAATCAATTTTGGTATTTTATTTGGATTTATTTGCAATTTTATTTGCATAGGAAAAATGCGTGTTTTTCAAAATTGCATTTAGGTCTAGGAAAAATGTTCACTTTGTCCTAAATATTATTAGAGACGGAGAAAATTTATTTCAGAATATTTCGAGTCTGTTTAGTATTTTTTTGTCTGTTTTGCTACGTCAGGACTATTTATAAAAAAACGAACCGACCTACCGGGCCGTGTCCGGCTAGGACTTTGCCCGGCCGGCCTTCAAAGCCCGAGCCGCCGAGCCCCGCAGCCCACCCCGCCCGCGCCTGTCCTAACCCTAGCCGCTACCCGCCGCCGCTGCCCCGCGCCGCCACCTGCCGCGCCACCGCCTGCCGGATTCCGTCGCCCCCGCCGAAGCCCGCCGCCGCCGAGGTAGCCGCCGCCCGCTGGACTCCGTCGCCCCCGCCGAAGCCCGCCACCACCAGAGTCTCGCCGCCGCCGAGGTAGCCGCCGCCGCCTGTTTTTCCCGGGAAACCGATTGTTTTTTTTAGAAACCCTAGATCTCATTTTTTTGGTTTAGTTTCGGTTTTCTGCCGGTTCGGTTAAATAGCGGACGTTCGTCCGTACGTTCGCTTTGACGAATGTTGTTCGCCCGTTAGTCACAGGTAACGAACGTTCGTTCGTTAGTCTGTTTGTCAGTTTTTCTTTTTCAGGGTTTTCCCGCGATTATTTTCGATCGCGATTTCTGCCCTGATCTTCATTTTAGTTTTTCTTTTCGCTCGTAAGCCGGAATCAGCCGATTCAAGCGCCTAGATCTTCGTCTCAAATCCCTCTTTCCGTTTAACCAACTTGAACAAAGTTTTGGTACTGTAAAATTTTACTTTAGTTCAATCTAGTGAACGGATCTTGTTTCTTTCGTAGTTTGAGTTTCGTTGCTCCGTTTGATTTGATTCTTTTTGCAAACCGGAGTTCTTCAGTTGAACTTTCTGGTTAGATCTTATTATTTGAGTTTTACCCGTGCATCTTTGCTTGGTTGCTTATGTCTGCTATTGTTTGCTTGCGATAGAATTCCCAGAGTGCGAAGCATGCTACTACTAGTCCCTAGGTTTTGCGAATCATCAGCAAGGCAAGTAACACTTTGATCATGCCCTTTATTACCCAGCTTTTATGCATTAGATCAAACCCTCACACATTGCATGAGTAGGATCTCTTAACATGTGGGTCTGGGAAGTAGATTGAGGTAGAACCTATTACCTGCATTATTTTCAAACCCCTGGGAGTTACTTCTACGTTATGCTTAGGTTGCCATGCTATGCTCGTAGACGTGGTTTTGGTTTGAGTGTATCCATGACAGATGTGAGATTGTTAATTAATGGTTCAACTTAAGGTGGCAACTTTAATACACATCTGGGTGGATTGGTTGCAGGGCACCTGGAGAATCCAGTATTGTCCTAGGAAATCCCGGAGGAACCGTGTGATTTTTCCTATGGAATGCCACCCAGGCTCAAAGGGATCATAAGACTATTCATGCTAGAAACTTCCGTGTGCAGACACAATGCCATTATGGGCTCTGGCATAGTTGAGTATGTTGTGTGAGCTCTTTCAGTGGTGGACTCGTAGATGTAGGGGAAAGTAGGTGTACCGGTCCACCCGGGGTAAAGAGTACATCCTTCTCAAAGACTGTGTATCGGTCATCCGTTTCTCAAACACCATGTAGTGCAAGAAATCCAACATAGTAGATCGAGTCTTGTGGGTAAAAGTGCGCAAACCTGTGCAGAGTGTACAAACTAATCATGATTAGTCGTGTCCCCGGTTAAGGACATCTTGAGTATCTGGTACCTGAATTATTGGTTGATCTCATCACTCTAAAACTAATTTGTTGGGTTAATAATGATTATTTTAATTGGAATTGAGTTGGAGTAACCTTCTCAATGATGTTTCAACTACCATGATAGTTAAAATAAAAATTATTCCTTTGTTGTAGGGAAAAATGGCTTTATGCAAAAACTTTAACCTTAGAGCCTCCACCGGCCATATATGCATGTAGTGTTAGCCTTTATTCTATTACTTTCTCTACTGTGTTATCTTGCTAGCATATTCCATGTACTGACCCGTTTTGGGCTGCAACATGTCATGTTGCAGACTTTTCAGAAGAAGAGTAAGGTGCCCTAGGTCATTTGTCATGCACTCAGCTATGCCATTGGAGTAGATGGACTCACTTATCTTCCAAGCCTTCCGCTGTTATCGTGTTAGATGGCCTTATGCCATATTATTTTGTAATAAGTTCTCTTTTGAGACGTTCGATGTAATAAGTGTGTGATTGCCACTCTGTTATAAATCCTTCAAGTACTGTGTGTGTCAGCATTACCGATCCAGGGATGACACAGAACATAGAGACTTCGGTCCATTCGGATCATGGTCGCTACATTGAGCATGCGTTGGTTTTCCCTTGAAGAGGAAAGGGTGATGCAACAAAGTAGCGTAAGTATTTCCCTCAGTCTTTGAGAACCAAGGTATCAATCCAGTAGGAGACTACACACAAGTCACCTAGTACCTGCACAAACAATCAAGAACCTTGCAACCAACGCGATAAAGGGGTTGTCAATCCCTTCACGACCACTTGCAAAAGTGAGATCTGATAAAGATAATAAGATAAACATTGTTGGTATTTTTGTTGTATAGATTGAAAAATAAAGATAGCAAAATAAATAGTAAACTAGAATTGTAGATCGGAAACTTATATGATGTAAAGTAGACCCGGGGGCCATAGGTTTCACTAGTGGCTTCTCTCATGATAGCATATATTACGGTGGGTGAACAAATTACTGTCGAGCAATTGACAGAAAAGCGCATAGTTATGAGAATATCTAGGCATGATCATGAGCATAGGCATCACGTCCGTGTCAAGTAGACCGAAACGATTCTGCATCTACTACTATTACTCCACACATCGACCGCTATCCAGCATGCATCTAGAGTATTAAGTTCATAAGAACTGAGTAACGCCTTAAGCAAGATGACATGATGTAGAGGGATAAACTCAAGCAATATGATATAAACCCCATATTTTTATCCTCGATGGCAACAATACAATATGTGCCTTGCTGCCCCTGCTGTCACTGGGAAAGGACACCGCAAGATTGAACCCAATGCTAAGCACTTCTCCTATTGCAAGAAAGATCAATCTAGTATAGGCCAAACCAAACTGATAATTCGAAGAGACTTACAAAGATATTAAATCATGCATATAAGAATTCAGAGAAGAACCAAATATAGTTCATAGATAATCTTGATCACAAACCCATAATCCATCGGATCTCGAAAAACACACCGCAAAAAGAATTACATCGAATAGATCTCCAAGAACATCCAGGAGAACTTTGTATTGAGAACCAGAGAGAGAAGAAGCCATTTAGCTAATAAGTATGGACCCGAAGGTCTGTGGTAAACTACTCACACATCATCGGAGAGGCTATGATGTTGATGTAGAAGCCCTTCGTGATTGATTCCCCCTTCGGCGGAGCACCGAAATAAGGCCCCAAGATGGGATCTCACGGGTACAGAAGGTTGCAGCGGTGGAAAAGTGGTTTCGTGGCTCTCCTTGATGTTTTTAGGGTACAAGGGTATATATAGGTGGAAGAAGTACGTCGGTAAAGCTACGAGGGGCCCACGAGGGTGGGGGCGCGCCCTCCTGCCTCGTGGCCGCCTCGTTGCTGTTGGAAATATGCCCTAGAGGCAATAATAAAATGGTTATTATTATATTTCCTTGTTCATCATAATTGTCTATTGTTCATGCTATAATTGTATTATCCGGAAACCGTAATACATGTGTGAATACATAGACCATAATATGTCCCTAGTGAGCCTCTAGTTGGCTAGCTCGTTGATTAATAGATGGTCACGGTTTCCTGACCATGGACATTGGATGTCATTGATGACGGGATCACATCATTAGGAGAATGATGTGATGGACAAGACCCAATCCTAAGCATAGCACAAGATCGTGTAGTTTGTCTGCTAAAGCTTTTCCAATGTCAAGTATATTTTCCTTAGACCATGAGATTGTGCAACTCCCTGATACGGGTATCCCCGAAAGTATCTGTTGGGTTGGCACGAATCAAGACTGGGATTTGTCACTCCGTATGACGGAGAGGTATCTCTGGGCCCACTCGGTAAGACATCATCGTAATGAGCTCAATGTGACTAAGGAGTTGGTCACGGGATGATGTGTTATGGAACGAGTAAATAGACTTGCCGGTAACGAGATTGAACAAGGTATCGGGATACCGATGATAGAATCTCGGGCAAGTACTATACCGGTAGACAAAGAGAATTGTATACAGGATTGATTGAATCCTTGAGATCGTGGTTCATCCGATAAGATCATCGTGGAACATGTGGGAGCCAACATGGGTATACAGATCCCACTGTTGGTTATTGGCCGGAGAGATGTCTCGGTCATGTTTGCATGGTTCCTGAACCCGTAGGGTCTACACACTTAAGGTTCGATGACGCTAGGGTTATAGGGAATGTATGTACGTGGTTATCGAAAGTTGTTCGGAGTCCCGGATGAGATCCCGGATGTCACGAGGAGTTCCGGAATGGTCCAGAGGTAAAGAATTATATATAGGAAGTAAGGATTTGGCCATTGGAAGTGTTTCGGGCATCACCGGTAATGTATCGGGACCACCGAAAGGGTTCCGGGGGTCCACCAGGAGGGGCCACCAGCCCCGGAGGCTTGCCTGGGCCAAGAGTGGGAAGGGACCAGCCCCTAGGTGGGCTGGTGCGCCTCCCACCAGGGCCCAAGGCGCAAGGAGGAGAAGAGGGGAAAAAACCCTAGGCACAGATGGGCCTCAGGCCCACCTAGGGCGCGCCCCCCCTCTCTCCCCCTGTGCCCCCCCAAACCCATCTAGGGCTACCGCCACCGCTAGGGTGGGAACCCTAGCAAAGGGGGCGCACCCCCCTCCCCTTCCCCTATATATAGTGGGGTTTTGGGGGCTGCCATATACGTGAGTTCTTCTCTCTCTCTCGGGCAGCCCTACCTCTTCCCCTCCTCGTCTCTCCTAGTGCTTGGCGAAGCCCTCCTAGAGAACCACGCCCCTCCACCACCACCACGCCATCGTGTTGCTACTGGACAGAGTCTTCCCCAACCTGCCCCTCTCTCCTTGCTGGATCAAGGTGCGGGAGACTTCATCGGGCTGCACGTGTGTTGAACACGGAGGCACCGTTGTTCAGTGCTTAGATCGCATTCGGCCACGATCTGAATCGCTTCGTGTACGACTCCACCAACCGCGTTCTTGCAACGCTTCCGTAACGCGATCTTCAAAGGTATGTATATGCACTCCCCTCTCTCGTTGCTAGTCACTCCATAGATAGATCTTGGTGATGCGTAGAATTTTTTTGAATTTTTGCAATGATCCCCAACAGTGGCATCATGAGCTAGGTCTATGCGTAGTTTCTATGCACGAGTAGAACACAAGTTGTTGTGGGCGTCGATTTTGTCAATTTACTTACTGTTACTAGTATTATCTTGATTCGGCGGCATCGTGGGATGAAGCGGCCTGGACCGACCTTACATGTACGCTTACGTGAGACGGGTTCCATCGGCTAACATGCACTAGTTGCATAAGGTGGCTAGCGGGTGTCTGTCTCTCCCACTTTAGTTGCATCGGATTCGATGAAAAGGGTCCTTATGAAGGGTAAATAGTAATTGGCATATCACGTTGTGGTTTTGGCGGAGGTAAGAAATGTTCTTGCTAGAAACCTATAGCAGCCACGTAAAAACTTGCAACAACAAAGAGGACGTCTAACTTATTCTTGCAGCATGTGTCGTGTGATGTGATATGGCCAAAAGGATGTGATGAGTGATATATGTGATGTATGAGATTGATCATGTTCTTGTAATAGGAATCACGACTTGCATGTTAATGAGTATGACAACCGGCGGGAGCCATAGGAGTTGTCTTATTTTATTGTATGACCTGCGTGTCATTGAAAACACCATGTAATTACTTTACTTTATTGCTAACCGTTAGCCATAGTAGTATAAGTAACGTTTGGCGAGACAACTTCATGAAGACACGATGATGGAGATCATGGTGTCATGTCAGTGATGGTGATGATCATGGAGCCCCAAAGATGGAGATCAAAAGGAGCAAAATGATATTGGCCATATCATGTCACTATTTGATTGCATGTGATGTTTATCATGTTTTACATCTTATTTGCTTAGAATGAGGGTAGCCTAAATAAGATGTTCTCTCACTAAAATTTCAAGAATTGTGTTCCCCCTAACTGTGCACCATTGCTAAGGTTCGTTGTTCCGAAGCACGACGTGATGATCGGGTGTGATAGGCTCTAACGTTCGCATACAACGGGTGTAAGCCAGATTTACAAACGCAATGCACTTAGGTTGACTTAGCCTAGCATCTACAGACATGGCCTCGGAACACGGAAGACCGAAAGGTCAAACGTGAGTCATATAGAAGATACGATCAACATGGAGATGTTCACCGTTGATGACTAGTCCATCTCACGAGATGATCGGACACGGCCTAGTCGATTCGGATCATGTTTCACTTAGATGACTAGAGAGATGTCTATCTGAGTGGGAGTTCATTAAATTTGATTAGATGAACTTAATTATCATGAACATAATCTAAAATCTTTATAATATGTCTTATAGATCAAATGGCCCACGCTAATGTTGCCATCAACTTCAACGCGTTCCTAGAGAAAACCAAGCTGAAAGATGATGGTAGCAACTATACGGACTAGGTCCGTAACCTGAGGATCATCCTCATAGCTGCCAAGAAAGCATATGTCCTTGAAGCACCGCTAGGTGACGCACCCATTTTCCTAGCAACTCAAGACGTTATGAATGCCTGGCAGTCGTGCAGTGATGATTACTCCCTGGTTCAGTGCGGCATGCTTTACAGCTTAGAATCGGGGCTCCAAAAGCGTTTTGAGCAACATAGAGCATATGAGATGTTCCAAGAGCTGAAAACGGTTTTCCAAGCTCATGCCCGGGTCGAGAGATATGAAGTCTCCGACAAGTTCTACAGTTGTAAGATGGAGCAAAACAGTTATGTCAGCAAGCATATACTCAGAATGTCCGGGTTACACAACCGCTTGTCTCGGCTGGGAATTAATCTCCCAGATGACGCAATCGTTGACTGAATCCTCCAGTCGCTCCCACCTAGCTACAAGAGCTTTGTGATGAACTACAATATGCAAGGGATGGAGAAGTCCATTCCCAAGTTATATTCAATGCTGAAATCAGCGGAGGTGGAAATCAAAAAGGAACATCAAGTGTTGATGGTGAATAAAACCACTAAGTTCAAGAAAGGCAAGGGTAAGAAGAACTTTAAGAAAGACGTCAAGGGAGTTGCCGCGCCTGGTAAGCCAATTGCCGGGAAGAAGCCAAAGAATGGACCCAAGCCTGAGACTGTGTGCTTTTATTGCAAGGGAACGGGTCACTAGAAGCGGAATTGCCCCAAATACTTAGCGGATAGAAGAAGGCCGGCAACGTCAAAGGTATATATGATATACATGTTATTGATGTGTACCTTACCAGCGCTTATAGTAGCTCCTGGGTATTTGATACCGGTGCAGTTGCTCACATTTGTAACTCAAAGCAGGAGCTGCGGAATAAGCGGAGACTGGCGAAGGACGAGGTGACGATGCGCGTCGGGAATGGTTCCAAGGTCGATGTGATCGCCGTCGGCACGCTGCCTCTACATCTACCTTCGGGATTAGTTTTAAACCTCAATAATTGTTATTTAGTACCAGCTTTGAGCATGAACATTGTATCAGGATCTCGTTTGATGCGAGATGGCTACTCATTTAAATATGAGAATAATGGTTGTCATATTTATATGAGAGAAATGTTTTATGGTCATGCCCCGCTGGTCAATGGTTTATTTTTATTAAATCTCGAACGTGATGTTACACATATTCATAGTGTGAATGCCAAAAGATGTAAGGTTGGTAATGATAGTCCCACATACTTGTGTCACTGCCGCCTTGGACATATTGGTGTCAAACACATGAAGAAACTCCATGCATATGGACTTTTGGAGTCTCTTGATTATGAATCATTTGACACGTGCGAACCATGCCTCTTGGGCAAGATGACAAAGACTCCGTTCTCCGGAACAATGGAGCGAGCAACCAACTTGTTGGAAATCATACATACTGATGTGTGCGGTCCGATGAGCGTTGAGGCTCGTGGTGGTTATCGTTATGTTCTCACCCCCACTGATGACTTAAGTAGATATGGGTATGTCTACTTGATGAAATACATGTCTGAGACCTTTGAAAAGTTCAAGGAATTTTAGAATGAGGTTGAGAATCAACGTGACAGAAAAATAAAGTTCTTACGATCAGATCGTGGAGGAGAATATTTAAGTCACGAATTTGGCACACACCTAAGGAAATGTGGAATTGTTTCACAACTGACGCCGCCTGGAACACCTCAGCGTAACGATGTGTCCGAACGTCGTAATCGTACTCTGTTGGACATGGTGCGATCTATGATGTCTCTTACCGATTTACCGCTATAATTTTGGGGTTATGCTTTAGAGATTGCCGCATTCACTTTAAATAGGGCACCGTCTAAATCCGTTGAGACGACACCGTATGAACTATGGTTTGGGAACAAACCTAAGTTGTCATTTCTAAAAGTTTGGGGATGCGATGCTTATGTCAAGAAACTTCAACCTGAAAAGCTCAAACCCAAATCGGAAAAATGCGTCTTCATAGGATACCCTAAGGAAACTATTGGCTATACCTTCTACCTCAGATCCAAAGGCAAGGTCTTTGTTGCCAAGAATGGATCCTTTATGGAGAAAGAGTTTCCCTCGAAAGAAGTGAGTGGGAGGAAAGTGGAACTTGATGAAGTGGTTGTCACCCCTCTTGAACCGGAAAGTAGCGCAGCACAGGAACATGTTTCTGTAGTGCCTACACCAACTGGAGAGGAAGTTAATGATAATGATCATGAAACTTTGGATCATGTTACTACTGAACTTCATAGGTCCACGAGGACACGTTCCGCACCAGAGTGGTACGGCAACCCTGTCCTGGAAATCATGTTGTCAGACAACGGTGAACCTTCGAACTATGAAGAAGCGATGGCGGGCCCGGATTCCAACAAATGGCTTGAAGCCATGAAATCTGAGATAGAATCCATGTATGATAACAAAGTATGGACTTTGGTTGACTTGCCCGATGATCGGCGAGCCATAGAAAATAAATGGATCTTTAAGAAGAAGACTAACGCAGATGGAAATGTGACCATCTATAAGGCTCGGCTTGTCGCTAAGGGTTACCGACAAGTTCAAGGAATAGACTACGATGAGACTTTCTGTCCATCCGAATCATGTCAGCAATTGCCACATTCTATGATTATGAGATATGGAAAATGGACGTCAAAACATCATTCCTTAACGGCTTCCTTAAGGAAGAATTGTATATGATGCAGCTGGAATGTTTTGTCGATCCTAAGAATGCTAACAAGGTATGCAAGCTCCAGCGCTCCATCTATGGACTGGTGCAGGCATCTCGGAGTTGGAACATTCGCTTTGATGAAGTGATCAAAGCGTTTGGGTTCATACAGACTTATGGAGAAGCCTGTATTTACAAGAAAGTGAGTGGGAGCTCTGTAGCATTTCTCATATTATATGTGGATGGCATATTATTCATGGGAAATGATATAGAAATTTTGGAAAGCATAAAGGCCTACTTGAATAAGTGTTTTTCAATGAAAGACCTTGGAGAAGTTGCTTACATATTAGGCATCAAGATCTATAGAGATAGATCAAGACGCCTCATTCGTCTTTCACAAAGCACATACCTTGACAAGACATTGAAGAAGTTCAATGTGGATCAGTACAAGAAAGGGTTCTTGCCTATATTGCAAGGTGTGAGATTGAGTACAGCTCAATGCCCGACCTCGGCAGCAGATAGAGAAAAGATGAGTGTCATCCCCTATGCCTCAGCCATAGGTTCTATTATGTATGACATGTTGTGTACCAGACCTGATGTGAACCTTGCCATAAGTTTGGTGGGGAGGTACCAAAGTGATCCCGGAATGGAACACTGGACAGCGATCAAGAACATCCTGAAGTACCTAAAAAGGACTAAGGATATGTTTCTCGTTTATGGAGGTGACGAGGAGCTCGTCGTAAAGGGTTACGTCGATGCTAGCTTCGACAAAGATCCGGATGACTCCAAGTCACAAACCGGATACGTGTATATTTTGAATGGTGGGGCAGTTAGCTGGTGCAGTTGCAAGCAAAGTGTCGTGGCAGCATCTACATGTGAAGCGGAGTGCATAGCTGCTTCCGAAGCAGCGCGGGAAGGAGTCTGGATGAAGGAGTTCATCACCGACCTAGGAGTTATTCCAAGCGTGTCGGGCCGGATGACTCTCTTCTATGACAACACTGGAGCTGTTGCCATTGCCAAGGAGCCCAGGTTTCACAAGAAGACCAAGCACATCAAGCGCCATTTCAACTCCATTCGTCGTTATATTCAAGATGGAGACATAGATATTTGTAAAACCTGGGCAAAACATGTAGATGTTACTAGATTATTGACTCTAGTGCAAGTGGGAGACTATTGGAAATATGCCCTAGAGGCAATAATAAAATGGTTATTATTATATTTCCTTGTTCATGATAATTGTCTATTGTTCATGCTATAATTGTATTATCCAGAAACCATAATACATGTGTGAATACATAGACCATAATATGTCCCTAGTGAGCCTCTAGTTGGCTTGCTCGTTGATCAATAAATGGTCACAATTTCCCGACCATGGACATTGTATGTCATTGATGACGGGATCACGTCATTAGGGGAATGATGTGATGGACAAGACCCAATCCTAAGCATACCACAAGATCGTGTAGTTCATCTGCTAAAGCTTTTCCAATGTCAGGTATCTTTTCCTTAGACCATGAGATTGTGCAACTCCCGGATACCGTAGGAGTGCTTTGGGTGTGCCAAACGTCACAACGTAACTGGGTGGCTATAAAGGTACACTACGGGTATCCCTGAAAGTATTTGTTCGTTTGGCACGAATCGAGACTGGGATTTGTCACTCCGTATGACGGAGAGGTATCTTTGGGCCCACTCGGTAAGAAATCATCGTAATGAGCTCAATGTGACTAAGGAGTTGGTCACGGGATGATGTGTTACGGAACGAGTAAAGTGACTTGCCGGGGACGAGATTGAACAAGGTATCGGGATACCGACGATCGAATCTCGGGCAAGTACTATACCGGTAAACAAAGGGAAATGTATAGGGGATTGATTGAATCCTTGACATCATGGTTCATCCGATAAGATCATCGTGGAACATGTGGGAGCCAACATGGTTATCCAGATCCCACTGTTGGTTATTGGCCGAAGAGATGTCTCGGTCATGTCTGCATGGTTCCCGAACCCGTAGGGTCTACACACTTAAGGTTCGATGACGCTAGGGTTATAGGGAATGTATGTACATGGTTACCGAATGTTGTTCGGAGTCCCGGATGAGATCCCGGATGAGATCCCGGATGTCACGAGGAGTTCCGGAATGGTCCGGAGGTAAAGAATTATATATATGAAGTAAGGATTTGGCCATTAGAAGTGTTTCGGGCATCACTGGTAATGTACCGGGACCACCGAAAGGGTTCCGGGGGTCCACCGGGAGGGGCCACCAGCCCCAGAGGCTTGCCTGGGCCAAGAGTGGGAAGGGACCAGCCCCTAGGTGGGCTGGTGCGCCTCCCACCAGGGCCCAAGGCGCAAGGAGAAGAAGGGGGGGGAACCCTAGGCATAGATGGGCCTAAGGCCCACCTAGGGCGCACCCCCACTCTCTCCCCTCTGCCCCCCCCCAAAACCCATCTAGGGCTGCCGCCCCCCTAGGGTGGGAACCCTAGAGGGGGTGCACCCCCTCCCCTTCCCCTATATATAGTGGGGGTTTTGGGGGCTGCCATATACGTGAGTTCCTCTCTCTCTCTCGGCGCAGCCCTACCTCTTCCCCTCATCGTCTCTCGTAGTGCTTGGCGAAGCCCTGCTGGAGAACCACGCCCCTCCACCACCACCAGGTCGTCGTGTTGCTGTTGGACGGAGTCTTCCCCAACCTCTCCCTCTCTCCTTGCTGGATCAAGGCGCAGGAGACGTCACCGGGCTGCACGTGTGTTGAACGCGGAGGCGCCGTTGTTCGGCGCTTAGATCGGATTCGACCGCGATCTGAATCGCTTCGTGTACGACTCCACCAACCGCGTTCTTGCAACGCTTCCGTAATGCGATCTTCAAAGGTATGAAGATGCACTCCCCTCTCTCGTTGCTAGTCACTCCATAGATAGATCTTGTTGATGCGTAGAATTTTTTTGAATTTCTGCAACAATCCCCAACAGTTGCTTCCTTGACTTCCACTCCAAGTCTTCTGGATTGCGTTTGTTCAAGAAAGATCCTCGTGAAGGTTTCGTTCCGTTTGGACTCCGTTTGATATTCCTTTTCTGCGAAACAGTGAAATAGGCAAAAAAACAATAACTGGCACTAGGCCTCTGGTTAATAGGTTAGTCCCAAAAATAATATAAAAGTGCATATTAAAGCCCATTAAACATTCAAAACAGATAATATAATAGCATGGAA
The DNA here is from genome assembly GCA_902687465.1 of Secale cereale. Classification (NCBI taxonomy): domain Eukaryota; kingdom Viridiplantae; phylum Streptophyta; class Magnoliopsida; order Poales; family Poaceae; genus Secale; species Secale cereale. The sequence goes on from LR738711.1 coordinate 70,777,962, forward strand.
CAATCAAAAATTATAGATACGTTGGAGACGTATCAATCGTCATCATCGACCATCCTCCATCACCAATTTCATGATGCTCACCGCCGTGCGTGAGTAATCCCATCATAGGCTTGCTTGACGATGATAGGTTGGATGAGATTTATCATGTAATCAAGTTAGTTTTGTTAGGGTTTGATCCCTAGTATCCATTATGTTCGGAGATTGATGTTGCTATGACTTTGCTATGGTTAATGCTTGTCACTAGGGCCCGAGTACCATGATTTCATATCTGAACCTATTATGTTTTCATGAATATATGTGAGTTCTTGATCCTATCTTGCAAGTCAATAGTCACCTACTATGTGTTATGATCCGGCAACCCCGAAGTGAAAATAATCGGGACCACTCCCGGTGATGACCGTAGTTTGAGGAGTTCATGTATTCACTAAGTGTTAATGCTTTGGTCTGGTACTCTATTAAAAGGAGGCCTTAATATCCCTTAGTTTCCAATAGGACCCCGCTGACACGGGAGGGTAGGACAAAAGATGTCATGCAAGTTCCATAAGCATGTATGACTATATTTTGAATACATGCCTACATTACATCGATGAACTGGAGCTAGTTTTGTGTCACCCTATGTTATAACTATTGCATGAGGAATCGCATCAGACATAATTATCCATCATTGATCCATTGCCTACAAGTTTTTCACATATTGATCTTTGCTTAGTTACATTTCCGTTGCCACTCTTACGATTGCTACAAAAACTGCTACTGTTACTTTTTCCACTATTACTGTTACTTCCATACTACTTTGCTACTAAATACTTCTATGTAGATATTAAATCTTTCAGGTGTGGTTGAATTGACAACTCAACTGCTAATACTTGAGAATATTCTTTGGCTCCCCTTGTGTCGAATCAATAAATTTGGGTTGAATACTCTACCCTTGAAAACTGTTGCGATCCCCTATACTTGTGGGTTATCACTCAAAGCTGCGGAGGTAGAAATCAAAAAGGAGAATCAAGTGTTGATGGTTAACAAGACCACTAGTTTCAAGAAAAAGGGCAAGGCAAAGAAGGGGAACTTCAAAAAGAATAGCAAGCCAGTTGCTACTCCTGCGAAGAAACCCAAGTCTGGAGCCAAGCCTGAAACTGAGTGCTTCTACTGCAAAGGGACTGGTCACTTGAAGCGAAACTGCCCCAAGTATTTGGCGGATAAGAAGGATTCCAAAGTGAACAAAGGTATATTTGATATACATGTTATTGATGTGTACCTTACTAATGCTCATATTAGCACATGGGTATTTGATACTGGTTCGGTTGCTAATATTTCTAACTCGAAACAGGGGTTACGGATTAAACGAAGATTAGCTAAGGATGAGGTTACGATGCGCGTGGGAAATGGTTCAAGAGTCGGTGTGATCGCCGTCCGCACGCTATCTCTACATCAACCATCGGGATTAGTTTTAGACCTAAATAATTGTTATTTGGTGCCAGCGTTGAGCATGAACATTATATCTGGATCTTGTTTGTTGCGAGATGGTTATTTATTTAAATCAGAGAATAATGGTTGTTCTATTTATATGAGTAATATCTTTTATGGTCATGCACCCTTGATGAGTGGTCTATTTTTGTTGAATCTCGATCGTAGTTATGTACACATATTCATAATATTGAAGCCAAAATAAGCAAAGTTGATAATGATAGCGCAACTTATTTGTGGCACTTCCGTTTGGTCATATTGGTGTAAAGCGCATGAAGAAACTCCATGTTGATGGACTTTTGGAATCACTTGATTATGAATCACTTGGTGCTTGCGAACCATGCCTCATGGGCAAGATGACTAAAACTCCGTTCTTTGGAACAATGGAGCGAGCAACTGACTTATTGGAAATCATACATACTGATGTATGCGGTCCAATGAGTGTTGAAGCTCGCGGCGGGTATCGTTATTTTCGGACCTTCACAGATGATTTGAGCAGATATGGGTATATCTACTTGATGAAACACAAGTCTGAAACATTTGAAAAGTACAAAGAATTTCAGGGTGAAGTAGAGAATCATCGTAACAAGAAAATAAAGTTTCCACGATCTGATCGCGGAGGCAAATATTTGAGTTACGAGTATGGTCTTCATTTGAAACAATGTGGAATTGTTTCACAACTCACGCCACCTAGAACACCATAGCGTAATGGTGTGTCTGAACATAGTAACCGTACTTTATTAGATATGGTGCGATCTATGATATCTCTTACCGATTTACCACTATCGTTTTGGGGTTATGCTTTAGAGACAGCTGCATTCACGTTAAATAGGGCACCATCTAAATCCGTTGAGACGACACCTTATGAACTGTGGTTTGGTAAGAAACCCAAGTTGTCATTTCTTAATGTTTGGGACTGCGATGCTTATGTGAAAAAGCTTCAACCTAATAAGCTCGAACCCAAGTCGGAGAAATGTGTCTTCATAGGATACCCAAAGGAAACTGTTGGGTAATAGATCCGAAGGCAAGATATTTGTTGCTAAGAATGGATCCTTTCTAGAGCAGGAGTTTCTCTCGACAGAAGTGAGTGGGAGGAAAGTAGAACTTGATGAGGTAATTGTACCTTCTCCTGAACTGGAAATAGTTCATCATAGAAACTAGTTCTAGTGATTCCTACACCAATCAATGAGGAAGCTAATGATGATGATCATGAAACTTCAGATAAAGTTACTACCGAACCTCGTAGGTCACCAGAGTACGTTCCGGACTAGAGTGGTACGGTAACCCTATTCTGGAAGTCATGTTACTTGACCATGATGAACCTACGAACTATGAAGAAGCGATGATGAGCCCAGATTCCGCAAAATGGCTTGAGGCCATGAAATCTGAGATGGGATCCATGTATGAGAACAAAGTGTGGATTTTGGTTGACTTGCCCGATGATCGGCAAGCCATTGAAAATAAATGGATCTTTAAGAGGAAGACCGACGCCGATGGTAATGTTACTATCTACAAAGCTCGACTTGTTGCGAAAGGTTTTCGACAAGTTCAAGGAGTTGACTACGATGAGACTTTCTCACCCGTAGCGATGCTTAAGTCTGTCCGAATCATATTAGTGAAGGAAATATGCCCTAGAGGCAATAATAAAGATGTTATTTTGTATTTCCTTATATCATGATAAATGTCTTTTATTCATGCTAGAATTGTATTAACCAGAAACTTGATACATGTGTGAATACATAGACAAAATAGTATGTCCCTAGTATGCCTCTACTAGACTAGCTCATTGATCAAAGATGGCTATGTTTCCTAGCCATAGACATGAGTTGTCATTTGATCAACGGGATCACATCATTAGGAGAATGATGTGATGGACTAGACCCATCCGTTAGCATAGCACTATGATCGTTTAGTTTTACTGCTATTGCTTTCTCCATGACTTATACATGTTCCTATGACTATGAGATTATGCAACTCCCGAATACCGTAGGAACACCTTGTGTGCTATCAAACGTCACAACGTAACTGGGTGATCATAAAGATGCTCTACAGGTGTCTCCGAAAGTATTCGTGGTGTTGGCATAGATCAAGACTAGGATTTGTCACTCCGAGTGTCGGAGAGGTATCTCTGGGCCCTCTCGGTAATGCACATCATAATAAGCCTTGCAAGCAAAAGACTAATGAGTTAGTCACGAGATGATGTATTACGGAACGAGTAAAGAGACTTGCCGGTAACGAGATTGAACTAGGTATAGAGATACCTACGATCGAATCTCGGGCAAGTAACATACCGATGACAAAAGGAACAAAGTATGTTGTTATGCGGTTTGACCGATAAAGATCTTCGTAGAATATGTAGGAGCCAATATGAGCATCCAGGTTCCGCTATTGGTTATTGACCGGAGATGAGTCTCGGTCATGTCTACATAGTTCTCGAACCCGTAGGGTCCGCACGCTTAACGTTTGATGATGATCGGTATTATGAGTTTATGAGTTTTGATGTACCGAAGGTAGTTCAGAGTCCCGGATGAGATCACGGACATGACGAGGAGTCTCGGAATGTCCGAGACATGAAGATTGATATATTGTACGACTATATTCGGACACCGGAAGTGTTCTGGAAAGTTTCGGAATTTACCGGAGTGCCGGGGGGTTACCGGAACCCCCCGGGGGGAATGGTGGGCCCTGATGGGCCATTGGGGAGAGAGAGGGCAGCAGCCAGGAGGTGGCGCGCCCCCTCCCTAGGAGGAGTCCGAATAGGACAAAGGGAGGGAGCGCGGCCCCTCTTTCCCTCTCCCTCTCCCTCTCTTTCCTTCCCCCTTCTTCCTTCTTTGGTAGTTCCTACTAGGAATAGGATTGCAATCCTATTCCTAGTAGGATTGAAGCCCTAGTCGCACCATAGAGGGCCGGCCGGCCTCTCCCCCTTGCTCCTTTATATACGGGGGCAGGGGGACACCCAAAGACACACAAGTTGAATTGTTCTAGCCATATGCGGTGCCCCCCTCCACAGAAACACACCTCGGTCATACCATCGCAGTGCTTAGGCGAAGCCCTGCGCCGGTAGATACATCATATCCGTCACCACGCCGTTGTGCTGACGAAACTCTCCCGTGAAGCTCAACTGGATCAAGAGCTCGTGGGACGTCATCAAGCTGAACGTGTGCTGAACGCGGAGGTGACGTACGTTCGGTGCTTGATCGGTTGGATCGCGAAGAAGTTCGACTACATCAACCGCGTCACTTGACGCTTCCGCTTCCGGTCTACGAGGGTACGTAGACACACTCTTCCCTCTCGTTGCTATGCATCTGGTAGATAGATCTTGCGTGATCGTAGGAAAATTTTAAAATACTACGTTCCCCAACAGTGGCATCATGAGCCAGGTCTATGCGTAGATGATATGCACGAGTAGAACACAATGAGTTGTGGGCGATACTAGTCATACTGCTTACCAGCATGTCATATTTTGCTTCGGCGGTATTGTGAGATGAAGCGGCCCGGACCGACATTACGCGTACGCTTACGCGAGACTGGTTTCACCGTTACGAGCACTCGTTGCTTAAAGGTGACTGGCGGGTGTCTGTCTCTCTCACTTTAGCTGAATCAAGTGTGGCTACGCCCGGTCCTTGTGAAGGTTAAAACAGCACATACTTGACGAAACATCATTGTGGTTTTTGTATGCGTAGGTAAGAACGGTTCTTGCTAAGCACGTAGCAGCCACGTAAAACTTGCAACAACAAAGTAGAGGACGTCTAACTTGTTTTTGCAGGGCATGTTGTGATGTGATATGGTCAAGACATGATGAGTTATACGGTTTTGTATGAGATGATCATGTTTTGTAATGTTATCGGCAACTGGCAGGAGCCATATGGTTGTCGCTTTATTGTATGAAATGCAATCGCCATGTAATTGCTTTACTTTATCACTAAGCGGTAGCGATAGTCGTAGAAGCAATAGTTGGCGAGACGACAATGATGCTACGATGGAGATCAAGGTGTCGCGCTGGTGACGAAGGTGATCATGACGGTGCTTTGGAGATGGAGATCAAAAGCACAAGATGATGATGGCCATATCATGTCACATATTTTGATTGCATGTGATGTTTATCTTATTATGCTTCTTATTTTGCTTAGAACGGCGGTAGCATTATAAGATGATCCCTTACTAAATTTCAAGGTATAAGTGTTCTCCCTGAGTATGCACCGTTGCAAAAGTTCGTCGTGCCGAGACACCACGTGATGATCGGGTGTGATAAGCTCTACGTTCAAATACAACGGGTGTAAGCCAGTTTTGTACACGCAGAATACTCGGGCTAAACTTGACGAGCCTAGCATATGGCGATATGGCCTCGGAACACTGGAGACCGAAAGGTCGAGCGTGAATCATATAGTAGATATGATCAACATAAGATGTTCACCATTGAAACTACTCCATCTCACGTGATGATCGGACATGGTTTAGTTGATTTGGATCACGTGATCATTTAGATGACCGGAGGGATGTCTATCTAAGTGGGAGTTCTTTAATTAATATGATTAAATTGAACTTTAATTTATCATGAACTTAGTCCTGATAGTTTTTGCATATCTATGTTGTTGTAGATCAATGGCCCGTGCTACCGTTCCTTTGAATTTTAATGCATTCCTAGAGAAAGCTAAGTTGAAAGATGATGGTAGCAATTACACGGACTGGGTCCATAACTTGAGGATTATCCTCATTGCTGCACAGAAGAATTATGTCCTTGAAGCACCGCTAGGTGACAAGCCCCCTCCCGCTAATGTAGACGCTTTGAACGTCTGGCAGTCGCGGTCTGATGACTACACGATAGTTCAGTGTGCCATGCTTTACGGCTTAGAACCGGGACTTCAACGACGTTTTGAACGTCATGGACCATATGAGATGTTCCAGGAGTTGAAGTTAATATTTCAAGCAAATGCCCGGATTGAGAAATATGAGATTTCCAATAAGTTCTACAACTGCAAGATGGAGGAGAATAGTTCTATCAGTGAACACTTGCTCAGAATGTCTGGGTACTACAATCATATGACTCAACTTGGTTGCAAAGTTGACGAGGATAGTGTTATTGATAGAGTTCTTCAATCACTGCCACCAAGCTATAAAGGCTTCATGATGAACTATAATATGCAAGGGATGCAAAAGACAATTCCCGAGCTCTTCGCTATGCTCAAGGCTGCGGAGGTAGAAATCAAAAAGGAGCATCAAGTGTTGATGGTTAACAAGACCACTAGTTTCAAGAAAAAGGGCAAGGGAAAGAAGGGGAACTTCAAGAAGAATAGCAAGACAGTTGCTACTCCCACGAAGAAACCCAAGTCTGGAGCCAAGCCTGAAACTGAGTGCTTCTACTGCAAGGGGACTGGACACTGGAAGCGGAACTGCCCCAAGTATTTGGCGGATAAGAAGGATGGCAAGGTGAACAAAGGTATATGTGATATACATGTTATTGATGTGTACCTTACTAATACTCGTAGTAGTACCTGGGTATTTGATACCGGTTCGGTTGCTAATATTTGTAACTCGAAATAGGGACTACGGATTAAACGAAGATTGGAGGACGAGGTGACGATGCGCGTGGGAAATGGTTCCAAAGTTGATGTGATCGTCGTCGGCACGCTACCTCTACATCTACCTTCGGGATTAGTTTTAGACCTAAATAATTGTTATTTGGTGCCAGCGTTAAGCATGAACATTATATCTGGATCTTGTTTGTTGCGAGACGGTTATTCATTCAAATCAGAGAGTAATGGTTGTTCTATTTTTATGAATAATATCTTTTATGGTCATGCACCCTTGAAGAGTGGTCTATTCTTATTGGATCTCGATTGTAGTGATACACATATTCATAATATTGAAACCAAAAGATGCAAGGTTAATAATGATAGTGCAACTTATTTGTGGCATTGCCGTTTAGGTCATATTGGTGTAAAGCGCATGAAGAAACTCCATAGTGATGGACTTTTGGAATCACTTGATTATGAATCACTTGGTGCTTGCGAACCATGCCTCATGGGCAAGATGACTAAAACTCCGTTCTCCGGAACTATGGAGCGAGCAACAGATTTGTTGGAAATCATACATACTGATGTATGTGGGCCAATGAGTGTTGAAGCTCGCGGCGGGTATCGTTATTTTCTGACCTTCACTGATGATTTGGGCAGATATGGGTATATCTACTTAATGAAGCACAAGTCTGAAACATTTGAAAAGTTCAAAGAATTTCAGAGTGAAGTAGAGAATCATCGTAACAAGAAAATAAAGTTTCTACGATCTGATCGTGGAGGAGAATATTTGAGTTACGAGTTTGGTCTTCATTTGAAACAATGTGGAATAGTTTCACAACTCATGCCACCCGGAACACCACACCGTAATGGTGTGTCCGAACGTCGTAACCGTACTTTATTGGATATGGTGTGATCTATGATGTCTCTTACCGATTTACCACTATCGTTTTGGGGTTATGCTTTAGAGACAGCTGCATTCACGTTAAATAGGGCACCATCTAAATCCGTTGATACGACACCTTATGAACTATGGTTTGGCAAGAAACCAAAGTTGTCGTTTCTTAAAGTTTGGGGCTGCGATGCTTATGTGAAAAAGCTTCAACCTGATAAGCTCGAACCCAAGTCGGAGAAATGTGTCTTCATAGGATACCCAAAAGAGACTGTTGGGTACACCTTCTATCACAGATCCGAAGGCAAGATATTCGTTGCTAGGAATGGATCCTTTCTAGAGAAGGAGTTTCTCTCGAAAGAAGTGAGTGGGAGGAAAGTAGAACTTGATGAGGTAATTGTACCTTCTCCCGAATTGGAAAGTAGTACATCACAGAAAATTGTTCCAGTGATTCCTACACCAATCAGTGAGGAAGTTAATGATGATGATCATGAAACTTCGGATCAAGTTTCTGCTGAACGTCGTAGATCAACCAGAGTACGTTCCGCACCAGAGTGGTACGGCAACCCAGTTCTGGAAATCATGTTACTAGACCATGATGAACCTACGAACTATGAGGAAGCGATGATGAGCCCAGATTCCGCAAAATGGCTTGAGGCTATGAAATCTGAGATGGGATCCATGTATGAGAACAAAGTGTGGACTTTGGTTGACTTGCCCGATGATCGACAGGCCATCGAAAATAAATGGATCTTTAAGAGGAAGACCGACGCAGACGGTAATGTTACTGTTTACAAAGCTCGACTTGTTGCGAAAGGGTTTCGACAAGTTCAAGGAGTTCACTACGATGAGACTTTCTCACCTGTAGCGATGCTTAAGTCTGTCTGAATCATGTTAGCAATTGCCGCATTTTATGATTATGAAATCTGGCAAATGGATGTCAAAATTGCATTCCTGAATGGATATCTCAAAGAAGAGTTGTATATGATGCAACCAGAAGGTTTTGTCGATCCAAAAGGTGCTAACAAAGTGTGCAAGCTCCAGCGATCCATCTATGGACTGGTGCAAGCATCTCGGAGTTGGAATATACGCTTTGATGAGGTGATCAAAGCATATGGTTTTATACAGACTTTTGGAGAAGCCTCTATTTACAAGAAAGTGAGTGGGAGCTCTGTAGCATTTCTAATATTATATGTGGATGACATATTATTGATTGGAAATGATATAGAATTTCTGGATAGCATAAAAGGGTACTTGAATAAGAATTTTTCAATGAAAGACCTCGGTGAAGCTGCTTATATATTAGGCATCAAGATCTATAGAGATAGATCAAGACGCTTAATTGGACTTTCACAAAGCACATACCTTGATAAGATTTTGAAGAAGTTCAAAATGGATCAGTCAAAGAAAGGGTTCTTGCCTGTATTACAAGGTATGAAGTTGAGTAAGACTCAATGCCCGACCACTGCAGAAGATAGAGAGAAAATGAAAGTCATTCCCTATGCCTCAGCCATAGGATCTATCATGTATGCAATGCTGTGTACCAGACCTGATGTGTGCCTTGCTATTAGTCTAGCAGGGAGGTACCAAAGTAATCCAGGAGTGGATCACTGGACAGCGGTCAAGAACATCCTGAAATACCTGAAAAGGACTAAGGATATGTTTCTCGTGTATGGAGGTGACAAAGAGCTCGTCGTAAACGGTTACGTCGATTCGAGCTTTGACACTGATCCGGATGACTCTAAGTCACAAACCGGATATGTATTTTTACTGAACGGTGGAGCTGTCAGTTGGTGCAGTTCCAAGCAGAGCGTCGTGGCGGGATCTACGTGTGAAGCGGAATACATAGCTGCTTCGGAAGCAGCAAATGAAGGAGTCTGGATGAAGGAGTTCATATCCGATCTAGGTGTAATACCTAGTGCATCGGGTCCAATGAAAATCTTTTGTGACAACACTGGAGCAATAGCCTTGGCGAAGGAATCCAGGTTTCACAAGAGAACAAAACACATCAAAAGACGCTTCAATTCCATCCGCGATCTAGTCAAGGAGGGAGACATAGAGATTTGCAAAATGCATACGGATCTGAATGTTGCAGACCCGTTGACTAAGCCTCTTCCACGGGCAAAACATGATCAGCACCAGGACTCCATGGGTGTGAGGATCATCACTTTGTAATCTAGATTATTGACTCTAGTTCAAGTGGGAGACTGAAGGAAATATGCCCTAGAGGCAATAATAAAGATGTTATTTGTATTTCCTTATATCATGATAAATGTCTTTTATTCATGCTAGAATTGTATTAACCGGAAACTTAGTACATGTGTGGATACATAGACAAAACAGTATGTCCCTAGTATGCCTCTACTAGACTAGCTCATTGATCAAAGATGGTTATGTTTCCTAGCCATAGACATGAGTTGTCATTTGATCAACGGGATCACATCATTAGGAGAATGATGTGATGGACTAGACCCATCCGTTAGCATAGCACTATGATCATTTAGTTTTACTGCTATTGCTTTCTTAATGACTTATACATGTTCCTATGACTATGAGTTTATGCAACTCCCGAATACCGTAAGAACACCTTGTGTGCTATCAAACGTCACAACATAACTGGGTGATCCTAAAGATGCTCTACAGGTGTCTCCGAAAGTATTCGTGGTGTTGGCATAGATCAAGACTAGGATTTGTCACTCCGAGTGTCGGAGAGGTATCTCTGGGCCCTCTCGGTAATGCACATCATAATAAGCCTTGTAAGCAAAAGACTAATGAGTTAGTCACGAGATGATGTATTACGGAACGAGTAAAGAGACTTGCCGGTAGCGAGATTGAACTAGGTATAGAGATACCGACGATCGAATCTCGGGCAAGTAACATACCGATGACAAAAGGAACAAAGTATGTTGTTATGCGGTTTGACCGATAAAGATCTTCGTAGAATATATAGGAGCCAATATGAGCATCCAGCTTCCGCTATTGGTTATTGACCGGAGATGAGTCTCGGTCATGTCTACATAGTTCTCGAACCCGTAGGGTCCGCACGCTTAACGTTTGATGATGATCGGTATTATGAGTTTATGAGTTTTGATGTACCGAAGGTAGTTCAGAGTCCCGGATGAGATCACGGACATGACGAGGAGTCTCGGAATGTCCGAGACATGAAGATTGATATATTGGACGACTATATTCGGACACCGGAAGTGTTCTGGAAAGTTTCGGAATTTACCGGAGTGCCGGGGGGGGTTACCGGAACCCCCGGGGGAATGGTGGGCCCTGATGGGCCATAGGGGAGAGAGAGCGCAGCAGCCAGGAGGTGGCGCGCCCCTCCCTAGGAGGAGTCCGAATAGGACAAAGGGAGGGGGGCGCGGCCCCTCTTTCCCTCTCCCTCTCCCTCTCTTTCCTTCCCCCTTCTTCCTTCTTTGGTAGTTCCTACTAGGAATAGGATTGCAATCCTATTCCTAGTAGGATTGCAGCCCTAGCCGCACCATAGAGGGCCGGTCGGCCTCTCCCCCTTGCTCCTTTATATACGGGGGCAGGGGGACACCCAAAGACACACAAGTTGAATTGTTCTAGCCGTGTGCGGTGCCCCCCTCCACAGAAACACACCTCGGTCATACCGTCGCAGTGCTTAGGCAAAGCCCTGCGCCGGTAGATACATCATATCCGTCACCACGCCGTCGTGCTGACGAAACTCTCCCGTGAAGCTCAACTGGATCAAGAGCTCGTGGGACGTCATCAAGCTGAACGTGTGCTGAACGCGTAGGTGCCGTACGTTCGGTGCTTGATCGGTTGGATCGGGAAGAAGTTCGACTACATCAACCGCGTCACTTGACGGTTCCGCTTCCGGTCTACGAGGGTACGTAGACACACTCTTCCCTCTCGTTGCTATGCATCTGGTAGATAGATCTTGCGTGATCGTAGGAAAATTTTAAAATACTACGTTCCCCAACAGGAATAGGATTGCAATCCTATTCCTAGTAGGATTGCAGCCCTAGCCGCACCATAGGAGGGCCGGCCGGCCTCCCCCATTGCTCCTTTATATACGGGGGCAGGGGGCACCCAAAGACACACAAGTTGAATTGTTCTAGCCGTGTGCGGTTCCCCCCTCCACAGGAACACACCTCGGTCATACCGTCGCAGTGCTTAGGCGAAGCCCTGCGCCGGTAGATACATCATATCCGTCACCATGCCGTCGTGCTGACGAAACTCTCCCGTGAAGCTCAACTGGATCAAGAGCTCATGGGACGTCATCAAGCTGAACGTGTGCTGAACGCGGAGGTGCCGTACGTTCGGTGCTTGATCGGTTGGATCGCGAAGAAGTTCGACTACATCAACTGCGTCACTTGACGCTTCCGCTTCCGGTCTACGAGGGTACGTAGACACACTCTTCACTCTCATTGCTATGCATCTGGTAGATAGATCTTGCGTGATCGTAGGAAAATTTTAAAATACTACGTTCCCCAACAGTTAGCAATTGCCGCATTTTATGATTATGAAATCTGGCAATTGGATGTCAAAACTCCATTCCTTAATGGATATCTCAAAAAAGAGTTGTATATGATGCAACTAGAAGGTTTGTCGATCCTAATGGTGCTGACAAAGTGTCCAAGCTCCAGCGATGCATCTATGGACTGGTGCAAGCATCTCGGAGTTGGAATATACGCTTTGATGAGGTGATCAAAGCATATGGTTTTATACAGACTTTTGGAGAAGTCTGTATTTACAAGAAAGTGAGTGGGAGCTCTGTAGCATTTCTGATATTATATGTAGATGACATATTATTGATGGGAAATGATATAGAATTTCTAGATGGCATAAAAGGATACTTGAATAAGAATTTTTTAATGAAAGACCTCGGTGAAGCTGCTTATATATTAGGCATCAAGATCTATAGACATAGATCAAGACGCTTAATTTGACTTTCACAAAGCACAAACCTTGATAAAGTTTTGAAGAAGTTCAAAATGGATCAGTCAAAGAAAGGGTTCTTGCCTGTGTTACAAGGTGTGAAGTTGAGTAAGACTCAATGCCCGACCACTTCAGAAGATAGAGAGAAAATGAAAGTCATTCCCTATGCTTCAGCCATAGGTTATATCATGTATGCAATGTTGTGTACCAAACCTGATGTGAGCCTTGCTATAAGTCTAGCAGGGAGGTACCAAAGTAATCCAGGAGTGGATCACTGGACAGCGGTCAAGAACACCCTGAAGTACCTGAAAAGGACAAAGGATACGTTTCTCGTTTATGGAGGTGCCAAAGAGCTCATCGTAAACGGTTACGTCGATTCAAGATTTGACAGTGATCCGGATGACTCTAAGTCACAAACCGGATACGTATTTTTGTTGAACGATGGAGCTCTCAGTTGGTGCAGTTCCAAGCAGATCGTCGTGGCAGGATCTACGTGTGAAGCGGAGTACATAGCTGCTTTGGAAGCAGCAAATGAAGGAGTCTGGATGAAGGAGTTCATATCCAATCTAGGTGTAATACCTAGTGCATCGGGTCCAATGAAATTTTTTTGTGACAACACTGGAGCAATAGCCTTGGCGAAGGAATCCAGGATTCACAAGAGAACCAAGCACATCAAGAGATGCTTCAACTCCATCCGCGATCAAGTCAAGGAGGGAGACATAGAAATTTGCAAAATACATACGGATCTGAATGTCGTAGACCCGTTGACTAAGCCTCTTCCACGAGCAAAACATGATCAACACCAAGACTCCATGGGTGTTAGAATCATTACTATGTAATCTAGATTATTGACTCTAGTGCAAGTGGGAGACTGAAGGAAATATGCCCTAGAGGCAATAATAAAGTTGTTATTTATATTTCCTTATGTATCATGATAAACGTCTTTTATTCATGCTAGAATTGTATTGACCGAAAACTTGATACATGTGTGAATACATAGACAAAACAGAGTGTCCCTAGTATGCCTCTACTAGACTAGCTCGTTAGTCAAAGATGGTTATGTTTCCTAACCATAGACATGTGTTGTCATTTGATCAATGGGATCACATCATTAGGATAATGATGTGATGGACAAGACCCATCTCTTAGCTTAGCACTATGATCGTTTAGTTTTACTGCTATTGCTTTCCTCATGACTTATACATGTTCCTCTGACTATGAGATTATGCAACTCCCAAATACCGGAGTACCACCTTGTGTGCTATCAAACATCACAACGTAACTGGGTGATTATAAAGATGCTCTACAGGTGTTTCCGAAAGTGTTTTTGGCATTGGCATAGATCAAGATTAGGATTTGTCACTCCGAGTGTTGGACAGGTATCTCTGGGCCCTCTCGGTAATACACATCATAATAAGCCTTGCAACCAAATGACTAATGAGTTAGTCACGAGATGATGTATTACGGAACGAGTAAAGAGACTTGCCGGCAACGAGATTGAACTAGGTATGATGATACCGACGAACAAATATCGGGCAAGTAACATATCGATCGATGACAAAGGGAACAACGTATGTTGTTATGCGGTTTGACCGACAATGATCTTCGAAGAATATGTAGGAGCCAATATGAGCATCCAGGTTCCACTATTGGTTATTGACCGGAGATGTGTCTCGGTCATGTCTACATAGTTCTCGAACCCGTAGGGTCCGCACGCTTAACGTTCGATGATGATCGATATTACGAGTTTATGTGTTTTGATGTACCGAAGGTTTTTGGAGTCCCGGATGAGATCACGGACATGACGAGGAGTCTCAGAATGGTCGAGACATAAAGAATGATATATTGTACGATGTTATTCGGACACCGGAAAGGTTTTGAAGTGCATGGGGTATTTTTTCAGAATACCGGGAGGTTACCGGAACCCCCCGGGGAGTCTATGGGCCTTATTGGGCCCTAGTGGATAAAGAGGACAGCATGGGAGGCGTGGGGCGCGCCCCCCTCCTCCTCTTTCGTCCTTGTCCTAGTAGGAATAATAAAGGGGGGCCAAACATGGCGCGCCTCCTCCCTTGGCCGGCCTCATCCTCCCTCCCTCCTTTATATACGTGGGGAGGGGGCACCCCAAAGACACACAAGTTGATTTCTTAGCCATGTGCGGTGCCCCCCTCCACAGTTACACACCTCGGTCATATTGTCGCGGTGCTTAGGCGAAGCCGTGCGTCGGTAACTTCATCAACACCATCACCACGCAGTCGTGATGACGAAACTCTCCCTCGGCCTCAACTGGATCAAGAGTTCGGGGACGTCACCGAGCTAAACATGTGCAGATCGCGGAGGTGCCGTACGTTCGATGCTTGATGGGTTGGATCGCAAAGACGTTCGACTACATCAACCGCGTTGATAAACGCTTCCGCTTTTGGTCTACGAGGGTACGTGGACACACTCTCCCCGCTCGTTGCTATGCTTCTCCTAGATAGATCTTGCGTGATCGTAGGATTTTTTTTTTGAAATACTACGTTCCCCAACAGTGGCATCATGAGCCAGGTCTATGCGTAGATGATATACATGAGTCGAACACAATGAGTTGTGGACGATAATAGTCATACTGCTTACCAGCATGTCATACTTTGATTCGGCGGTATTGTTGGATGAAGCGGACCAGACCAACATTACATGACCGCGTTCATGAGATTGGTTCTACCATCGTGCTTTGCACAAAGGTGGCTAGTGGGTGTCTGTTTCTCCAACTTTAGTTGAATCGAGTGTGACTACGCCCGGTCCTTGTGAAGGTTAAAATAGCACACTTGACGAAAAATCGTTGTGGTTTTGATGCATAGGTAAGAACGGTTCTTGGTAAGCCCGTAGCAGGCACGTAAAACTTGCAACAACAAAGTAGAGGACATCTAACTTGTTTTTGTAGGGCATGTTGTGATGTGATATGGTCAAGACGTGATGAGTTATACGGTATTGTATGAGATGATCATGTTTTGCAAATTATCGGCAACCGGCAAGAGCCTTATGGTTGTCTCTTTATTGTATGAATTGCGAAAGCCATGTAATTGATTTACTTTATCACTATGAGTTAGCGATAGTAGTAGTAGCAATAGTTGGCGAGAGGACCAAGACGCTATGATGAAGATCATGGTGTCAAGCCGGTGACGATGGAGATGAGGACGATGCTTTGGAGATGGAAATCAAAAGCACAAGATGATGATGGCCATATCATGTCACATATTTTGATTGCATGTGATGTTTATCTTATTATGCTTAGTACGGTGGTAGCATTATAAGATGATCCCTTACAAAATTTCAAGGTACAAGTGTTCTCCCTGAGTATGCACCATTGCGACAATTCGTCGTGCCGAGACACCATGTGATGATCGGGTGTGATAAGCTGATGGCTAGAGGTATGTCTATCTAAGTGGGAGTTCTTTAGTAATATGATTAATTGAACTTTAATTTATCATGAACTTAGTCCTGATAGTTTTTGCATATCTATGTTGTTGTAGTTCAATGGCCCGTGCTACCGTTCCCTTTAATTTTAATGCGTTCCTAGAGAAAGCTAAGTTGAAAGATGATGGTAGCAACTACACGGACTGGGTTCGTAACTTGAGGATTATCCTCATTGCTGCACAAAAGAATTATGTCCTTGAAGCACCGCTATGTGACAGGCCTGCTGCAGGAGCAACTCCTGACGTTATGAATGTCTGGCAAGCCCGTTCTGATGACTACTCGATAGTTCAGTGTGCCATGCTTTACGACTTAGAATCTGGACTTCAAAGATGTTTCGAACGTCATGGAGCATATGAGATGTTCCAAGAGTTGAAGTTAATATTTCAAGCAAATGCCTGAATTGAGAGATATGAAGTCTCCAATAAGTTCTATAGCTGCAAGATGGAGGAGAACAGTTCCATTAGTGAACACTTACTCAGAATGTCTGGGTACTACAATCACATGACTCAACTTGGATGCAAAGTTGATGAAGATAGTGTGATCGATAGAGTTCTTCAATCACTGCCACCAAGCTATATAGGCTTCGTGATGAACTATAATATGCAAGGGATGCAGAAGACAATTCCCGAGCTCTTCGCTATGCTCAAAGCTGTGGAGGTAGAAATCAAAAAGGAGCATCAAGTGTTGATGGTTAACAAGACCACTAGTTTCAAGAAAAAGGGCAAGGGAAAGAAGGGGAACTTCAAGAAGAATAGCAAGCCAGTTGTTACTCCCGCGAAGAAACCCAAGTCTGAAGCCAAGCCTGAAACTGAGTGCTCCTACTGGAAAGGGGCTGGTCACTGGAAGCGGAGGTGCCCCAAGTATTTGCCAGATAAGAAGGACGGCAAAGTGAACAAAGGTATATTTGATATACATGTTATTGATGTGTACCTTACTAATGCTCATATTAGCACCTGGGTATTTGATACTGGTTCGGTTGCTAATATTTGTAACTCGAAACAGGGGTTACGGATTAAACGAAGATTGGCTAAGGATGAGGTGACGATGCGCGTGGGAAATGGTTCCAAAGTCGATGTGATCGCCGTCGGCACGCTACCTCTACATCTACCATCGGGATTAGTTTTAGACCTAAATAATTGTTATTTGGTGCCAGCGTTGAGCATGAACATTATATCTAGATCTTGTTTGTTGTGAGACGGTTATTCATTTAAATCTGAGAATAATCATTGTTCTACTTATATGAGTAATATTTTTTATGGTCATGCACCCTTGATGAAAGGTCTATTTTTGTTGGATCTCGATCGTAGTGATACACATATTCATAATATTGAACCAAAAATATGCAAAGTTGATAATGATATTGCAACTTATTTGTAGCACTGCCGTTTAGGTCATATTGGTGTAAAGCGCATGAAGAAACTCCATGCTGATGGACTTTTGGAATCACTTGGTGCTTGTGAACCATGCCTCATGGGCAAGATGACTAAAACTCTGTTCTCCGGAACAATGGAGCGAGCAACTGACTTATTGGAAATCATACATACTAATGTATGCGGACCAATGAGTGTTGAGGCTCGCGGCGGGTATCGTTATTTTCTGACCTTCACAGATGATTTGAGCATATATGGGTATATCTACTTGATGAAGCACAAGTCTGAAACATTTGAAAAGTTCAAAGAATTTTAGAGTGAAGTAGAGAATCATCGTAACAAGAAAATAAAGTTTCTACGATCTGATCACGGAGGCGAGTATTTGAGTTATGAGTTTAGTCTTCATTTGAAAAAATGTGGAATAGTTTCACAACTCACGCCACCTGGAACACCACAGCGTAATGGTGTATCCGAACGTCGTAACCGTACTTTATAAGATATGGTGCGATCTATGATGTCTCTTACCGATTTACCACTATCGTTTTGGGGTTATGCTTTAGAGACAGCTGCATTCACGTTAAATATGGCACCATCTAAATCCGTTGAGACGACGCCTTATGAACTGTGGTTTGGCAAGAAACCCAAGTTGTCATTTTATAAAGTTTGGGGCTGCGATGCTTAAGTGAAAAAGCTTCAACCTGATAAGCTCGAACCCAAGTAGGAGAAATGTGTCTTCATAGGATACCCAAAAGAAAATGTTGGGTACACCTTCTATCACAGATCCGAAGGCAAGATATTCGTTGCTAAGAATGGATTCTTTCTAGAGAAGGAGTTTCTCTCAAAAGAAGTGAGTGGGAGGAAAGTAGAACTTGATGAGCTAATTGTACCTCCTCCCGAGTTGGAAAGTAGTTCATCACATAAATCAGTTCCAGTGATTCCTACACCAATTAGTGAGGAAGCTAATGATGATGATCATGAAACTTCAGACCAAGTTACTACTGAACCTTGTAGGTTAACCAGAGTGGTACGGTAACCCTGTTCTAGAAGTCATGTTACTAGACCATGATGAACCTACGAACTATGAGGAAGCGATGATGAGCCCAGATTCCACAAAATGGCTAGAGGCCAGGAAATCTGAGATGGGATCCATTTATAAGAACAAAGTGTGGACTTTGGTTGACTTGCCGGATGATCGGCAAGCCATTGAAAATAAATGGATCTTTAAGAGGAAGATTGACGTCGATGGTAATGTTACTGTCTACAAAGCTCGACTTGTTGCGAAAGGTTTTCGACAAGTTCAAGGAGTTGACTACGATGAGACTTTCTCACCCGTAGCGATGCTTAAGTCTGTCCAAATCATGTTAGCAATTGCCGCATTTTATGATTATGAAATCTGGCAAATGGATGTCAAAACTGCATTCCTTAATGGATATCTCAAAGAAGAGTTGTATATGATGTAACCAGAAGGTTTTGTCGATCCTAAAGGTCCTAACAAAGTGTGCAAGCTCCAACGATCCATCTATGGACTGGTGCAAGAATCTCGGAGTTGGAATATACGCTTTGATGAGGTGATCAAAGCATATGGTTTTATACAGACTTTTGGAGAAGCCTGTATTTACAAGAAAGTGAGTAGGAGCTCTGTAGCATTTCTGATATTATATGTGGATGACATACTGTTGATTGGAAATGATGTAGAGTTTCTGGATGGCATAAAAGGATACTTGAATAAGAATTTTTCAATGAAAGACCTCGGTGAAGCTGCTTATATATTAGGCATCAAGATCTATAGACATAGATCAAGACGCTTAATTGGACTTTCACAAAGCACAAACCTTGATAAAGTTTTGAAGAAGTTCAAAATGGATCAGTCAAAGAAAGGGTTCTTGCCTGTGTTACAAGGTGTGAAGTTGAGTAAGACTCAATGCCCGACCACTTCAGAAGATAGAGAGAAAATGAAAGTCATTCCCTATGCTTCAGCCATAGGTTATATCATGTATGCAATGTTGTGTACCAAACTTGATGTGAGCCTTGCTATAAGTCTAGCAGGGAGGTACCAAAGTAATCCAGGAATGGATCACTGGACAGCGGTCAAGAACACCCTGAAGTACCTGAAAAGGACAAAGGATACGTTTCTCGTTTATGGAGGTGATAAAGAGCTCATCGCAAACGGTTACGTTGATTTAAGCTTTGACAGTGATCCGGATGACTCTAAGTCACAAACCGGATACGTATTTTTGTTGAACGGTGGAGCTCTCAGTTGGTGCAGTTCCAAGCAGATCGTCGTGGCAGGATCTACGTGTGAAGCTGAGTACATAGCTGCTTTGGAAGCATCAAATGAAGGAGTCTGGATGAAGGAGTTCATATCCAATCTAGGTGTAATACCTAGTGCATTGGGTCCAATGAAAATCTTTTGTGACAACACTGGAGCAATAGCCTTGGCGAAGGAATCCAGGTTTCACAAGAGAACCAAACACATCAAGAGATGCTTCAACTCCATCCGCGATCAAGTCAAGGAGGGAGACATAGAAATTTGCAAAATACATACGGATCTAAATGTCGTAGACCCGTTGACTAAGCCTCTTCCACGAGCAAAACATGATCAACACCAAGACTCCATGGGTGTTAGAATCATTACTATGTAATCTAGATTATTGACTCTAGTGCAAGTGGGAGACTGAAGGAAACATGCCCTAGAGGCAATAATAAAGTTGTTATTTATATTTCCTTATGTATCATGATAAACGTCTTTTATTCATGCTAGAATTGTATTGACCGGAAACTTGATACATGTGTGAATACATAGACAAAACATAGTGTCCCTAGTATGCCTCTACTAGACTAGCTCGTTAATCAAAGATGGTTATGTTTCCTAACCATAGACATGTGTTGTCATTTGATCAATGGGATCACATCATTAGGAGAATGATTTGATGGACAAGACCCATCCGTTAGCTTAGTACTATGATCGTTTAGTTTTACTGCTATTGATTTCTTCATGACTTATACATGTTCCTCTAACTATGAGATTATGCAACTCCCGAATACCGGAGGAACACCTTGTGTGCTATCAAACATCACAACGTAACTGGGTGATTATAAATATGCTCTACAGGTGTCTCCGAAGGTGTTTGTGGTGTTGGCATAGATCAAGATTAGGATTTGTCACTCCGAGTGTCGGAGAGGTATCTCTGGGCCCTCTCAGTAATACACATCATAATAAGCCTTGCAAGCAAATGACTAATGAGTTAGTCACGAGATGATGTATTACGGAACGAGTAAAGAGACTTGCCGGCAACGAGATTGAACTAGGTATGATGATACCGACGATCAAATCTCGGGCAAGTATCATATCGATGACAAAGGGAACAATGTATGTTGTTATGCGGTTTGACCGATAAAGATCTTCGTAGAATATGTAGGAACCAATATGAGCATCCAGGTTCCGCTATTGGTTATTGACCGGAGATGTGTCTCGGTCATGTCTACATAGTTCTCGAACCCGTAGGGTCCGCACGCTTAACGTTTGATGACGATCGATATTATGAGTTTATATGTTTTGATGTACCGAAGGTTGTTCGAAGTCCCGGATGAGACCACGGACATGACGAGGAGTCTCGAAATGGTTGAGACATAAAGATTGATATATTGGAAGGTTATATTCGGACACCGGAAAGGTTCCGAAGTGTATTGGATGTTTTTTGGAGTACCGGGAGGTTACCGGAACCCCCGGGGAGTCTATGGGCCTTATTGGGCCCTAGTGGAGAAAGAGGGCAGCAAGGGGGGTGTGGGGCGCGCCCCCCTAGGCCCAAACCGAATTGGTTTAGGGCTTGGGGGGCCGGCCCCCTCTTTCCTTCTCCCCTCCTCCTCTTTCCTCCTTCTCCCGACACCACCACATTAGTCACAAAAGAAAAAAAAATGATGGATCACCTCCACACCCGAGCTCGATATGACTCCATCGCTTATATGCAGCTTTGCGGACCTTCAAGGTGGTTCGCCAAAGGACAAACCATTACTGTCGGAGCAACACCCCAAACATGCCATTGAACTCCAAATCTGGCACCCCACTTGACTAACATGCCGGAGGAGCAAATCATACCTGCCATCCACGTACCACAAACCCAGCACACGATTCACCATCTTCCAGATGCCGCCAATACAAACTACAATCTACATCCATTCCTGGACTACCTCCCAAACTCTGCGCCGGCACTAAAGCAAATGTCGTCGCAACGGCGGAGCCCGAAGACATAGGCCCATCACGAGGATCCCGCCGCCACACCATCCTTGCATGAACAACCTGGATTCCAAATCCATTCCCTACCATAAGACCAATCGCCTCATCAGAGTATGATCTAAAGAAATTTTATTCAAAGTTGTCATAGCCGTTATCGATGAACAACCTAAAAAAAAAACTAAGCCACTTTAGCCTAAAATTATCCACTCATGTAAATACGACGTTCTCCCTCGCCACCGACAACCTCGTCGGCGGAGAAAAGCCGCCGGAGGATGGCCGCGGAGGAACTCCATGGGGTCGGTGCCCGGCGAGATCGCCTCTTTTTTCTTCGAGAGGAAGAAAGAACGAACGGATGCTTGCTTATTTTCTTGTCGGCCTACCGATTGCTGCTTCTAGTATAAATCATCATCTTTGTCCTTGTTGAGACACGTGGCGACCTGAGGTTACATACGACCTCCCTACACATACACAGTACAGCTACTAGGCTCCGACGGAATCGTCGCGACAGACACACCCTTCACTTTTCTCCGCAAAGGCCTCGACCTCCGCCGGAAATGCTCTGCCTCTCGCCGCGCGCGCCGTGCCTCCCCGGTCCGCACGCAAAGGCGTCGCCCTCCGCCGGCGCCGGCGGCAATGCGCCCCGCCTGACACCGCGGCGGTGGCGGCTCGCGAGGCCCCGCGGCTGCTCGGCCGCCGCGCCGGCCGGCCGGCCCGTGCCCGTGCCCGTGCCGGCGCCGCGGACGACCGCGGAGCGGTGGGGGTCCCTGCGGGAGATGCGGCGGGTGTGGTGGGTGTGCGGGGCCGGGTACTGGGTGCAGGGCTTCCGCTGCTTCCCGTGGCTGGCGCTCAACTTCCACCTCACCCGCGGGCTCGGGCTCAGCCCCGTCGCGCTGCAGCTCGTGCAGAACGCCGGCAGCCTCCCGCTCGTCGCCAAGCCGCTCTTCGGCGTCCTCTCCGACGCCGTCTACATCGGCCGCGAGCACCGCCTCCCCTACATCTCCATCGGAGGTGCTTAACTTCATCCGCCCCCCTTTCCGCTTTCCCCTTTCCCCTTTACTACGATTACGACCCCTTGTTCTTCCTCACTTGTTGGAAACTATTGTGTCTGTTCATTTTTTTTTCTTTCGATTCTTTCAAAACGCAATCGAAACAAGTGTGATAATCGAGGTCATCTCGGCTTAAAATTCTCAGCTCAGAAGTACTGAGAGCCCAATGGATATACCTGGCAATAGTTCCAGGTATCTGTCTGAAATTGGAAATTCTTATGAGTACAAGGGTTCAACAGCTGCAGCTATATTGTCCAATTTGACAGGAGCTGGGAAAACTAGGGAGCTCCTGAGCTCAGTGATAGTGACAATATCTAATTCGTATTTCACTGTCTGACTGGGATTATATTAATTTCCTCGAGAGATCACTACTATTTCTCTGTATTGTAGTATTATTGACCAACAGATTGGCCGAACTAATCCCTTGATAGCTGGGGGTCAGATGTTGTAGTTTAAGCGACTTCCACGAGAGCAGTCGGCACTTGTTCTAGAGAGTGATTTGTTTGGAAAGCATCATGGGTATATACTTACTAGAGTAGTCGGCACTTGTTCTTCCTAGAGGAAGAGTTGTCTGCATCATGGGTGTCTACAGTAGTCGGCACCTGCCGGAGAGAAAGAAACGTTTTGGAAACACACTGCACCTTCCTGCCCAGTGTGTGTGTACGCCACTCTTATTGCTGGTCACACATTTTGAGCTTGGCCAAGTTGGTAAATCCCAGAGATTACTTACGCCTGTTCTGCCGGTTCCTGATACATGCATGTTTTACTCAGAATGATTGGTGGTCACACAATCTGAGCCTTGCCAAGAGAGTTCTCCAGAGGGCGCCCCGTGCCCTCTGTGCTCTGTGGTGCTTGTGAGAAGTTGCTAGAGGCTGTTTTGTGGTCCACTAATCTCTGAAAGCCGCCTCTGAGATTCCCAACCCCCATGCTACGCCTTGTGGTGATTGGGACAGGATCTCTGTGATGTTTGTCCTAGTTTAGGAGGATGATCCAAACGAAAATGATGCCGATTTGTTTGTTTGTTTGTTACCTGCTGGTTTCATTGCCTATCCATGACTATGTAAGAACACTTTGGTCCTATAACTTGTACTGTTAAGATATAAAACCTGCTGCTGGTAAATTGCCGACGAACTGAACAAATCACATTTCCTTGTTCAGTGGTTATCTTTCTGTGCTAAAATTTGTACTCTGAATATTAAATGTTGAACAATCCGTTTATGCTAATGTTGGCTATTGTTGTGAACTTTCAGCATTACTACAGCTTACTGCTTGGGGAACACTTGCGATCATGCCAGTTACGGGCGACACATTTCCAACCCACATGATATGCATTCTGATTGGAAATCTTGGAGCATCCGTGACGGAAGTTGTAAGCGATGCTGTTGTCACGGAGTTCGGCAGAACACAGAGGACCGGCGTACTGCAGTCTTATGCATTCATAGGCCTGGCAGCTGGAGCCCTCCTAGGAAACTTGTCGGGTGGATACGTTCTGTTGAGAACGCAGGAACCAAAGATTATGTTCACAGCATTCTCTGTCCTCCTTGGCCTCCAACTAGCACTCTCCATAGGCACAAAAGAAACACTGCCAAGCTCCCATGGAAACTCCAGAAGCCTTCTTGTCGAAAGTTCTTTGTCGGCCAATCTTCGTAAGCAATTCTCAAACCTGATGACAGCGGTCCGCGAGGAAAGGATATTCTACCCACTTGCATGGATCATGACCTCCTTCGCTGTCGTGCCTGTTCTCTCTGGAACCATGTTCTGCTTTCAAACACAGCATCTGAAGCTCGATTCATCGATCATCGGTCTTTCAAAGGTCATGGGACAGGTCATGGTCGTCTCCCTAACCGTCCTCTACAACCGCTATCTCAAAAGGATTCCCTTGAGGCGCCTCGTGTGTGGAGTTCAGATAATGTATGCTTTGGCCGTGCTCTCGGAGTTGATCCTGGTGAAGCAAGTGAACCTTCTGCTGGGGATACCAAATGAGGTATATGTGCTTTGTTTCTCGGCTCTCGCCGAAGCGATCGCGCAGTTCAAGGTCCTGCCGTTCTCGATCTTGTTGTCAAGCCTCTGCCCCCCTGGCTGCGAAGGTTCGCTCTTCGCCTTCTTCACCTCTGGATTGGTCTTTTCAGCGATTCTAAGTGGTGTGTTTGGGGTTGGACTGTCTGCCCTGATTGGGCTGTCCTCTGGGGGCTACTCAAGCTTGCCTTTGGGTATTCTGCTGCAAAGTTTGGCCGCGTTGTTACCTTTGGCGTGGCTGTCTTTTGTGCCTGAAAACTGGACCGCCGACGGGAAGATTGTAAAGCAAAGATGATGAGCATATTGACATCAGAAGTAGATCTTGTTAGGTACTGAATGGCAATGTACAGGAATTTCTTCTAGCCCAAGCAACTCAATGTATAGGTATCCAAATGTGTTCTTCAGTGTACACAACACACACACACACACACACACACACACACACACACACACATTCCAAAATAGAATAATACATCCAGCTGCAAGGTGTAGGTACACCTACGTCAGTATATACTTTCGTTGGGTAGTATATACGCTGCTCCTTCCGTCCAAAAATAAGTGTCGTTGGTTTAGTAAACCAGCAACACTTATTTGGACGGGGTGAGTACTTTATGTTGCTTATTTTGGGACGGAGTGAGTACTTTATAACGTTGAGTATGTTCATACAATATTTTATTTATAGGGATACTCCCATAGTGAGGTAAAATAATTTTTTTTACAACCAAGCCCATAGTTTTTAGTGGGTTTTTGTATTTGAACAAGTTTGCTAAAAATGAGGTACACCCTATGTAACATCATGAATCAATAAACAGTGATAGACTACTCATATTAATAAGGTGTACTCCTGAAGCACAAACGCAGGAGACCAAACGGCAGTCTTTAATATGTTCACTGATGTAATGCCGGCAATCAAACCAAACCATGTGAACAACATATTTTTTATCCTGCATTAGTTCAGCCAGGCTCAGTTAAGTTCACACATGCAAGGGGCCAGAAAAGGTGCGTGGATTGGCCGGCGTTGAGTGGCAAATTAAGTCACTGACTGACTTAGCCTCTCATCCACCATGCAATCTCCATCCAAGGGCAACCGGACCCCTCGAAAGAAGGGAAAATTTTAAAATTGAAAAGAAGTCCGCGGAACCAAAAATATACTCGTATATGAAATGAAAAGCGAAACTTGTGTGTGATACCAAGTCTTGTACTCCGTATTTAGAAACGAAGGGAGCACTTTATAACTTCACACATTATTATTTTTGGGGAAAGGAACTTTTGTTAATCAAACCTGATGCCAAAAGGGTTTGCTGTTGCGAGTGAATCATTAGAATGCAATGCAGAATGCGGTTTGCTGTTGCGAGTGAACCATTAGAATGCAAGGCAAGAGGCACAGCAGTCGTTGGATGAAGGTTGTACGGTGGATATAAGAAAGAAAAGGTCATGACTTAACCGCTCCAAAGTCAGCGAGTCCTCTCCGGCACTGTACGTGTGACAACTCTCAGTCGTGGTGATACCCTCTTTGCCACCAGGCGCAAGCAGAGCAAGGCAGAGCAGCGCGGCCAGATGGCTGTTAGGGCATGTACAATGGTTGATAAAATAGTCTTATCTTAAGTTTTGCATGTAAATTAGTGATGACAAAAAAATAAGTTTACAATGGATCATCTTTTAGCCTTATCTTCAATAATTAGTTATTCCTAAAAATATGGTGAGACAAATTGTGCTAAGATATCATCTCTTGTCTTCTCTTAAATAAGATAAGACAAGCCTTCTCTTATGATTTCTCTCTCCTCCACCTCATCATTTATCTTACGTGGCATCCTTAAGATAAAACCATTGTACATGCCCTTACCTTTGGCGCGAGCACACCACGCGGGCGCTCTCTTTTCGCGCCAGCAAATTCCCCCTCCCCGAGGGGTCGGGTCGGAACGGACCTGATGCCCAAAAATCCCCGGGAATCCGATCCTTGGGAATCTCAGCGCTACGATCCGTCCTGCGATCCAAACACGACGATCCTGAGCACCGGAATCCCGTGAAAATCCCCCTCCAACGGACCCAGAGCCGGCCTGAATCCCTGTCTTTCTTTCTTTACCCATCTGGCCGTCAGAGGCCGGCCCCCGTCTCTCTCCTTCCTCCTGCGCCGCCGCCGCCCCCCACCTCCACGCCAGCGGCCCCTCCCCCACAAGCCGCTCCTCGTCGCCCGACCTCCATCCCCACCACCACCCTCGCGCCGCTCCACCTCACAACCGTCGGGCCGGGCCGCGCTCCACCGCCGACCCGCCTCCGCCCCCCCTCCACCTCCACCTGTCCAGGCCGCCGTCCGCCGGCCACTCCCTCCAGATCACAATTGAACGGCCTAGATGAAGGGAAGGGTTTGAGTTGGGTTGGTGGGCTGTTGGAGGGGTGTCTTGGGCCTCAAAGAGGAGGTACTTTTAGCCCACGAGGATAACTGTTGGAGCATCAAACGAACTCCAAACGCGACGAGATTTGACAGGCGGGCTACACAGGTCCAAACAACAACGCACGACAAGTCTCACGCCAAACCGGAAACGTTACACGGCCAAACACAAAAGAAGGACTCCGGGAAGCCTCGGGCACGTATGAGAGCGTCGGAACTCGAAACGGACAACGGGAAGAAACGAGTGGGACCGGATGCAAACGACAACTCAAAATAAAATGCAATGCATATGACAACATGACATGGATGCATGCACACACGCACACGACAAAACGACGAAAACCCGAAAAGATGAAGAACCCGGAATGGAGCTGATGGAGCCAAAGTTATATATTGCCAAAAAGGGAAAGTATTACATCCGGGGAATTACACTCCTCAAAGGTCCTGGAAGGCCACCCGCACCTACTTAGTGCGTGAGCCAGCTCATTCAGTAGGGTGTCAGTACTGATGAGCTTCTCCCATTGAACTATCTTGTTGTCTACCCTGAAATCGGCGGCTAATTCCAGAAGACATCTGGACATACTAGGGTGAAAACTACGATCGAAAGGATATCCGGACATCTTGGCGAGACTACGAGACTACAATTGAATGCTTACCAACGTTACTGTCGAGGGTGTTTTGTACACTCAGAACACAAAGAAAGGCGAGAGATACTGGCCGGAACTAGAGAGCGGGAAAATACGGCGGGAACGTGCAACGCGGGAAAAATGGCGGGAACGAGCAAAGCGGAAAAATTTGGCGGGAACGAGCAAAGCGGAAAAATATGGCGGAAACGAGCAAAGCGGGTAAATATGGCGGGAACGAGCAAAGGGGGAGGCAACTAGAGAGCGGGAAAAATATGGCGGGAACGAGCTATGTGGAAACATATGGCGGGAAAGAACAAAGGGGGAAAATGTGGCGGGAAGGAGTGAACAACGTGCAACACGCATCAGTCGATGTTGATTTAGTTGCAATCGGCCAGCAGTAAGCCAAATGAGCTCCTGTCGGCCAGCTGGAAGCCGACTAAGCTCCTGTCGGCCAGCTGCTGGCCGACTGCAGGGGGGTTCGCGGCCGACAAGCCTGTCGGCCAGCAGCAAGACAATTGGATCTCAGTCGGCCAGCTGTGGGCCGGCTAGGCCCAGTCGGCCTGCTATGGGCTGACTACATCCAGTCGGCCTGCAGCGGACCGACGGTGTATTATTTTTGAAAAAAAAAATCCTGGCGTAATATTTATGAAATTTAATAAAAAAATGTATTATTTAAAAAAATAGCAAAGTTAAGCGTGTTCGGCTTAAATTGCGTAATAATGGTGTACGAGCTGTGTTAATTAAGTTATGTTTATATGTGATATGTGATAAGTGTGTTGTATTTGGGTGATAAGGCCACCATATATATGAAAGTGGTGAGCAGAACAACTAAACAACAGTCCTTAATATGTCCATTGATGTAATGCAGGCTACCAAACGATATGAACAACATGATTCTTAGCCTGCATTAACATGCAAGGGGCCAGAAAAAGGTGCAGGTAACTAGACTGGCTGGCGTTGGAGAGTCACTGACTGACTTAGCCTCTAATCCACCATGCAATCTCCATCCAAGGACAACCGCCCCTTCAAAACAGGTGATTTTTTTTAAACTAAACAGAAGTTTGCAGAACAGAAAAAAAACAATATGAAATGAAAAGCGAAACTTGTGTGAGATACCACGTGGAATTTGTGTAATAAAAGCCAAATTCTGTTAAATTAGAGAAATAAAAGGTGAAAATTGTGTGTGATAGCACTTCACATTTCATTGTTCATATATTCCGGAGAACTCACTTTTATTACTCCGCCCGTTCCTAAATGCAAGACGTTTTGGCGGTTCAATTTGAACTGCCAAAATCGTCTTGTATTTAGAAACGAAGGGAGTAGTACTTTATAACTTGACTCATTATTTTTTTTTTGGGAAAGGAACTTTCGTTAATCAAACCAAGTGGTTACAATCAGAGAATGCAAGGCAGAATGCGGTTTGCTGTTGCGAGTGAACCATTAGAATGCAAGGCAAGAGGCACAGCAGTCGTTGGATGAAGGTTGTACGGTGGATATAAGAAAGAAAAGGTCATGACTTAACCGCTCCAAAGTCAGCGAGTCCTCTCCGGCACTGTACGTGTGACAACTCTCTGGCGTGGTGCCTCTTTGCCACCAGGCACAAGCAGAGGAGAGGAGAGCAGAGCAGCGCGGCCAGATGGCTGTTACCTTTGGCGCGAGCGCACCACGCGGGTGCTCTCTTTTCGCGCCAGCAAATTCCCCGAGGGGTCGGGTCGGAACGGACCTGATGCCAAAAATCCTCTGGAATCCGATCCTCAGGAATCTCAGCGCTACGATCC
Organism: Secale cereale; assembly: GCA_902687465.1. Classification (NCBI taxonomy): domain Eukaryota; kingdom Viridiplantae; phylum Streptophyta; class Magnoliopsida; order Poales; family Poaceae; genus Secale; species Secale cereale. Next base: position 70,807,654 of record LR738711.1, read on the forward strand.
GTCCCGCGATCCAAACGCGACGATCCTGAGCACCGGGATCCCGTGAAAATCCCCCTCCGTTGAACCCAAAGCCGGCCTGAATCCTTTCTTTCTTTTACCCATCTGGCCGTCAGAGGCCGGCCCCCGTCTCTCTCCTTCCTCCTGCGCCGCCGCCGCCCCCCACCTCCACGCCAGCGGCCCTCCCCCACAAGCCGCTCCTCGTCGCCCGACCGCCATCCCCACCACCACCCTCGCGCCGCTCCACCTCACAACCCTCGGGCCGGGCCGCGCTCCACCGCCGACCCGCCGACGCCTCCCCCTCCCCCTCCCCCTCCATCTGTCCAGGTCGCCGTCCGCCGGCCACCCCCTCCAGATCCGCCGCCCGCCGTCTCCGATCCAAGGGCCGCTCCACACCTTCCCAGGTCGCCGGCGACCCACCCACCCGCCGGCCCCCAGTATCCACTTCAACGGTGACTGAAGGTAAGCCCCGATTTTCTGCAATTCAGCAGCGGTGCGTACTTCTTCTTCAGTTAACCATCTGGATTCGCTCTAGCGCTAAGCTGCCCGCGCTCGTGTGCAGCCTGTTGATTCGGGCGGCGACGGCAAGATGAGGCTTCTGCGGGTGGCCACCTGCAACCTCAACCAGTGGGCCATGGACTTCGACACCAACCTCCGCAACGTCAAGGACTCCATCTCCCGGGCCAAGGCCGCCGGCGCCGTCGTCCGCATCGGCCCCGAGCTCGAGCTCACCGGATACGGCTGCGAGGACCATTTCCTCGAGCAGGACACCACCGCGCACGCGTGAGTGCTCCTTCCTTCCCCATAACCTGCTCACTAACTGATGATGAACTGAAGAACCTGTGAGTTGCTGAAAACATGTACTGCTGTCGTACGTAGTAGCAGTGCTAAGAACCTGAATGAACTGTTAAATGTTAAGTTGTGCTCTCTCCCACAGAATTTCGGCTAGGAAGTTATGGCTCTCCACTGCTAGTTAACTTAATCTATGTATGGAGATCACTTGTAAATTATAATTGTAGTGGTTGGAGTTACATTTAGTGTATCACTACTTAGTAGTTTCTCTAAATAGTCTGGAAATCACTTGTAAACAACAGTAAGTTCATTAATCTGTTTACGTGTTTCATGAAAATTTCACCGTGTGCATACGGAGCTTGATTTGTATGTCAGCTCTTTTAGTGCTCATTGCGTAACAATCGGTAGTTCTAAAGTGCAACAAACAATAACTATTTTCTCCCTGGTAATGATATTCTGCCTACGATTTCACATTTTTATTAATGGAATATTTGCAAGCTTTATATTATACTCTCTGTTAATTGCTCTTCTATATGAACAACCTGCAGATGGGAGTGCCTAAAGGACATTTTGTCTGGTGACTATACAGACGACATCTTGTGCAGCATAGGAATGCCTATTATTTTCAAGAGTGTACGGTACAACTGCCAGGTTTTCTGCCTAAATCACAAGATAATTATGATTCGGCCAAAGATGTCCCTTGCAAATGACGGGAACTATCGTGAATTTCGATGGTTTTCTGCTTGGACATACAAAGATGAACTTGTCGACTTTCAACTCCCTATTGATGTCTCAGAGGCTATAGACCAGGAAACTGTACCTTTTGGTTATGGTTATCTGCAGTTTCTCGACGTGTAAGTACTAAGGCTTAAATTGATTTTTTTTATGATTTCAAACTTGTCATTTCAGGCTGGTTCTGTCTTGGCTATCATATCAGATAGAGCAATATTTTTGGCGGTTTAAATGCCAATACTATCATTTGCAGCTAACATTTTGTAAATCAAGTTGGATATAGAATCTAAGTGCCTAGAATGTTTTTATTTTGTTAATCATTAATTATAGTCTTCCAGGATAATTTTTATCAAATATCCTTGCCTTACCTTTTCCTGCCTCTTTACAATATTCAGAATGCATCTCTAGTTATTGACACTTAGCTAGTCCCATTGTCTAATGTAAATGTGCTATTGCGCTATTTTTTTGTTGTAAACTTGCTATAAAATGTTTATGATTTTTTAGCATATATGCTCAAATTGCTCTTTGTTAATGTGGTTTATGTTATTATATTCTTAATTAGTAATTTGTATATGTCATGTGATTGATGATCTGGCATTTCTTGATGATATTGGACTGCTTAATTAACCCGATTCTATCACAGCTTTTCATGTTAGTTATTAATTTTCAGTTCTTTGGCTGCTGAAACCTGTGAAGAGCTATTCACTGCAAATGCTCCTCGGATTGACCTAGCATTCAGTGGCGTGGAGGTCTTCATGAATGCAAGTGGAAGCCACCATCAGTTAAGGAAGCTCAATCTTCGGATTGATTCCATAAGAGATGCAACCCGTTTGTGTGGTGGTGTGTACATGTACGCTAATCACCAGGGTTGTGATGGTGGCCGCCTTTATTATGGTATGCTAATATGTCGGTGTTTTCTCTGTGTTTTTCTTAACATTAACCTCTCTCTTTGGACTTATAAAACTTCATATTACTTAATTATTAGTTATAGTTTGACCTTTCGGTCTCCTGTTATTCTTTCCAACATTGAGGATGCAATCGATTTTGGGTTGCTTTGAAGGAAGTGTGTGTGATTTGAATTTTTTGAATAGTCCTTGGGAAATAACCATTGTATTTGGATATACCCAACACATGTTGTTGACTGCTGTAAAATCACTGACATGTGGTAAAAGTAATGTGTTTTGCGAAAACTGAACTTGGAGCGATATTTCAGTATTTTACTGAATTGGCACCATTAACATTATATGGTGTTTTTTTTCTTGTTCTGTTGCACAAGTTGCAGTGATGATGTATAATGCCTTTGGTTTTATTGTTTCTGACTTCCATGTATCACTCAGCCTCTGTCTTCAATCAAGTAATAGCTTTCCTTTTCAAGACTAACAAAAGACTCGAGCACCATTTGTTAATAGAAGGCCAGTGAGCGAAGTACATAAGCTGTTGAAAATGCCTTAAGCAATGCAACCATCCATAACATACTGACATTATGAATCCAGCAGTAGTTATGTGCTAAGTCGGATTTACACCGTGAATCGTATTTATCAGAGTTGTATGATTTGATTCATTTGTTCTAAGTTATCCTGAATACTCTCACTAGATGGCTGTTGCTGCATTGCGGTAAATGGGGATGTGGTTGCCCAGGGATCGCAATTCTCATTGAAGGATGTCGAAGTGTTGGATGCTTTGATAGATCTGGATGCTGTAAGTTCTAGCTCCTTTGGATCTTAGATACAGTCTTATAATGCTGTTAGTGATTACTATTCTTCTTTGAATTAAATAATTTCCATAATTGAAGGCTCTTGAACGGTTGAACCAATATTAATGGTGGTATGAAAACATGTTTTGTAGGAGTACTTCACAATAGGGTAACCGAGCCACACTCACACAGACAAACAATTTCTACACACTTTTTTAAATTTGCTTGCTTACTTTATTTGTTTTCGCCTGGAAGAGTATTTGCCTACAACCGTTGCATCATTATATGTTGTTCAGCAATTACTGGTATCTCCACTATGCGCAATTTTATTCTTGTGTTAGTTGAATTATTATTGTGTATAGGGTCCAGTTCTCCAAGGTCACAAGTTTTTGGTTCTTCTCTTTTATATTTGTTATTAAGAGAGCTTTTCTAGCCTATAAATTACTAGTTCTAGTAGATAATGATTTTTCTTCAACATATTTATATGGATCGAATTTTTGCATAACTGAACATTCTTTTGTGGAACCAGGTATCGAGTTATCGAGCATGTGTGTCTAGTTTTAGGGAGCAAGCAAGCCATGTAACAAAAGTACCTTGTGTGAAGGTGCAATATAAACTTTGCCAAACATTTCGTGATGGAATGATTCCAACTGATCCAATTGAGGTTAGTTCATGTTTCTAGATTTGATCTTTTGCTGGAGTGCTGCAGTATATGATACTTCTTTTTAACCATGTCCGAAAGAGACAGGATTGTTTCTTTTAAAGTTCAGGATTTTTTTTAGAACCCATTGTATGGTAGGATCATGATGCTGCGAGCTTTATATTTCCAAGTATAATTATTATGTGATTATTTGTCTAAAGCGAGCAGGGCTACCTTTCCACTGGTGAAGTAATTTCATCGATAACCACTAAACGGTGCAGTGGTAGAATCTCTCCACTTGCGGCCTGGAGGTACGAAATGATGGTACAGGAGAAATGAACTAGAGTTTAAGACCAATCGGGAACCACCTAGGCACGGACATGCTTCAAATTAAGTGGGTTGCCATGTTGCACTGTTCCTTATCCAGATTCGCTTGGAGAAAACTGTATCATGATCCCAGCTAATCTACCAATGGGATCGCAGTCTGACAAGTGACAACCATACCAGAAAATTACAATAAAAGTGTGTTACGTATCGCATCAGCCTGTTAGAGCTTTAAGAACGGGATCCCGAAAGCCTTGTTTTAGACATCACACAAATTAGTGTATGAGATGACAAAGCTTTGAAGTCATGTGGCCTAGAGGGCAGGTGGTTGTTAGTTATTAAGCTGCCTTCTTAATTTCAAAGTTGATTCGAAAGAGTAATATTGTTGAGCTGGGTTAAGATATGGTCATATGGGTCAATAGACTGCCCAGTGAACTTTTTATGACTTATTAATACTCAGCGACATTAGAATTTGGTGTTGCCATCTTTCTGTTTTATTTTTCTTTGTAGTGCTTGGGAAAAAATCCGAAATGCAGACCAACCTGGGCACTGTTGGAAATTCCTATGCTAACTTTGATGAGTCACAGTTTATATTGTCTGAGTCATACTTTAGTGATCTAAACGCTCTTATATTTCTTTACGGAGGGAGTAATATTTACCTGTGCAACCTGTTGCTCATTTTGGCTGATATCCCCCGCGGTTATGTTGTTGGAATTTGGAGGAGGTACATGTGCAGATGTGAAGTTTTGACTAACCTTTTCTTTTTATCATATCTGAAGATTATGTATCACTGTCCTGAAGAGGAGATTGCATTTGGACCTAGTTGCTGGCTATGGGATTATCTTCGCAGAAGTCGAGCGTCAGGATTTTTGCTTCCACTTTCTGGTGGTGCTGATAGTTCATCGGTTGCAGCAATTGTTGGCTGCATGTGCCAGCTTGTCATAAAAGGTCAGGTCAAAAAGTCTTTCTTAATTTTCCTCCATTAGCATAGTATTTTATAAAATGCCTTTAGAGATGTACTCTCTCCTTGCCAAATTATAGTGAGTTAAAACGGACTGTTTATGCTGCATGCATTGCTCATGTAGTCTCTGGGTCATAAATAGTTAAATAGTTTATCTGCACACTGGATTTGTGACCATATGTGCTTAGAAAAGTAACAGGAGGAACTTCATGCCCATCGGTGCAACTATCAGCACTGAACCTCTGTGCATATTCTTAGCTGTCGTATTCTTATTTTTTTCATTTCAGTAATAGTAGGCTCCACTGAGACAATACTGCCTGAATATAAGGCGTATTTTGACTGTCCAAGTTCAAGTGTTTAACAGCTAGAAAATTCACGATCATAATTTCTTTCCAACATGAATCGAACAATACCAAATTGATGTCAAATAATCTACACATTTTTATTGTTGGATTAATTGTTGGTCAAAGCTTGAATTTGGAAGTTCAAATTTGCCTTATTTTTCTGAATGAAGGGAATACCTATTTATGAGACTAATTATCATTTCATACACCCAACATGCAGATATAGATAAAGGAGATGAGCAAGTTAAGGCAGATGCTATGCGGATTGGTCAGTACAGAGATGGGGAGTTCCCCACAGACAGCAGAGAGCTTGCAAAACGTTTATTTTATACTGTTTACATGGGAACAGAAAACAGGTAATGTTTGGCTTAATGATTCGGTTCTTTTCAGTGTACCCTTCTCTAGAGTATCGTTCTTCCCATTTGACATGCATCAATACATTCTCTTTGTAAATTGATTAACTTGATAATGATGGTTTGTACTGTGTTTTCTCTCAATCCCTGCTCAGCTCGTATCATTTGTATTGTATCTCATGGAACTGAAACTAGCATTTTGGACATCCTTGGCACAATATTGTATACTCCGACTTCAGTTCCATGAGAGTACTAATGAAATTTGCATTGCTTGACTGTTGGAGAGTCATCTCATGGAACTGAAGTTGGCATCGATATCTGAAACAAGAACAATACAGTTCACTACTGAAATAGCTACCAGAATTTCACAAGGCATTGGACTTTTTCACATGTGCCACTGATCGTTTCTTCTTCAGTTTATATCTTTACCATTTCTCAATTTTTTCACAAAAGAGTGTATATTATGCTCTGCATATACTTTGCTTCCCCCATACAGTATATTTTTGTTTTCCCTTATTTACAGTATTGTTTCTCCACAGTTCTGAAGATACCAGATCACGCGCCAAAAGGCTGGCGGAAGAGATTGGTTCGTTCCACTTTGATGTACCTATTGACAGTATAGTGTCTGCATTTCTTTCTTTGTTTGAAAGATTAACCGGCAAGCGACCACGCTACAAGGTATTTTGATACTATGACATTCTAATCTACTAAAGAAATTGCTTAAATGGATTCTGTGAATATATATTATTTATTTGCAAGGACTGGGAACATATATCCGATTTCAAATTTATCCCCATTTCACAACATTTTGTTTATGCGGCTAACAAAGAATGCTGAACTGAAGCTTTTGTCTTATATCCTTAGTGGTGGGTAAATGTTAACTGGTTGGCTGCAATATTTGTGAAATACTCCCTCTGTCCCATAATATAAGAGCATTTTTGACACTACACTAGTGTTAAAAACACTTATATTATGAGACGGAGGGAGTACAAAATATCCCAAACTTAAGTACTCATCCATTCTGAAATAGTGAATATATGAGCAGAGAAACATTTCTTTGTAACTATGAAAGTAGAAATGGAAAGAAACCAAGAACAAGTGCTATGTGACATACAATTCTGAAATTTCATTTTCTAGTTTGAGAAACCAAATGCATTAAGTTAGATAACCTACAAAGCAAGAACTATCATAATTCACGAAGTGAGCAGGAACACTGACATGCTTGCATTTAGTTCCTTGACATGCTGGAAGCTGTTGAGGTAAATTCTGATGATCAAATACGTATGCTAAAATAATTCAGGTTGACGGGGGATCACATACTGAGAATCTGGGATTACAAAATATTCAAGCTCGAATCAGGATGGTGCTGGCCTTTATGATGGCTTCTCTAATGCCATGGGTTCATAACAAGTCTGGGTTCTATCTTGTTCTTGGAAGCTCAAATGTGGATGAAGGATTGCGTGGTTACTTGACGAAAGTAAGTTTCAAAGTTAACACATCTCTGCTCCCTTTTAGATATAATGTTCTCTCGTCCATGTTGGCCCTAGGAAACCAAGTATATATTTTCCTTCATGAATCCTTCATTTCAAATCAGCACTAGTTGGAACTCTATGATAGTCCGTGATGGCAACTAATGAGTAACGACAATAACTATTGCTTCGTTTGTTTAGTATGACTGCAGTTCAGCTGATATAAACCCCATTGGAAGTGTAAGTAAGCAAGACCTTAGGGCTTTCCTACGATGGGCAGCAGTTAATCTTCAGTATTCTTCATTGGCTGAGGTTGAAGCTGCACCTCCTACTGCAGAGCTTGAGCCAATCCGCACAGATTATAGCCAGGTGACCAAATGTCCAAATAATTCTATTCATTTCCAGTTTGGCTCTAGTTTGCTGACGGGAACTTAGTGTTCCCGGTGCTTTGACCCTGCTCCTTTTCCCCCTCTGTATTGGTACTTTGAGTGCATTATAGCTTAAAATATATGTAGATGCTGCTTCTGTCTCGCAATTGGTAACAGAACATTGTTTAGCTCAATTGTGACGTTGCACTCAAAATATTCCATTAGCATATTGTCGATTCAAGTTTCAGTTATACTTGTTCATAAGATTGTCTTATGCCAGCTGCTATCAACAAAAATTATGCTAGGTATCTTTACTCAATTATTCTCATTTGACCCTATTTCCACTTATGTAGTTGGATGAAGTGGACATGGGGATGACATACGAGGAGTTATCGATATATGGGAGATTAAGGAAAATATTCCGATGTGGTCCTGTTTCGATGTTTCAGGTTGGTCTACAGCTGACTTGATTATTTTGTTCCTAACCAAAAATTAGAGTTCAAGATATCCTTTTGCAGCACGCTTAAAATGTCTGTATGATGTCGAGCTTTTGCATCCTTTTGTTTGTAGTTACTGTTACATGAATTATGTCTGCATTGTTACATTTTTTCATGGATTGCAATACAGTTTCTTTCAGTTAAGCGATACTTAAAAGGGGATGGCTTTACAAAGTTTGATATTTTAGCCGCCTGCATGTTTTTCACCTCTCCTCTCACCATTAGGGTGAAAAATAGTAGATGGTAGAAAAGGTCTTTTGTGAAGTAAAAAGACTGACACTTCCAAAAACTTATTTTTATACTTGAATAATGAAACTTTACCAATAGACATCAAAAGTCAACCTATGTACTAACAAGACTGGGAAGAATTGGGAGCATCCGTTGTTGTTTCTCTGGTGTATATATGTGAGAAATCTTCACGACTTTTATGGGGTTTACTTTTTAAGTTAGGAGTACCATGAGCACCTAATACTTTCTCTTAATATGTGTTATGTATTGGGCTGAATTTGTGCAGTATGCGTTATGCTACTTTCCATCTACACAAGAAGTTTCGGATTTTTAAAATTATTTTTAGTGGTGCCGCTGTGTCTTTCTATTGTATTTAGTAGTGTTCCTATTTCAGTAGTCTTACCATTGCAATGATGTTGCTGAAAATAATGTTGGATTGGATACAGGAAATAACTACTACCTCATCCATATTAATTGTTGCTGATTGGATCAGAGGGAGTAGTTTATCTTAAAATTATTGAATTTATTGTCATCAGTGCAAATATGTTTCCAAGTATTAAACGCTAACACATCTTGCTACAGAACCTCTGCCACAGGTGGTGTGGGCGATTATCCCCCTCAGAAGTGGCTGATAAAGTGAAGCACTTCTTCAAGTACTATGCCATAAACCGTCACAAGATGACGGTCTTGACACCATCCTATCACGCCGAGGTACTCGCTTGTTTCGGTCTGTAGGCATAAGATCTGCCGCCTCACGTTGCTATAACATTAGTTTTTTTTTTTTTTTTGCAGAGCTATTCACCAGAGGATAACAGGTTCGATCTCCGGCAGTTCCTATACAACTCGGCATGGCCGTACCAGTTTCGCAAGATTGATCAACTCGTGCAAGATATCGACAAAGATGGCAAATGGGTGGAAGATCGTCGTGCAGACTCGCAGCTGAGACAACGCGGGGCCGCTAGGCCTGCCCAGGGTGGTGGGATGGGAGTCGTGGCCGCGGGATCTGCCAATCCCAGTGTCGGGTTGTAATGAAATAGGACATGCCGACTTATGAAGTAGGTCACGCGAGGCAGGTGAACTTTCTGATAACAATCCTCTCAGTAATGAAGCTTTTTTTACTCGGTTATTATGACCACGTCCTCGATGTGAACTTGATGTGTGGTGGTGCCTTAAGGTGTTGCTGATGGATGCTTTTGGCTTTTGCAGGATTTTACTGCTGCAGGTTGGATACATTGGGAAACCAGCCTAGTACATAGAATAATTGTCAAGGGGCAAACCCAAGAGTTCCTGAAGGCATGGACGATAGATGTTGATTTTCTTTCTAAAATTTCTTCTCCCTGCCTCGTCCGTTTCTTTTTTTAATTGCTGCGGCTTGAGTCAACCAAAATCATGTTGGTTGCACCGTGCAAGTTAACAGTGCCAAATGCAGCGCCAACTAAACAGTAAGTTTTGTGAGATCTTAATCGTACAGGCAGTTTGCTGGCTGCACATGCCGGAACCTAGAAAACCAAGACGAAGCCGAAAGGAAGCGCCGGCTTGCGGGTGACACGAGCCGTACAGCCGACGAAACCGTGAGGCCAAGATCACAGGAACTGCCAGCTAGGATGCGGCAAATGCCAGTAATCAGGGAACAGAGTGGGATGCCTGCAGCTGCAAGGGAGATTGTTGAACATTGATGGCATCCACCAAATACCCCTGTTGGCAAAATGGTTATGGGAGATGTTTAATGAGTCTGGAGCTTGGCAAAGAGGTCTTGCCTTGGAATTCCCAGCCAGGTTTTTTTTTTTTTTGAAACGAGGCAAAAGACTTGCCATTTTCATTAATTAAGCAGATAGAATTGCCCGGTTAATTGACGGAAATCCGGGCTAAAACCGATACAAACCAACCCACATAGAATGGGTACCACCGGCCAACCTGGCCATCGACATGAGCTCACAGAGCAAGAAAGAGGAAATGACATCCGCCGAACAGTCGCAAGCGTCATCGTCATCACCGGCTACCTCCGAACGGGCGACTCCGACTTCACCATAGACCTTCATCGTCGAAGCCAACCCGCAAACAGCTGCAGGAACCAAGACGGCACATGCCAACAGAAGGCCACACGCGCAAGCAATTGACAGCTCCGACTCTGACGGCGATCATCATCAGGAGAATATGCAGGACTTGCGCCGACCGTGCCCTAAGAGCACCTCGGACACGCCGGGAAGATCCGACTACCGAAGCCCGAGCCGCGACCAGAGATCCTCTCGACGCCATCATCGTTGCCAACCAGAGAACCGCGCCCCCGAAAAAGGTCGCCTCAGCAAACCACGCGGCGAAGATGCCGCAACCCACACGGCGAAGATGCCGCCATCCCGCAGTCTCCCAGTCGTTGCCGGCTCCGAGACGATGCCCCCAAGGAGGAGAAAGACGCGAAGACGCCTCCATCGCCCGATCCCGAAGATCTGAGGTTTCCCTCCGGAGCCAAAGCCGTGGGGAGGAATAGCACACCTCCACGGCGACGCTTTCAAGAAAGATCACGGCACCCGCGGGCGCCATCGTCGCCGGCTCCGAAGAAGACCGGAGCAAGGATTTCTCCCGGAGATGACCACCTGCAACCACCGACCGCCACCCAGCAAACACCACCCCTGTCGAGGCCGACCTGACCCTGGCCACGGGATCCCACGATCCACCGCGCCCAGGCACGCACCACCCCCTGGCCGAAGCCGCCGACCACCACCGCAGCACCACCGCGACCACCTCCACCACAGCCACCGAAGCCGCATCCGGAGGTGCAGCCCAGATCGAGGCCGGAGCTGCACGAACACGCACAGGCCAC
>LR738711.1:70819111-70856690 GCA_902687465.1 Secale cereale
CTCGCCCGAGCCTCAGCACACCGGGAGCTAGAGCAGCCGCGCAGCAATGGAGACCACCACGCCAGCCCAAGCTCCGCCCGTGCCTCCAGCACACCGCCGCTCCCGCGCACCTGCAACAGATCGGAGCCGCGCGCCCGCGTCAGATCCGCGCCGCCCGGTGCCAGAGGGCACCACCGCCGCCCCAGCACGCCTCTGCCGCACGCCAGCCGCTCCCCCAGCCGCCGTCCCCGGCCAGACGTAGCCGCGTCGGGCAGCCACGCCGCTGCACCTCCACAGGCCGAGCCGGTCCGCGCCGCCTGATTCGCCTGAGGAGGACGGGGAGAAGAGCCCCGCCGCCGCCGACGCACGCACGGGCTTTGCCCGGCGGCGTCCTCTGGCGGCGGCGAGCGAGGTGAGGAGCGAGGTGGGGGCCGGTGGCGGCGCCGCCAAGGATTGCGCCCGGGCCGCTCGCGGGAGCGGCACGGGGCCTCTGTGCATATCTGATATACAGGGTATTCCCAGCCAGGTTAAGTGCGAGCATAGGGATTCCCATCTTTGGCATCTCTCTTTTTGGTCATGTTGAGAGGATAAGGCCGGTAGCCTGGTAATTAATGGGGAGAAGGCTAGCTAGCTTCTGGAATGGCTTCTAGATATGCGATCATAGCCTTGCAGATGCTTTCCCTAGGAAGGCTCTTCCTTGGTCCACCACTCCAGGATCTGATCCTGATAAACTGATATGTGTGTGTTGTTTGTTTCTGAAGGCAATGTGTTGGATACATTCTTTTTCTGAAAGGCTACGTGTTGGATGCATCATAGTCATAGTACATGGAATGGAAGTTGATGTTTCTGAAGGCGACGTGTTTCCTGGAGAGACCCAAACCAAACCAGATGGATGATGGCCGCGGGGTCGCCCAGCCATGCATATCGCATCTAGACGGGCTTTGCTGCCGTGTACACAACTGTACTCATAACCAGCGCAACGAAATGGCCATGGATGCACTCTGACATCGCCACATGCAACGGCTGCTTCGCTGTCCATTTTGTAGCAACTGCTGCGATTTTGTTTCGTTCGTCAGTGGTGTACATGAAGGAAACCGGGCGCAGAATCAACTTTACGCTCACTGCACTAGTGTTTGGTCGGACGATTCGCCAACCATTTTCATCATTTTCTATTTTTTTTCGACGAAATATAATGGCCGCTGCTAGGCGTAAGCCGGCTGATTTCAGGGGAAAATCAGTCGGCTCGCCAGCCGTCCGATCTAGGCCTCACATCCATTGGATTTATGCTCGCATCTTTCTCACGCAAACGCTACCGCAGCTTCGTCCTGCTCCCACATAACAACAGAAAAATTCCCCCACGCTATCTTCTCCTCTTGCACGCACATGGGAGTGCTGGGTAGGATGACGAGCTCCGGCGAGACGCACTGAATGCCTCGCTGCTGGATTGTGCCACTGCATCTGCAACTGGCGACCTGCTGCAATGCAGCTCCGCAGTCGGACATGGCAGCGGCGTCCTCCATAGCCTTTGCAGCACCACCGGTGGGCGCGGCTGCAGTGTCCTCCTGCCGAAACACAGCTCCATCGTCGGACGTGGCAGCAGCGCCACATGCTTCTTCTACTGCAACGCAGCTTCATCACCGGCGTGGCAGCAGCGTTTCTCCTGCTGCAATGCAGCTCCGTGACGGCATGGCGACAGCTTCCTCATGCTTCGCCTGCCGCAATGCAACTCCGTCGCCGGTGAGGCAGCAGCGTCCTCGTGCTTCGCCCTGCTGGAACGCAGCTCCGCCGCTGGCGCGGCAACAACTTCCTCGTGCATAGCCCTGCTGCAACGCAGCTCCGCCGTCGGCGCGGCTGCGCCGTCCTCGTGCTTCACCCTGCTGCAACGCAGCTCCACCGCCGGCATGGCAGCAACTTCCTCGTTCTTAGCCCTGCTGCAACGCAGCTCTGTTGGGGAACGTTGCATGGGAAACAAAAATTTTCCTACGCTCACCAAGATCAATCTAGGAGATGCACATCTACGAGAGGAGAGTTGGATCCACATACCCTTGTAGATCGCTAAGCGGAAGCGTTCAAGAACGCGGTTGATGGAGTCGTACTCGCCGCGATTCAGATCGCCGAAGATCCTAGCACCGAACGGACGGTGCCTCCGCGTTCTTCACACGTGCAGCCCGGTGACGTCTCCCACGCCTTGATCCAGCAAGGAGAGAGGGAGAGGTTGGGGAAGACTCCATCCAACAGCAGCACAACGGCGTGGTGGTGATGGAGGAGCGCGGGACTCCAGCAGGGCTTCGCCAAGCGCTGCAAGAGACGAGGAGGGAGAGGGGTAGGGCTGCGCCAAGATGGAGATGTTCTCGTGTGTCAAACAGCCCTAAAACCTCACATATATATAGGGGGAAGGGAGGGCTGCGCCCCCCTTTAGGGTTTCCCTCCCCTAGGGTGCGGCCAGCCCTAGATCCCATCTAGGGGGGCGGCCAAGGGGGAGAGAGGGGGAGGCGCACCACTATTGGGCCTTAGGGCCCAACTGCATTAGGGTTTGCCCCCCTTCCCCTCTTGGGGCGCCCTGGGACTTGGTGGGGGGGCGCACCAGCCCCCTTGGGGCTGGTCCCCTCCCACACTTAGCCCACGCAGCCACCTGGGGTTGGTGGCCCCACCTGGTGGACCCCCGGGACCCTCCCGGTGGTCCCGGTACATTACCGATATCGCCCGAAACTTTTCCGGTGACCAAAACAGGACTTCCCATATATGAATCTTTACCTCCGGACCATTCCGGAACTCCTCGTGACGTCCGGGATCTCATCCGGGACTCCGAACAACATTCGGTAACCGCGTACATACTTTCCCTATAACCCTAGCGTCATCGAACCTTAAGTGTGTAGACCCTACGGGTTCGGGAACCATGTAGACATGACCGAGACAACTCTCCGGTCAATAAACAACAGCGGGATCTGGATACCCATGTTGGCTCCCACATGTTCCACGATGATCTCATCGGATGAACCACGATGTCAAGGATTCAATCAATCCCGTATACGATTCCCTTTGTCTATCGGTACAGCACTTGCCCGAGATTCGATCGTCGGTATACCGATACCTTGCTCAATCTCGTTGCCGGCAAGTCTCTTTACTCGTTCCGTAACACATCATCCCGTGATCAACTCCTTGATCACATATTGTGCACATTATGATGATGTCCTACCGAGTGGGCCCAGAGATACCTCTCCGTCACACGGAGTGACAAATCCCAGTCTCGATTCGTGCCAACCCGACAGACACTTTCGGAGATACCTGTAGTGCACCTTTATAGCCACCCAGTTACGTTGTGACGTTTGGTACACCCAAAGCATTCCTACGGTATCTGGGAGTTGCACAATCTCATGGTCTAAGGAAAAGATACTTGACATATAGAAAAGCTTTAGCATACGAACTACACGATCTGTGCTAGGCTTAGGATTGGGTCTTGTCCATCACATCATTCTCCTAATGATGTGATCCCGTTATCAACGACATCCAATGTCCATGGTTAGGAAACCGTAACCATCTATTGATCAACGAGCTAGTCGTCTAGAGGCTTACTAGGGACATGGTGTTTGTCTATGTATCCACACATGTATCTGAGTTTCCTATTAATACAATTCTAGCATGGATAATAAACGATTATCGTGAACAAGGAAATATAATAATAACCAATTTATTATTGCCTCTAGGGCATATTTCCAACAGTCTCCCACTTGCACTAGAGTCAATAATCTAGTTCACATCGCCATGTGATTAACACTCATAGGTCACATCGCCATGTGACTAACATCCAAAGAGTTCACTAGAGTCAGTAATCTAGTTCACATCAATATGTGATTAACACTCAATGAGTTCTGGGTTTGATCATGTTATGCTTGTGAGAGAGGTTGTAGTCAACGGGTCTGCAACATTCAGATCCCTATGTACTTCGCAAAACTTTATGTCATATCGTAGATGCTGCTATCACGTTCCACTTGGAGCTATTCCAAACTATTGCTCCATTATACGTATCCGGTATCTCCACTTAGAGTTATCCGGATAGGTGTTAAGCTTGCATCGACGTAACTCTTTACGTCAAACTCTTTATCACCTCCATAACCGAGAAACATTTCCTTATTCCTCTAAGGATAATTTTGACCACTATCTAGTAATCCACTCCTGGATCACCTTTGTACCCTCTTGCCAGACATGTGGCAAGGCACACATCAGGTGCGGTACTTAGCATGGCATATCGTATAGAGCCTATGACAAAACCATAGGGGACGACCTTCGTCCTTCCTCTTTCTTCTGCCGTGGTCAAGCTTTGAGTCTTACTCAACTTCACACCTTACAACTCAGGTAAGAGCTCCTTCTTTGACTGATCTATTTTGAACTTCTTCAAAATCATGCCAAGGTGTGTGATCTTTTGAAAGTATCATCAGGCGTCTTGATCTATCTGTATAGATCTTGATGCCCAATATGTAAGCAGCTTTATCCAGGTCTTCCTTTGAAAAACTCATTTCAAACAACCCTTTATGCTTTCCAGAAATTCTACATTATTTCGGATCAACAATATGTCATTCACATATACTTATCAGAAATGTTGTATTGCTCCCACTCACTTTATTGCAAATACAAGTTTCCACCAAACTTTGTATACCCAAAAACTTTGATCACTCCATCAAAGTGTATATTCCGACTCCGAGATGCTTGCTCTAGTCCATGGAAGGATCGTTGGAGCTAGCATATCTTTTAGCATCCTTAGGATCGACAAAACCTTTCTGATTGTATCACATACAACCTTTCCTTACGAAAACTGGTAAGGAAACTTGTTTTGTCATCCATCTGCCAGATTTCATAAATGCAGCTAATGCTAACATGATTCCGACGGACTTAAGCATCGCTACGGGTGAGAAAATCTCATCGTAGTCAACTCCTTGAACTTGTGAAAAACTCTTCGCCACAAGTCGAGCTTCATAGACGGTGACATTACCGTCCACATCCGTCTTAGTTTTAAAGATCCATTTGTCTCAATGGCTTGCTGATCACAGGGCAAGTCCACCAAAGTCCATACTTTGTTTTGATACATGGATCCTATCTCGGATTTATCGGCTTCTAACCATTTGTCGGAATATGGGCCCACCATCGCTTCTCCATAGTTCGTAGGTTCATCGTTGTCCAACAACATGACCTCTAAGACAGGATCAACGTACCACTCAGGAGTAGTACATATCCTTGTCAACCTACGAGGTTCGATAGCAACTTGATCTGGAGCTTCATGATCACTATCATTAGTTTCCTCTTCAACTGTTGTAGATTCCACAGAAACATCTTTCTGTGTTGCACTACTCTCCGGTTGAAGTGAGGGTTCGACAACCTCATCAAGTTCTATCTTCCTCCCACTCAATTCTTTCGAGAGAAACTCCTTCTCGAGAAAGGACCCATTCTTAGCGACAAACATTTTTGTCCTTGGATCTGAGATAGAAGGTATACCCAACCGTTACCAGTGGGTATTCCACGAAGATGTATTTGTCCGCTTTGGGTTCGAGCTTTTCCTGGCTGAAGCCATAAGCATCGCAGCCCCAAACATTTAAGAAAACGACAACTTTGGTTTCTTGCCAAACCATACGACGTCGTCTCAACGGACTTAGATGGTGCCCTATATAAAGTGAATGCAGCTGTCTCTAATGCATAACCTCAAAATAATAGCGGTAGATCGGTAAGACACACCATAGATCGCACCATATCTCATAAGGTTCGATTACGATGTCCGGACACACCATTACGCTGTGGTGTTCCAGGGGACTTCAACTGCGAAACAATTCCACAATGTCTCAAGTGATTGCCAAACTCATAATTCAGATAATATCCCCTTGATCAGATCGTAGGAACATGATCTTCTTGTTATGATGTTTCTTAATCTTCACTCTGAAATTTTTGAACCTTTCAAACGTTTCAGACTTTTGCTTCATTAAGTAAATATACCATATCTACTCAAATTGTCAGTGAAGATGAGAAAATAACGATATCCACCACACGCCTTAATTCTCATTGGATCACATACATCAGCATGTATGATTTCCAATAAGTCACTTACCCGTTTCATTGTACCTGAAAACGAGATCTCAGTCATCCTGCCCATGAGGCATGGCTCGCATGTGTCAAGCGATTCAAAATCAAGTGACTCCAAACGTCCATCAGCATGGAGTTTCTTCATGCATTTTATGCCAAAATGACCTAAGCGGCAGTGCCATAAGAAAGTGGTACTATCATTATAACTCTACATCTTTTGGCATTAATATTATCATCATGTGTATTACTATGATCGAGATTCAACGAACCATTGGGTGCATGACCATAAAGGTATTATTCATGTAAACAGAATAACCATTATTCTCTAACTTAAATGAATAACCGTATTGCGATGAACATGATCTAATCATTTTCACGCTCAACGTAGACACCTGATAACATTTATCTAGGTTCAACACTAATCTCGAAAATAGAGGAAGTGTGCGATGGTGATATTATCAACCTTGGAAACACTTCCAACACACATCGTCACCTCGCCCTTAGCTAGTCTCCGTTCAGTGCGTAGCTTTTGCTTCAAGTCACTAATAATAGCAACTGAACCGGTATCCAATACCCAGGTGCTACAAGGAGTACTACTAAGGTACACATCAATAACACGTATATCAAATATACTTTGTTGAAGTTGCCAGCTATCATATCTACCATGTATTTGGGGTGGTTCCGCTACCATGTGACCGTTCCCCTTACAATAGAAGCACTTAGTCTCGAGGTTTGGGTTCAACCATGGGTTCCTTCATCAGAGTGACAACAGGTTTGCCATTCATGAAGTTTCCCTTCTAGCCCTTACCCTTTTGAAACCAGTGGTCTTGCTAAACCATCAACACTTGATGCTCCTTCTTGATTTCTACTTTTGCGGTACTAAGAACCGCTAACAGCACCGGGATCATCTCCATCCTTTGCATGTCATAGTTCATCACGAAGTTCTAGTAGCTTGGTGATAGTGTCTAGAGAATTCCGTCAACCACTATCTCACCTGGAAGATTAACTCCCACTTGGTTCAAGTGATTTCAGCACCCAGACATTCTGTGCACATGCTCACTAGTTGAGCTATTCTCCTCCATCTTTTTGGCAAAGGAACTTGTCAGAGGTCTCATACCTCTCAACACGGGCATGAGCCTGAAATCCCAATTTCAGCTTTTAGAACATCTCATATGTTCTATGGCGTTCAAAACGTCATTGGAATCCCGATTCTAAGCCGTAAAGTATGGTGCACTAAACTATCAAGTAGTCATCAGGACGTCTCTGTCAGGTGTTCACAACATCCACAGACAACGTTGTAGGGGTTTGCACATCGAGCGGTGCATCAAAGACGTAAGCTTTCTGTGCAGCAGTGAGGACACTCCTCGGACTACGGACCCAGTCCGCATCATTGCTTACAATATCTTTCAACTTAGTCTTTCTCTAGGATCGTATTTAAACAGGGAGCTACAACGCAAGCTATTGATCTACAACATAATTTGCAAAGTCAACTTAGACTATTGTTCATGATAAGTGAGTTTAACTAATCAAATTACTTATAACTCCCACTCAAATTGACATCCCTCTGGTCATCCGAGCGTGACATGATCCAAATCCACCAACCCAAGTCCGATCATCACGTGAGATGAGGTGGTGTCAATGGTGAACATCTTCATGTTGATCATATCTACTATATGACTCATGCTCGACCTTTCGGTCTTCCGTGTTCCGAGGCCATGTCTGTACATGCTAGGCTCGTCAAGTCTAACCCGAGTGTTCTGCATGTGCAAAACTGGCTTGCACCCGTTGTATGCGAACGTAGAGTCTATCACACCCGATCATCACGTGGTGCTTCGAAACGACGAACCTTCGCAACGGCGCACACTCGGGGGGAACACAATTTTATCTTGAAATTTTAGTGAAGGATCATCTTATAATGCTACCGTCGTCCTAAGCAAAATAAGATGCATAAAAGGATTAACATCACATGCAAATCATAAGTGACATGATATGGCCATCAACTCGTGCTTTTGATCTCCATCTCCAGAGCACCGGCATGATCTCCATCGTCACCGGCGTAACACCATGATCCCCATCATCATGATCTCCATCATCGTGTCGCCATCGGGGTTGTCGCGCGCCCACCATGCTCTTACTACTATTGCTACCGTTTAGCGATAAAGTAAAGCATTACAAAGCGCTTAATGATTGACACGCAGGTCATACAAAAATTAAAGACAACCATATGGCTCCTGCCGGTTGCCGTATGCATCGACATGCAAGTCGATATTAACTATTACAACATGATCATCTCATACATCAAATATATCTCATCATGTCATTGGCCATATCATATCACATACATACCCTGCAAAAACAAGTTAGACGTCCTCTAATTTGTTGTTGCATGTTTTACGTGGCTGCTATGGGTATCTAGCAAGAACGCTTCTTACCTACGCAAAGCCACAACGGTGATATTCAAGTTGCTATTTAACCTTCTACAAGGACCGCCTTGTTCTATTCCGATTCAACTAAGATAGGAGAGACAGACACCCGCCAGCCATCTTATGCAACAAAAGTCACATGTCTGTCGATGGAACCGGTCTCATGTACGTGGACATGTAAAGTTGGTCCGGGCCGCTTCATCCCATAATACCGCTGAATCAAGAAAGACTAAGGAGGGCAGCAATTTAAACATCAACGCCCACAAACCCTTTTGTGTTCTACTCGAGAAAGCATCTACGCAAGAACCTAGCTCTGATGCCACTGTTGGGGAACGTTGCATGGGAAACAAAAATTTTCCTACGCTCACCAAGATCAATCTAGGAGATGCACATCTACGAGAGGAGAGTTGGATCCACATACCCTTGTAGATCGCTAAGCGGAAGCGTTCAAGAACGCGGTTGATGGAGTCGTACTCGCCGCGATTCAGATCGCCGAAGATCCTAGCACCGAACGGACGGTGCCTCCGCGTTCTTCACACGTGCAGCCCGGTGACGTCTCCCACGCCTTGATCCAGCAAGGAGAGAGGGAGAGGTTGGGGAAGACTCCATCCAACAGCAGCACAACGGCGTGGTGGTGATGGAGGAGCGCGGGACTCCAGCAGGGCTTCGCCAAGCGCTGCAAGAGACGAGGAGGGAGAGGGGTAGGGCTGCGCCAAGATGGAGATGTTCTCGTGTGTCAAACAGCCCTAAAACCTCACATATATATAGGGGGAAGGGAGGGCTGCGCCCCCCTTTAGGGTTTCCCTCCCCTAGGGTGCGGCCAGCCCTAGATCCCATCTAGGGGGGCGGCCAAGGGGGAGAGAGGGGGAGGCGCACCACTATTGGGCCTTAGGGCCCAACTGCATTAGGGTTTGCCCCCCTTCCCCTCTTGGGGCGCCCTGGGACTTGGTGGGGGGGCGCACCAGCCCCCTTGGGGCTGGTCCCCTCCCACACTTAGCCCACGCAGCCACCTGGGGTTGGTGGCCCCACCTGGTGGACCCCCGGGACCCTCCCGGTGGTCCCGGTACATTACCGATATCGCCCGAAACTTTTCCGGTGACCAAAACAGGACTTCCCATATATGAATCTTTACCTCCGGACCATTCCGGAACTCCTCGTGACGTCCGGGATCTCATCCGGGACTCCGAACAACATTCGGTAACCGCGTACATACTTTCCCTATAACCCTAGCGTCATCGAACCTTAAGTGTGTAGACCCTACGGGTTCGGGAACCATGTAGACATGACCGAGACAACTCTCCGGTCAATAACCAACAGCGGGATCTGGATACCCATGTTGGCTCCCACATGTTCCACGATGATCTCATCGGATGAACCACGATGTCAAGGATTCAAGCAATCCCGTATACGATTCCCTTTGTCTATCGGTATAGCACTTGCCCGAGATTCGATCGTCGGTATACCGATACCTTGCTCAATCTCGTTACCGGCAAGTCTCTTTACTCGTTCCGTAACACATCATCCCGTGATCAACTCCTTGATCACATATTGTGCACATTATGATGATGTCCTACCGAGTGGGCCCAGAGATACCTCTCCGTCACACGGAGTGACAAATCCCAGTCTCGATTCGTGCCAACCCGACAGACACTTTCGGAGATACCTGTAGTGCACCTTTATAGCCACCCAGTTACGTTGTGACGTTTGGTACACCCAAAGCATTCCTACGGTATCTGGGAGTTGCACAATCTCATGGTCTAAGGAAAAGATACTTGACATATAGAAAAGCTTTAGCATACGAACTACACGATCTGTGCTAGGCTTAGGATTGGGTCTTGTCCATCACATCATTCTCCTAATGATGTGATCCCGTTATCAACGACATCCAATGTCCATGGTTAGGAAACCGTAACCATCTATTGATCAACGAGCTAGTCGTCTAGAGGCTTACTAGGGACATGGTGTTTGTCTATGTATCCACACATGTATCTGAGTTTCCTATTAATACAATTCTAGCATGGATAATAAACGATTATCGTGAACAAGGAAATATAATAATAACCAATTTATTATTGCCTCTAGGGCATATTTCCAATAAGCTCCGCCGCCGGCGCGGCTGCGGCGTCCTCGTGCTTTGCCCAGCTGCAACGCAGCTCTGCCGCCGACGTGGCAGCAGGCAACGCTAGGTTCGCCGGAAGCCGCTTGCAGCGAGAGATGAAAGAAGCTGGTGGGCGGGGCAGCAGCGAGATGTGAGATGGAGAGAGGCGAGGGAAGACGAAGACTCGGAAGAAATCTGGATGGGCATGGCGAGGGGATAAGGTTGGGAGAGACGAGCGGTTGGTGGCCTCGACAGGACACGCGTCGTGTGCTGGAGGCGACTTATCAAGCGAGAGAAATCAGTCGGTCAAAACCAAGAGTTTTCCAAATATAATTGCTGGCCTGGGCCACGCTACTCACGTGTGCGGTCACTGCGGTGTGCCCTGCCAACCATTTCATCCATCGATCATTACGCACGACCGGCTTCGACTCCATGTCACCATTCGAAATGAGAATGGCGGAATTCCGTTTCCCCTCTCCAGTTAAATATATTGCCGTGTGCCTAAAGCAGAGTAGCCCCGCTCCCGCGCCGTGTCATAGAGCCCCGCCTCCGCCGCCGGCGAGAGGCCCCTTCCCCGTCCCCTCCTCCTCGACGCTGCCGCAGGGCGTTCGCCGGGCAAAGCCCGTGCGGCTCTGGCAGTGGCGGGGTTTCTCCCCTCCCTCCCCTGTCGGGATCCCGGTGGTGCGGGTCAGCCGCTCGGGAGGGGGCCGGGGCCGGTAGGCTTTCCGGTGGCGGGAACGCGTGGATCTGGTAGCTGTTGTGCTGGGAGGCGACGGCGCGGCCCTGCAGTGGTGGCGGCCGGGGCTCGGCTACGAGGCCGATCTGGTGGTGGTATGGGCTAGGTCGGGCTCGTCCGATCTAGCCGATCTGTGGGTGTTGTGGGTGGCGGCGGCCACTGCTGGAGAGGGCACACACTCCTCTTCGATGGGAGGTGACGCTGGCGCTGCGGGGTGCCGTCCCAGGCTGCGCGGGGCGACGAGCATGGTTCCGGTCTGAAGGAGGTGGCCTCACTGGCACTTTGTTCTCCACGTCCGGCCGGGATTTGGGCGCCCTTTGGTCTGCCGTTCTGCAGGTCGGAGGGGTGTTGGGTGCGGGTTATGGGTCGGGGGAAACCCTTGACCAGCGAGGCCGGTCACAATGTTGGCGACGCCCATGGCGCTGTTCTCCTTCTGTGTGGGAAACATCGAGACCTACACCCGGCCCTCTGCCTCTTGGTCCCTGGTGACACTACAGGAAACAGGTAATTTGCCGTCTGTGGATCACAGACGGCAAAGACCTAATTCCAGACGGCAAAGACTTTGCCGTCAGGAAGCAGACGGCAAAGTCAGACGGCAAAGATAAATCGGCAAAGAATACTTTGCCGTCTGCTATTTGTCGGGATGACGGCAAAGAGTTTGCCGTCTGTCAATAGGGTTTGCCATGAAGGGACTAGCCAGACGGCAAAATTATGCCAACAGACGGAGCGGCCATGTTGACGGACGACGTTAAGTACTTTGCTGTCAGCTAGGCTATGTCTTTGCCGTCTTCCTCGTATGCCCAGACAGCAAAGCAAATATCTTATTTAAAAAAAAATGAAACAATAGTACAAGGGCAGAGGCCGTAGATGGCCGAAGGTGTATGGAAATTCTTTCACAGCAATGATGAACAAACGGATGGCCTGGCCTCGCTAGTCACGTGTGCGGTGTGCCAACCATTTCATCCATCGATCAGTACGCACGACCGGCTTTTCAATTCCATTCGAATCGAAACGGGTGTGGGTGATTTTGGTTGGAGACAGCGTGTGGTGCGATACGCTGTAGCGATCTTGTCACCATCGTGCGACGCGAAATCTATGCTAATAATTTCGTGTCGCCTGCCCCATTCACCCGACCACTGGACTGTCAGCTGTCACGTTCCTCGTTCTTAATCACTCCTACTGTTGCACTCGCTGTTTCAAAGAAATTCAGCTTTTTTTCCCTGCGGGAGGGAACATTTAGGTGATCTTTACGTATCTCTACAAATACCACGGTGAATTGTATTGTGCGCAGAAAATACAGAATTCTGACCCAAATACAACAGGACCATCTAAATAATGTATATTGATGAAAATTCACAAGCACATACTGCACTTCCATGTGCATTTCTCTAATTTTTCTTATAGTTTCTAGAGGTACTTAAAAAACAATTTTATGATAAAAACAAATAAATAAAGCAACTCATTTTCCGTAGTCAATGCTCCCTTTTTTTTTCTTTGGCCAAGTCGATTGAATGCTCATTGACCAGAGAATCGTACCGCAAACATGCGTAGCCGATGCATCTAGACGGTTTTTGCCACCATGTACACAGAGTTTATGCATGCTCTCTGAGACCGACCGTTTTGCCGCCAAGTAATGGCTTTCTCCCTTTGGTTTGTCCAATTGTAGATAGTCGCAGACAGACGTACGCGAGACGTACCCCTGAGAGGCAAGAGGGGCGGAGAGAAACAGGAGGAGTTGAGGCGTGGAAGGAAATGCCACTACGTACATGAATTGAGGCGTCAATTGGGGGTGCCGTCTCGTTCGTTTACAAGCGTGACCACGACAGTTGCATCCTTCCTCCTAGCTACGTAGTACTCCCTCCGTTCGGAATTACTTGTCTCGGAAATGAATGTATCTAGAACTAAAATACGTCTAGATACATCCATTTCCGCGACAAGTAATTTCGAACGGAGGGAGTAGTTCCCTACAGAGTTGGATTAGCTGCTCCTTTTGCCACGGCCACTCTGCTCCACTCTAATGGGAAAACACAGACTATTTATTTTCACTTTGTGCTCCCCAAAATATTTTTCCTGCTGTATTTCTGCTGATTCCATTTTGTATGTCGCCAGAAAACATGCCCGGCAACAATTGAGTCCACCGAATAAGTGGAATAAGTGTGGGCACTTGCCAGCTGACCAGCAGAGCAAGAGACCGGTCGAGGTGCATCCCGTCCTCGTGCCCTCTTGCGAACTCATCCAGGGTTCCCTCTCGCCGGTGCCGCCGCCGTCGGTCCGCCTCGTGCCCTCCTGCGAACTCATCCAGGGTTCCCTCTCGCCGGTGCTGCCGCTGACGGTCCGCCTCGTCTCCTACAATCCTTGGACCATGGGGCGCGGTGGATCCCGGCCTTTGCCGGCGGGAGGGATCCATTTTTAGGTGCTTTTCGAGTTTTGTTAGGATCTATGTCATGCTCAATAAGACAAGGCGGCGGTGGCCTTTTGGAGATGGAATAAGGCCCTCCCGCCCAGCCCCCATCTCGGTGATGTTTCAAGCGTGGTCATAAGGCGTGTGGAGGTTTATATTCGACGGATCTAGTGAGATCCGGTCGGCGGTTGTCTTTGGTGGATCCGATTTTCGATCATCTATCTATATGTGTCTACAGGTTGGAACCTTCCGATCTATATTTCTCTTCATCAGCGGGGGTTGCTGTGTTAGTGCGTTGGGTCTATGAGGCCTTAGCATGCCGACTTCCCGGCTCTTTATCACAACGGTGTTTGCCCGATTCCGACGAGGGAGGGGCGATGACGGCGGCACCCCATCGGCTTGCTCGAGTGCTTGTAGTCCTCGCTAGGTGGTCTACGGACCTGAATGTAGATTTTACTTGTAGTGTTTTTTGTACTACCCTAACATTTGATGAATTGATCGAAAGTTTTCCACGTAATAAAATAAAATAAGTGTAGGCACTCCACACCGGTGCCGTGGAGCAATTAAGCAAAGGCTGCAATTTTTTTAATGGCGAATTGGATTAGTTCGGAAAGGATCCTTGCGATTACGTCTAGCCTTCCTCTTGTGAATTTTGTATCGTGATGAAGCTCGGTCTCTGATCGGGTCATAGATATATTCACTCAAGGAGAAAACTAACAATAAAAAGTAGCGACTTGTTTGGCCAGTTGGAGCTATAAAAAAATCTCAGGCCAGCAGAACAGCAGAGCAGAGCACTACGGCAGCACGCACCGTCAGCTCTCACCATCCAAAGAATCCTCTCCTCCTTGGCTCCGTCCCACGCTTGGCCGTCCACGGAATCTCCGGCCATGGCCGCCCTGCAGAGCCCGCTGCTCGGCGGCGGCGGCGTCTCGCCGGACGTGAGCTCCCCGCGCCGCAGGGTCCGCCGCCCGTGCGCCGCGCTGGGCATCGCCGTGGCGCTGCTGGCCGTGGCCGGCGTCCTGCTGCTGCTCCTGGGCTCCGGCGTCGGGCCCGATCGGGGCTCGAGGGTGTCCGTCGGCGGCGTCGTGCGGGAGAGCCGGCACGAGGTGGAGTCCGGCGCGGCCGCGGTGGCAGCGGACGACGGGCGGTGCTCGGAGGTGGGCGCCGCGGCGCTGCGTGCCGGCGGGCACGCCGTGGACGCGGCCGTGGCGGCGGCGCTGTGCCTGGGCGTGGTGCACCCGATGTCGAGCGGCCTCGGCGGCGGCGCGTTCATCGTGGTGAGGGACGCGGCCTCCGGCGACGCCGTCGCCTTCGACGGCCGCGAGACGGCGCCGGCCGCGGCCACGCCGGTACGTTTACTCCATATACTATACGTTGCAATCATCCGTGAGAGCGGCACGACAGCGAAAAGCCAGATTTTTTCGCCCACGCTTTCGCTCGCTCGTTCCGCTTGTGCGTATGGCCTGTGGGTCCCTTTCCAGCCCCTATGGTTTGGGCGGGAGGTCACTGTCTGGTGGACCCGTTTTGCTCGCGCTTGAGGTCATCTAGCTTTTGCTCTTGATTAGACCAATGGAGTGTCAGGCAGCTCAATGAATATGACAAACACTATGCATCTGACAAACACTATGCATCAAGATTTAATTGTTATGACGACAAGAGGTATGCATCTACAAGAGATTTAATTGTTATCGAAGCAAAGAATGGCAGTAAAATAGGTTTAGTGTCAGGAAAAAATTTCAAAAGGGGACGAGCTTAATGAAGGCCTTAATTTAAAAGGACGAATGTACGTGTGTGTAGATTTTAAGGTCGAAATGTTTTAAAATGAAAGCTACACAAAGAAGACAAATATGTGGTTTTTAGCATCCGTACTGTTCATCCCCCAAGTCTAATTTTTTTTGGTGCAACTCGCAATTTAAGGTATTAAATCCTGAAAATTTACAGAGAAACACATCCTTGTATGCATGTGTGTTCTTTAAGATTTTTTTTGAAAGTTTGTATTTTGAATTATTCAAAATTAAGGACTTCACGAAGCTCGGTCTTCAAAATGCCCTACTCTAGTTACAACGACTATAATAACTTTATGAGGATGGCAAATCATTTACAGATTTACTTGTCACTCACATCCTAGCCACCGACTAAATTTGGCTTTAATTAGGCCCTCCCCTTAGCTGTAGTGAGTGTATAGTGCTTGGCCTATCCAGTTGACAATATTTTCATCTCTATTTTTGGCTGAGATCTTAGAATCATCTCGTGCTCCACGAGTGACAGATCAACAAAAATGGTATATTATGGCTTATGGGGTATCTCGTCTGTAACAGTAAACAAATCAAGCATGATTTGCAACCCACCTACCCTATCGCAAAAGAAATAGAAAAGAAATTCAGCAATGTGTAGCATGCCGTGTGATTGAACTGCAAAAATGTCTTACATTACTGTACAACGGGAGCACTTCACAACAATTAAGATTTTGCATTATTATCGTGCGTATTTTTTTTAATTATTGTTCATTGTTTTTGAGATAGCTCACCACTCATGTCGAGTGGTGTATTTTTTTTCTTTTTGAATTACTAACTTATAGTTCGCATTAATCGGTTGCTCGTGGTTAATCACATCTATTTGTGCTTAATCACAACAATTCAGAGTACTAATTACTTGGCCAAGATAATTCTTCACAAATAATTTTTCGTGTTAATTAGTTTCTGTAACTCATTGTCAATTGTACAAGAAAGCCAATGCATGGATGGATAGCAGAAATTTGTATGGTTTAATGGAGTTTATCTTATCGTCGAGCTCGAGGCATCCTTGAACTCGATTAGCACGACTAGATTTAGCTTTAATTATGTTCTCTCCCTAGCTGTAGTGGTTAGCCCATCGAGTTGAAATATCCGCAACAACTCTGAACAATTTCTTATGAGAAGCCTTTGCGATCTGCCGACCTACCCCATTTCGAAACCAAGAGGGAAAGAAATATTGCCATGTGTAACGTGCGTGTCACAACAGCGATTTTGCACACGGATTTTGCTGAATTATGCCAGGCTAATTAACGAGCCATGTGCGATGTGTTTACCAGACCATGTACGCCGCCGACCCGACGACCAAGTTCAAGGGCGCGCTGGCCATGGGCGTGCCGGGCGAGCTCGCCGGCCTGCACGCCGCGTGGTCGCGCTACGGCAGGCTGCCGTGGAAGTCCCTCTTCGCGCCGGCGATCGCGCTCGCGCGTGACGGCTACACCATCGTGTCCTACGTGGCCAACGCGCTCAAGGACGAGGAGGTGGACGTGCTCGCCGACCCCGGCCTGCGCGCCGTGTTCGCGCCCGGCGGGCGGCTCCTGCGCGACGGCGAGCTCTGCCGCAACCCGGCGCTGGCGGACGCGCTGGAGACCCTGGCGGAGGACGGCATCGCGGCGTTCTATGGCGGCGCCGTCGGGGAGAGGCTCGCGGAGGACGTGAGGCGGGCGGGGGGCATCGTGACGCTCGAGGACCTGAAGGGTTACAGGGTGGGGGTGAGCAAGGCCATGGAAGCCGACGCCATGGGGTTCACCTTCCTCGGCATGCCGCCGCCGTCCAGCGGCACCGTCGGCCTGGCGCTGGTGCTGAACGTGTTGGGCGGGTACAAGTCTACCGAGTTCTTGAAAGGGTTTCTGGGCGTGCACCGGCTGATCGAGGCGGTGAAGCACATGCTGGCCGTGCGGATGGACCTCGGCGACCCGGGCTTCGTTAACGTCGCCGGCAAGGTCTCCGAGATGATGTCGCCGGAGTTCGCGGACAAGATCCGGCGGAGGATCGCCGACAACACCACCTTCCCTGCCGCCTACTACCTCGCAAAGTACGTATGTACGTTCGAACAATTAGTAGATGTTTATGGCTGCCATTGTCGATCATGCATCAACATTCGTCCCTTTGCACTGACAAGCGAAAGGTTTTGTGTGCGTCGGTCAATCAGATGGAGCCAGGTGCGTGACAACGGCACGAGCCACCTGTGCGTGGTGGACGGCGACCGGAACGCGGTGGCGATGACGACGACGGTGAACTCTTACTTCGGCGCGCACGTGTTGTCGCCGTCCACGGGCATCGTGCTCAACAACGAGATGGACGACTTCTCGGTGCCGTCGTCGAACCCGACCCCGGACCAGCTCCCGCCGGCGCCGGCCAACTTCATCGCGCCGGGGAAGCGGCCCCTCTCCTCCATGACGCCGGCGATCATCCTCAGGGACGGGCAGCTCGCCGGCGTGGTGGGCGCCAGCGGCGGCACCAACATCATCACGGCGGTGACGCAGGTGTTCCTGAACCACTTCGTGGTGGGGATGAGCCCCCTCGCCGCGGTGCAGAGCCCCAGGGTGTACCACAAGCTGGTGCCCAACGTGGTGCGGTACGAGGACGCCACGACGGCCGACGGCGAGCTCATCGAGCTCAGCGCTGAGGCGATGGAGTTCCTGCGGCGGAGGGGCCATGTGCTGGAGAGCACGTCGCCGGGGGCCGTGTGCCAGCTGATCGTGCAGGACCTGCTGGCCCGGGTCTCCGGGGGCGGCGGCGGCGGCGAGAACGTGTTCCACGGGATGCTGACAGCGGTGAGCGACCCGAGGAAAGACGGCAGCCCTGCGGGAGTATGATGGACATATTGTTCAGACGTGCCAGGTGTACATACATTCAAATAGATTGTTCTGAACGCAACTTCTCAGTTTGATAGATCTTTCTGAATGTTACGAAGTACTCCGTATTTACATGTTGTCACTTGCCACTCCTTTCAACTTCTTTTTTGCCAAAGGATGAATTTTATTGACTTAAAATGGAGCATCAAAAGAATACAAACGCAAGGAGCACAATCCGTACAAGCGTGTGCAGTAGTTTGAAGGGCCCACTAGTTAGTTGGATTCGGCGAATCATGATCAGCCGCCCAGTGCTTGACATCTACGAGAGCTCCTTTAGCCGCACGGAGTAAAATGCATCAGTGCACCCTAAACTTGTTGGTTAGGACCAAAACGGTCCTCAAACTCTTGAACTACACCATTACAGTCCTAATACTCGTTTATACAGTGCCACTACGGTCCTCTAATTTGGTTCTGCGGTCTTGGCATACGTGCAGCATACGAAATCACCATACAGAGCCGTATTGGGTCAGCCACGTCAGCTAAGGAGCGAAGAGGTGTGCACTTTGTGTTTGCCACCTGCTACTCGTACAGAATCTCTCATCTGCTCGCCCCTATTCGAGTTCTTACCCTGTTCTTGGACGTGGCAGCGGGTGACGGCTGATCGGCGATGGTTGATCCCCATGCGAGCATCGGGGACAGCGGAGGAACGCAGGGCGGAATTCTCGTAACAGCAGGCGGCGGTTCATCAGCGATGATAGGCCCCATACGACGCCATGAGAAAGCGGCGGCACCCACGTACGGTGAGTGTCAAACTTCTAACGAATTTGCCTCTGAAAACTGTTTTCCACTAGACTAGGCAATGGTTTGGGGATCCCCCATGATTTATGCATTTATTTGGTGGGATTTTACGCACATTAGTCTAGGGTTTATGAATTTGTAGGTTTTTTTTTCTGAAACTGAATGTCTGAGTTAGTTCAATTTTGCTCTGTTTGTAGCAAAAGACAGTGACTTTTTTCACTTTGGAGTTCGTTCATGGAGGATTTTTCCATGGCAGCGGAAGAAACAGAGCCTATCTGAATGGGAAAAAGACTTGTTTTGATTTTTGTGAAATCCATTGTGTATGCATGAAGATGCTTGAAGATTTGATAGAGCATATTGGGTATGAGATGGCTGGTAGGGTTTCCATGTACTGGTTGCTACCTGGTTCTCAATTGAATGAAGACGGTGCCAGGCTGTTATCTAAGGAAGAGGATGTTGTTGACATTGTGAGAACGGTAAAAAGAGGGCACCGGTATTTGATGATTTTTATGGATCATGAAGACAACTACAGTGGTGGTGGAGGACAAGCATGGTGTGATGTGGTTGCCACTCCATCGACAGATTTTCCTCCTATTATCAGTCCTAAGAAGAAAAGCATTGGTAATGTTAGTGGTGAAGAGGAAATCATAGTTGATGGCAGTTATGTTGACGACAACACTCTATGTGAGGCCAATGAATTTGCGAGCATTGAAGAAGTTGTTAGGTTGAGGCCAAGAGCAAAGCAAGGTGATGTTGATGAAGAAGGATGTGGCAGTGATGATAGTGAAGATAGTGACTATGTTCCCAATATTGTGGATAGTGATTATGATTTGGAGGATGGTGACGAGGACTTGGTGCAAGAGCAACTACATACTGTTAGTGATATAAAAGGGAAGCAAGTGGTTGAAGATTGTAACTCTGAAGACGAGAAATTAGAAGCTCCAGAATCGGATGAGGATGAGATGAAGTTCAATTTCAAATCTTTTACAGCCGAAGATATGCATGATCCAAAGTTCCATGTGGGGCAGTTATTCTCATCAGTTGATTTGCTAAGAAGAGCAGTCACAGAGTATAGTGTGAAAGAGAGAGTGAGCATCCCATTTCCAAAGAATGATAAAACTAGGATCGGAGCTAAGTGTGAGGATGGATGTCCATGGTATCTTTATGCCTCATTGGATAAAAGGACAAATTCAGTTATGGTGAAAACCTTCAATGGTGTGCATCATTGCAGCAAGAAGTGGCAAGTGAGGGCATTTACTGCCAAGTACATTGCCAACAAGTATGTGGAGAAAATAAGAGCTAATGAGAAGATGACCTTGAAGGGATTGGCATCACTTGTGCAAGAAGATTTTAACATGACAATTAAAAGGGGGAAACTAGGGAGGGCCAGAGGACTAGCTTTCAATATTATTTATGGTGATGAAATAGCACAGTACAACAAGTTGTGGGACTATGCAAATGAGCTGAGGAGATCCAATCCAGGAAGTACATTTTATTTAGACCTTGCTGAAGATGGTCAGTTTGAGAAATGCTACTTTTCCTTTGATGCTTGCAAGAGGGGCTTCCTATCAGCTTGTAGGCCTATTCTTTTCCTCGATGGTTGTCATTTGAAGACACAATACGGAGGCATCCTGCTTAGTGCAGTAGGAATGGATCCCAACGATTGCATAATTCCTATTGCATATGCAGTGGTTCAAAGACAAGATACAAAGGCTTGGAGGTGGTTTTTGACAGCTTCAAAGAAAGATCTTGGTATCATAAATAGTGCTCTTTGGACTATCATGTCCGACAAGCAAAAAGTGAGTGTTCCTTTGCTATATTTCAACCTTTTCATATTATACATGGGCTATTTGTAAATATTTAGTAATACTTGCTTTATGAATTTAATTATGGAGGGTCTAGTAAAGGCAGTGGGAGAATTGTTCAATGGTTCCCCACATAGATTTTGTGTCAGACATCTTTGGCAAAATTTCAACAATTTTTTTAAAGGTGAGGCCCTCAAGAACCAACTCTGGAAATGTGCTAGAAGTAGTACCGAAGGGAAATTTAGACAGAATATGAATGAAATGTTGGTTCTAAACAAAGAGGCACATGATTGGCTTGAGGAGTTGGACCCTCCAACATGGGTTAGGGCATTTCAAAATGAATTTTCTAAGTGTGATGTCTTGTTGAACAATAACTGTGAGGTGTTCAACAGGTACATATTGGATGCAAGAGAAATGCCAATAATCAGCATGTGCCAAAGGATTAAAGGACAGTTGATGGGAAGAAATTATAGCAAGTTGCAAGAGGCCTTGAAGTGTCCTGGTACGATATGTCCAAAGATAAGGAAAAAACTGGACAAAAATGTGGAATTTGCTAGAACTTACTATGCTTCACCAGCTGGATCGGGAATCTTTAATGTGAATGATAGAGACATAGACTACAAGGTTGATTACCAGTTGAGGAAGCGCAATTGTAGGAGATGGGATTTGTCTGGCATTCCATGCAGCCATGGAGTAGCTGCTCTTAGATACGAAAAAAATCAATCCAGAGGATTACGTCAACTCATGCTATTCTATTGCAACATATTGTAAGGCATATGAAATCATTATTATGCCATGCAAAGATATTAGTGAGTGGACTAAAATGAATGGCAGAACTATCACACCACCACCATTGGTAAAGCAGAAAGGAAGAAGGAGGAAGAACATGAGAAAACAACCAAAAGAGAAACAGGGGAAAAAAGGAGTAAAAATTGTTGGGGAACGTAGCATAATTCAAAAATTTTCTACGTCTTCACCAAGATCCAACTATGGATACATCTAGCAACGAGCAAGTAAGAGTGCATCTACATACCGTTATGTAGATCGCGTGCGGAAGCTTTCAACGAAGTGTGGATGAAGTAGTCGAACTCTTCACGGTCTTCGTCACCGATGATCTAGCGCCGAACGGACGGCACCTCCGCGTTCAACACACGTACGGTGCAGCAACGTCACCTCCTTCTTGATCCAGCAAGGGGGGAGGAGAAGTCATCAGAGATCCGGCAGCACGACGGCGTGATGACGGATGCAGTGGAGATCGCAGCAGGGCTTCGCCGGGCGCCCTGCGTTGGAGTATGGAGGTGTGACGGGAGGGGGAGAGGCGCCAGGGCTTGGGTGCGGCTGCCCTCTCCCCCCCACATATATATAGGGGCCAGGGGGGGCGCCAGGACCCCCTGCAGATCCAATCTGCAAGGGGGCGGCGGCCAGGGGGGGTCCTTGCCCCCCAAGGCAAGTGGAGCCCCCCTCCCCCTTAGGGTTTTAACCCTAGGCGCATGGGGAGGTGGGCCCTCTTGTGGTGCGCCAGCCCTGAGGGCTGGACACTTCCCCTTGCGGCCTAGGGGCCCCACCGGGATGGGTGGCCCCACCCGGTGGACCCCCGGGGCCCCTCCGGTGGTCCCGGGACGCTCCCGGTGACCCCCGGAGATCACCCGTTGGCCGAAACTGGACTTCCTATATATCAATCTTTACCTCCGGACCATTCCAGAACTCCTCGTGACGTCCAGGATCTCATCCGGGACTCTGAACAACTTTCGGGTTTCCACGTGCATTTATCTCTACGACCCTAGCGTTACCGAACCTTAAGTGTGTAGACCCTACGGGTTCGGGAGACACGTAGACATGACCGAGAGCACTCTCCGGTCAATAACCAACAGCGGGATCTGGATACCCATGTTGGTTCCCACGTGTTCCTCGATGATCTTCATCGGATGAACCATCGTGTCAAGGATTCACTCAATCCCGTATGTTATTCCCTTTGTCCATCGGTACGGTACTTGCCCGAGATTCGATCGTCGGTATTCCCGATACCTTGTTCAATCTCGCTATGGCAAGTCTCTTTACTCGATCGGTAATCCATCATCCCGTGACTAACTACTTAGTCACATTGAGTTCATGATGATGATGTCTTACCGAGTGGGCCCAGAGGTACCTCTTCGTCATACGGAGTGACAACATCCCAGTCTCGGTTCGTACCAACTCAACAGAAACTTTCGGAGATACCCGATGCGTACCTTTATAGCCACCCAGTTACGTTGTGACGGTTGGCACACCCAAAGTACTCCTACGGTATCCGGGAGTTGTACAACCTCATGGTCTAAGGAATAAATACTTGACACCGAAAAGCTTATGCATTACGAACTATACGATCTCGTGTTATGCTCAAGTTTGGGTCTTGTCCATCACATCATTCTCCTAATGATGTGATCCCGTTATCACTGACATCTCATGTCCATGGTCAGGAAAACGTGACCATCTGTTGATCAACGAGCTGGTAACTAGAGGCCTACCAGGGACTCATTGTGGTCTGTGTATTCACACATGTATCGTTGTTTCCGTACAATACAATTCAAGCATGAACAACAGACAATTATCATGAACAAGGAGATATAATAATAATGCTTTTATTATTGCCTCTAGGGCATATCTCCAACAGTCTCCCACTTGCACTAGAGTCAATAATCTAGTTACATTGTGATGAATCGAACACCCATAGAGTTCTGGTGTTGATCATGTTTTGCTCGTGAAAGAGGTTTAGTCAACGGGTCTGCTACATTCAGATCCGTATGCACTTTACAAATATCTATGTCTCCATCCTGAACATAATTCCGGATGGAGTTGAAACGACACTTGATGTGCTTGGTCTTCTTGTGAAACCTGGGCTCCTTGGTAATAGCAATAGCACCAGTGTTTTCACAGAAGAGAGTCATCGGTCTTGACGCGCTTGGAATGACTCCTAGGTCGGTGATGAACTCCTTCATCCAGACTCCTTCCTGCGCTGCTTCAGAAGCAGCTATGTACTCCGCTTCACATGTAGATGCTGCCACCACGCTTTGCTTGCAACTGCACCAGCTGACTGCCCCTCCATTCAAAATATACACATATCCGGTTTGTGACTTAGAGTCATCCAGATCTGTGTCGAAGCTAGCATCGACATAACCCTTTACGACGAGCTCTTCGTCACCTCCATAAACGAGAAACATATCCTTAGTCCTTTTCAGGTACTTCAGGATGTTCTTGACCGCTGTCCAGTGTTCCGTACCGGGATCACTTTGGTACCTCCCTACCAAACTTATGGCAAGGTTCACATCAGGTCTGGTACACAGCATGGCATACATGATAGAACCTATGGCCGAGGCATAGGGAATGACACTCATCTTTTCTCTATCTTCTGCCGTGGTCGGCGACTGAGCTTTGCTCAATCTCATACCTTGCAAAACAGGCAAGAATCCTTTCTTTGACTGATCCATATTGAACTTCTTCAATATTTTGTCAAGGTATGTACTTTGTGAAAGACCAATGAGGCGTCTCGATCTATCTCTATAGATTTTGATGCCTAATATGTAAGCAGCTTCTCCAAGGTCCTTCATTGAAAAACTTTTATTCAAGTAGGCCTTTACATTTTCCAAGAATTCTATATCATTTCCCATCAGCAATATGTCATCCACATATAATATGAGAAATGCTACAGAGCTCCCACTCACTTTCTTGTAAATACAGGCTTCTCCATTAGTCTGTATAAATCCAAACGCTTTGATCACTTCATCAAAGCGAACATTCCAACTCCGAGATGCTTGCACCAGCCCGTAAATCGAGCGCTGGAGCTTGCATACCTTGTTAGCGTTCTCTGGATCGACAAAACCTTCCGGTTGCATCATATACAACTCTTCCTTAAGGAAGCCGTTAAGGAATACTGTTTTGACATCCATTTGCCATATCTCATAATCATAGAATGCGGCAATAGCTAACATGATTCTGACTGACTTCAGCATCGCTACTGGAGAGAAAGTCTCGTCGTAGTCAATCCCTTGAACTTGCCGATAACCCTTAGCGACAAGCCGAGCCTTATAGATGGTCACATTACCATCCGCGTCTGTCTTCTTCTTAAATATCCATTTGTTTTCTATGGCGTGCCTATCATCAGGCAAGTCCACCAAGTCCATACTTTGTTTTCATACATGGATTCGATCTCGGATTTCATGGCTCCAAGCCATTTATTGGAATATGGGCCCGCCATCGCTTCTTCATAGTTCGAAGGTTCACCGTTGTCTAACAACATGATTTCCAGGACAGGGTTGCCGTACCACTCTGGCGCGGAACGTGCCCTTGTGGACCTTCGAAGTTTAGTAGTAACTTCATCTGTTTCTTCATGATCATTATCATTAACTTCCTCCCTTGTCGGTGCAGGCACCTCAGGAACAGTTTCCTGTGCTGCGCTACTTTCCGGTACAGGAGGGGTGACTGTCACCTCATCAAGTTCTACTTTCCTCCCACTCACTTCTTTCGAGAGAAACTCTTTCTCCAGAAAGCATCCATTCTTGGCAACAAAGACTTTGCCTTCGGATCTGTGGTAGAAGGTGTACCCAATTGTTTCCTTTGGGTATCCTATGAAGACGCATTTTTTCGATTTGGGTTCGAGCTTTTCAGGTTGAAGTTTCTTGACATAAGCATCGCAACCCCAAACTTTCAGAAACGACAGCTTCGGTTTCTTGCCAAACCAAAGTTCATACGGAGTCGTCTCAGCGGATTTCGACGGAGCCCTATTTAAAGTGAATGCGGCAGTCTCTAAAGCATAACCCCAAAAAGATAGCGATAAATCGGTAAGGGACATCATAGATCGCACCATGTCCAACAGAGTACGATTTCGACGTTCGGACACACCGTTACGTTGAGGTGTTCCGGGCGGTGTCAATTGTGAAACAATTCCATAGCTCCTAAGTGAAGGAAATATGCCCTAGAGGCAATAATAAAGTTATTATTTATTTCCTTATATCATGATAAATGTCTTTTATTCATGCTAGAATTGTATTAACCGGAAACTTAGTACATGTGTGAATACATAGACAAAACAGTATGTCCCTAGTATGCCTCTACTAGACTAGCTCATTGATCAAAGATGGTTATGTTTCCTAGCCATAGACATGAGTTGTCATTTGATCAACGGGATCACATCATTAGGAGAATGATGTGATGGACAAGACCCATCCGTTAGCATAGCACTATGATCGTTTAGTTTTACTGCTATTGCTTTCTTCATGACTTATACATGTTCCTATGACTATGAGATTATGCAACTCCCGAATACCGTAGGAACACCTTGTGTGCTATCAAACGTCACAACGTAACTGGGTGATCATAAAGATGCTCTACAGGTGTCTCCGAAAGTATTCGTGGTGTTGGCATAGATCAAGATTAGGATTTGTCACTCCGAGTGTCGGAGAGGTATCTCTGGGCCCTCTCGGTAACACACATCACATTAAGCCTTGCAAGCAAAAGACTAATGAGTTAGTCACGAGATGATGTGTTACGGAACGAGTAAAGAGACTTGCCAGTAACGAGATTGAACTAGGTATAGAGATACCGACGATCGAATCTCGGGCAAGTAACATACCGTTTGACAAAAGGAACAACGTATGTTGTTATGCGGTTCTGACCGATAAAAGATCTTCGTAGAATATGTAGGAGCCTATATGAACATCCAGGTTCCGCTATTGGTTATTGACCGGAGATGAGTCTCGGTCATGTCTACATAGTTCTCGAACCCGTAGGGTCCGCACGCTTAACGTTTGATGACGATCGGTATTATGAGTTTATGAGTATTGATGTACCGAAGGTAGTTCGGAGTCCCGGATGAGATCACGGACATGACGAGGAGTCTCGGAATGTCCGAGACATAAAGATTGATATATTGGACGACTATATTCGGACACCGGAAGTGTTCCGGAAAAGTTTCGGATTTATCGGGAATGCCGGAGGGGGTTACCGGAACCCCCTACGAGAGGGGATGGTCCATAGTGGGCCTAAAGGGAAAGAGAGAGGCAGCCCATAGGGCTGGCCGGCGCCCCCACCTAGGGTTCCTAGTTGGACTAGGATTGGGGGGGGGGCGCCACCTCTCCTATTCCTTTCCCCCTTCCTTCTTTTGGTGAATCCTACTAGGAATAGGATTGCAATCCTATTCCTAGTAGGAGTCCACTCCCTAGCCGCACCAGGAAGGGCCGGCCGGCCTCCCCCCCTTGCTCCTTTATATACGGGGGCAGGGGGGCACCCAAAGACACACAAGTTGAATTGTTTTAGCCGTGTGCGGTGCCCCCCTCCACAGAATCACACCTCGGTCATACCGTCGCGGAGCTTAGGCGAAGCCCTGCGCCGGTGAACACATCATATCCGTCACCACGCCGTCGTGCTGACGAAACTCTCCCGTGAAGCTCAACTGGATCAAGAGCTCGTGGGACGTCATCAAGCTGAACGTGTGCTGAACGCGGAGGTGCCGTACGTTCGGTGATTGATCGGTTGGATCGCGAAGAAGTTCGACAACATCAACCGCGTCATTTGACGCTTCCGCTCCCGGTCTACGAGGGTACGTAGACACACTCTTCCCTCTCGTTGCTATACATCTGGTAGATAGATCTTGCGTGATCGTAGGAAAATTTTAAAATACTACGTTCCCCAACAGTGGCATCATGAGCCAGGTCTATGCGTAGATGATATGCATGAGTAGAACACAATGAGTTGTGGGCGATACTAGTCATACTGCTTACCAGCATGTCATACTTTGCTTCGGCGGTATTGTGAGATGAAGCGGCCCGGACCGACATTACGCGTACGCTTACGCGAGACTGGTTTCACCGTTACGAGCACTCGTTGCTTAAAGGTGACTGGCGGGTGTCTGTCTCTCTCACTTTAGCTGAATCAAGTGTGGCTACGCCCGGTCCTTGTGAAGGTTAAAACAGCACATACTTGATGAAACATCGTTGTGGTTTTGTATGCGTAGGTAAGAACGGTTCTTGCTAAGCCCGTAGCAGCCACGTAAAACTTGCAACAACAAAGTAGAGGACGTCTAACTTGTTTTTGCAGGGCATGTTGTGATGTGATATGGTCAAGACATGATGAGTTATACGGTTTTGTATGAGATGATCATGTTTTGTAATGTTATCGGCAACTGGCAGGAGCCATATGGTTGTAGCTTTATTGTATGAAATACAATCGCCATGTAATTGCTTTACTTTATCACTAAGCGGTAGCGATAGTCGTAGAAGCAATAGTTGGCGAGACGACAACGATGCTACGATGGAGATCAAGGTGTCGCGCCGGTGACGAAGGTGATCATGACGGTGCTTTGGAGATGGAGATCAAAAGCACAAGATGATGATGGCCATATCATGTCACATATTTTGATTGCATGTGATGTTTATCTTATTATGCTTCTTATTTTGCTTAGAACGACGGTAGCATTATAAGATGATCCCTTACTAAATTTCAAGGTATAAGTGTTCTCCCTGAGTATGCACCGTTGCGAAAGTTCATCGTGCCGAGACACCACGTGATGATCGGGTGTGATAAGCTCTACGTTCAAATACAACGGGTGTAAGCCAGTTTTGCACACGCAGAATACTCGGGTTAAACTTGACGAGCCTAGCATATGCAGATATGGCCTCGGAACACTGGAGACCGAAAGGTCGAGCGTGAATCATATAGTAGATATGATCAACATAAGTTGTTCACCATTGAAACTACCCCATCTCACGTGATGATCGGACATGGTTTAGTTGATTTGGATCACGTGATCATTTAGATGACCGGAGGGATGTCTATCTAAGTGGGAGTTCTTAAGTAATATGATTAATTGAACTTTAATTTATCATGAACTTAGTCCTGGTAGTATTAGCATATCTATGTTGTAGATCAATAGCTCGCGATGTTGCTCCACGTTTATTTTTTTATATGTTCCTAGAGAAAACCAAGTTGAAAGATGTTAGTAGCAATGATGCGGAATTGTTCCGTGATCTGAGGATTATCCTCATTGCTGCACAGAAGAATTATGTCCTTGATGCACCG
The DNA here is from genome assembly GCA_902687465.1 of Secale cereale. Lineage (NCBI taxonomy): Eukaryota > Viridiplantae > Streptophyta > Magnoliopsida > Poales > Poaceae > Secale > Secale cereale. Next base: position 70,848,055 of record LR738711.1, read on the forward strand.
CTAGGTGACAGACCTATTGCAGGAGCAGATGTAGACGTTATGAACGTTTTGACAAAAGCTCGATATGATGACTACTTGATAGTTTAGTGCACCATACTTTACGGCTTATAACTGGGACTTCAAAAACGTTTTGAAACGCCACGGAGCATATGGGATGTTCCAAGAGTTGAAATTAGTATTTCATACTCATGCCCGTGTCGAGAGGTATAAGACCTCTGACAGTACTTTGCCTACAAGATGGAGGAGAATAGCTCAACCAGTGAGCATGTGCTCAGATTGTCTGGGTAGTACAATTGCTTGAATCAAGTGGGAGTTAATCTTCCAGATAAGATAGTAATTGACAAAGTTCTCTAGACACTATCACCAAGTTAGTAGAACTTCGTGATGAACTATAATATGCAAGGGATGACGAAAGTAATTCCCAAGCTCTTCACGATGCTGAAATCGGCGAAGGTAGAAATCAAGAAAGAGCATCAAGTGTTGATGGTTAACAAGACCACTTGTTTCAAGTAAAGGGCAAAGGGATAGAAGGGGAACTTCAAGAAGAATGACAAGCAAGTTGTCACTCCCGTGAAGAAACCCAAAGCTAAACTCAAGCCTGAATCAAGTGCTTATACTGCAAAGGAAATGGTCACTAGAAGTGGAACTGCCCTAGATACTTGGCGGATAAGAAGGATGGCAAAGTGAACAAAGGTATATTTGATATACAGATTATTGATGTGTATTTTACTAGTGTTCATAGCAACCCCTCGGTATTTGATATTGGTTCAGTTGCTAAAGAGTAGTAACTCGAAGTGGGAGTTGCATAATGAACATAAACTAGTTAAAGGATGAAGTGACGATGTGTATTGGAAGCAGTTCCAAGATTGATATGATCATCATCGCACACTCACTATACTTTCGGGATTAGTGTTGAACCTAAATAAGTGTTATTTGGTGTTTGTGTTGAGAATGAATGTGATTTGATCATGTTTATTGCAATACGGTTATTCATGTAAGTTAGAGAATAATTGTTGTTCTGTTTACATGAATAAAACCTTCTATGGTCATACACCCAATGAAAATAGTTTGTTGAATCTCGATCGTGTGATACACATATTCATAATATTGAAGCCAAAAGATGCAAGGTTAATAATGATAGTGCAACTTATTTGTGGCACTGCCGTTTAGGTCATATTGGTGTAAAAACGCATGAAGAAACTCCATAATGATGGACTTTTGGAATCACTTGATTATGAATCACTTGGTGCTTGCGAACCATGCCTCATGGGCAAGATGACTAAAACTCCGTTCTCCGGAACTATGGAGCGAGCAACAGATTTGTTGGAAATCATACATACTGATGTATGTGGACCAATGAGTGTTGATGCTCGCGGCGGGTATCGTTATTTTCTGACCTTCACTGATGATTTGAGCAGATATGGGTATATCTACTTAATGAAACACAAGTCTGAAACATTTGAAAAGTTCAAAGAATTTCAGAGTGAAGTAGAGAATCATCGTAACAAGAAAATAAAGTTTCTACGATCTGATCGTGGAGGAGAATATTTGAGTTACGAGTTTGGTCTTCATTTGAAACAATGTGGAATAGTTTCACAACTCACGCCACCCGGAACACCATAGTGTAATGGTGTGTCTGAACGTCATAACCGTACTTTATTAGATATGGTGCGATCTATGATGTCTCTTACCGATTTACCACTATCGTTTTGGGGTTATGCATTAGAGACAGCTGCATTCACGTTAAATAGGGCACCATCTAAATCCGTTGATACGACACCTTATGAACTATGGTTTGGCAAGAAACCAAAGTTGTCGTTTCTTAAAGTTTGGGGCTGCGATGCTTATGTGAAAAAGCTTCAACCTGATAAGCTCGAACCCAAGTCGGAAAAATGTGTCTTCATAGGATACCCAAAAGAGACTATTGGGTACACCTTCTATCACAGATCCGAAGGCAAAATATTCGTTGCTAAGAACGGATCCTTTCTAGAAAAAGAGTTTCTCTCAAAAGAAGTGAGTGGGAGGAAAGTAGAACTTGATGAGGTAATTGTACCTTCTCCCGGATTGGAAAGTAGTACATCACAGGAAATTGTTCCAGTGATTCCTACACCAATTAGTGAGGAAGTTAATGATAATGATCATGAAACTTTGGATCAAGTTTCTGCTGAACGTCGTAGATCAACCAGAGTACGTTCCGTACCAGAGTGGTACGGCAACCCAGTTCTGGAAATCATGTTACTAGACCATGATGAACCTACGAACTATGAGGAAGCGATGATGAGCCCAGATTCCGCAAAATGGCTTGAGACCATGAAATCTGAGATGGGATCCATGTATTAGAACAAAGTATGGACTTTGGTTGACTTGCCCGATGATCGGCAAGCCATCGAAAATAAATGGATCTTCAAGAGGAAGACCGACGCAGACGGTAATGTTACTGTTTACAAAGCTCGACTTGTTGCGAAAGGTTTTCGACAAGTTCAAGGAGTTGACTACGATGAGACTTTCTCACCTGTAGCGATGCTTAAGTCTGTCCGAATCATGTTAGCAATTGCCGCATTTTATGATTATGAAATCTGGCAAATGGATGTCAAAACTGCATTCCTGAATGGATATCTCAAAGAAGAGTTGTATATGATGCAACCAGAAGGTTTTGTCGATCCAAAAGGTGCTAACAAAGTATGCAAGCTCCAGCGATCCATCTATGGACTGGTGCAAGCATCTCGGAGTTGGAATATACGCTTTGATGAGGTGATCAAAGCATATAGATTTATACAGACTTTTGGAGAAGCCTGTATTTACAAGAAGTGAGTGGGAGCACTACAACCTTTCTGATAAGTATATGTGAATGACATATTGTCGATCGGAAATGATGTAGAATTTTTTGGAAAGCATAAAGGAGTGTTTGAAAGGAGTATTACAAAGAAAAGACCTTGGTGAAGCTGCTTACATATTGGGCATCAAGATCTATAGAGATAGATCAAGACGCTTGATAAGACTTTCGATGAGTACATACCTTGATAAGATTTTGAAGTAGTTCAAAATGGATCAGTCAAAGAATAAGTTCTTGCCTGACTTGTAAGGTGTGAAGTTGAGTAAGACTCAAAGCCAGACCACGGCAGAAAAATATAGAGAGAATGAAAAGTCATTCCCTATGCCTCATGTTGGAAATATGCCCTAGAGGCAATAATAAAAGAGTTATTAGTATATTTCCTTGTTCATGATAATCGTTTATTATCCATGCTATAATTGTATTGATTGGAAACTTAAATACATGTGTGGATAAATAGACAAACTTTGTGTCCCTAGTAAGCCTCTTCAGGACTAGCTCGTTGATCAAAGATGACCGCGGTTTCCAGGTCATAGACATGAGTTGTCATTTGATAACGGGATCACATTATTAGGAGAATGATGTGATGGACGAGACCCAAACGTTAAACATAGCTTTTGATCGTATCAGTTATCGCTATAGTTTTCTGCATGTCAAGTATAAGTTCCTATGACCATGAGATCATGTAACTCACTGACACCGTAGGAGTGCCTTGTGTGTGCCAAACGTCGCAACGTAACTGGGTGACTATAAAGGTACTCTACAGGTATCTCCGAAGGTGTCTGTTGAGTTGACATGGATCGAGACTGGGATTTGTCACTCCGTGTGACGGAGAGGTATCTCCGGGCCCACTCGGTAATACGTCATCTCAATGAGCTCAAAGTGACTAAGTAGTTAGTCACGGGATTATGTATTACGGAACGAGTAAAGAGACTTGCCGGTAACGAGATTGAACTAGGTATAGAGATACCGACGATCGAATCTCGGGCAAGTAACATACCGACGAGACAAAGGGAACTGTATACGGGATTGCCTGAATCCTTGACATCGTGGTTCATCCGATGAGATCATCGAGGAACGTGTGGGAACCAATATGGGTATCCAGATCCCGCCATTGGTTATTGACCTGGGAGTGTCTCGGTCATGTCTGCATAGTTTCCGAACCCGCAGGGTCTACACACTTAAGGTTCGGTGACGCTAGGGTTGTTAGTGAGAACAGTGCATGGTAACCGAAGGTTGTTCGGAGTCCCGGATGAGATCCCGGACGTGACGAGGGTCTCCGGAATGGTCCGGGGACGAAGATTGATATATGGGATGAGAGTGAACGGAGTCCGGAATTGTTCCGGGGAACATCGGGAAGGAATCGGAGAACCGAAAGGTGTTTCGGGGGCCACGATAAATGTTACGGGCCCTATGGGCCATAAGTGGGGAGACGCAACAGCCCACACAGGGGCTGTGCGCCCCCCTAGGCCCCTCCACCTGCGCCTAAGGGGCTGGGCCCCCCTAGGGCAGCCGCACCCCCTTGGCTTGGGGGGCAAGGCGCCTGGGGGGGAAACCCTAGCCCTGGCCGCCGCCCCCCCCCTTGGCCGGCCCCATCTGGCCTTGGCCGCCGCCCCCTAGGGGGAACCCTAGGGGCGCCCCCTCCCCTCTCTCCCCCCTATATAAAGAGAGGCAGAGGAGGGCAGCAACACAAGTTCGTGCCTCGGCGCTGCCCTCTCTCTCCCACGAATATCTTCGTCTAGTTTGCAGTGCTTGGCGAAGCCCTGCTGGAATTCCTCCACCACCATCTCCACCACGCCGTCGTGCTGCTGGGTTTCTCCGTCAACTTCTCCTTCCCCCTTGCTGGATCAAGAAGAAGGAGACGTCCCCGAGCTGCACGTGTGTTGAACGCGGAGGCACCGTCCGTTCGGTGCTGGGATCTTCGGCGATTTGAATCGCGGCGAGTACGACTCCATCAACCGCGTTCTTGAACGCTTCCGCTTAGCGATCTACAAGGGTATGTGGATCCGACTCTTCCTTCGTAGATGCATCTCCTAGATTGATCTTGGTGAGCGTAGGAAAATTTTTGTTTCCCATGCAACGTTCCCCAACAGTGGCATCATGAGCTAGGATCTTGCGTAGATGCTTTCACGAGTAGAACACAAAGGGGTTTGTGGGCGTTGATGTTTAGATTGCTTCCCTCTTTGGTCTTTCTTGATTCAGCGGTATTATGGGATGAAGCGGCCCGGACCAACTTTACATGTCCACGTACATGAGACCGGTTCCATCGACAGACATGCGACTTTTGTTGCATAAGATGGCTGGCGGGTGTCTGTCTCTCCCATCTTAGTTGAATCGGATTCGACAAAGGCGGTCCTTGTAGAAGGTTAAATAGCAACTTAAATATCACCGTTGTGGCTTTGCGTAGGTAAGAAGCGTTCTTGCTAGATACCCATAGCAGCCACGTAAAACATGCAACAACAATTTAGAGGACGTCTAACTTGTTTTTGCAGGGTATGTATGTGATATGATATGGCCAATGACATGATGAGATATATTTGATGTATGAGATGATCATGTTGTAATAGTTAATATCGACTTGCATGTCGATGTATACGGCAACCGGCAGGAGCCATAGGGTTGTCTTTAATTTTTTGTATGACCTGCGTGTCAATCATTAAGCGCTATGTAATGCTTTACTTTATCGCTAAACGGTAGCAATAGTAGTAAGAGCATGGTGGGCGCGCGACAACCCCGATGGCGACACGATGATGGAGATCATGATGATGGAGATCATGGTGTTACGCCGGTGACGATGGAGATCATGCCGGTGCTTTGGAGATGGAGATCAAAAGCACGAGTTGATGGCCATATCATGTCACTTATGATTTGCATGTGATGTTAATCCTTTTATGCATCTTATTTTGCTTAGGACGACGGTAGCATTATAAGATGATCCTTCACTAAAATTTCAAGATAAAATTGTGTTCCCCCCGAGTGTGCGCCGTTGCGAAGGTTCGTCGTTTCGAAGCACCACGTGATGATCGGGCGTGATAGACTCTACGTTCGCATACAACGGGTGCAAGCCAGTTTTGCACATGCAGAACACTCGGGTTAGACTTGACGAGCCTAGCATGTACAGACATGGCCTCGGAACACGGAGGACCGAAAGGTCGAGCATGAGTCATATAGTAGATATGATCAACATGTTGATGTTCACCATTGACACCACCTCATCTCACGTGATGATCGGACTTGGGTTGGTGAATTTGGATCATGTCACGCTCGAATGACCGGAGGGATGTCAATTTGAGTGGGAGTTATAAATAATTTGATTAGGTAATAACTCACTTATCATGAACAATAGTCTAAAATGTCTTTGCAAATTTTTGGTTGTAGATGGCTCGCGCAGTAGCTCCCCTGAATTTTAATGCGTTCCTAGAGAAAGCTAAACTGAAAGATGACGGGAGCAACTTTGTGGACTGGCTCCGCAATCTGAGGATCATCCTCACAGCTGCCCAAAAGGTTTATGTCCTAAATGCACCGCTAGGTGACCCCCCGCTCCTACAGCGCCTGCAGACGTTTTGAACGTCTGGCAGACACGTTCGGATGACTATTCGATAGTGCAGTGTGCCATGTTGTACGGCTTGGAAGGAGGACTTCAAAGGCGTTTTGAACGTCATGGTGCATATGAGATGTACCAGGAGTTGAAGTTCATCTTTGAGAAGAATGCTAAGATCGAGAGGTATGAGACCACCGATAAATTCTTCGCTTGCAAGATGGAGGAGAATTCGTCTGTCAGTGAGCACTTACTGAAGATGTCTGGGTACTATACCCGCATAGCTGATCTGGGACTTGTGTTCCCGGATGAGGCTATCATTGACAGAATTCTCCAGTCACTCCCTCCAAGCTACAAGAGCTTCGTGCAGCAGTAAGGGCAAGAAGGGTAACTCTAAGAAGGGTGGCAAAGCAGTTGCTAATCCAGTGAAGAAACCCAAGGCTGGGCCCAAGCCAGAGACTGAGTGTTTCTATTGCAAGGGGAACGGCCACTGGAAGCGGAACTGCCCCAAGTATCTGGCGGACAAGAAGGGGGCCAACAACAACAAAGGTATATGTGATATACATGTTATTGATGTGTACCTTACCAACTCTCGTTGTAGTGCCTGGGTATTTGATACCGGTTCGGTTGCTCACATTTGCAACTCTAAACAGGAACTGCGGAATAAACGGAGGCTGGCGAAGGACGAAGTGACGATGCGCGTGGGAAATGGTTCCAAGGTTGATGTGATCGCCGTCGGCACGCTCGCTCTTCGATTACCATCAGGATTAGTTATGAACCTGAATAATTGTTATTTAGTGCCTGCGTTAAGCATGAACATTATATCTGGATCTTGTTTGATGCGAGACGGTTACTCATTTAAATCAGAGAATAAAGGTTGTTCTATTTATATGGGTAATATCTTTTATGGTCATGCACCCGAAGTGAGGGGTTTATTCTTATTGAATCTCGATAGTGATGATACACATGTTCATAACATTGATGCCAAAAGATGTAGAGTTGATAATGATAATACCACTTTCTTGTGGCACTGCCGTCTGGGTCATATCGGCGTAAAACGCATGAGGAAGCTCCATGCTGATGGACTTTTGGAGTCTCTTGATTTTGAATCACTTGACACATGCGAGCCGTGCCTCATGGGCAAGATGACTAAGACCCCGTTTTCAGGAACAATGGAACGGGCAAGTGACTTATTGGAAATCATACATACTGATGTGTGTGGCCCGATGAGTGTCACGGCGCGCGGTGGATATCGTTATTTTCTCACCTTCACTGACGACTTAAGTAGATATGGGTATATTTACTTGATGAAGCATAAGTCTGAAACGTTTGAAAAGTTCAAGCAATTTCAGAGTGAAGTTGAGAATCATCGTAACAAGAAGATCAAGTTCCTACGATCTGATCGAGGGGGAGAGTATCTGAGTTATGAGTTTGGCAATCACTTAAGACAATGTGGAATTGTTTCACAGTTGACGCCACCTGGAACACCACAGCGTAATGGTGTGTCCAAACGTCGTAATCGAACCCTATTAGATATGGTGCGTTCTATGATGTCTCTTGCCGATTTGCCACTATCATTTTGGGGATATGCGTTAGAGACGGCTGCATTCACTTTAAATAGGGCTCCATCCAAGTCCGTTGAGACAACACCGTATGAACTGTGGTTTGGTAAGAAACCTAAGTTGTCTTTTCTCAAAGTTTGGGGTTGCGATGCTTATGTCAAAAGGCTTCAGCCAGAAAAGCTCGAACCTAAAGCGGACAAATGTGTCTTCATAGGATACCGAAAAGAGACGGTTGGGTACACCTTCTATCTCAGATCCGAGGGCAAAGTGTTTGTCGCTAAGAACAGGTCCTTTCTCGAGAAAGAGTTTCTCTCGAAAGAATTGAGTGGGAGGAAGGTAGAACTTGATGAGGTTATTGAACCTCTGCTTCAACCAGAGAGTAGCGCAGCACAGAAAGATGTTTTTGTGGAGCCTGCAACGGTTGAAGAGGAAGCCAATGATGATGATCAAGAAGCTTCTGATCAAGTTACTACCGAACCTCGTAGGTCGACAAGGGTACGCACTGCACCTGAGTGGTATGGTAACCCTGTCTTGGAGGTCATGTTGTTGGACAACAGTGAACCTGCGAGCTATGGAGAAGCGATGGTGGGCCCGGATTCCGACAAATGGTTAGAGGCCATGAAATCCGAGATGGGATCCATGTATGAAAACAAAGTATGGACTTTGGAAGTATTACCTGAAGGGCGGAAGGCCATTCAGAATAAAT
>LR738711.1:70856700-70876131 GCA_902687465.1 Secale cereale
CCCCCTATATAAAGAGAGGCAGAGGAGGGCAGCAACACAAGTTCGTGCCTCGGCGCTGCCCTCTCTCTCCCACGAATATCTTCGTCTAGTTTGCAGTGCTTGGCGAAGCCCTGCTGGAATTCCTCCACCACCATCTCCACCACGCCGTCGTGCTGCTGGGTTTCTCCGTCAACTTCTCCTTCCCCCTTGCTGGATCAAGAAGAAGGAGACGTCCCCGAGCTGCACGTGTGTTGAACGCGGAGGCACCGTCCGTTCGGTGCTGGGATCTTCGGCGATTTGAATCGCGGCGAGTACGACTCCATCAACCGCGTTCTTGAACGCTTCCGCTTAGCGATCTACAAGGGTATGTGGATCCGACTCTTCCTTCGTAGATGCATCTCCTAGATTGATCTTGGTGAGCGTAGGAAAATTTTTGTTTCCCATGCAACGTTCCCCAACAGTGGCATCATGAGCTAGGTTCTTGCGTAGATGTTTTCACGAGTAGAACACAAAGGGGTTTGTGGGCGTTGATGTTTAGATTGCTTCCCTCCTTGGTCTTTCTTGATTCAGCGGCATTATGGGATGAAGCGGCCCGGACCAACTTTACATGTCGACGTACATGAGACCGGTTCCATCGACAGACATGCGACTTTTGTTGCATAAGATGGCTGGCGGGTGTGTGTCTCTCCTATCTTAGTTGAATCGGATTCGACGAAGGCGGTCCTTGTAGAAGGTTAAATAGCAACTTAAATATCACCGTTGTGGCTTTGCGTAGGTAAGAAGCGTTCTTGCTAGATACCCATAGCAGCCACGTAAAACATGCAACAACAAATTAGAGGACGTCTAACTTGTTTTTGCAGGGTATGTATGTGATATGATATGGCCAAAGACATGATGAGATATATTTGATGTATGAGATGATCATGTTGTAATAGTTAATATCGACTTGCATGTCGATGTATACGGCAACCGGCAGGAGCCATAGGGTTGTCTTTAATTTTTGTATGACCTGCGTGTCAATCATTAAGCACTATGTAATGCTTTACTTTATCGCTAAACGGTAGCAATAGTAGTAAGAGCATGGTGGGCGCGCGACAACCCCGATGGCGACACGATGATGGAGATCATGATGATGGGGATCATGGTGTTACACCGATGACGATGGAGATCATGCCGGTGCTTTGGAGATGGAGATCAAAAGCACGAGTTGATGGCCATATCATGTCACTTATGATTTGCATGTGATGTTAATCCTTTTATGCATCTTATTTTGCTTAGGACGACGGTAGCATTATAAGATGATACCTCACTAAAATTTCAAGATAAAATTGTGTTCCCCCCGAGTGTGCGCCGTTGCGAAGGTTCGTCGTTTCGAAGCACCACGTGATGATCGGGTGTGATAGACTCTACGTTCGCATACAACGGGTGCAAGCCAGTTTTGCACATGCAGAACACTCGGGTTAGACTTGACGGGCCTAGCATGTACAGACATGGCCTCGGAACACGGAAGACCGAAAGGTCGAGCATGAGTCATATAGTAGATATGATCAACATGAAGATGTTCACCATTGACACCACCTCATCTCACGTGATGATCAGACTTGGGTTGGTGGATTTGGATCATGCCACGCTCGAATGACCAGAGGGATGTCAATTTGAGTGGGAATTATAAGTAATTTGATTAGTTAAAACTCACTTATCATGAACAATAGTCTAAGATGTCTTTTGCAAATCTTCTGTTGTAGATGGCTCCCGCAGTAGCTCCCCTGAATTTTAATGCGTTCCTAGAGAAAACTAAGCTGAAAGATGATGGGAGCAACTTTGTGGACTGGCTCCGCAATCTGAGGATCATCCTCACAGCTGCCCAAAAGGTTTATGTCCTAAATGCACCGCTAGGTGAACCCCCCGCTCCGGCCTTTGTGGACGTTATGAACGCCTGGCAGTCGTGTGCGGATGACTACTCAGTAGTACAGTGTGCCATGTTGTATAGCTTGGAAGGAGGACTTCAAAGGCGTTTTGAACGTCATGGAGCATATGAGATGTTCCAGGAGTTGAAGTTCATCTTTGAGAAGAATGCCAAGATCGAGAGGTATGAGACCACCGATAAATTCTTTGCTTGCAAGATGGAGGAGAATTCGTCTGTCAGTGAGCACTTACTGAAGATGTCTGGGTACTGTACCCGCATAGCTGATCTGGGACTTGTGTTCCCGGAGGAGGCTATCATTGACAGAATTCTCCAGTCACTCCCACCTAGCTACAAGAGCTTCGTGCAGCATTATAACATGCAAGGGATGAACAAAACCATCGCCGAGCTGTTTGCGATGCTGAAAGTCGCTGAGTCAGACATCCAGAAGGAGTATCAAGTGTTGATGGTCAATAAAACTACCAGTTTCAAGAAGAATGGCAAGGGCAAGAAGGGTAACTCTAAGAAGGGTGGCAAGGCAGTTGCTCATCCAGTGAAGAAACCCAAGGCTGGGCCCAAGCCAGAGACTGAGTGTTTCTATTGCAAGGGGAACGGCCACTGGAAGCGGAACTGCCCCAAGTATCTGGCAGACAAGAAGGGGGCCAACAACAACAACAAGCAAGGTATATGTGATATACATGTTATTGATGTGTACCTTACCAACTCTCGTTGTAGTGCCTGGGTATTTGATACCGGTTCGGTTGCTCACATTTGCAACTCTAAACAGGAACTACGGAATAAACGGAGGCTGGCGAAGGACGAAGTGACGATGCGCGTGGGGAATGGTTCCAAGGTTGATGTGATCGCCGTCGGCACGCTCGCTCTTCGATTACCATCGGGATTAGTTATGAACCTGAATAATTGTTATTTAGTGCCTGCGTTGAGCATGAACACTATATCTGGATCTTGTTTAATGCGAGACGGTTACTCATTTAAATCAGAGAATAAAGGTTGTTCTATTTATATGGGTAATATCTTTTATGGTCATGCACCCGAAGTAGGGGGTTTATTCTTATTGAATCTCGATAGTGATGATACACATGTTCATAACATTGATGCCAAAAGATGTAGAGTTGATAACAATAGTACCACTTTCTTGTGGCACTGCCGTCTGGGTCATATCGGCGTAAAACGCATGAGGAAGCTCCATGCTGATGGACTTTTGGAGTCTCTTGATTTTGAATCACTTGACACATGCGAGCCGTGCCTCATGGGCAAGATGACTAAGACCCCGTTTTCAGGAACAATGGAACGGGCAAGTGACTTATTGGAAATCATACATACTGATGTGTGTGGCCCGATGAGTGTCACGGCGCGCGGTGGATATCGTTATTTTCTCACCTTCACTGACGACTTAAGTAGATATGGGTATATTTACTTGATGAAGCATAAGTCTGAAACGTTTGAAAAGTTCAAGCAATTTCAGAGTGAAGTTGAAAATCATCGTAACAAGAAGATCAAGTTCCTACGATCTGATCGAGGGGGAGAGTATCTGAGTTATGAGTTTGGCAATCACTTAAGAAAATGTGGAATCGTTTCACAGTTGACGCCACCTGGAACACCACAGCGTAATGGTGTGTCCGAACGTCGTAATCGAACCCTATTAGATATGGTACGTTCTATGATGTCTCTTGCCGATTTGCCACTGTCGTTTTGGGGATATGCGTTAGAGACAGCTGCATTCACTTTAAATAGGGCTCCATCTAAGTCCGTTGAGACAACACCGTATGAACTATGGTTTGGTAAGAAACCTAAGTTGTCTTTTCTCAAGGTTTGGGGTTGCGATGCTTATGTCAAAAGGCTTCAGCCAGAAAAGCTCGAACCCAAAGCGGACAAATGTGTCTTCATAGGATACCCAAAAGAGACGGTTGGGTACACCTTCTATCTCAGATCCGAGGGCAAAGTGTTTGTCGCTAAGAACGGGTCCTTTCTCGAGAAAGAGTTTCTCTCGAAAGAATTGAGTGGGAGGAAGGTAGAACTTGATGAGGTTATTGAACCTCTGCTTCAACCAGAGAGTAGCGCAGCACAGAAAGATGTTTTTGTGGAGCCTGCAGCGGTTGAAGAGGAATCCAATGATGATGATCAAGAAGCCTCTGGTCAAGTTACTACCGAACCTCGTAGGTCGACAAGGGTACGCACTGCACCTGAGTGGTATGGTAACCCTGTCTTGGAGGTCATGTTGTTGGACAACAGTGAACCTACGAGCTATGGAGAAGCGATGGTGGGCCCGGATTCCGACAAATGGTTAGAGGCCATGAAATCCGAGATGGGATCCATGTATGAAAACAAAGTATGGACTTTGGAAGTATTACCTGAAGGGCGGAAGGCCATTCAGAATAAATGGATTTTTAAGAGGAAGACGGACGCTGACGGCAATGTCACCGTGTATAAAGCTCGACTTGTGGCAAAGGGTTTTTCACAAGTTCAAGGAGTTGACTACGATGAGACTTTCTCACCCGTAGCGATGCTTAAATCCGTCCGAATCATGTTAGCAATAGCTGCATATTTCGATTATGAGATTTGGCAGATGGATGTCAAAACAGCGTTCCTTAACGGTTTTCTTAAGGAAGAGTTGTATATGATACAACCAGAAGGTTTTGTCGATCCAGAGAATGCTGACAAAGTTTGCAAACTCCAGCGTTCCATTTATGGACTGGTGCAGGCATCTCGGAGTTGGAATCTTCGCTTTGATGAGGTGATCAAAGCGTTTGGGTTTGTACAAGTTTACGGAGAAGCTTGTATTTACAAGAAAGTGAGTGGGAGCTCTATAGCGTTTCTAATATTATATGTGGATGACATATTGCTGATTGGAAACAATATAGAACTTTTGGATAGCGTGAAGGGGTATTTGAACAAGAGTTTTTCGATGAAGGACCTCGGTGAAGCTGCTTTCATATTAGGCATCAAGATCTATAGAGATAGATCGAGACGCTTGATAGGACTTTCACAAAGTACATACCTTGATAAAGTTTTGAAGAAGTTCAAAATGGATCAATCCAAGAAGGGGTTCTTGCCGGTATTGCAAGGTACAAAGTTGAGTAAGACTCAATGCCCAGTGACTGCGGAAGATAGAGAAAAGATGAGTGTCATCCCCTATGCTTCAGCCATAGGCTCTATCATGTATGCAATGCTGTGCACAAGACCAGATGTCAGCCTTGCCCTAAGTATGGCCGGAAGGTTTCAAAGTAATCCTGGTTTGGATCACTGGACAGCGGTTAAGAATATCCTGAAGTACCTGAAAAGGACTAAGGAAATGTTTCTCGTTTATGGAGGTGATCAAGAGCTCGTCGTAAAGGGTTACGTCGATGCAAGCTTTGACACTGATCCGGATGACTCTAAGTCTCAAACCGGATACGTATATATTCTCAACGGGGGAGCGGTAAGCTGGTGCAGTTCCAAGCAAAGCGTGGTAGCCGATTCTACATGCGAAGCGGAGTACATAGCTGCCTCGGAGGCGGCAAAGGAAGGTGTCTGGATGAAGGAGTTCATGACAGATCTTGGAGTTGTGCCTAGTGCATTGAACCCAATGACTCTGTTTTGTGACAACACTGGTGCCATTGCTCTAGCCAAGGAACCAAGGTTTCACAAGAGGACCAGACACATAAAGTGACGCTTCAATTCCATCCGCGATTCAGTCAAGGAGGAGGACATAAGCATTTGCAAAGTACACACGGATTTGAATGTTGCAGATCCGTTGACTAAGCCTCTTCCACGGGCTAAGCATGATCAACACCAAGACTCTATGGGTGTTAGATTCATTACCTTGTAATGCTAGATTATTGACTCTAGTGCAAGTGGGAGACTGTTGGAAATATGCCCTAGAGGCAATAATAAAAGAGTTATTATTATATTTCCTTGTTCATGATAATCGTTTATTATCCATGCTATAATTGTGTTGATTGGAAACTTAAATACATGTGTGGATAAATAGACAAACTTTGTGTCCCTAGTAAGCCTCTTCAGGACTAGCTCGTTGATCAAAGATGACCGCGGTTTCCAGGTCATAGACATGAGTTGTCATTTGATAACGGGATCACATCATTAGGAGAATGATGTGATGGACGAGACCCAAACGTTAAACATAGCTTTTGATCGTATCAGTTATCGCTATAGTTTTCTGCATGTCAAGTATAAGTTCCTATGAGCATGAGATCATGTAACTCACTGACACCGTAGGAGTGCCTTGTGTGTGCCAAACGTCGCAACGTAACTGGGTGACTATAAAGGTACTCTACAGGTATCTCCGAAGGTGTCTGTTGAGTTGACATGGATCGAGACTGGGATTTGTCACTCCGTGTGACGGAGAGGTATCTCCGGGCCCACTCGGTAATACGTCATCTCAATGAGCTCAAAGTGACTAAGTAGTTAGTCACGGGATTATGTATTACGGAACGAGTAAAGAGACTTGCCGGTAACGAGATTGAACTAGGTATAGAGATACCGACGATCGAATCTCGGGCAAGTAACATACCGACGAGACAAAGGGAACTGTATACGGGATTGCCTGAATCCTTGACATCGTGGTTCATCCGATGAGATCATCGAGGAACGTGTGGGAACCAATATGGGTATCCAGATCCCGCTATTGGTTATTGACCTAGGAGTGTCTCGATCATGTCTGCATAGTTTCCGAACCCGCAGGGTCTACACACTTAAGGTTCGGTGACGCTAGGGTTGTTAGTGAGAACAGTGCATGGTAACCGAAGGTTGTTCGGAGTCCCGGATGAGATCCCGGATGTGACGAGGGTCTCCGGAATGGTCCGGGGACGAAGATTGATATATGGGATGAGAGTGAACGGAGTCCGGAATTGTTCCGGGGAACATCGGGAAGGAATCGGAGAACCGAAAGGTGTTTCGGGGGCCACGGTAAATGTTACGGGCCCTATGGGCCATAAGTGGGGAGACGCAACAGCCCACACAGGGGCTGTGCGCCCCCCCTAGGCCCCTCCACCTGCGCCTAAGGGGCTGGGCCCCCCTAGGGCAGCCGCACCCCCTTGGCTTGGGGGGCAAGGCGCCTGGGGGGGAAACCCTAGCCCTGGCCGCCGCCCCCCCTTGGCCGGCCCCATCTGGCCTTGGCCGCCGCCCCCTAGGGGGAACCCTAGGGGCGCCCCCTCCCCTCTCTCCCCCCTATATAAAGAGAGGCAGAGGAGGGCAGCAACACAAGTTCGTGCCTCGGCGCTGCCCTCTCTCTCCCACGAATATCTTCGTCTAGTTTGCAGTGCTTGGCGAAGCCCTGCTGGAATTCCTCCACCACCATCTCCACCACGCCGTTGTGCTGCTGGGTTTCTCCGTCAACTTCTCCTTCCCCCTTGCTGGATCAAGAAGAAGGAGACGTCCCCGAGCTGCACGTGTGTTGAACGCGGAGGCACCGTCCGTTCGGTGCTGGGATCTTTGGCGATTTGAATCGCGGCGAGTACGACTCCATCAACCGCGTTCTTGAACGCTTCCTCTTAGCGATCTACAAGGGTATGTGGATCCGACTCTTCCTTCGTAGATGCATCTCCTAGATTGATCTTGGTGAGCGTAGGAAAATTTTTGTTTCCCATGCAACGTTCCCCAACACCTCAGCCATAGGTTCTATAAAGTATGCCATGCTATGTACCAAACATGTTGTGTACCTTGCCATGAGTTTGTCAAGGGGGTACAATAGTGATCCAGAAGTAGATCACTGTACAGCGGTCAAAATTATCCTTAGTAACTGGATGACTAAGGAAATGTTTCTCGATTATGGAGGTGATAAAGAGTTTGTCGTAAAGGGTTACGCCGATGCAAGCTTTGACACTAAATCCAGATGACTCTAAGTATCAATCTGGATGCGTATTGAAAGTGGGAGCAATTAGCTAGAGTAGCTCTATGTAGAGCATTGTAGACATAGAAATTTGCGAAATACATACGGATCTGAATGTAACAGACCCGTTGACTAAACTTCTCTCACAAGCAAAACATGATCACACCTTATTACTCTTGGGTATTAATCACATAGCGATGTGAACTAGATTATTGACTCTAGTAAACCCTTTGGGTGTTGGTCACATGGCGATGTGAACTATGGGTGTTAATCACATAATGATGTGAACTATCGGTATTAAATCACATGGCGATGTGAGCTAGATTATTGACTCTAGTGCAAGTGCGAGACTGAAGGAAATATGCCCTAGAGGCAATAATAAAGTTATTATTTATTTCCTTATATCATGATAAATGTCTTTTATTCATGCTAGAATTGTATTAACCGGAAACTTAGTACATGTGTGAATACATAGACAAAACAGTATGTCCCTAGTATGCCTCTACTAGACTAGCTCATTGATCAAAGATGGTTATGTTTCCTAGCCATAGACATGAGTTGTCATTTGATCAACGGGATCACATCATTAGGAGAATGATGTGATGGACAAGACCCATCCGTTAGCATAGCACTATGATCGTTTAGTTTTACTGCTATTGCTTTCTTCATGACTTATACATGTTCCTATGACTATGAGATTATGCAACTCCCGAATACCGTAGGAACACCTTGTGTGCTATCAAACGTCACAACGTAACTGGGTGATCATAAAGATGCTCTACAGGTGTCTCCGAAAGTATTCGTGGTGTTGGCATAGATCAAGATTAGGATTTGTCACTCCGAGTGTCGGAGAGGTATCTCTGGGCCCTCTCGGTAACACACATCACATTAAGCCTTGCAAGCAAAAGACTAATGAGTTAGTCACGAGATGATGTGTTACGGAACGAGTAAAGAGACTTGCCGGTAACGAGATTGAACTAGGTATAGAGATACCGACGATCGAATCTCGGGCAAGTAACATACCGTTTGACAAAAGGAACAACGTATGTTGTTATGCGGTTCTGACCGATAAAAGATCTTCGTAGAATATGTAGGAGCCTATATGAACATCCAGGTTCCGCTATTGGTTATTGACCGGAGATGAGTCTCGGTCATGTCTACATAGTTCTCGAACCCGTAGGGTCCGCACGCTTAACGTTTGATGACGATCGATATTATGAGTTTATGAGTATTGATGTACCGAAGGTAGTTCGGAGTCCCGGATGAGATCACGGACATGACGAGGAGTCTCGGAATGTCCGAGACATAAAGATTGATATATTGGACGACTATATTCGGACACCGGAAGTGTTCCGGAAAAGTTTCGGATTTATCGGGAATGCCGGAGGGGGTTACCGGAACCCCCTACGAGAGGGGATGGTCCATAGTGGGCCTAAAGGGAAAGAGAGAGGCAGCCCATAGGGCTGGCCGGCGCCCCCACCTAGGGTTCCTAGTTGGACTAGGATTGGGGGGGGGGGGGGCGCCACCTCTCCTATTCCTTTCCCCCTTCTTCCTTTTGGTGAATCCTACTAGGAATAGGATTGCAATCCTATTCCTAGTAGGAATCCTTCCCTAGCCGCACTAGGAAGGGCCGGCCGGCCTCCCTCCCTTGCTCCTTTATATACGGGGGCAGGGGGGCACCCAAAGACACACAAGTTGAATTGTTTTAGCCGTGTGCGGTGCCCCCCTCCACAGAATCACACCTCGGTCATACCGTCGCGGAGCTTAGACGAAGCCCTGCGCCGGTGAACACATCATATCCGTCACCACGCCGTCGTGCTGACGAAACTCTCCCGTGAAGCTCAACTGGATCAAGAGCTCGTGGGACGTCATCAAGCTGAACGTGTGCTGAACGCGGAGGTACCGTACGTTCGGTGCTTGATCGGTTGGATCGCGAAGAAGTTCGACAACATCAACCGCGTCACTTGACGCTTCCGCTCCCGGTCTACGAGGGTACGTAGACACACTTCCCTCTCGTTGCTATGCATCTGGTAGATAGATCTTGCGTGATCGTAGGAAAATTTTAAAATACTACGTTCCCCAACACTAAGGTGTGTGCCAAATTCATGACTTAAATATTCACCCCCACGATCCGATGGCAAGAACTTTATTTTTCTGTCACGTTGATTCTCAACCTCATTCTGAAATTCCTTGAACTTTTCAAAGGTCTCAGACTTGTGTTTCATCAAATAGATATACCCGTATCTACTCAAGTCATCTGTGAGGGTGAGAACATAACGGTAGCCTCCGCGAGCCTCAACACTCATTGGACCGCACACATCGGTATGTATGATTTCCAACAAGTTGGTTGCTCGCTCCATTGTTCCGGAGAACGGAGTTTTGGTCATCTTGCCCAAGAGGCATGGTTCGCACGTGTCAAATGATTCATAATCAAGAGACTCTAGAAGTCCATCCGAATGGAGTTTCTTCATACGTTTGACACCAATATGACCAAGGCGGCAATGCCACAAGTATGTGGGACTATCATTATCAACTTTACATCTTTTGGCATCTACACTATGAATATGTGTATCACTACGTTCGAGATTCATCAAAAATAAACCATTGACCAGCGGGGCATGACCATAAAACATATCTCTCAAATAAATAGAACAACCATTATTCTCTGATTTGAAAGAGTAGCCATCTCGCATAAGACGAGATCCAGAAACAATGTTCATGCTCAAAGCTGGTACTAAATAACAATTATTCAGGTTTAAAACTAATCCCGAGGGTAGATGTAGAGGCAGCGTGCCGACGGCGATCACATCGACCTTGGAACCATTCCCGACGCGCATCGTCACCCCATCCTTCGTCAGTCTCCGTTTATTCCGCAGCTCCTGTTTTGAGTTACAAATATGAGCAACTCCACCGGTATCGAATACCCAGGAGCTACTACGAGTGCTGGTAAGGTACACATCAATAACATGTATATCATATATACCTTTGACGTTGCCGGCCTTCTTGTCTGCTAAGTATTTGGGGCAGTTCCGCTTCCAGTGACCCGTTCCCTTGCAATAAAAACACTCTGTCTCAGGCTTGGGTCCATACTTTGGCTTCTTCCCAGCAACAGGCTTGCCAGGCGCGGCAACTCCCTTGCCGTCCTTCTTGAAGTTCTTCTTACCCTTGCCTTTCTTGAACTTAGTGGTTTTATTGACCATCAACACTTGATGTTCTTTCTTGATGTCTACTTCCGCTGATTTCAGCATTGAATATACCTCGGGAATGGACTTCTCCATCCCCTGCATATTGAAGTTCAACACGAAGCTCTTGAAGCTTGGTGGGAGCGACTGGAGGATTCTGTCAACGACCGCTTCATCTGGGAGATTCATTCCCAGCTGAGACAAGCGGTTGTGCAATCCTGAAATCTTGAGGATGTGCTCACTGACAGAACTGTTTTCCTCCATCTTACAGCTGTAGAATGCGTCGGAGACATCATATCTCTCGACTCGGGCATGAGCTTGGAAAACCATTTTCAGCTCTTCGAACATCTCATATGCTCCGTGGTGCTCAAAACATTTTTGGAGCCCCGATTCTAAACTGTAAAGCATGCCGCACTGAACCAGGGAGTAATCATCACTACGCGACTGCCAGACGTTCAAAACGTCTTGGGCCGCATCGGGAGCAGGTGCATCACCTAGCGGTGCTTCTAGGACATATGATCTCTTGGCAGCTATGAGGATAATCCTCGGACCCAATCCGTATAGTTGCTACCATCGTCTTTCAGCTTGGTTTTCTCTAGGAACGCGTTGAAGTTGAGGGAAACTGGAGCATGGGCCATTTGATCTACAAGAGATATTGTAAAGAATTTAGACTAAGTTCATGATAATTAAGTTCATCTTAATCAAATTATAATGAACTCCCACTCAGAATGACATCTCTCTAGTCATCTTAGTGATACACGATCCGAATCGAGTAGTCCGTGTCCGATCATCACATGAGACGGACTAGTCATCAACGGTGAACATCTTCATGTTGATCGTATCTTCTATACGACTCGTGTTCGACCTTTCGGTCTTCCGTGTTCCGAGGCCATGTCTGTACATGCTAGGCTCGTCAAGTGAACCCTAAGTGTATCGCGTGTGTAAATCTGTCTTACACCCGTTGTATGCGAACGTTAGAACCTATCACACCCGATCATCACGTGGTGCTTCGGAGCAACGAGCTTTAGCAACGGTGCACAGTTAGGGGAAACACAATACTTGAAATTTTAGTGAGAGATCATCTTATTTACTACCGTCGTTCTAAGTAAACAAGATGCATAAACATGATAAACATCACATGCAATCAATTAAAGTGACATGATATGGCCAATATCATCTTGCTCCTTGGATCTCCATCTTCGGGGCACCATGATCATCTTGTCACTGGCTCGACACCATGATCTTCATCATCATGATCTCCATCATCGTGTCTTGAAGAAGTCGTCACGCCAACTATTACTTCTACTACTATAGCTAACGTTTAGCAATGAAGTAAAGTAATTACATGGCGTTATTCAGTGACACGCAGGTCATACAATAATAAAGACAACTCCTATGGCTCCTGCCGGTTGTCAAGTTCATCGACATGCAAGTCGTGATTCCCTATTACAAAAACATGATCAATCTCATACATCACATATATCATTCATCACATCTTCGTTCTTGGCCATACCACGTCACATAGCACATGCTGCAAAAACAAGTTAGACGTCCTCTAATTGTTGTTGCAAGTTTTACGTGGCTTCTATAGGATTTCTAGCAAGAACGTTTCTTACCTACGCCAAAACCACAACGTGATTTGTCAACTTCTATTTACCCTTCATAAGGACCCTTTTCATCGAATCCGATCCGACTAAAGTAGGAGATACAGACACCCGCCAGCCACCTTATGCATCTAGTGCATGTCTGTCGGTGGAACCAGTCTCACGTAAGCGTACGTGTAAGGTCGGTCCGGGCCGCTTCATCCCACAATACCGCCGAATCAAGATTGACTAGTAACGGTAAGAAAGTTGAACAAGATCATACGCCCACAACTGCTTTGTGTTCTACTCGTGCAAGATGCTACGCATAAAACATAGGCTCAGATGCCACTGTTGGGGAACGTAGCATAATTCAAAAAATTTCTACGTCTTCACCAAGATCCAACTATGGATACATCTAGCAACGAGCAAGTAAGAGTGCATCTACATATCGTTATGTAGATCGCGTGCGGAAGCTTTCAACGAAGTGTGGATGAAGTAGTCGAACTCTTCACGTTCTTCGTCACCGATGATCTAGCGCCGAATGGACGGCACCTCCGCGTTCAACACATGTACGTTGCAGCAACGTCACCTCCTTCTTGATCCAGCAAGGGGGGAGGAGAAGTCGTCAGAGATCCGGCAGCACGACGGCGTGATGACGGATGCAGTGGAGATCGCAGCAGGGCTTCGCCGGGCGCCCTGCGTTGGAGTATGGAGGTGTGACGGGAGGGGGAGAGGCGCCAGGGCTTGGGTGCGGCTGCCCTCTCCCCCCACATATATATAGGGGGCCAGGGGGGGGCGCCAGGACCCCCTGCAGATCCAATCTGCAAGGGGGCGGCGGCCAGGGGGGGTTCCTTGCCCCCCAAGGCAAGTGGAGCCCCCCTCCCCTTAGGGTTTTAACCCTAGGCGAATGGGGAGGTGGGCCCCCTTGTGGTGCGCCAGCCCTGAGGGCTGGAAACTTCCCCTTGCGGCCTAGGGGCCCCACCGGGATGGGTGGCCCCACCCGGTGGACCCCCGGGGCCCCTCCGATGGTCCCGGGACGCTCCCGGTGACCCCCGGAGATCACCCGTTGGCCGAAACTGGACTTCCTATATATCAATCTTTACCTCTGGACCATTCCGGAACTCCTCGTGACTTCCGGGATCTCATCCGGGACTCCGAACAACTTTCGGGTTTCCACGTGCATTTATCTCTACGACCCTAGCGTTACCGAACCTTAAGTGTGTAGACCCTACGGGTTCGGGAGACACGTAGACATGACCGAGACCACTCTCCGGTCAATAACCAACAGCGGGATCTGGATACCCATGTTGGTTCCCACATGTTCCTCGATGATCTTCATCGGATGAACCACCGTGTCAAGGATTCACTCAATCCCGTATGTTATTCCCTTTGTCCATCGGTACGGTACTTGCCCGAGATACGATCGTCGGTATTCCCGATACCTTGTTCAATCTCGTTATGGCAAGTCTCTTTACTCGATCCGTAATCCATCATCCCGTGACTAACTACTTAGTCACATTGAGCTCATGATGATGATGTCTTACCGAGTGGGCCCAGAGGTACCTCTCCGTCATACGGAGTGACAACATCCCAGTCTCGGTTCGTACCAACTCAACAGACACTTTCGGAGATACCCGATGCGTACCTTTATAGCCACCCAGTTACGTTGTGACGGTTGGCACACCGAAAGTACTCCTACGGTATCCGGGAGTTGTACAACCTCATGGTCTAAGGAATAAATACTTGACACCGAAAAGCTTATGCATTACGAACTATACGATCTCGTGTTATGCTCAAGTTTGGGTCTTGTCCATCACATCATTCTCCTAATGATGTGATCCCGTTATCACTGACATCTCATGTCCATGGTCAGGAAACCGTGACCATCTGTTGATCAACGAGCTGGTAACTAGAGGCCTACCAGGGACTCATTGTGGTCTGTGTATTCACACATGTATCGCTGTTTCCGTACAATACAATTCAAGCATGAACAACAGACAATTATCATGAACAAGGAGATATAATAATAATGCTTTTATTATTGCCTCTAGGGCATATCTCCAACAAAAATTACAAGGGCAGGGGCAATAATCCATTACGGTTATTGTGGAGTTGCTGGCCATAATATTGGTGGGTGCATGGACTTCAAGTTAGGGTTAAAACCAAATAAAAAGTCTGAAAGGGTTAGAGTCAGGGCAGAGCCCGATGTTTCCTCCTCAGATGAGGAAGAAGCAGTTGTAACCCAGGTGAGGCCCTATGTCTAGCTGCATGGACTACATTATGTTATTAACTATTTGCTTCCACATGTGAAAATTCTCCTATTTTTACTGTTTGTAGGAACAGAATCAGAGACAGAAGGTTTAATTCAAGAGCCACTATGTGTGTATCAGCCTGAGATAATTACTATTTTAACACAGGAGGTACTTACAATAATATTTTTTCATTACACATAAGTACTTCATGTACAAATGTTTCATGTATCATCCTAAATTGTGTTCTATATCGGAGAGAAGCAAGCCAGAGGGAAGCAGTTCGTCAAGGTCCATTACCTAATTCCATTTTCATAGAGGAGCACATCATGTCTCAGCCACTAGTTGTCCCTACTACTGCAACAAAGGAGGGCAACATTCATAGGAAAAGAGAGATTCTAGCATTGGCAAAGTTAAGAGCTGCAGCTGAGAAAAGAGAAGTTGGAGACCAAGCAAAGTTTGAAGCAGCTATGGCAAAGCTGAAAGAACAAGAGGAAAAAATTAAGCTTGCAGCTCAAAAGAGAAAGGAGGAGTTTGAAGCTAAGAAACAAGCAGCTGAGGAAAAGAAAAAAGCTATATGATAACCCACAAGTGTAGGGGATCGCAACAGTTTTCGAGGGTAGAGTATTCAACTTAAATTTATTGATTCGACACAAGGGTAGAGTATTAGCAGTTGAGTTGTCAATTCAACCACACCTGGAAGACTTAATATCTGCAGCAAAGTATTTAGTAGCAAAGTAATATGGAAATAACGGTAATGGTGGCAAAAGTAACGGTAGCAGTTTTGTAGTGATTGTAACAGTAGCAGTGGAAAAGTAACTAAGCAACAAGAAATATGTGAAAAGCTCGTAGGAATTGAATCAGTGATGGATAATTATGTCGGATGTGATTCCTCATGTATTAGTTATAACATAGGGTGACACAGAACTAGCTCCAGTTCATCAATGTAATGTAGGCATGTATTCCGAATATAGTCATATGTGCTTATGGAAAAGAACTTGCATGACATCTTTTGTCCTACCCTCCCGTGGCAGCGGGGTCCTATTGGAAACTAAGGGATATTAAGGCCTCCTTTTAATAGAGTATCAGACCAAAGCATTAACACTTAGTGAATACATGAAGTCGTCAAACTACGGTCATCACCGGGAGTAGTCCCGATTGTTGTCACTTCGGGGTTTCCGGATCATAACACATAGTAGGTGACTATTGACTTGCAAGATAGGATCAAGAACTCACATATATTCATGAAAACATAATAGGTTCAGATCTGAAATCATGGCACTCGGGCCCTAGTGACAAGCATTAAGCATAGCAAAGTCATAGCAACATCAATCTTAGAACATAATGGATACTAGGGATCAAACCCTAACAAAACTAACTCGATTACATGGTAAATGTCATCCAAACCATCACCGTTGAAAGAACATGCGGTTCCCCCATGTTTGGTTTTGGTAATTGATGACAATCTCTATGGACTAATGGTTGCCTTGAGTAATATTTGAAGGGTTTGTCCATAGGCTTTTCTTGGAGTCCATGTGTTGGTTTCAAGGAGAGTTTGTGATGACCAAGGTGCTCTTAATGAATTATCCAAAGATTGGTCTTGTGGGTGTTGAGCTTATTGCAAGCATGTCTTGAAGGTGAAGAGTGTGTTATCATTCATGTTCACCTTCAAGACATCATCGAAATGAAGAGAGTTGGAAAGATTCAAGGTTGATCAAGACGAAGTCAAAGAGTGAATCAAGTTGATCAACACACAAAGCATAGAAGATGTACTGAGAGGGATCAAGCGATCCCATGGTATGGTGAGCATCGTCAATTACGCTTTGTGTACTAACCCATGTTCAACGTGAGAGTTCTTTGTGGGGTTATGTTGCGGTGTGCAAGTTCAAGTAGGATCATCACGAAGAGATCATATGCTTGAATCTTGCCATCCATTGTGGTGGCAATGGAGTTGTGAAGATGTGCCGAAGAGTGGTTCACCCATAGTGGAGTATGGGGGAGCAATCCACTAGTCTTCACCGAGACAACACAATCAAGAAAGGTGGCCCAACTTGAGGGAGACAAGATCGTCATCGTCCAGCTCGAGTGGACTATGTGCATGGCAAAGGTTTGCCCTTGATAGGTTTTATATTTTACCGGTCTCATGATAGTTGTGGGAGACCGGGTTATAGGATTGATTGCCGTACTATCAAGGGGGGCTCTAGAGGAGTAGCTTGATCGTATTGTTCGTAGAGAGCTCGAACCATTGCATTTCTTGGTTCTTGTTTGGTTCTTCTCCTTGTGAGTTTTGGAGCTTTTGGTCATCTTGATGACAAGCTCGAGTTCATCGAAAACGGAGTTCACTCATGCATCCTCTGTGATGTTTTCGATGTTGGAGGTTATGCCGGTTCTTCTCTGATGGAATGTTCACTCCTCTATATCCTAGGCATAACTCCCTGCCTCTTCTTACTATAACCAGTCGCTGTTTTGATGCTACTCGTCTTCCTCTATCCAACAAGCTTGAGTTTGCTCAATTCGGAGCTCATTTGCAGAAGTTATGGCAATTCAGAGTTTCTTGTTGCTCCCGCGGTAGTACCGCTGGGCTAGAGCGGTAGTACTGCTTATAGCCATAAGAGGTAGTACAACTGGTTCACAGCGGTAGTATCGCCCATGGCTATATGCGGTGGTACCACTCCGGTTCCGCGCTAGTGCCGCCTCAATTCGAGACCGTCGCTTCTCGTGTCGGGTTGGGCGGCAGTAGGAGCAGCAGTAGGTGCGGTAGTACCGCTTATAAGCAGTAGTACCACCCTACCACCGCTACTAGTGCCGCTCGGGGGCTCTATCTCGTGTTTCTTCCCTCGTTGGCGCTATGCGTGGTCCCAGCGGTAGTACCGCTGCAGCCAGCGGTAGTACTGCTGCAGCCAGCGGTAGTACCACTCCCTAGAGCGGTAGTACCGCTCGCTGTGGGCTGGTTGGTGGGTATAACGGTTGGATTTTCTCCCTCCTATAAAAGGGGGTCTTATTCCCCATTGAACCTTATCCTTTGAGCTCGTGTTCTTCCCCCATTGTTGACCTTCTTCGAGCTTGCTATCTCTCAATCCCTCCATGGATTCTTGCTAGTTTTGGGGGGAAAAGAGAGAGGAGATCTAGATCCACATTTCCACCAATCACTTTCTCCTCCAGGTGAGGGGAACCCCTTGGATCTATATCTTGGAGTTCTTGGTATTCTCCTTCTTGTTCTTCCTCTCTTTTCCCTCCCTAGCATTAGTTGCTTTGGTGGGATTTGAGAGAGAAGGACTTGGGCACTCCGTGTGCCCTTGCCATTGCATTTGGTGCATCGGTTTGAGTTCTCCACGGTGATACGTGGAAGTTACAAGTTGAGAAGCTTATTACTCTTGGGTGCTTGGGTGCCCTATACGGTTGTGATACGTCTCCAACATATCTATAATTTTTGATTGTTCCATGCTATTATATTATCCTTCTAGGATGTTTTATGGGCTTTTATATACACTTTTATATGATTTTTGGGACTAACCTATTAACCCATAGCCCAGTGCCAGTTTCAGTTTTCTCCTGTTTTAGAGTATCGCAGAAAAGGAATATCAAACGGAGCCCAATTGACCTGAAACTCAACGGAGGTTATTTTGAAGGAAATATGCCCTAGAGGCAATAATAAATATGTTATTTGTATTTCCTTATATCATGATAAATGTCGTTTATTCATGCTAGAATTGTATTAACCGGAAACTTAGTACATGTGTGATGTCTTAAAGAAACATAGTACATGTGTGAATACATAGACAAAACAATATGTCCCTAGTATGCCTCTACTAGACTAGCTCATTGATCAAAGATGGTTATGTTTCCTAGCCATAGACATGAGTTGTCATTTGATCAACGAGATCACATCATTAGGAGAATGATGTGATGGACAAGACCCATCCGTTAGCTTAGCACTATGATCGTTTAGTTTTACTGCTATTGCTTTCTTCATGACGTATACATGTTCCTATGACTGAGATTATGCAACTCCCGTATACCGGAGGAACACCTTGTGTGCTATCAAACGTCACAACGTAACTGGGTGATTATAAAGATGCTCTACAGGTGTCTCCGAAGGTATTCGTGGTGTTGGCATAGATCAAGAATAGGATTTGTCACTCCGAGTGTCGGAGAGGTATCTCTGGGCCCTCTCGGTAATACACATTATAATAAGCCTTGCAAGCAAATGACTAATGAGTTAGTAACGAGATGATGTATTACGGAACGAGTAAAGAGACTTGCCGGTAACGAGATTGAACTAGGTATTGAGATACCGACGATCGAATCTCGGTCAAGTAACATACCGATGACAAAGGGAACAAAGTATGTTGTTATGCGGTTTGACCGATAAAGATCTTCGTAGAATATGTAGGAGCCAATACGAGCATCCAGGTTCCTCTATTTGTTATTGACCGGAGATGAGTCTCGGTCATGTCTACATAGTTCTCGAACCCGTAGGGTCCGCACGCTTAACGTTTGATGACGATCAATATTATGAGTTTATAAGTTTTGATGTACCGAAGGTAGTTCGGAGTCCCGGATAAGATCACAGACATGACGAGGAGTCTCGGAATGTCCGAGACGTAAAGATCGATATATTGGACGACTATATTCGGACACCGGAAGTGTTCCAGAAAGTTTTAGAATAAACCGGAGTGCCGGGGGG
>LR738711.1:70876321-71017744 GCA_902687465.1 Secale cereale
GGGGGGGGGGGGGGGGGGGGGCGGGCGGCGCCCCTTTCCTTCTCCCTCTCCCTCTCCTTCCTTCCCCCTCTCTCCCTCTTGGCGATTCCTACTAGGAATAGGATTGCAATCCTATTCCTAGTAGGATTGCTCCTCTAGGCGCGCCATAGGAAGGCCGGCCGGCCTCCCCCTGCTCCTTTATAAATAGGGTCAGGGGGCACCCTATAACACACAAGATGATCATTCCAGCCGTGTGCGGTGCCCCCCTCCACAAAAACACACCTCGGTCATACCGTTGAAGTGCTTAGGCGAAGCCCTGCACCGGTAACTTCATCATATCCGTCACCATGCCGTCGTGTTGACGAAACTCTCCCGTGAAGCTCAACTGGATCAAGAGCTTGTGGGCGTCATCAAGCTGAACGTGTGCTGAACGCGGAGGTGCCGTACGTTTGGTGCTTGATCGGTTGAATCGCGAAGAAGTTCGACTACATCAACCGCGTCACTAGACGGTTCCGCTTTCGGTCTACAAGGGTACGTAGACACACTCTCCCCCTCGTTGCTATGCATCTGGTAGATAGATCTTGTGTGATCGTAGGAAATTTTTGAAATATTACGTTCCCCAACAGTGGCATCATGAGCCAGGTCTATGCGTAGATGATATGCACGAGTAGAACACAATGAGTTGTGGACGATACTAGTCATACTGCTTACCAGCATGTCATACTTTGTTTCGGCGGTATTGTGAGATGAAGCGGCCCGGACCGACATTACGTGTACGCTTACGCGAGACTGGTTTCACCGTTATGAGCACTCGTTTCTTAAAGGTGACTGGCGGGTGTCTGTCTCTCTCACTTTAGCAGAATCAAGTGTGGCTACACCCGATCCTTGTGAAGGTTAAAACAGCACATACTTGACGAAAAATCGTTGTGGTTTTTGTATGCGTAGGTAAGAACTGTTCTTGCTAAGCCCGTAGCAGCCACGTAAAACTTGCAACAACAATGTAGAGGACGTCTAACTTGTTTTTGCAGGGCATGTTGTGATGTGATATGGTCAAGACATGATGAGTTATACGTTATTGTATGAGATGATCATGTTTTATAATGTTATCGGCAACTGGCAGGAGCCATATGGTTGTCGCTTTATTGTATGAAATACAGTCGCCATGTAATTGCTTTACTTTATCACTAAGTGGTAGCGATAGTCGTGGAAGCAATAGTTGGCGAGACGACAACGATGCTACAATGGAGATCAAGGTGTCGCGCCGGTGACGAAGGTGATCATGATGGTGCTTTGAAGATAGAGATCAAAAGCACAAGATGATGATGGCCATATCATGTCACATATTTTGATTGCATATGATGTTTATCTTATTATGCTTCTTATTTTGCTTAGTACGACGGTAGCATTATAAGATGATCCATTACAAAATTTCAAGATATAAGTGTTCTCCCTGAGTATGCACCGTTGCGAAAGTTCTATCAGTGAACACTTGCCCGGATTGAGAAATATGAGATTTCCAATAAGTTCTATAGCTGCAAGATGGAGGAGAATAGTTCTATCAGTGAACACTTGCTCAGAATGTCTGGGTACTACAATCATATGACTCAACTTGGTTGCAAAGTTGACGAGGATAGTGTTATTGATAGAGTTCTTCAATCACTGCCACCAAGCTAAAAAGGCTTCATGATGAACTATAATATGCAAGGGATGCAAAAGACAATTCCCGAGCTCTTCGCTATGCTCAAGGCTGCGGAGGTAGAAATAAAAAAGGAGCATCAAGTGTTGATGGTTAACAAGACCACTAGTTGCAATAAAAAGGGCAAAGGAAAGAAGGGGAACTTCAAGAAGAATAGCAAGACAGTTGCTACTCCCGCGAAGAAACCCACATCTGGAGCCAAGCCTGAAACTGTGTGCTTCTACTGCAAAGGGACTGGACACTGGAAGCGGAACTGCCCCAAGTATTTGGCGGATAAGAAGGATGTCAAGGTGAACAAAGGTATATGTGATATACATGTTATTGATGTGTACCTTACTAATGCTCGTAGTAGTACCTGGGTATTTGATACCGGTTCGGTTGCTAATATTTGTAACTCGAAACAGGGACTACAGATTAAACGAAGATTGGCTAAGGACGAGGTGACGATGCGCGTGGGAAATGGTTCCAAAGTTGATGTGATCGCCGTCGGCACGCTACCTCTACATCTACCTTTGGGATTAGTTTTAGACCTAACTAATTGTTATTTGGTGCCAGCGTTAACCATGAACATTATATCTGGATCATGTTTGTTGCGAGACGGTTATTCATTTAAATCAGAGAATAATGGTTGTTCTATTTTTATGAATAATATCTTTTATGGTCATGCACTCTTGAAGAGTGGTCTATTCTTGTTGGATCTCGATTGTAGTGATACACATATTCATAATATTGAAGCCAAAAGATGTAAAGTTAATAATGATAGTGCAACTTATTTGTGGCACTGTCGTTTAGTAATATTGGTGTAAAGCGCATGAATAAACTCCATTGTGATGGACTTTTGGAATCACTTGATTATGACTCACTTGAGGTTTTGGGGTACTGCTCAGGCATCCAATATGTACCATCAACATTAAGTTTCCTCTCAAAGGCAATACCCTCTTTCCTAGGGTTCCTGTTGAGGATCTGCTTTTTAAGCACATCACAGAGAGTCTTATGCCCTTTGAGGCTTTTGTACATGTTTGTCATGTACAATTCCTTCAGCCCTGCATCATCAGTGATACTAGCAATGTCCTCATATGAGGAATTAGTGATAGCAGAGACAGTTGAAGAATTTGTAGCATTAGAAGCATTTGAACATTCAGGTGAAGAATTAGCAGATTCACGTTCAATGCATTTAAGGCATGGGGGAATGAATTCCTCCTGAGAAGCGCTAATTTGTTGAGCAAGTAATGAATCGCACTCCTTCTGAAGATCTTCATAACTCACTCTTAGCTTTTCAAGATCTTGCTTTCTTTGAAGAAATTGATAAGAAATCTTCTCATGATCAGATATGAGTGCGTTATGATTATCCTGAAGGTTATCATACTTGGACTGATGTCTCTGAATATTTTCAGTCAAGATTTTAGATCGATCCATTTCTTCACCCAACATATCATCGCTCTCATTAAGCATATTATGAGCTTTTTCCAAGGCTCTTTGTTGTTTAGTGGCAATGGAAGCAAGTTTGACATAGTTGGGTCCAAATTCATCACCAGATTCATCATCACTGGATTCAGATAGATAGCATTCAGTTACCTTAGCATCATTTGCCATAAGGCATGGTGCTGAGGATGATGATTTTAGATCGAAAGTCATCGTCTTGAGAGATTCTTTGAAATCCTCAAACCAGGAATCGTCACAAGTTCGATGACCTTCATAAACCTCAGAGAGATGGTCCCAGATAAGCTTCACATGGCTGAGATGCATAACGTTCCTGAATTGGTTTTGGGACAGACAAGAACATATGACGTCCTTCGTGATGAGGTTGAGTAGAGTGTACTTGCGAATGTCATCATCCTCAGCCATCTTGCATAGATCAGTAAGACCAATCTCAGTGATGGTCCACAGCTCACTGTTCATCACCATGAGACAATTTTTCATCATGGCCTTCCACTTGGGATAGTCATGACCGTCAAAGATTGGGCATGCAACAGTCTTCATTCCTGCGGTCGACATAACTAAAACTCCAGGCAGTTAAACCAAAATCACACAGAACAAGTGAGTACCTTGCTCTGATACTAATTGAAAGTGCGTTATATCGACTAGAGCGGGGGTGAATAGGAGATATTTATGAATTCTTCACTAAGGAATTTGCGGGTGATGAAATTCCTTAGCGAAGAACTACTTGTAGTGGAATAAGTACTCAGAAGTAAACATAACAGAACACAAGCATGGTCATCATGATGAAATGAAGACAAGCATGGAGTACAGAAAGCGTAAACACAAGATAACACATGATGAAGACAAACAGACTGAAGAAATTGAACTGAAGAAATTGAGAAAGTCTTCAGTCAAAGTCTTCACACAGATGTGAACAAGCACACAACACAGATATGAGGAAATGAAAGAGTTGAGGAAATAGAACCAGTAAGCTTGGTGAAGACAATGATTTGTTAGACCAGTTCCAACTGATGTCTCAATTGTACATCTGGCTAGGGCGGCTAGGTATTTAAACCTGAGGACACACAGTCCCGGACACCCAGTCCTGGACACACAGTCCAAGACACCAAATCCTCACCATATTCCCCTTGAGCTAAAGTCACACAGACCTCGCCCAATCACTCGTGCTAAGTCTTCACAGGTGAATTCCGAACCTTCACAAGCTCGGTCACTCGGCGATCCACAATTCCTCTTGGATGCTCTAGAGCATGACGCTTAACCGTTTGGAAGAAGCACAGTCTTCAAATGTAACAAGCATCGGATCCACTCATGATCAATCTCTTCAGTGATGCTCAATCACTTTTGGGTTTGTAGGTGTTTGGGTCTGGTTTTGGGTTTTTCCTCACTTGATGATTTTCGCTCAAAGTCCTCGAAGGATGGGTTGCTCTTATGACAAGTGTCAATTTCTCTCGGAGCAGCCAACCAACTAGTGGTTGTAGGGGGCGGCTATTTATAGCCTAGGGAGCAACCCGACATGATAAGACATAAATGCTCTTAATGATATGACCATTAGGTAGGTAGATATTTTGGGACAGCTGGCGCATAGCACAGCAACGGTCGGAAATTTGAGTATCAAATTCCTCAGGGCTATCATGTTACTCACTTGTAGGAAATCCGCACTGGTGAATTCCTAACTCCTCAGTCAGAACAAATTCCTCAGAGACCAGAAGAACTTCGTCTCTGTCACTGAAGAATATGACTGAACTGTATGAGATTTCCAATGGCTTCACACGAAGGGATTGGTAGGTGTAGGATTTTGAGTTGAGCATCAAATGGAAATTTTTCCTTAGTATTTCCTCGACCCCCTTTAACAGTACGGTGTTTCCTATGACTCAAGAAAGAGAAAATGAAACTATGAAAACAAAAGTCTTCACGCTTCATGTTCCTCAAATGATTACCAAGTCTTCAAGATCACACCAATTTCTTCACTTTCAAAGTCTTCAAAAATTCAAAGTCTTCAGTCGAAGAACTTCATTTTTTGGGGTCGACTTTCACTGTAAATATCAGACTCCTCATAGACTTATAGACATGTGTACACTCATAAACACATTAGTCCCTTAACCTATAAGTCTTCAATACACCAAAATCACTAAGGGGCACTAGATGCACTTACATGAAATATCCTATCCACTCAAACCTCTTTGAAAGAATTATGCGTTTTTTTCTATGCACAATCAAACACTCGTACCATCCTGTAGGATTCAAGACGACATTCCACTCTAATCCCATGTTCTTCCTATTCCCGCATTTTGGAAATCCTACGAATCAAAAGGCCCTAGGTTATTTTATAAAAACTAATTGATTTTGAATGATATGAACTATAAGAATTAAACAAAGGTCTACATCAGGCATATATGACTCAGAGCTTACATGCTACAGTGTGGTATTTATTCGTAATTTGGTTGCAAAATCTGACGCGTGCAATGCACGTGTACCTCACTAGTACTTCGAGTATGTGCAAACACAACGGCACGCTACACAGTGTCTCTCTTACAGTTCATGAACCCAGGTGGCACATGTGGTGGCGTTGTCGCGACATCCTTGTGTGGATTGATCACAGTGACGTGCTGCTGGTTCCAGAAGAATGTACTCGTCCTCCCTGAGCCGCACTGGCGGTACATGCACGAAGCGAAGATGTGCACGCACGCACTCATTCCCTCGCACGCACACGCGGGTACACGGGCGGACGCAATTTGGTACCAAGATCCACCCCATGTGATAATTTGACGCGTGTGAAGTCGTTCACTTCATTGATGGTCGATTAATACAGCGCATGCAAATTGAGTGGACATGAGTGCGGAAGAAAGACATTACTACTCCACTGCGCGCATGCGAGTAGTTAAATCATGGGTTGCTAGTAGTACTTCCATTGGTCTCCTTCATATTTTGTGCCAATTTTTGACAGTAACATATTATTTACGCATCTGAGCAGTGTAGTCTACTTGAAATTTATGTTCCACTAAACTCATCGGGAGCCGTTTCGGGCCTCAAATACAAAAACCATCAATTAATCTTTACCTTGTTCCCATCACATTCGAAAGTACTAGTGCTACAATTAAGTGCAAGCCTGCTCATACCTACCAGGACGTACCAAACCTGAACGTGTACCATGCAGGTTTTAGTACTAGTGCTAGTACTTAGGTTATAAAAAGAGGAACTACCTAACCGAAAATTACTCTACCTTCCTCCTCATAAGTCCTCCTTCTTCGTCCTTCCTTGCCATGGCTGGTGTGCAGAGCTCTAGGTTGATAACTACTCGTAACAAGGGAGCGGCAACCATGGCTATGAAAAAAAGAGGGCTCGCCGCCACGCAGAGACCTCGAAAGATCTCTCACGGGGAGGCGATGGCTCCTAGGAGCGCCCTAGACGCGGAGGCAAACATGCCGAGCTGGCGGCGCTGGAGTCGTTATCCCTCGACGGTGTCGGATTTAGGGCTCCGCAAAACCCAAGAAGTTCGAACACAGGGGCGTGAACGAAGATCTCTCCCACTCACGTCTACCTAGCGTCTCGCTCTCGTCTCGGTGAAGGGATTCAAGCAAACAACAGATAGAACACGCAAGAGTTTACCCAGGTTCGGGCCACCGTGTGGTGTAAGACCCTACTTCCTGCTTTGGTGGATTAGCCTCAGGAGGGCTGGAATATGAGCTAGTAAAGTGGTTCCTGAGCTCGGGAGGCAAGCTCATGAGGGTCAGGAGGCAAGTGTTCTTGCTCCTTTGCATGGTGGCAGAGCTTATGGGTCTGCTCTACTTGGCTAGGCTTGGTTCGACCTGTCTCCACCTGTTCCTTCTCCTCCCTCCATAGTGGGGGTTCTAGCTACTTATATAGGCGGCCAGGGTCCTCTTCCCCCGAAATGTTTTGGCGGGAAGGGATCCCGCAACGGCCATTTTTGAGCGAGAACACAAGGACGTTCCTATCCTGACAAAAGCGGTCTTCGCCTGCAAAAGGATCAGGCGGTGACACGGTGGTGGGCTCGACGGTGACATCCTCCTTGTCGTCCTTGCGGTCTTCGGTCTTGTTGCACCAAAGGGGAAACCTTTGCCCCGATCCTTGGGAACCCGCGGCTACGCTGTCCCCTTTGCACCGAAATGGCAACTGCGCCGCTGGCGCGGTGCATCACTGCTGACATCACTGCCTCCTCCTGAGGCAGGCTCGGCCTTGGATTCTCCGCCCCTCCGGAGAAGCGCTGCCTCAAGGCGGAGAGCCAGCTGCCTCAAGGTGGAGAGCCAGCTGGGGGCCCTTCGCGAGGAAGGCACTGGGCGCACCCTAGAGCTCAAGAGGTTGGAGAAGGAGCTCGAGGCGTAGAAGACTGAGACGTCCCGGCTACAACAGGAGCAGCTTGCTGACTGCGCGGCCCTGGAGAAGCTGAAGGTTGAATTGAGCAGGCCAAGGTGACCCAAGCCGCTCGCGATAAGGAGGAAGCCCTTGCGGCCTCGGCAGTGGTGAGTCCTGAGGACCTTGCCGCCTTCGACCTTGAGGCCAGCAAGGCGCTGCAGGCTGCCTATGGGTAGGGGTTCAAGGAGCCATTGGCCGCCCCGAAGGGAGGCCCTGCCGGGCTCCTCGCTGTGCTTGTGAAGTCCCTGCGCAAGGTTGCGGCCGCAATTGGCCAGTTAGCCGACGTTGAGAGCCACACGCTCCTTACCTTGGTTCTGACGCAGGTGTGCAGCCACCTAATTCTTCATGACCCTACCCTTGACCTAGCCTCGCTGTCCGAGCCCATGACCAAAGTCATGGAGGGCGCGACTGCCGAGGCCCTGGGGGCGAAGGTCATGGCGCTGGTGGAGGCGTTCCTCCAGGCCACTGCTACCGCAGCCGAGGAGGTGGAGACCGGTGATGATGCGCTCGACAATGCCTGATCCGTTCCTGTTCAGGGAGAGAAGTGCGAGTGCCTCGGGGAGGCATAAAAACTTTGTTTGAATTTGAAAAACTTGGCATTATTGTAATAGCTAGATGATTTCCATGCTTGCTTCCTTTCATGTTTGCTTAGGTGCTCTGCGTCGGTAGGGCCCAACCCCGCTCATACCTCGATCGCCATTGAGGCATCCGGATGACCGGGGTTACCGTAATAACTAGACTCAAGGGATGATGGGCTACGTGGCTAGTGAGACCCCTGGGTCGCGATGCCCAGGGGTCCCCCTTGACGTTCAAGCAATCCTGTTTGCGTTTTGCGCCGGCAGGGCCCAACCCCGCACATACCTCGATCGCCATTGAGCCCTCCGGGTGACCGGGGTTATCGTCATAACTAGACTCAAGGGATGAGGGGCTACGTGGCTAGTTAGGCCCCTGGGTCGCGATGCCCAGGGGTCCCCTTTGAAGTACGAACGGCTCTCATGAAGGAGAACGAGCACCATACCTTGCCCACGAGCCTTCGCCTAGGATGGGGGCGCGAGAAGGCCAGGTGTCTGGGCACCTGGTAGGGTGGCGTCTGCCAGGCGTGACCTTAGCATAGCCCCCGTTCCTAGCCCCCCTCGCGACACCCATCCAAGGAGAGCTGTGAGGGCTGTGAGCTGAAAAGCTCCCTGAGGTTGGTGCGACCACTGGGGGCCTCCCTCAGTTGTTTATAACTAGCGCGGAGCATAGAGCTACCACACTTGCGCGGAGTGTGGGCATAACCGCGCCTCGGTCGTAGCGGCCAGCACGGAGCTTGGTGCTTCCACTGGTTCGTGGGCATAACCGCTCCTCGGTTGGTCTGCTAGCACGGAGCTTGGTACTTCCACTGGACCGTGGGAGGGAGCCTCCCACCGGGAGAGACTCCGGGGCATGTACAGCCCCGTCCTGACACGTGACTTGCACGGTAGGACAGCCAAGGTGTATATGGGCCCTCCTCAGGACGAGCTGAATGACTATGAGGAAGTTCTCGTGAGCTTACGCATCACTCACGAGACCCTACCCTGAGGCGGGTTTCGCCTGAGTCTTCTTCTGCAAAATGTGAAAAGAGAGGTGTTGTGTCGACCTGCGCCGAGTGCATCTCTAGAGGGTATCGCATGAGAAGGTCGCGACACCAGCAACCCCAGGAGGTGACGTCACGGGAATGGCTCGCGAGGCAGAGGTCAGCCACTGGATTTGTCGATGCTGTAGGGACGGACCCGAGCACAGACGTCGTGCCCAATCTTCTCATGCAATGATCCAAAAGAAAAACAATCAGCGCGCGGTTCCCGCATGAGCGAGGCACCTGCCATGGGCCCCTACTTACCCATCCACGATTAGCCCATGCGAGAACAAGGCACCAAGGACCATGGGAGGTGATGTCACGGGAATGGCTCACAAGACATAGCTCAGCCCTTGGGTTTAGCGATGCTGCAGGGACAGACCCGAGCACAGACGCCGTGCCAGTCCTTAATCATGGGGCGGTCGCGAGTGGGCTCACAAGGGCTCATGATCTTAGTGGCGGTGAGGAAGCGAAGCATGTAGATAATGCGAATGGAAAGAAACAACTAGCCTTGATCATGCAAAAAGGGAGACAACTGCGGGGAAACAATCCCCAGCAGTCCAAGGATGATGCAACCCGAGAGGCGCCCTCGATTGGATACCTGAAGCGTCACCTGATACTTGTCGAAGAAGAGTTGGGGTAGCTGAAGACGCGAGCCATGCGGGTCGCTCCTGAGGATCGTCGGGCTCCTGAGGCCCAGGGCTCTGAAGGCTCTCAGTGGTCGCGCGGGTCCGATTCTCGGTCCGTCCAGACCGCCAGCCACTGAGCCTCCCGAGCCCCCAAGTCCTGCTGCACGAGATGCTGGAACGTGGCAGCTGCGTTGCGGAAGCCTAAGAGTGTGCGAACGTAGCTGCAGGGGAGGGCCCTCCTCTGGCCGACCGCCGTCAGCCAGAAGGGCTCCTGAGAGGCAGCTCGATTGAGACCCGCGATGTCGATGCAGACGCGGAAGCAGTCGCTCGGGCTACGAGCAGGTGAACTTGGGGTTGTGCGGTTACGCCCACCGTGGATGAGTCTTGCGTACTGAAGTTCCTCGGTAACTTGGTTGATGAATTCCTGAGCCCCCAGCGCTGAACGGTTCACACTGGGCTCACAAAAACGCGCGTCAAGACACGCTTGCAGGTGGTGCCCGAACACCTCCCTCGAGACACCGGTCAGTCCGGAGACACTCCAAAGGAGAGCCCCCGAGCCCGTCACAAGAGGGGCATCGAGCGCGCCCCCCTATGCGAGGGTGGAGGGCGCCTCGTCAGCAGGCGCGAGTCCAAAGGCCAGGCCGTCAGGAGCCCCTGCGTCCTGAGGTCCGTTGACGGGCACGTTCTTCTTCTTCTTGGGGGCGGTCTGCAGGGTGAGGACGGCTCCATCCTCATCGGAGCATTCGACCGCCGCGTTCTGGTAGGCGCGCTCCAGGGAACACACCGCTTCCTTCTCGTTGGAGGCGATCGTGATGACTCCGCCGCTCCCAGGCATCTTGAGGACGTTGTAGCCATGATGGGTTGCCGCCATGAACTTGGTGAGGGCAGGATACCCAAGGATGGCGTTGTACGGGAGGTGGATGTTGGCGACGTCGAAGTCGATGAGCTCGGTGTGGTAGTTGTCGCGGTCACCAAAGGTGATGGGGAGGCGGACCTGCCCCATCGGGAGTGTGGAGCCATCCGTGACTCCGTAGAATGGCTTGGTCGGGTGGAGCTGATCATAGGGAACCTGGAGCGTCTCGAAGGTCTGGACGGAGAGGACGTTGAGTCCTGCTCCGCCGTCGATGATGGTCTTGGTCACGAGGACGTTGCTGATGGTCGGGGTGCATAGCATCAGGAGGGCGCCTCGGGCCGCAGTGCACTTGAGCTGGTCCTTGGGGTCGAAGGCGATGACTTGCTTTGTCCACCTGAGGTTGCGCGCGGCGTCAGGCCTGGGAAGCGCCGCGTTCACCTCACGGGCAAACTGCTTGAAGATGCGATGGGAAGCCGGGGCATGGGCTTCTCCCAAGATGCATGCAACTGCACACGGCTCCTGGAAGCCCCCTGCCCCGTCTCCCTGGCGGTCGTCGTCGTTCCTTCTTGGCGGTGGTGGCAGCGGAGGCAGGCCTCCGTCCATTGCCCTGAGGGCGACCCTCACGTGGCTGGTCGCGCCAGGGGGCCTCACGAGGCTGATCCTGCCAGTGGTCCTCACGAGGCAGTTCGAGCCACCCCTGGCGCGAGTTCCTGCCGTCCCAACGTCCTCCTCCTTGGCCTCCTCCATGGCCGTAGCCGCGCTTGTCGCGCTCAGGGCGCTGCCTGACGCGCCCGCCGCGCATCGCCCTGAGCTCCTGGCAGTCGTTAGTGTTGTGGCTGTGGATGCTGTGGAAGACGCAGTATGGTCGGTTGTCTCTGGGGAGGTCATCGTAGCCGCAACCACGCTTCACTTCTGGCTCCGCAGCCAGCACGGCGGGTCCCTTGCGCTTTGATTCTTTGGCCTTGGTCTTCTTGTCGTCCGCCTCCGGCTCAGGCAGCTCCTGGAGGGAGAGGCGTCCTTCCTCCGCCCTGGAGCACCTTGCCGCGAGCTTGAACATCTCTAGGGCTGTGCACAGGTCCTCGTGAATGGCGAGATCCTCCCTCATCCTGACATCACAGACGCCGTTGGAGAATGCAAAGATGATGGCCTCATCCGAGACCCTAGGGATCCGGAGGTGCATGGTGTTGAAGCGTTGGATGTACTTTTGCAGGGTCTCTCCCGGCTGCTGCCTCACGCGGCGCATATCAGCAGCTGTCGGGGCTCGGCCGCGGGTGCCTTGGAAGTTGGCGATGAAACGCTCGCGAAGCTCTTCCCAGGAGGAGATGGATCCCACGGGGAGGTTCAGGAGCCAGGAGCGTGCGCCATCTTTGAGAGCCATGGGGAACCAGTTTGCCATGACCTGCTCGGTGTCGTTGGATGCCTCGATGCTTAGCTCGTAGAGTTGGAGGAACTCCGAGGGGTCGGTGGTGCCGTCGTAGCGCGGAGGCAGGTCCGGCTTGAACTTGCCGGGCCAGACAAGGCACCGTAGCTCAGGAGCTAGGGCGCGACACCCAGCCACACTCATGATCACAGGTGCCTCCTGCGCCTGCGGTGATGGTTCTTGGGGTGCTGGCGCCACCACCTCCTGTGGTGCGCGGTCTGGGCGCTGCGAGCCAGGGGGCCCGCGAGCCCCTGCCTGGGGATGCGGAATCACCTGGTGATACGTCCAAAACGTATCTATAATTTCTGCTTGCTCCATGCTTCTTTTGTGTGATATTGCTATGATATTTATGCACTTCCATACACTTTTGATCATATTTGGACTAGCCTATTAACTCAGTGCACCACAGTGCCAGTTCCTGTTTTCTGCTGTTTTTCTATTTCAGATTTCCCCCATATTAAAAGTGCTCCAAAAATTCCGGGAAAAATACAGAAAAAATCAGCGTACAGTAAGCTTCGAGAAAAACCAAAGTGGGGCCATAGGGGAGCCAGCGGTGGCCCAGGCGGCCACCCGGGGCGGCCCCACCCCTGGCCGCACCAGGGGGGCGCCTGGGGCCCCCTCCCCGCCTCTGGTGACCCCCCTTCGCATATATATTCCTCGCGTCCCGAAACCCTCGAGGACGGAACCCCTTTTTCACGATCTCGCCTCTGTTCCGCCGCCGCAACGCTTCCAAGATCGGGAGCAACAGGAGAACTCTTCTCGGCACCCTGCCGGAGGGGAGAACCACCACCGAGAGCTTCTCCACCACCATGGACGCTTCCGGGATGAGTTGTGAGTAGTCCCCCTTGGACCATGGGTCCATGACCAGTAGCTATGTGATGTTCTCCTCCCCTCTTTGTACTTCATGGATTAGACCTCGTGAGCTGCCCTACATGATCGAGGCACATATGTAATCTTTATGCTGTTGCTCTGCTGAGTTTGCTGGGATCTGATGGATTATGAGATTATGTTCTGATTGTGTGTGAGTAATATATTTGATTCACCTCTTTTATATTTTAGTTCTTGAGTAATTCTTGCATGTTCCCCGTTGCTGTTTATTGCTTTGGCCAAGTAGTAGGTAGTAACTCCAAGAGGGAGCGTTATGCTTGATTGTGGGTTCATGCCCCCTGATGACTAGCTTGAGTGACAGAAACATGAGTCTAGGGGATGTGCTGTTGCCACAAGGGGGAAAACAACGGTGCTTGTACTTGCGGGTGCAAGGATAGTTTACTTTACACAAAGTTCTTTTAATGCAGTTGTCTGTTGCTTTGAGTTTACACTTTGGGTGGGACTCGGAACTTAATACCAGCGAGATGTTCTGGATAGATATCTCAAGGTGGATGATTAGTAGTAGATGCAGATGGATTTCAGTCTACTTGCCTTGGCGTACCGCCCATGCTTTTGAGCCTCTACCTTTCTTTGCAGCATAGTTAGCATTGGTTTGCGCACATAATCCTGTCAATTGCCCAGCTGTAATTTGTTTACCTCGCTTAGCTGTTTTATCGTCTTTTGGGAGAGAGACATCACTAGTGAACATTATGGGACCCCGGTCCATATTACCACCACGGATCACACCTTATATTTACTTCCTGTTTCTATTTCCTAGTTGCAGTCATAGCTATCATTATTACCTCTTGTGTTTGATCCTTTGTAAACAGCAAGGCCGGAGGGATTGACAACCTCTCTGTACTCGTTGGGAGCAAAGTTATTTGTATCTGTGTGCAGGTCCTGTCAACCGCTAAGTATCTGGCGCCGTTAGCCGTTGACACCTACTTGTCGACCCTCGGAGTCTCACGGGATTCGATCCTTGGTATCTTTGCCAAGGGAAACTTGCCGTTACGCTACATCTCAAACCTTCCACTTGGGGTAACCAACGAGGGGCGAGAAGCCATCAAGCAAAGTTTCTGGCGCCGTTGCCGGGGACTCCACTCTTCAAGATAGGGGAGTTGCACGCTATCTTTTATCTTTGCTTTTTAGTCTTGTTAGTTTACCTTTCAGTTTTTGCTTTAGTGTCCCTTATCAAAAATCACAAAAATAGTTATCTTGCTTGCTGCTGCTATGGGTTCCACCAAAAACACTAAGTGGGAGGAGTACACCCCTTCTTCCATCACGCCAATCACCACTGTTGGGATCTACAAAAGTAATAAACCTTGTGATTATGTTAGTTTTAATGGAGAGTTATGCCCATGGCATGGCCTTCCGGGAAAAAGGTATGAGCCACTGTCTAAAGTTGCTCCCACACTTCCCCAAACTTGGGAAGACGTCCAAACTCTTATAATAGAGAGCAATTCAAACAAAGAAGATGACACTACAATTCTGCTCAATAATGATAAAATTGATTTTGATAATTGTAGTCTCTCAGAAGTCGTCACCTTTTTACAAAGAATGGCTAAAGACCCCCACACTAGCACACTTAACCTTGCCTTCACGGAGCATATCACTAATGCTCTCATCAAAGCTAGGGAGGAGAAGCTTAGGGTAGAAGCCTCCATACCTAGAAAGCTAGAAGATGGTTGGGATCCTATGATTAAAATTAAGTTGAATAACTTCTCTTGCTATGCTTTATGTGATGTTGGAGCTAGTACCTCCGTTATGCCCAAAAGAATGTATGATATGCTTAAATTGAAATCTTTTGATCCTTGTTCTTTTGGTGTTCGTCTTGTTGATTCTTCCATAAAGAAACCCTTGGGGAAGATCGACGATGTTCTTATCATGGTCAATGACAATTATGTTCCCGTTGATTTTACCATTATGGATATTGAATGTGAACCTTCATGTCCAATTATTTTGGGACGTCCTTTTCTTCGCATCGTTGGTGCTATCATTGACATGAAAGAGGGGAATATAAAATTCCAATTTCCTCTCAAGAAAGGGATGGAACACTTCCCTAGAAAGAATATTAAGTTACGTTTTGAGCCCGTTACACGGGCTAGCTATTCTCTTATTCTTGATAAAACTTGATCTTCTTCTCTTTGCATTATGCCTAGCTTAAAGGCATAAAAGAAAGCGCTTTTGGGAGGCAGCCCACAACGAATAAAGTTTTATTTTGCTTTTGTTGTGTCTTGATGGCTGTTACTACAGTAGCATCATCATTGTATCTTTTCTTTTCAGCTTTGTGCCAAGTTTAGCCTCTGATTGCAAGAAAGTTTAAAAGTTGTGACGTGCTGTCCAGAAAACAGATTCTGTCCTTGGACAGAAAAATTCGTATAAAATCACCAGATCATCTTTTTGATCTGAACTTTTTTTACAGCATGCTCTATACAATTGGCTTTCGAGCGTCTGTTCTGAGTTTTTTGATTTGAGTTGCAGAAGTGCCCCGGAAAAATTATTTACTACCTGCTGGTCTGTTTTTCACAGATTCTGTCCTGTTTTGCCTTTTCTTCGTTTTGCAAACCTTGAGCTTGCTTTTTCTTTGCAAAAACCTTTTGGCAATCTTGAGAAACAGTAGCTCTTCAAGATTATCCTTATTTCTAGTAGGGAAAAATTATTTTATTATGGGTACTAACCTCGCTAATCAGATTATGATGAGTTATGTATGAAGGGAGTTTTCATGTGTGCGAGGGAAGATGATAAAAGAAGATTCAGGAGGGTCAAACGCTCAAGCTTGGGGATGCCCCCGTGCACCCCCAAGAGATATTCAAGAAGACTCAAGCGTCTAAGCTTGGGGATGCCCCCGTGCATCCCCTTCTCCATCAACAATTATCAGTTCGTCTTTCGTTCCACTAC
Source organism: Secale cereale (assembly GCA_902687465.1). Taxonomy (NCBI): domain Eukaryota; kingdom Viridiplantae; phylum Streptophyta; class Magnoliopsida; order Poales; family Poaceae; genus Secale; species Secale cereale. Next base: position 70,892,069 of record LR738711.1, read on the forward strand.
ATTTTAATCACTTCATGCGTTATGTACTATGCTTGGAGCGTCTTGCTCTTAGTTTCCTTTTTAGTTTTCTTTAGCTTTGCTTGCTGTTCATAAAAAGTTAGAACCCAGCTTTCTTTTTGTGGGGGAGAAACACGCTCCACTTCAACCTAGAACACAACATAGGATTTTCATGCTTATCTTTGCTGTGTGTGTTCTTTGTCTTTCCATAGCTGCTGTCATGTTTAGCTCTTAGTTTTCATTCTTTTCTTTTTAAAGAGCTTTTGTTTAGTTGGTTGTTGAACTCTCTTGAGTTTTCATGTTTATCTTGTTAAGAGAGTTTGCCTGTTGCACTGAGTTGTGTGTCTTAACTTAAAGTAGGTAATTGAGGTTGCTATTTAATTTTAGTAGTAACTTGCAATAGTCTTGAGGTATTGCCATGAGTAATGTCTGAACATTTGGTGTCAAGAGCTTTAGCCTATTAGTGATAGATGTCGTATTTTGGGCAATCCGTGTTTATTTTCGAAAACCTACAAAATAGTTGAGAACTTTAGCTACTAAATGGATCACTAATCTTTGGAGGGATCGAATATTAGAGTACACTCACGTACCATGAGCCGAGGATGCGCAAGGATAACCAAACCCCCATACACTCCTCCTCGAGGTACTTGTCGCTTTGTGAACCTCCTAATTAGATTGAGAGTTACCGATAATAAGGGCATGAGTTCTTCGGACTAATGTGAGTATTCGAAAGTTGACACTTCCACCTATCGATATTTTTCTAGCCTCTTCGGTGCCGTGCATTGCCCTTTCTCACCTCGAGAGTTGGCGCATACTTTGCCGCTGCATCCAAATCCTTGGCACGATACGCTCTGTCATCATAAGCCTCATTATATCCTTCCTCAAAACAGCCACCATACCTACCTATTAAGGCATTTCCATAGCCTTTCCGAGATACATTGCCATGCAACATCCATCTTCTCATGACTTGATCTTCATGTCATACATGCTTCTTGCTTGATCGATGAGCCGCATGCTAGTTGGGCCTTGCCCTAATCATTGCTACATGACGCGCTAGTATCATTGCATTTCCTGCTACACTGGCAGAGGCATACATTTGCATACATCATGATAGTTTCATTTTCTTTATGTTGAGTACTTTTGTAAAGTGTGAAAGATCTTCTATACTTCTTGTAATACATAGAGTGTTGCCCCTAAAGTGAGGTAAAGATCCCAAAGAGGACGAAATCAAAAGATCCCAAAGAGGACAAAATCAAAAGATCCCAAAGAGGACAAATGAGAGTTAAATAGAAAGAGCCATGGAGGCCACAAAATAAAAAAAATAAAAAAAATAGAAAAAAAGAGAAAAAGAAATAAAAAGAGAGAAGGGGGCACACTACTATTTCTTTTTGAGAGATCCACACTCGTACTCCATCTTATACCTTGTACTCCATAGAGATTATCATTCATGCATATAGCTATGTGGGGACCTTCACACTATAGAACTTGGCTTGTATATTCCAATGATGAGCCTCCTCAAAAGAGGTCTAGGTCTTCTTGAGCAAGCTAGTTGGATGCACCCCCACTAGTTCCATTGGAGAGCTTACCTTAGCTCATATGTGCATCCGTTGCATGGCAATCCCTACTCCTCACATCATATCTATCATTTGCCTTTCTCTCGCCGATGATTGTCCTCATTGATGTGAGCCTTTCACACATTTTTGTCTTCCCCCCCTCCATCATTTTTCTCTCTTTGCCATCCTAAGTGTCGACTTTCTTGCTTACGCTCATCCATTGCATGAGTGCTCAGAATATCGAAAGGGAGTGGATCATTTTGACTTGTACCTGGCTGTTGGTCTGGGGATGAGTCAAGATAAGATTCCAAAGAAGACCAAGTGTGAAACTTTAGTAGATTAAGTTCTCAACAATACAAAAACTATGTTTTACTCTCTCGTATATCCCTATCCCCTTTCTTGCACGCAAACACCATTTGGAGACATTCGAGTCACGGACAGCGAGAGCTCTTGCACCTTTATGTTCTTATGTTACTTGGTACAATACTAATATAGAATCTTGCTTGTTATGACTTGAATTGAATCACATGCCTTGATTGCTTTACTTAAAAAGTTCTTATATGGTTGATAGCATGTCACCACAGAAATTATGCTTGTTATCATTTACCTACTCGAGGACGAGCAGGAATTAAGCTTGGGGATGTTGATACGTCCAAAACGTATCTATAATTTCTGCTTGCTCCATGCTTCTTTTGTGTGATATTGATATGATATTTATGCACTTCCATACACTTTTGATCATATTTGGACTAACCTATTAACTCAGTGCACCACAATGCCAGTTCCTGTTTTCTGCTGTTTTTCTATTTCAGATTTCCCCCATATTAAAAGTGCTCCAAAAATTCCGGGAAAAATACAGAAAAAAATCAGCGTACAGGAAGCTTCGAGAAAAACCAAAGTGGGGCCAGAGGGGAGCCAGGGGCGGCCCAGGCGGCCACCCAGGGCGGCCCCACCCCTGGCCGCCCCAGGGGGGCGCTTGGGGCTCCCTCTCCGCCTCTGGTGACCCCCCTTCGCATATATATTCCTCGCGTCCCGAAACCCTCGAGGACGGAACCCTTTTTTCACGATCTCGCCTCTATTCCGCCGCCGCAACGCTTCCAAGATCGGGAGCATCAGGAGAACTCTTCCCGGCACCCTGCCGGAGGGGAGAACCACCACCGGGAGCTTCTCCACCACCATGGACGCTTCCGGGATGAGTTGTGAGTAGTCCCCCTTGGACCATGGGTCCATGACCAGTAGCTATGTGATGTTCTCCTCCCCTCTTTGTACTTCATGGATTAGACCTCGTGAGCTGCCCTACATGATCGAGGCACATATGTAATCTTTATGCTGTTGCTCTGCTGAGTTTGCTGGGATCTGATGGATTATGAGATTATGTTCTGATTGTGTGTGAGTAATATATTTGATTCACCTCTTTTATATTTTAGTTCTTGAGTAATTCTTGCATGTTCCCCGTTGCTGTTTATTGCTTTGGCCAAGTAGTAGGTAGTAACTCCAAGAGGGAGCGTTATGCTTGATTGTGGGTTCATGCCCCCTGATGACTAGCTTGAGTGACAGAAACATGAGTCTAGGGGATGTGCTGTTGCCACAAGGGGGAAAACAACGGTGCTTGTACTTGCGGGTGCAAGGATAGTTTACTTTACACAAAGTTCTTTTAATGCAGTTGTCTGTTGCTTTGAGTTTACACTTTGGGTGGGACTCGGAACTTAATACCAGCGAGATGTTCTGGATAGATATCTCAAGGTGGATGATTAGTAGTAGATGCAGATGGATTTCAGTCTACTTGCCTTGGCGTACCGCCCATGCTTTTGAGCCTCTACCTTTCTTTGCAGCATAGTTAGCATTGGTTTGCGCACATAATCCTGTCAATTGCCCAGCTGTAATTTGTTTACCTCGCTTAGCTGTTTTATCGTCTTTTGGGAGAGAGACATCACTAGTGAACATCATGGGACCCCGGTCCATATTACCACCACTGATCACACCTTATATTTACTTCCTATTTCTATTTCCTAGTTGTAGTCATAGCTATCATTATTACCTCTTGTGTTTGATCCTTTGTAAATAGCAAGGCCGGAGGGATTGACAACCTCTCTGTACTCGTTGGGAGCAAAGTTATTTGTATCTGTGTGCAGGTCCTGTCAACCGCTAAGTATCTGGCGCCGTTAGCCGTTGACACCTACTTGTCGACCCTCGGAGTCTCACGGGATTCGATCCTTGGTATCTTTGCTAAGGGAAACTTGCCGTTATGCTACATCTCAAACCTTCCACTTGGGGTAACCAACGAGGGGCGAGAAGCCATCACCTGACAGCTCTCCTCATCGTGTGCATGGGCTCTGCGGGGTTGCTCACGTCGAGGAGCCTCGCGCCGGACCTCCTCGCCGGTGCGGTTGAATGGAGGCAGAGCCGGGAACCCATGGCCTTCGTTCCCCGCCGGGCGCGACGGAGGATGTGAGGAGTGCGTTGGTGTAGGTGCTTCTCCAGTGGCGTTGACGAGCTCGGTCATGCGATGGAGCCACTCGTCATAGAGGTCATTTGTCGGGCGGTAGCGCAAGAGCTCCCGTGCCATCAGCAGCGCATGCTGCTGGTAGACCGGCCCATGGCAGACCAGCGAGGACGACGCCACGACCAGCGAGGGTGAAGGTGTTGCCGTGCGGGCATCTCGCCGCACGGACGGTGGCAGCGACGAGTCCTGCTACTCGTGGACGCCCGGGTCGGTGGTGCCGTTGGCGACCGGCGAGTTGGGGCGGAGCGGTGCACCGTTGCCCGCGCGCGCCGTCTGAGCGACGTTCGCGGCGCGTCAGGCGGCACGAGCTCGGCGTGTGTCCACCATGGCTGTGGAGCAGAGTCGACGACGAGAACGCAACGAGGTCGTCGGAGAGGCAAGATGTCGACACGCCCCCTACCTGGTGCGCCAAATTTCGGATTTAGGGCTCCGCAAAACCCAAGAAGTTCGAACACAGGGGCGTGAACGAAGATCTCTCCCACTCACGTCTACCTAGTATCTCGCTCTCGTCTCGGTGAAGGGATTCAAGCAAACAATAGACAGAACACACAAGAGTTTACCCAGGTTTAGGCCACCGTGTGGTGTAAGACCCTACTTCCTGCTTTGGTGAATTAGCCTCAGGAGGGCTGGAATATGAGCTAGTACAGTGGTTCCTGAGCTCGGGAGGCAAGCTCAGGAGGGTCAGGAGGCAAGTGTTCTTGCTCCTTTGCGTGGTGGCAGAGCTTATGGGTCTGCTCTACTTGGCTAGGCTTGGTTCGACTTGTCTCCACCTGTTCCTTCTCCTCCCTCCATAGTGGGGGTTCTAGCTACTTATATAGGCGGCCAGAGTCCTCTTCCCCTGAAATGTTTAGGCGAGAACGGATCCCGCAACGGCCATTTTTGAGTGAGAACACAAGGACGTTCCTATCCTGACAAAAGCGGTCTTCGCCTGCAAAAGGATCAGGCGGTGACACGATGGTGGGATCGGCGGTGACATCCTCCTTGTCGTCCTTGCGGTCTTCGGTCTTGTTGCACCAAAGGGGAAACCTTTGCCCCGATCCTTGGGAACCCGCGGCTACACTGTCCCCTTTGCACCGAAATGGCAACTGCGCCGCTGGCGGACGCTGGCACCCACTGGTGCGGTGCGTCACTGCTGACATCACTGCCTCCTCCTGAGGCAGACTTGGCCTTGGATTCTCCGCCCCTCCGGAGCACCTTGCTGAGGCCGCTCCAGAGGAGGTCTTGACGTTGTTCTCCTCACGAGGCTTAGCTCCCTCACGAGGGTCTTGGGCAGCTGGTCGATCAGCTGGGCCATACCAGCCCGCTTGTAGGAGCGCGTCGCAGCCCGCAGACAGGCAAGTCTGGGTACCCTTGTTCCCAGGACGCCGATAGACGGCATGCCCAATCAGCTCAATAAGCACCTTAATAAGTAGAAGGTGTTCATCCACGGCTTGGTGGAGCTGTTGAAGGAGAGCCTCGACGACATGCCCGCTGAGCTCAATGAGTAGGGGGAGTTGACCACCGGCTTGGTGATGCTGCTGAAGAAGAGCATTGCCTCGGAGAAGAAGGCGACCGGCAAAATCCTGCAACGTCAGGAGGACAAGGCGAAGCTCTGCCACGAGCTTGACCTGCTGAAGGAGGAGATCGCTGGCTGGAAGAAGCTGCATGAGAATAGTAGTTCCTCGATGAAGATGTTGCAGGCTCTCGTCATGGAACAGAAGGAGGAGTTACCGAAGCTCCGCCTCGAGCACCCAGCTGCTGTCAAGGTACGTAATGCGGTCGTGGAACAGATGATGAAGGCTCGCATCAAGAAATCCCACGTCATGGACACAATGCTGAAGATGGAGGAGGAGACGTGCAAGGAGATGGAGGTCGTGGAGGCGATGAAGAAGCAGTTACGACTCCGCAGCCAGCAACCCTTCATGTAGTGAGAGCAGCGCCCCAGACTTGTGTGTGCGTCTTCCTTCTTTTTTGGGGGTGATAATCCTCCTTCTTCTTTTTCTCCTGTGTTTCTTATTTTGCTTCGGGTGTTTCGCCACACGTGTCACCTTCTCTGCGAGGCATGAATAGAACAATGCTAAAAATGAGATGACTAGCAAATTAGATCATTCTTTATCGCCAATAGAACAGTGCCTCTTGCTAGTAATATATAATAAGAGTAGAGAGTAGAGGATATGGCACTGGGCTGCCGTATTTCGTGCTCCTCCGTCGTACTCCAGTGGAAAACTTGAGTATACCGCACGGTTCTTTGCTCCTCCTCAGGTCGTTGGCACATTTATACGAGTAGTCAAATCACAAAGCCCCACCTTCCAGCAGTAATGAACCATCAAATCACAAAGTCCCTCGCCTCTCGTGAAAAGGACCAAGCTAGACTGCCCCGCCCTCTAGCCTTTTAAAAAATGTATACATTTGTAAAGTAGTATCAATGGATTGCGCCATGGAGCAAAACTAACAAGATGTAATTAAAGAAAAAAGGTGGTACATATAGAGAGCGCTCGTCGCCAAATTATGCATATACTATATGACACTACCCACTATGAAGGTACTAGTAACATAGACTAGTAACTGGTCTATGTTACCCACCACTATGACCAGCCAAAGTCGAGGCGCGGATACCAACGAGGGCCTGGTTGTGTCTATACTTGGACAACTCACCCGACTGCATGCGCACCAGGCAGACGAAGCTCATGTCGTGTGCGGCCCGCACATTAACCAAAACCTCGCGCCTCCATCTTAGCCTCTGCGTTTAAAACATCTCAATCTCAAGGCCAAGAAGCAACGTGAAACCTATGATAGAGCCAATTGGATGGTTGAGAACACTACAATTCGTAGTTACAGATGCGTGTGTGAGAGAGGTCGAGTGCGTGCGTGCACCTCTTCTTAGAATACAACTGTATGTGGGTGGCATCGACCTAGGGAGTAGTGATGGTGCGTGTGAGAAGTCCCGAGAGATAGGTGTAATGCGTTTGAAAAAAAGACTAGTCTATAGCTCGCCACGAGGCTATTCCTGTCGAACGCCAAGTGTAAGATATGTATCTGACGGTGCCAGTTTTTGAACGTACACAGCAGTAGAAAAAGAACTAATACCATGGCATATGATACACCACGGCTGAGAAAACGTGTCGACGTTACGCCTTCCGGGAATAGTGCCGCACTTTGAAACTAGAACCGTCAATAAATTTTGAGCGCGTCTTGTCACATTCCAAATTACTACTACTACCACGCTATATTTAATTGCAAACCTATTCACATCGATCACAACCTAAACGGTTTCCCACTTAGGAGCGTATTAGTAGTACTCGGTTATAAGATAACTGCACATTCCTCCTCAACTCCTCATCCACAAAAAACAATCAAGTCAATCAAGCCATAGCCAGCGTGAGTTCTGGGTCGAGAGATTTCCACCAGGTAGAGGTGAGCATGGAAGAGGAAGCACGGGAGATGTGCCGCCTCGCCGCGAAAGTAGCCGACATGTCCAGCCGCGCAGCAGTAGCAGCACAGAGGTCTCGCCGCGTCACCAAAGCAGCACGGAGGTCTCGCCGCGCTGTCGATGTAGCAGACTGGTCCGGCCACGTCGCGGAAGCAGTAGAGATGTCCCGCCGTGCCGCCAAAGCAGCAGGGACGTCCCGCGGCGCCGCGGTGGCATGGGAAAATTTCTCGCGGGCAGGCGAGGACTCTTACAGGTGCATGCATGCGATATTCCATAGCCAAATGGATCAGATCTCCGGCTGGGCGAGCATGCAGGACGAGGCTACCGGCGTCATCCGGCAACTGTGGGAGGGCAATGCGAAGCTCCGGGGCGAGCGCGACCTGCTGAGGGCAAAGATCGCCGGAAGGGCGAAGCAGGAGGATGAGACCGATGTCGTGTTGCAGAGGACGGACATCATCATCAAAAAACTTATGGACGAGAATTCCATGCTCCGCATCGAGCGCAAAAGGCTGGTGGAGGAATCCATGGATGCTGGCAAGCAGCGTATTAACGACATGAAACCGATGAAAGAGATCATCGCCCGCCGCGAGAACTAGTCTCCGTGACCTGCAGCGCATAAAGAAAGTAGAGATCAGCGAGCCAGATCGTTGTATGCATCTTCCTTCCTCTTTTGTCCTTGTGTATTTCGGGCGTAGCCGCATGTGGCTTTTCTAATTATCTTCCTAATTATGTAAGACAATTATTATCAACTCTCGATTCATCAGTCTTGCTATAAGTCACAGTAGATGCTATATAGGTCCGTCAGATCTTACATCAAGATCCGTGCAAAATTTTCTTTTCGGATTTTCTTTTTTATCTCTTAAATCTCAGTCGAGTGAGACATTGCCACGCCATTAAACAGAGGCTCGGGCCCCATTAATGGAGACCTTGGGAGAGAGGTGGACGGTAGATGGAGGTCAAAGGGCTCTCCTCCCGACAAGCATGCGCAGGGGTCTGATCGGACGCCTCCCGTACTCAAATAGCTACCCTGCATGGCGCCTCCTAGCTAATAAAAAAAGGGGACGCGTGGCGGCACGTAAATGGTAAATAGAATGCCCACGGTTTCAATAATACTTGTGTTTCCGATTGTAACGTGACAACACGTGTTCCAAAATGACTTTGTTGATTGTTAATGTGTGCGCCTTCGCAAATCGGATAGCAAAATTACCACATCATGTTGGTGCAATGTCGTGGCACCAAGCCAGGTTTCATGATTTTCATGCGTGTTTCAGATTTACAAGAATTAAAAAGACCAAGTTTCTCAATGTTTCCAGCTGAGCCATGTCGGGGAAACTGATCGCCCACGAACACCTATGGGATCGGAGCCCCTTTTCGGTACGGCAAGGGGGCGGAGGATGCACAAAGAGCGGATCGAGGCGAGCACGCGAGCAGTTTACCCAGGTTCGGGCCACACGGAGGCGTAAAACCCTACTCCTGCTTTGGTTGGTATTGGCGTTCTGAGCTCGGGAGCGAGAAGAACTACATTGTTGATCGCTAGCAGCACCGAGCGTGAGAGTGATCGATGATCCGAACCCCCTTTACGTTGCGCATGGGCCTCCTTTTATAGGTCTAAGGGGTCACCGACAGGTGGCAACGCAGTCGAGGGTAAAAACGTAAAAATGGTGGTAGTTGGAACAGTGTATGCATAGTGCTCTATACCTAACTCTGACGGCAGGGGACAAGGGCATTAAATGCCCGTCGCCGTCGCCCCGAACAGTGCAAAAAGCGTCTGTCAGGGCGCCACCGTCCGCCACGACGGTGGCCTTGTCATCGCAGCTTGCCCACCGTGTACCCCAGGCTGCACGGCCTTCCGCCACGTGCGCCTGGAAGGGCCCCAGGGCGACGCGTGGTCGGATGAGCTGGAGCGCGGGCACGTAGTGGAAGCTTGCCGCGGCCGCTAACTTGTCGTGCCTGGGAGCTTGTCGCTCTCCGGGCCTTGCCGGGACGCGTGACGCGCCGCGTCAAGTCTCTTGAAATGCCATGTTTGGCCTTCCCGGCAAGCTCCTCTTGCCAGGGTCTTGCGCTAATGAAGTGGTCTTGAGTGAATTCATGCTTTGGGTGGCCTTCCCGGCAAGCTCCTCTTGCCGGGGCCTTGTCTCTTTAATCTTGAATACTTTGTTCTTGAATGGCTACAAAGGAACCTTAGTGGACCTTGGCGGTCGCACGGCAAGCCTTGCCATGGGACGCTGCGACTGCCCATGCACAAGTTCGGGATACTAAGGTACCCCTACTTTAGTACACCGACAGGAGCCCCCGGGCCTGGGCCATACACGGTGCCGAGCGCTGTTGGGCCAGGCCCAAAACAGTGCACGGGCACGCGCGGCCCGCTGCACGCCGTAGTCCACTCCGTATCCGCCGCGCCCCTTCCTAACGGCACGCGTCAATCGCGGCGTCGTGGGAGAGATCGTGGCCTGTTTCTTTAATGGGGAAATGCGGAACGTCCCCCACTCCTCCCTTAAAAGCAGAGGAAGCAGGGGCAGTTCTTTCCATTCGCCCGTTGCTTCTACATCCTCCAGAAACCCCCGCCGCTCCCCTCCTCCCCGAAGGTCGAAAGAGTGCAGCGCTCCGCCCTCCTTCCGCCGCCGCCAGCATCACCAGCACCGTCGACTTCCTCCACCGTCCCCGCCATGGCCCCGAAGGGCGAGAAGGCGAAGGCCGCAAAGACTGCCAAGGTGCTGCGGCTAGCTTCAATGCGGAAGAAGATGGCGGTCTTTCCGCCACAGCTAAGCGCGGAGGAGCTGAAGGAAACCTTCTATCTCTTCTCGGCGAGGGAGACAAAGGCGCATCCGCGCACCAAGGTACTCCCCGCTGTGGCCTGCGAGATGTTCCCGGGCGGCTATGCCTTTTTTGCTCTGTTCTTCTACTGCGGACTCTGCCCGCCCTTCTCGGAGTTCTTCTGCAATATCATGAATACCTACGGGTTTCATCTTCTTGACTTCACCCCAAATGTTGTCTTGACCATGGCCATTTTCGCACATCTGTGCAAAAATTTCGTCGGAGTTTACCCCAATGTAGCTCTCTTCTGCCATCATTTCATACCTCGAGTCGAGTCTGGGTCACCTCTGTCTGGCGGGATCTCTTGGATCTTTAGGCTTCATAAGAAAGAGGCTTACTTGACGGGGGAGCTCCGCAGCAAGTGGGATGAGTGGAGGGCCAACTGGTGTTGGATTATGGAGGATGACCCGCAGCAGTTCACTACCCGGCGCCAAGTCGCAATAGTGCGCGGCAATGACTGGAGTGACCTGGCCCCTGAGGACGACAAGCTGAAGATAGCCATCACTAGGATTCTTCGCCTCCGGCAAGCCAGGCTCACCGTAGGTGCTGTCGGGGCAGACTTTCTTCGCCGCCGCATCGCTCCCTTGCAGGAGAGGAAAAGGGCTGCTTGGGAGTTTGATAACGCGGCAGACATCATGAGGCTGCGCCCGGGCCTCAACTACAATTTCATTGTCTTGGAGCTCAACGCAATGCTCCAAGCGCTATTCAAGTACGACTCCGCCCATCCAGAGTGGTTCGCGCTGCCGCAGGGCGTAGTTCCGTTATGCAACAACTCATCGCTCAAAGCCATCCGCGCGGCGATGCCATTGTGTGATTCCCATGGGATCGACCCCACTTAGCAGGAACCTTCTGACGAAGTCGTGTAGACGTTCTTCGACAACCTGGTGGAGCTGCCAATCAAACCCGACGAGAAGAGGGGACTCACCCGCGACACTACTGACCAGGAGATGGCGTATATTGCCACCAGGTTGGAAGAGGCGTCCGCAGCCAGGGCCGTGGGTGAATTTGGATATACCGTGGAGGAGGCGGATGCAGCGGAGGCGGTAAGTCTTGCCGAGGAGGAGGAGCTTCGCAAAGCGGGAAAACTTGCCGGGCGACTCGCCGAGACAATCGAGCCCACCGATCAAGGTGCCGGGTCGAGCGGGCCCGCCGAGCAGGGCGTCGGGTCTAGCGATCCCGCCGAGGACTCAAACGGCTCGCTGAACCTCGGCTCCTCATCTTCCTCCTCGGGCAGCTCGCCACCTCCAGCGAGTCCTCCGGCTCAGACAAGGCCGCCAAGGGAGTGCCACGCGCTTCAACGGCAAACGGAGGGGGATCTTCCCGGACCGGCTCCACTGCTCCTTCCGCTCCTCGTGCTTCGGCGACAACTGGAGCGGGGTCTTCTCAGACCATCGCCGCTGCTCCCGCCAAGCGGCCGAGGGAGCCTACTCCCCCAGCTCCTCGCGCCGGGACACACGAGCCGGACTTTGATTTCTCAGCGCTCAGCTCCGACGACGTGGAGGAAGAGGAGTAAGTCTTCGCGAATCTTGTTTTTCTTCGGTTTTCTGTTGATTCTTGTCTTGTATTCCTTTTGCCTGATTTTGATCTTGTCTTTCTTCCAGGACTCTGGCCCAGAGGGCGGCAAAGAGGGCCAATATCCCCATGATCGTCATCGAGGACGAGCCCGCAGCAGCAGCAGGGGATACGCCTGTGACAGGCTCGTCGGACCCGACAGCCGTTCCTCGGAGCAGCCCCCAGCGCAGCCCCCAGCGTAAGTCCTATGTCCACTTTCCGCTTATCGGGCGCGCGCGGGTCTCCTATCTTTGCTAACATTCTGTTTGTCGACTTGTGTAGAAGCAGAGCAGCAGCCTCAGGAGCGCCAGGAGATCGCTCCCGACGAGCCGCACGTCTCCACCACTCCGCCAAGGAGGAGCTCCCCGGCGAGGGAGGACACTGCGCCAAGGGAAGGCGTCAGCGGTCCTCCGCCGGCGGGAGCTACCACCACGCCGCCGAGGGAGAACTCCCCGGCAAGGAACCCCATCGAAGAGGAGGTCCGCGCAGGTAAAACCCTGGACTTTTTTCTTTCTGAATTTCTCGTTTTTGGATATTTGCTTGACTATTTTCTTTCTGTTTCTCTTTTTTATTGTCAGACCCGTCCGCCCCAGAGCCGATGGAGACGGAGGTCGTCGTCGAGGAGGACGCGCGCGGCAACACCGGCGACGCCGCAACTACTGGAGGGGTGGCCGGTGCCGACGAGCCCGCCGCCGAAGAGGCAGCCAAGGCCACTGGCGCGGCAGCTGAGGAGGGGACCGGCAGTCGCACTGACGGCCCTGAGGCCGCAGGAGCGTCAGACGCTGCGCCGGCTGCCGATCCCGCTGCTGCCGCGGCCGAGCCAGGCGCCTACCTGGAAGCCGGCAACGGAGTCTTCATCCAGCTCCCGTGGGCGTCCATGTTGAGGGCGCCTGCGGAGGGAGAGGTCTTCGACGGGGAGGTCCTCGCCTCCGCCGGGTTGAAGTTCGTCGACGTGCCTAGCAGCAGTAGCGAGCCCGAGGAGGAGCGGCTTCTGCGGAGGCTTCTGTCCTTGTACCGCGCACGGCAGGCCAAGCTGGAGTCCCGAGAAGCTCTGGCTGCCAAGGCGAGCGTCGACTTGGAGAAACGCGCCGAAGAGCTCCGAGCCAGCAACCAAGCAGCTCTTCGTTCCTTGGCGGAGGAGCGAGAGCAGCTTGCCGAGGCGCATGAAGCCTTCATTATGGAGAAGGCCGAAGCAGAGGAGCAACAATGGCTCGCCGCCGAGGAGTTGTCCCGGCGAGAAGGTGAACTGACGCAACGGAAGGTCGACCTCGACAGCCACGAGGATGAGCTTGCCGCGCGCGAGCAGTCTCTTGGCGGAGCTCTGCAGGAAGCGAAGGACGCCGCTTCGGCTGCCGAGACCGCCAAGAGGGACTTGGAGGCGAGGGTAGCACAACTGGAGGTCCACTTGAAGACGAGCGAAGAGAAGGTTGCCGTACTTGTGTCGGAGAGGGAGAAGGACGCCCACAGCCACTCCGAGCTGCATGTCCGCCTCTCCGACAAGGGCAAAGAGCTCGCCGTCGCCAAGGACTCCATTGCCGATCTGGAGTTGAAACTTTCCACCCTCACCGCATCGCTTGACGGCGCCCGAGAGCGGGAGACGAAACTGAAGGAGGATCTTAGGGACGAGAGGGCACTGTTGGACAGCGCCGCCCTCTCCGAAAACAACTTCAGGCTGACGGTGGAGCACTGGACTGAGGGCCTTGTCGCCGCCGCCGCCGACGTCGACAAGGAGTTGGCAGAGCTAGGGGCGGAGCACCTCGGGTACTCCATTGATGAGAACCTCCCTCACAGCACCAAGTTGAGCTTGTTCTTCAGGGGAGTGGCGCCGGCCCTCCAGCAGCTCCGGGAAAGGATCCCGAAGCAGCTGGCGGACGAGTCGCGCAGGCTCTGCGCGGGGGCCCTCGAGAAGGTGTTGATGAAGATTGTGTACCGCAACCCGGGCCTCAATCTCACCAACGTCCTCAGGACCTTGCCGCCGGACGCTGACCAGGAGGCGCTCAAGGCTCTTATTGCGCCCATCGTGAACAAGGTGGGCGGCATTAAGAGGGTCGAGGGCGACGGTGCAGATTAGTCTCGTTTATCTTCTTCTTTCCTTGTCGCTGTCAGCCACATTATGAACAATAGTCCATTAGTATTGCGACAAGTTGCTTTGCAATATAACTTTATCTTGGGTAGTTAATGCGATGTTATTTCCTTTACTTGACTTCTTTGCCTTGCATGCTTTTACCCTACGCTTTTAGGGAACTTGCCGGTGTAGGGACCCTTGCCGCGAGCGCTGAGTGCGGAACCTCAGCAGCCTGCTGGCAATGCCGTTGCCGACAAGAAACCTTGTCGCAGCTAGTCGCAGCACACTTAGATTGTTGAGCGAACTCGAAAACGAAGTAAGGGCGCGACACTTGTCGCAGCACACTTAAGCCGTTGAGCGTGCTCGAAACAAGGTAAGGGCGCGGCTAGCCACGAGTTGGTTCCTCCGCGCACAGGTTTTCCATACAAAGTGCGGTCGTTCAAGGAAGATAACTCAAAAATTAAAAAATTTGATTGCTCAAACTTTGGCAACTTAGCTTTTGTGCCGTTTGCTTCCCGGCAAGGCAAGGCTCTCTTGAACGGCACTCGGTCCATATCACCACTATTTCCTCCCCCCCGGCAAACTTGTGCGCGAGGAAAACTTCTTCTGCTTGAGAGAAAAGAAAGAAGAGAAAACAGGGATATGGAGCCTTGTGGCTCATTATTGCTTACCGGGGATGTGTGCTGCACAAAGTTGCCAGATAGTACATGCAAGGAAATGAAAAGGCATGAAATGACAAGTTGTCCGAGGCACATAAGCTTTACTGATGCACGGGGTCTGCGCCCGGCTTTGTACAAAGGATTACATGCATCAGCGGCAAGACTTGTACAAAAGGTGGTTGCCGAAACGGATCACGGCAACCGCGCCTTATGGGTAAAACTTGCGAAGATGCTCAATGTTCCAGGAGTTGCTCACCGGTAAGCCTTCTTCGGTCTCAAGGCGGACAGCGCCGGGCCTTGTGACTTGTTTCACCCGATAAGGGCCTTCCCACTTCGGCGTCAACTTGTTGGAATTCTTGGCGGACTGAACGCGCCGAAGAACAAGGTCGCCTTCCTCGAGACTTCTGGCTTTAACTTTGCGGCTGTGGTAGCGACGCAAAGCTTGCTGGTATCGAGCAGCTCGTACAGCAGCCTGAAGACGGTTTTCCTCAAGGAGCAGCGCGTCATCTTGCCGCAGCTGCTCTTGCTCGAGCTCATCATAAGCGAGCACTCGAGGCGATCCGTATACGAGTTCCGTGGGGAGAACTGCTTCTGCTCCATAGACAAGAGCAAAGGGTGTCTGTCCAGTGGATCGATTTGGCGTCGTCCTGATCGACCAAAGAGCCGCTTGCAACTCCTCGATCCAGTTCCTTCCGCACTTGCGCAGCCTGTCAAAAGTTCTTGTCTTGAGTCCGCGCAGCACTTCAGCGTTTGCCCTCTCCGCTTGACCATTGCTTCTCGGGTGAGCAACAGAAGCGAAACAGACCTTGGCACCAAGGTCTTGGACGTACTACATGAAGGTGCGACTTGTGAATTGTGTGCCGTTGTCGGTGACGATCATGTTAGGGATTCCGAAACGGCAAACAATCGACCTGAAGAACTTGACTGCTGATTGTGCGGTCACCTTTCTCACCGGTTCCACTTCTGGCCACTTTGTGAACTTGTCGATGGCAACGTACAAGTACTCAAAGCCCCCGGCTGCGCGGGGAAAGGGGCCGAGGATGTCGAGCCCCCAGACCGAAAATGGCCAGGACAAAGGGATCGTCTGGAGAGCTTGAGCTGGCTGATGTATCTGTTTGGAATGGAACTGGCATGCTTCACACTTGGTTACTTGTGCAGTTTCATCCTGGAGGGCTTCCGACCAAAAGAAACCTTGCCGGAATGCCTTGCCGGCAAGTGCTCTTGCGCCAATGTGGTGGCCACATATGCCTCCATGTATTTCTGCCAACACCTTCTGTCCATCTTCCCGGGGGATACACTTTAACTTCACGCCGTTGAGTCTTCTTCTGTACAGTTCGTTGCGAACAAACTGATACATACTCGACTGCCGGGTTACTCTTTTTGCTTCTTCTGGCTCTTCGGGAAGTTCTCCTGTTTGAAGGAACTGGACAATCTGCTGCGCCCATGCCGGAGCCTGTGGCTCGATGACAAGGACTAAAGGCACCGGTGCTGCTGCGGGAACGTCAGCTTCCACGGCAAGAACCTGCGGCTCAGCCGGAGCTTGACATTCCCCGGCAAGCTTGCCGGAGCAAAACTTGTCGGGAACGCCTGCTTCAACTGTACAAACCCTTGGGCTTGCAGGAGCAGACTGCTCCTCAGCAATCTTGCCGTTGACCTTGGGGACCTTATTGGCGGCGGCTTCAGGAAGCTCTGCCGGCAAGTAGTCACCAGAAACCAACTTTCTTTCTTACTTTGTCCAGTTGATGGTGTTACGGATGGTTGTGTTAGCTTGAGCACAAAGATCCCTGGTTCCACAGGTAGCTTTAGTGCAGCACATTTTGACAGGCCATCTGCGATATCGTTTTGAGCTCTTGGAATGTGCTCCATCTGTAAGCCTTCAAAGTGCTCTTCAAGCTTTCTCACTTCGTCGACGTAGGCTTCCATCAACGGACTCTGGTAGCTCTTGTTCACTTGACGGACGACCAACTGCGCGTCACCCCGCACAATCAGCTTCTTGATCCCAAGCTCTGCTGCGATTCTGAGGTCGGCAAGCAAACCTTCATACTCTGCAGTATTGTTCGTTGCCTGCCCCTTGGGAAAGTGCATCTGGACAACGTACTTGAGGTGCTCTCCGGTGGGCGCGACAAGCAGCACGCCGGCACCGGCGCCTTGTAGCGAGAAGGCACCATCGAAGTACATTATCCATTCCTTGCTCGCTTCTTTGGCGGGGATGCTTGTCTCTGGAATCTCTTCGTCTGGCGTTGGCGTCCATTCTGCTATGAATTCTGCCAATGCTCTGCTCTGGATAGTTGAAGTACTTTCAAACTTGAGGCCAAAGCTTGACAGCTCCAGTGCCCATTAGACAATCCTGCCTGTTGCTTCTGGGTTTTGCAATATCCTTTTCAGCGGAAAGCGAGTGACCACTGTTATCTCATGTGCTTGGAAGTAGTGGCGCAGCTTTCTCGAGGCCATGAGAAGGCCGAAAAGCAGCTTCTGCACCCCAGAGTACCTTGACCTAGCCCCCTGGAGAAGGGAGCTGACAAAATAAACTGGGCGCTGCACCATCTTCTTCCGTACCTCTTCTTGCATCTGCGCAGACCAATCCTTGTTGGGGCCAGAGCTTGTCGGGGTAGCCCCCTGCTTATCGCTGGATGTGCTTGCCGGGACTGTTGGCCCATCTTCTACCTCCCTCTCCGCTACTAACGCAGCACTAACCACTTGATTGGTTGCTGCTAAGTACAACAACAACCTCTCTTGTGGCTTAGGTGCGACAAGTATTGGAGTGGAGGACAAGTACCTCTTCAAGTCCTGCGGCGCTGCCTCCGCTTCCGTAGTCCATTTCATTGGACCTGCCTTTTTCAAGATTTTGAAAAACGGCAGGGCGCGTTCTGCAGACTTAGAAATGAACCTACTGAGAGCAGCCACGCAGCCGGCAAGCCTTCGTACATCCTTGACGCGCTTCGGAGCTTCGATCTGCTCGATGGCTTTAATCTTGTCGGGATTAGCTTCAATCCCCCTCTGTGACACGAAGAACCCGAGAAGCTTGCCGGAGGGGACTCCGAACACGCACTTCTCGGGGTTAAGCTTGAGTTGAATCTTGCGCAGGTTCGCAAAGGTTTCATCTAGGTCTGGTATCAGGGTAGCTCTGTCTTTGCTCTTGACCACTATATCATCCATGTAAGCTTTTACATTCCTGTGTATCTGTGACTCAAAAGCAGTGTGGACTACCCTTGCAAACGTTGAACCGGCATTCTTCAATCCAAAGGGCATGCGTATGAAGCAATAAGTGCCACATGGAGTTATGAATGCGGTCTTCTCTTCATCTTCCTCAGCCATAAATATCTGGTGATATCCGGAGTATGCATCAAGAAACGAAAGCAACTCACATCCAGCCGTGGAATCAACGATCTGGTCAATGCGCGGCAAGGGAAATGGATCCTTGGGACAAGCTCTATTCACATCGGTGAAATCAATACAAATCCTCCACTTCCCGTTCGCTTTGCGCACGACAACAGGGTTGGCCAACCACGTAGGATGGAGTACACCTCTGACAAGGCCTGCCGGTTCCAGCTTCTTCATTTCTTCTGCAATAAACTCTTGGCGCTCCACCGCTTGCTTTCTAACCTTCTGCTTGACGGGCCGCACATGAGGACAAACGGCAAGCTTGTGCTCAATCACTTTCCTGGGAACACCGGGGATGTCAGACGGCTGCCATGCAAACACGTCGACATTCGCCCGCAGGAAAGCAACGAGCGCACTTTCCTATTTGGGGTCGAGCGTGGCACTGGTGGTGAAAGTACCACCAGTGCCGTCCTACTTGGCGGACACCTTCTTGGTTGCAGGTGGAGCTGCCATTCCCTTCTTGCACTTGCCGGTGGAGCTCGATGGTGCGTCCTCGACGGCAGCGCAGCACTCCGAAGAGGTGCGTTTGCTGGAGTGGGCCCCAGAGCTCTTGCTGGACTTGGTCTTGTTCTTCCCCCCGGGAGCTTCAGCGGCAAGTGTCTTGCTATCTGTTGCGGCTGCTGCATCCCGGTAAATCTTGTCGGCACAGATAAGGGCGTCCTTCTTGTCGCCGGGGACGGAGATGACGCTTATCGGGCCTGGCATCTTGAGCATATTGTAGGCATAGTGGGAGGCTGCCATGAACTTGGCGAGCGCTGGACGGCCAAGTATCCCATTGTAAGGCAATGGGATATCAGCAACGTCAAAGGTGATCCTTTTAGTTCTGAAGTTCAGCTCTCCGCCAAATGTCACTGGCAGTGTTATCTTCCCCTTCGGCTTGCTCCTTCCCGGGTTGATCCCTTGGAACGTGCCGGTTTCCTCGAGCTCGCTGTCGGGGATCTGGAGTTTCCGGACTACAGCGGAGAAGATCAAGTTCAGGCCGGCCCCGCCGTCAACCAGCATCTTGATGACCTTGAGGTTGCGGATGGTTGGTGAAACCAACATCGGCAAACACCCGACCGCAGTTGTGCGGTCAGGGTGATCCTCAATGTCGAAGATGATGGGCGTGCTGGACCACTTCAGAAGTTTGCGCGACTCGACGGGTGGCTCTGCTGCATTAACTTCCCGCACCCATTGCTTGAGTTGGCGGTGGGAATTATGCAGAGAAGCACCTACGTCAACGCACAAAACTTCTGTTGCCTTCTGGAACTCCTGCTCGCTATTATCCCCGTCGTCCATGTCTTCGTCGTCGTCGTCGTCTTCGTCCTTGTCGCGGCCGCGGGGAGGTCTGTCTCCTTGCCGCTGCTTGGCCTTGCCGCGGCGTCCTCCCCGGCCATTGAATGGCCGCTTCTTGCCGGACTCTCCACCGCCTCCCTGGGCCTTCTCCTTGTCGCGTCGCTCGTACTCAGCCTTCTGCTGCTCGACGAGGTATTCGACCCTTTTGCAGTTCTGGAGGTCGTGGCCCTTGGTGTTGGAAATATGCCCTAGAGGCAATAATAAATTGGTTATTATTATATTTCCTTGTTCATGATAATCGTTTATTATCCATGCTAGAATTGTATTGATAGGAAACTAAGATACATGTGTGGATACATAGACAACACCGTGTCCCTAGTGAGCCTCTACTAGACTAGCTCGTTGATCAAAGATGGCTACGGTTTCCTGGCCATAGACATGAGTTGTCATTTGATAACGGGATCACATCATTAGGAGAATGATGTGATGGACAAGACCTAAACGATAAACGTAGCATATGATCGTGTCAGTTTATTGCTATTGTTTTCTGCATGTCAAGTATATGTTCCTACGACCATGAGATCATGCAACTCACTGAAACCGGAAGAGTACCGTGTGTGTACCCAACATCACAACGTAACTGGGTGACTATAAAGGTGCTCTACAGGTATCTCCGAGGGTGTCTTTTTAGTTGGCATGGATCAAGACTGGGATTTGTCACTCCGTATGACGGAGAGGTATCTCAGGGCCCACTCGGTAATACAACATCACAATGAGCTTGCAAGCAATGTGACCAATGAGTTGATCACGGGATCTTGTATTACGGAACGAGTAAAGAGACTTGCCGGTAACGAGATTGAACTAGGTATAGAGATACCGACGATCGAATCTCGGGCAAGTAACATACCGACAGACAAAGGGAACTATATACGGGATTGTCTGAATCCTTGACATCGAGGTTCAATCGATAAGATCTTTGTAGAATATGTGGGAACCAATATGGGCATCCAGGTCCCGCTATTGGTTATTGACCGTAGAGGTGTCTCGGTCATGTCTGCATAGTTCTCGAACCCGCAGGGTCTACACACTTAACGTTTGGTGATGATATAAGTATAGTCGAGTCGTTATGTTGGTAACCGAAGGTTGTTCGGAGTCTCGGATGAGATCCCGGACGTGACGAGGAACTCCGAAATGGTCCGGGGATGAAGATTGATATATTGGATGATGGGAATCGGAGTCCGGAAGTGTTCCGGGGAGCATCGGGGAGTCGTCGGATGACCGAAAGGAGTTTCGGGGGGTCCCGGCAAGTGTTGCGGGCCTCATGGGCCAAAAGGGGGGAGGCACATCAGCCCACACAGGGGCTGTGCGCCCCCCCACAGGCCTCCCACGCAGCTAGGAGGGTGGGGGCGCCCCTAGGGCAGCCGGCCCCCTCTGGCTTGGGGGGCAAGGCGCCTAGGGGGGGCCACCCAAACCCTAGCCGCCCCCCTCTCCCTTGTGGCCGCCACCCCCTAGGGGAAACCCTAGGGGCGCCTCCACTTCTCCCCTCTCCCTATATATAGAGAGGGAGAGAGAGGGCAGCCACACCCCTACGTGCCTTGGCGCTGCCTCTCCTCTCCCTCGTAGCATATCTTCTTCTCCGCAGTGCTTGGCGAAGCCCTGCTGAGTTTTCTCCACCACCACCTCCACCACGCCGTCGTGCTGCCAGAGGACTCAAGTTGCTACTTCACCATCGCTCGCTGGATCGAGGAGGTGAAGGCGTCATCAAGCCGTACGTGTGTTGAACGCGGATGCGCCGTCCGTTCGGCGCTAGATCGGATCTTCCGCGATTTGAATCGCCGCGAGTACGACTCCATCAACCGCGTTCTAACAACGCTTCCGCTTAGCGATCTACAAGGGTATGTGGATCCGACTCTTCCCTCGTAGATGCATCTCCTAGATTGATCTTGGTGAGCGTAGGAAAATTTTTGTTTCCCATGCAACGTTCCCCAACACTTGGTGCAGTGGATCTTGCAGTATTGCTTGCCGGAGCCGTCCTGCTTGTCGGCGGCCGCCACTGCGGCGGCTTCCTTGCCGGAGCCACCAGTCTGGGCTTTCTTGGCGCCAGCCTCCTTGCCGGACTGCTTGCCGACCAGTACTTCTTTGTTCTTCTTTTTCCTGTTGTTCCGCCGCCGGTTCTTCTTTGCCGGGGCGGCATCCTCACTATCCGTTCCCCCTGCTCCAGTATCCTCTCCGGGGAGTCTCCTCCCCTCCTCAGCGCGTGCGCACTTGTCGGCCAGGGCATAAAGCTCACTGACGTCTCGGATCTTGCACATCGCCATTTCCTCCCTCATCCTGCGGTTGCGCACGTTCTGGTGGAACGCGCTGATAACCGCGGCAGGGTGGACGTCCGGGATGTTGTGCTGGACGCGGCTGAATCTTTGGATATACTTTCGCAGGGACTCTCCTTCCTTCTGGGCTAGTATGTGAAGGTCACTCTCCTGGCCATGGGGCTTGTGGCCACCCGTGAAGGCGCCGACAAACTGATGGCACAGGTCGGCCCAAGAAGAGATGGAGTTCTCCGGCAAGTGCATGAGCCAAGATCTGACGTTTGGCTTGAGCACGAGCGGGAAGTAGTTCGTGAGTATCTTCTCGTCTCGTCGCCCTGCAGCCTACACCGCAATGGTGTAGATGCTGAGGAACTCCGACGGATGTGTCTTGCCGTCGTACTTCTCGGGTACGTCGGGCTTGAAGTTCTTCATGCTGGGCCACTGGACTTGCCGCAGCTCGCGAGTGAACGCAGGACAACCCGCCGCGTACGGCAAGTCGCCTGGTTCTCCGGGCGCGTGCATGTCGATAGCGGGCCCAGCGCGCTGGTCGGATTGTCGCCGCGCTTCTCTTCGATGCTCGATGCGAGTTCGAGCGTCCTCTTGTCGTCTGTCGTCAAGGACTTGGCGCTGATCGCGGCGAGCTCGTGGATCCGACGACGCAGTGAAATCGTCATCGATGTTGATCCGACGAGTCGGCGATTTTGGCCTTCGGGGCGGGGAGTGCACGGTGGTCGCACCCCCGGCAGTCTTGTCGCCATCAGCCCGCGCCTGGCTAACTTGCCACGGCCGCGATGTCGTCGGCTGCTGCGGAGTATCGTTGTTGGCGAAGGCGATGAGGCTCTGGATGGTAGCCCTCCAGTCGTCGGCCTTGTCTGCCGCTGGAGGGAAGTCGAGGAGTAGCTGAGCTCGAGCTAGAGCTTCTGCTGGAGTGGAGGGTAACGGCGGCGACCGGTGAGAGGAGCGGGACACGCTCGGACTTCTAACTACGTTAGAAGGAGCATTGTCCCGTCCCGGCGACCGCGCCTTGCTCGTGCCGGCATGCTGGTGCGCATATTGGCCTTGAGCGTCCCGGGACCCGCCAACCTGACCTTGTCCCAGCAAGCGTATGGTACCTTGAGCACCACGTCGCTGCCGATCCCGCGCCTCCTGAGATGGGCGCGGTGCATGCACGGACACTGAGGTCTTGGAGTGCGCTCGGTCGTCCGTCTTGTCCTTTGAATTGGCGGCGCCGTGAGTTTCCTCACCGACGTCCGTCCTTCCGCCAGCGTCTCCCCCACCAACCGTTGGCTCCGGCGGCGGCGGGATCGACGCGGACGGGCCTGCAACCTCCGAATCCTTCTTATTCGGCGGCATGTCTGAAGGAAATATGCCCTAGAGGCAATAATAAAAATGTTATTTGTATTTCCTTATATCATGATAAATGTCTTTTATTCATGCTAGAATTGTATTAACCGGAAACTTAGTACATGTGTGGATACATAGACAAAACAGTATGTCCCTAGTATGCCTCTACTAGACTAGCTCATTGATCAAAGATGGCTATGTTTCCTAGCCATAGACATGAGTTGTCATTTGATCAACGGGATCACATCATTAGGAGAATGATGTGATGGACTAGACCCATCCGTTAGCATAGCACTATGATCGTTTAGTTTTACTGCTATTGCTTTCTTCATGACTTATACATGTTCCTATGACTATGAGATTATGCAACTCCCGAATACCGTAGGAACACCTTGTGTGCTATCAAACGTCACAACGTAAC
Source organism: Secale cereale (assembly GCA_902687465.1). Lineage (NCBI taxonomy): Eukaryota > Viridiplantae > Streptophyta > Magnoliopsida > Poales > Poaceae > Secale > Secale cereale. The sequence goes on from LR738711.1 coordinate 70,915,347, forward strand.
TGGGTGATCATAAAGATGCTCTACAGGTGTCTCCGAAAGTATTCGTGGTGTTGGCATAGATCAAGATTAGGATTTGTCACTCCGAGTGTCGGAGAGGTATCTCTGGGCCCTCTCGGTAACACACATCACAATAAGCCTTGCAAGCAAAGGACTAATGAGTTAGTCACGAGATGATGTGTTACGGAACGAGTAAAGAGACTTGCCGGTAACGAGATTGAACTAGGTATGGAGATACCGACGATCGAATCTCGGGCAAGTAACATACCGATGACAAAAGGAACAACGTATGTTGTTATGCGGTTCTCACCGATAAAAGATCTTCGTAGAATATGTAGGAGCCAATATGAACATCCAGGTTCCGCTATTGGTTATTGACCGGAGATGAGTCTCGGTCATGTCTACATAGTTCTCGAACCCGTAGGGTCCGCACGCTTAACATTTGATGACGATCGGTATTATGAGTTTATGAGTATTGATGTACCGAAGGTAGTTCGGAGTCCCGGATGAGATCACAGACATGACGAGGAGTCTCGGAATGTCCGAGACATAAAGATTGATATATTGGACGACTATATTCGGATACCGGAAGTGTTCCGGAAAAGTTTCGGATTTAACGGGATTGCCGGAGGGGGTTACCGGAACCCCCTACGAAGGGGGATGGTCCATAGTGGGCCATAAGGAAAGGAGAGAGGCAGCCCATAGAGGCTGGCCGGCGCCCCACCTAGGGATCCTAGTTGGACTAGGATTGGGGGGGCGCCACCTCTCCCTCTTTTCCTTTCCCTCTCTTCCTTCTTTGGTAGTTCCTACTAGGAATAGGATTGCAATCCTATTCCTAGTAGGATTGCACCCTAGCCGCACCATAGGAAGGGCCGGCCGGCCTCCCCCTTGCTCCTTTATATACGGGGCAGGGGGCACCCAAAGACACACAAGTTGAATTGTTCCAGCCGTGTGCGGTGCCCCCCTCCACAGAAACACACCTCGGTCATACCATCGCAGTGCTTAGGCGAAGCCCTGCGCCGGTAGATACATCATATCCGTCACCACGCCGTCGTGCTGACGAAACTCTCCCGTGAAGCTCAACTGGATCAAGAGCTCGTGGGACGTTATCAAGCTGAACGTGTGCTGAACGCGGAGGTGCCGTACGTTCGGTGCTTGATCGGTTGAATCGCGAAGAAGTTCGACTACATCAACCGCGTCACTTCACGCTTCGGCTTCCGGTCTACGAGGGTACGTAGACACACTCTTCCCTCTCGTTGCTATGCATCTGGTAGATAGATCTTGCGTGATCGTAGGAAAATTTTAAAATACTACGTTCCCCAACAGTGGCATCAGAGCCAGGTCTATGCGTAGATGATATGCATGAGTAGAACACAATGAGTTGTGGGCGATACTAGTCATACTGCTTACCAGCATGTCATACTTTGCTTCGGCGGTATTGTGAGATGAAGCGGCCCGGACCGACATTACGCGTACGCTTACGCGAGACTGGTTTCACCGTTACGAGCACTCGTTGCTTAAAGGTGACTGGCGGGTGTCTGTCTCTCTCACTTTAGCTGAATCAAGTGTGGCTACGCCCGGTCCTTGTGAAGGTTAAAACAGCACATACTTGACGAAACATCGTTGTGGTTTTTGTATGCGTAGGTAAGAACGGTTCTTGCTAAGCCCGTAGCAGCCACGTAAAACTTGCAACAACAAAGTAGAGGACGTCTAACTTGTTTTTGCAGGGCATGTTGTGATGTGATATGGTCAAGACATGATGAGTTATACGGTTTTGTATGAGATGATCATGTTTTGTAATGTTATCGGCAACTGGCAGGAGCCATATGGTTGTCGCTTTATTGTATGAAATACAATCGTCATGTAATTGCTTTACTTTATCACTAAGCGGTAGCGATAGTCGTAGAAGCAATAGTTGGCGAGACGACAACGATGCTACGATGGAGATCAAGGTATCGCGCCGGTGACGAAGGTGATCATGAAGGTGCTTTGGAGATGGAGATCAAAAGCACAAGATGATGATGGCCATATCATGTCACATATTTTGATTGCATGTGATGTTTATCTTATTATGCTTCTTATTTTGCTTAGAACGACGGTAGCATTATAAGATGATCCCTTACTAAATTTCAAGGTATAAGTGTTCTCCCTGAGTATGCACCGTTGCGAAAGTTCGTCGTGCTGAGACACCACGTGATGATCGGGTGTGATAAGCTCTACGTTCAAATACAACGGGTGTAAGCCAGTTTTGCACACGCGGAATACTCGGGTTAAACTTGACGAGCCTAGCATATGCAGATATGGCCTCGGAACACTGGAGACCGAAAGGTCGAGCGTGAATCATATAGTAGATATGATCAATATAAGATGTTCACCATTGAAACTACTCCATCTCACGTGATGATCGGACATGGTTTAGTTGATTGGGATCACGTGATCATTTAGATGACCGGAGGGATGTCTATCTAAGTGGGAGTTCTTAAGTAATATGATTAAATTGAACTTTAATTTATCATGAACTTAGTCCTCGTAGTATTAGCATATCTATGTTGTATATCAATAGCTCACGATGTTGCTCCCCGTTTATTTTTTATATGTTCCTAGAGAAAACTAAGTTGAAAGATGTTAGTAGCAATGATGCGGAATTGTTCTGTGATCTGAGGATTATCCTCATTGCTGCACAGAGAAATATGTCCTTGATGCACCGCTAGGTGACAGACCTATTGCAGGAGCAGATGTAGACGTTATGAACGTTTTGACAAAAGCTCGGTATGATGACTACTTGATAGTTTAGTGCACCATGCTTTACGGCTTATAACCGGGACTTCAAAAACGTTTTGAACGCTATGGAGCATATGAGATGTTCCAAGAGTTGAAATTAGTATTTCATACTCATGCCCGTGTCGAGAGGTGTAAGACTTCTGACAGTACTTTGCCTACAAGATGGAGGAGAATAGCTCAACCAGTGAGCATGTGCTCAGATTGTCTGGGTACTACAATTACTTGAATCAAGTGGGAGTTAATCTTCCAGATAGGATAGTAATTGACAAAGTTCTCTAGTCACTATCACCAAGTTAGTAGAACTTCATGATGAACTATAATAACAAGGGATGACGAAGGTAATTCCCGAGCTCTTCGCAATGCTGAAATCGGCGAAGGTAGAAATCAAGAAAGAACATCAAGTGTTGATAGTTAATAAGACCACTTGTTTCAAGTAAAGGGCAAAGGGATATAAGGGGAACTTCAAGAAGAATGACAAGCAAGTTGTCACTCCCATGAAGAAACCCAAAGCTAAACTCAAGCCTGAAACTAAGTGCTTCTACTGCAAAGGAAATGGTCACCGGAAGTGGAATTGCCCTAGATACTTGGCGGATAAGAAGGATGGCTAAGTGAACAAAGGTATATTTGATATACAGATTATTGATGTGTATTTTACTAGTGTTCATAGCAACCCCTCGGTATTTGATACTAGTTCAGTTGCAAAAGAGTAGTAACTCGAAATGGGAGTTGCATAATGAACAGAAACTAGTTAAAGGATGAAGTGACGATGTGCATTGGAAGCAGTTCCAAGATTGATATGATCATCATCGCACACTCCCTATACTTTCGGGATTAGTGTTGAACCTAAATAAGTGTTATTTGGTGTTTGTGTTGAGCATGAATATGATTTGATCATGTTTGTTGCAATACGGTTATTCATGAGAATAATTGTTATTCTGTTTACATGAATAAAACCTTCTATGGTCATACACCCAATGAAAATAGGTTGTTGGATCTCGATCGTGTGATACACATATTCATAATATTGAAGCCAAAAAATGCAAGGTTAATAATGATAGTGCAACTTATTTGTGGCACTGCCGTTTAGGTCATATTGGTGTAAAGCGCATGAAGAAACTCCATAGTGATGGACTTTTTGGAATCACTTGATTATGAATCACTTGGTGCTTGCGAACCATGCCTCATGGGCAAGATGACTAAAACTCCGTTCTCCGGAACTGTGGAGCGAGCAACAGAGTTGTTGGAAATCATACATACTGATGTATGCAGACCAATGAGTGTTGAAGCTCACGGCAGGAATCGTTATTTTCTGACCTTCACTGATGATTTGAGCAGATATGGGTATATCTACTTAATGAAGCACAAGTCTGAAACATTTGAAAAGTTCAAAGAATTTCAGAGTGAAGTGGAGAATCATCGTAACAAGAAAATAAGAGTTTCTACGATATGATCGTAGAGGTAAAATATTTGAGTTAGCGAGTTTGGCCTTCAGTAAAAACGATGTGAAATAGTTTCACTACTCACGCCACCTGGAACACCACAGTGTAATGGTGTGTCCGAACGTCATAACCGTACTTTATTAGATATGGTGCGATCGATGATGTCTCTTACCGATCTACCACTATTGCTTTTGGGGTTATGCATTAGAGACAGCTACATTCACGTTAAATAGGGCACCATCTAAATCCGTGGAGATGACACCGTATGAACTGTGGTTTGACGAGAAACCTAAGCTGTCATTTTTTTAAGTTTGGGACTGCGATGCTTATGTGAAAAAGTTTCAACATGATAAGCTCGAACCCAAATCGGAGAAGTAAATCTTCATAGGATACCCAAAAGAAACCGTTGGGTACACCTTCTATCACAGATCCGAAGTCAAGGTCTTTGTTGCTAAGAGTGGATCCTTTCTAGAGAAGGAGTTTCTCTCGAAAGAAGTGATTGGGAGGAAAGTAGAACTTGATGAGGTAATTGTACCTTCTCCCGAATTGGAAAGTGGAACATCACAGAAACTAGTTCCAGTGATTCCTACACCAATTAGTGAGGAAGCTAATGATGATGATCATGAAACTTCAGATCAAGTTTCTGCTGAACGTCGTAGATCAACCAGAGTACGTTCCGCACCAGAGTGGTACGGCAACCCAGTTCTGGAAGTCATGTTACTAGACCATGATGAAACTACGAACTATGAGGAAGCGATGATGAGCCCAGATTCCGCAAAATGGCTTGAGGCCATGAAATCTGAGATGGGATCCATGTATGAGAACAAAGTGTAGACTTTGGTTGACTTGCCCGATGATCGGCAAGCCATCGAAAATAAATGGATCTTCAAGAGGAAGACCGACGCTGACGGTAATGTTACTGTTTACAAAGCTCGACTTGTTGCGGAAGTTTATCAACAAGTTCAAGGAGTTGACTACGATGAGACTTTCTCACCCGTAGCGATGCTTAAGTCTGTCCGAATCATGTTAGCAATTGCCGCATTTTATGAAATCTGGCAAATGGATAACAAAACTGCATTCTTTAATGGATTTATTAAAGAAGACTTGTATATGATACAACCAGAAGGTTTTGTCAATACTAAAGGTGCTAACAAAATGTGCAAGCTCCAGCGATCCATCTATGGACTGGTGCAAGCATCTCGGAGTTGGAATATACGCTTTGATAAGTTGATCAAAGCATATAGATTTATACAGACTTACGATGAAGCCTGTATTTACAAGAAGTGAGTGGGAGCACTACAACCTTTCTGATAAGTATATGTGAATGACATATTGTCGATCGGAAATGATGTAGAATTTTCTGGAAAGCATAAAGGTGTGTTTGAAAGGAGTTTTTTCAAAGAAAGACCTTGGTGAACTGCTTACATATTGGGCATCAAGATCTATAGAGATAGATCAAGACGCTTGATAAGACTTTCGATAAGTACATACCTTGATAAGATTTTGAAGTAGTTCAAAATGGATCAGTCAAAGAAGGAGTTCTTGCCTGACTTGTAAGGTGTGAAGTTGAGTAAGACTCAAAGCCAGACCACGGCAGAAAAATATAGAGAGAATGAAAGTCATTCCCTATGCCTCAGCCATAGGTTCTATAAAGTATGCCATGCTGTGTACCAAACATGTTGTGTACCTTGCCATGAGTTTGTCAAGGGGGTACAATAGTGATCCAGGAATGGATCACTGTACAGCGGTCAAAATTATCCTTAGTAACTGGATGACTAAGGAAATGTTTCTCGATTATGGAGGTGATAAAGAGTTCGTCGTAAAGGGTTACGCCGATGCAAGCTTTGACACTAAATCCAGATGACTCTAAGTATCAATCTGGATGCGTATTGAAAGTGGGAGCAATTAGCTAGAGTAGCTCTATGCAGAGCATTGTAGACATAGAAATTTGCAAAATACATACGGATCTAAATGTGACAGACCCGTTGACTAAACTTCTCTCACAAGCAAAACATGATCACACCTTATTACTCTTGGGTATTAATCACATAGTGATGTGAACTAGATTATTGACTCTAGTAAACCCTTTGGGTGTTGGTCACATGGCGATGTGAACTATGGGTGTTATTCACATAACGATGTGAACCATCGGTATTAAATCACATGGCGATGTGAGCTAGATTATTGACTCGAGTGCAAGTGGGAGACTGAAGGAAATATGCCCTAGAGGCAATAATAAAAATGTTATTTGTATTTCCTTATATCATGATAAATGTCTTTTATTCATGCTAGAATTGTATTAACCGGAAACTTAGTACATGTGTGGATACATAGACAAAACAGTATGTCCCTAGTATGCCTCTACTAGACTAGCTCATTGATCAAAGATGGCTATATTTCCTAGCCATAGACATGAGTTGTCATTTGATCAACGGGATCACATCATTAGGAGAATGATGTGATGGACTAGACCCATCCGTTAGCATAGCACTATGATCGTTTAGTTTTACTGCTATTGCTTTCTTCATGACTTATACATGTTCCTATGACTATGAGATTATGCAACTCCCGAATACCGTAGGAACACCTTGTGTGCTATCAAACGTCACAACGTAACTGGGTGATCATAAAGATGCTCTATAGGTGTCTCCGAAAGTATTCGTGGTGTTGGCATAGATCAAGATTAGGATTTGTCACTCCGAGTGTCGGAGAGGTATCTCTGGGCCCTCTCGGTAACACACATCACAATAAGCCTTGCAAGCAAAGGACTAATGAGTTAGTCACGAGATGATGTGTTATGGAACGAGTAAAGAGACTTGCCGGTAACGAAATTGAACTAGGTATGGAGATACCGACGATCGAATCTCGGGCAAGTAACATACCGATGACAAAAGGAACAACGTATGTTGTTATGCGGTTCTGACCGATAAAAGATCTTCGTAGAATATGTAGGAGCCAATATGAACATCCAGGTTCCGCTATTGGTTATTGACCGGAGATGAGTCTCGGTCATGTCTACATAGTTCTCGAACCCGTAGGGTCCGCACGCCAAACGTTTGATGACGATCGGTATTATGAGTTTATGAGTTTTGATGTACCGAAGGTAGTTCGGAGTCCCGGATGAGATCACGGACATGACGAGGAGTCTCGGAATGTCCGAGACATAAAGATTGATATATTGGACGACTATATTCAGACACCGGAAGTGTTCCGGAAAAGTTTCGGATTTAACGGGATTGCCGGAGGGGGTTACCGGAACCCCCTACGAAGGGGGATGGTCCATAGTGGGCCTTAAGGAAAGGAGAGAGGCAGCCCATAGAGGCTGGCCGGCGCCCCACCTAGGGATCCTAGTTGGACTAGGATTGGGGGGGGGGGGGGGCGCCACCTCTCCCTCTTTTCCTTTCCCTCTCTTCCTTCTTTGGTAGTTCCTACTAGGAATAGGATTGCAATCCTATTCCTAGTAGGATTGCACCCTAGCCACACCATAGGAAGGGCCGGCCGGCCTCCCCTTGCTCCTTTATATACGGGGGCAGGGGGCACCCAAAGACACACAAGTTGAATTGTTCCAGCCGTGTGCGGTGCCCCCCTCCACAGAAACACACCTCGGTCATACCGTCGCAGTGCTTAGGCGAAGCACTGCGCCGGTAGATACATCATATCCGTCACCACGCCGTCGTGCTGACGAAACTCTCCCGTGAAGCTCAACTGGATCAAGAGCTCGTGGGATGTCATCAAGCTGAACGTGTGCTGAACGCGGAGGTGCCGTACGTTCGGTGCTTGATTGGTTGAATCTCGAAGAAGTTCGACTACATCAACCGCGTCACTTCACGCTTCCGCTTCCGGTCTACGAGGGTACGTAGACACACTCTTCCCTCTCGTTGCTATGCATCTGGTAGATAGATCTTGCGTGATCGTAGGAAAATTTTCAAATACTACGTTCCCCAACAATGTCGATGAAGTCGATGAAGTTGGTGGAGATTTCGCCCGCGTGAACGCCGGATCGGGTTCACACAACCTCGACGCCTTCCCCCTACCTGGCGCGCCAAAGATGTCGGGGAAACTGATCACCCACGAACACCTATGGGACCGGAGCCCCTTTTCGGTACGGCAAGGGGGCGGAGGATGCACAAAGAGCGGATCGAGGCGAGCACGCGAGCAGTTTACCCAGGTTCGGGCCGCACGAAGGCGTAAAACCCTACTCCTGCTTTGGTTGGTATTGGCGTTCTGAGCTCGGGAGCGAGAAGAACTACAGTGTTGATCGCTAGCAGCACCGAGCATGAGAGTGATCGATGATCCGAACCCCCTTTACGTTGCGCATGGGCCTCCTTTTATAGGTCTAAGGGGTCACCGACAGGTGGCAACGCAGTCGAGGGTAGAAACGTAAAAATGGTGGTAGTTGGAACAGTGTATGCATAGTGCTCTATACCTAACTCTGACGGCAGGGGACAAGGGCATTAAATGCCCGTCGCCGTCACCCCGAACAGTGCAAAAAGCGTCCGTCAGGGCGCCACCGTCCACCACGACGGTGGCCTTGTCATCGCAGCTTGCCACCGTGTACCCCAGGCTGCACGGCCTTCCGCCACGTGCGCCTGGAAGGGCCCCATGGCGACGCGTGATCGGATGAGCTGGAGCGCGGGCACGTACTGGAAGCTTGCCGCGGCTTGTATCTTGCCGCGGTCGCTAACTTGTCGTGCCTGGGAGCTTGTCGCTCTCCGGGCCTTGTCGGGACCCGTGACGCGCCGCGGCAAGTCTCTTGAAATGCCATGTTTGGCCTTCCCGGCAAGCTCCTCTTGCCAGGGTCTTGCGCTAATGAAGTGGTCTTGAGTGAATTCATGCTTTGGGTGGCCTTCCCGGCAAGCTCCTCTTGCCGGGGCCTTGTCTCTTTAATCTTGAATACTTTGTTCTTGAATGGCTACAAAGGAACCTTAGTGGACCTTGGCGGTCGCTCGGCAAGCCTTGCCACGGGACGCTGCGACTGCCGGTGCACAAGTTCGGGATACTAAGGTACCCCTACTTTAGTACACCGACAAGCCATGACGCCCAGAGGTTTGAATTTCATTCCCATTTCTGGCATCGAACCTAGAAATTTACCCGAGGACACACATATGATTTTTCAACCATCTTTGGTGCACTGGAGCATGTGCTTGTATTTAAAATTTGAATTATGCACACAAAGGTGACACGTTCCCTCTCAGAACCACGAGCCTTCTTGAGAGAAGCTCCGCTTTGCAAGAAACTTATACCAAAACTTGTTCCTATTCTGCAATTTGTTTTACCACAGAATGGTAGTACCATGACATGACACCATGCCAAGTTTCATGATTTTTAGGCGTGTTTTGGATTTACAAGAATTTTAAAACCAAGCTTCTCAATGTTCTCGGCCGAACCATGATGCCCAGATATTTGAATTTCATTCCCATTTCTTGCATGGGACCTAGACATTCACCCAAGGACACACATGTGATTTTTCAGTCAACTTTGGTGCACGGGAGCATGTGTTTGTAGTTCAAATTTGACTTATGCACATTAAATGACCAGAAACTCAATTAATATATAAAAGAGGCCAAACGAACCCGGAATAATTCCAAAATTTAACAGGTCACTCATATAGTTCTATTTTGCCTCTGTAAAGAAAATCTGGCGGGAGGCAGCGTATATTGTTTCGCACACAAAGGTATAAAGAAATAAAGAAATAAATAAATTAGCCCTACTTAATCCTTGGGTTCTTATTATTTATGCCACTAATTGCGTATCACTACTCAATTTTGCCATTAGAAGTTACAACTACTCAAAAAATGCCATCGATCCATGAGATGCCTGCTCAAAAATGCAATTAGATATCTAAAAAATGCCATCGTTAAGTTAGATGTTTGCTCAGAAATGCCATTAGACATTTTTATTTTCACGTCAAACCCGTTGACCATGTTACATGAAAAAAATGAGCCGATTCTCACAATGATAAGTTAATGGTGTCCAGCACAACACACCCCTCAAATAAAACTAAGCACCCTGGAATTCTTTGACAAAACTAAGCACCCTGAAATTCTTTGACAACTAAACTGCTGGCTATATGATGTTGGCCATATATATATTGTATGTATATAATGTCAAGAAACGAGTGGTAGTACTATATCAACTAAAAGATGAAATGTACGAAATATAACAAGAAGAATCATAACATAGTTCTGCTGAGGGATCAGCACAACACACCCCTCAAATAAAACTAAGCACACCAAAAATTAAACTAAGCAACTAATCCGGTAGACACAGCATTAGAACCACCATGAGCAACGACACTGCCACCTTACTCGGAGTCCTCGTCCATGTCCTCGACTTCGTCCTTGTCCCTCTTCTTCTTGGGCGATACTTCTTTGCTTGAACCGCATACTTGGCTCTTGCTCTTCATCCAACCCTTGTAGATATTAAAACAAAGGTAGCCATCCATTGCAGCGTAGTGGATGTGGTTTATATCTAGTACAATCCACTGCCATGCACGATGAAACGTGTGCAGAGCTTTCTTCAGTTCACCGTACATAGGATGAACCATGGCTCCTGCCAGGGTCAGCATTGGAGGCTGGTCAAGGGAGGGCACCAGCCCTTCCTTCTGGAGGTCGAAGGGGTCGCCTACAATGAGGCCTATCCGACCTAGGATTTTCTTGTCGTTCCTAAAGTCTACTGTAACGAATTTGACTCGGCCGCCCATGAGGAAGTTCTTAAATTCCTCGCACTCAACGTCGACATGGCATATGTGGTAGACCAAGCATAAGTCATGCACGCAAACCTGGATCATGGTGGGCTTCTTCTTCTCTGCCTCCTTTAGTTTCTTCTCGCTTCCCAGGACTGTGGTGTACTCAACATCTAGCCTAGCGACCCACTCATCATTTGAGTTTTCGAACATGCGTTTGAAGCGAGCAAGGCATTCTTTCACCGTTGTGGAAGAACGGGTGTAGACGACGTCGAACTCATCGCCGGTGATGGTTCTAACCTTGTAATCACAACGGATCATGGAGATTTGGGACGCCATGGATTTGGGAGGAGGGTTAGGATTAGTGGAACTGCCGTAATGTGAAAGGACGGGACAACTAGGAGCAGTTTATCGATTGTAAAAATGTCGAGTGGGGGGCGCGTGCGAATGGTAGGGTAGTGGCTTGCCTAGTGGATAAATGGATTCATGCACAGTACTATGGGGGCCCAATTAGATGTCATGTCAACTCGACGCCCAATTAAATGGCTTTTGATGTCATGTCAAGCGTCGGGAAAATTACAAGTGATACGAAGCTTTCCATTCTCCCATGATACGGGCTTCCGAGAGCCCTTGGATATGAGATCGAACGGTTGCATGGCGTGATTCTAGACCTATGGGTGAATATCCTATCCTGGAGGGTTATTCTGCAATTTTTGAGCAACTTAGCATGCCACCGTTCGATCTCAGATCCAAGGGCTGCCAGCAGCCCGTATCATGGTCGCGCCTACCACGACCGTCGCCTCGCTCGCGCGGTCGCGCCCTTGGATATTTAACACGGTGCGTTAGGCTATCTGATGTTGGCATGTCATACATAGTCATCACTTAGGCTGGTCGTAGTGGGGAGTATCATATACTAGTATCATGCATATGATACAAGTGTTTGATACTACATCCGTAGTGCATAGTATCATATTTGGTATGATAGAATGGTTCATTTATTGCCATGAATGACACATAGTAGCACATCGTTTAATATGATACGGTATCATGATATGATACTCAAACCTCTCTTACTTCATTAAATACTATGCCACCTCATCAAAACTGCCTAGTTGGCATGCATGATACTACGCATGATACTACCATTACGGGTAGTTTTAGTCACTCATACAACAAGGTTAGCTATAAGGTTGGCTATAAGAGTATTTTTTGTTTACTTCTCTCTATCTCTTTCTTCGTAGTATTTATTGCATCTGCCAAGGAGTGACCTCTTGCAATGAAATGGTGCTTAGATGAGGTGCTATGGGCATTAAATGGCTTAGCAACTCAAGTCCCCAATGCATAGGTGCTTAGTTTTTTGTTGCTAAGTTTGCTTCATTTAGGTACACGCGCTTATCATCGTTTCTTCCTGGGGTCACCAAACTAGTCTCTCTCTTCTTAATTAACTTGGCACATCAGACTTTATGCCTATGTGGCAGGCTTAGCACCTGTAGGATCAAGTGCAATAGTGGGCTATAAGCCCGCTTTACATGGCATTTTTGCATATGTGGGGGAAAGAGGCAAGGAAAAAGTGGAGGAGTGGGCTCTCAAGCAAGAGCCAACCTCTACATGGTGGAGAATCGGGAGAGGCACATGTATGGAGGTAGTCAGGAATCCGGCTTTGCAGTTAAAATGATAATGGCAAGTCCAATTACCGGGCCCCACCTGTCGAGCAATAACTCATTGTCAAATCACACAGCCCTATGTTTGCAGCAGCCTACTCCCTCATCTTCTCGCGTCTTTGTCGAACCGACTAGGCGGAACTGCCCCGCCTACCGCGCGGGGAAATCCCCGCCCTCGACTTTTAAATAGTACTCCCTCCATCCGGTAAAGAGTGTATGTTCGGCTTTAAAATTTGTCCACAAAAGAGTGTACTTCTATGTTCCCAATGCACTTTAAAGTACTTTTCTCTCATCACACGGTAATCAAGACCAATAACAATCCACACATGGTCTTCTTAATTTCTATATGCACTTAGCTCATTGGGGATTGGGTAATTAAAGAGGAGAGAGATGGTGGCTTGCACCTTTCCAATGCATTTTTTTACTTCACTTCATATTTTGTCCTAAAATCGCTAGATGTACACTCTTCACCGGACGGAGGGAGTGCAGTATACTAACTTTGTATCCATGTATTGCGCCATGGAGCAAAGCCTCAAGAAAATGGCGGTACACATGTACGGAGTATACAACACGCCCGTCGCGTTCGCATCGCACCCCAGACGGTCGGTTGGTCTGGCACGCCGCTCTCCGAATGGAACGCGCGTCATATTGCGTTTGCACACACATGTGGGACCGCAATTGAGAACCGGCCATAGGCACACTCCCCGGCCCTGCAAGTCGGGTGAGCTAATAGAAGTACATACGTTGGTACCTGGACGATCCCTGCAAGACACGGAAGATCAGTTCGTCCATGCATGTGACCAGACTCCAGTAGACATGCCTGGATTGGCTATCGTCTACATATCGTGCAGGCTGTGTTGTACAAGGCTGTAGTTTTGGTGAGAAATCTAAAAAAAGGTTTCTTGTCATCTCGCAAAATTAGGTGTCATGTGCTTCGGGTCACTGCGAGGGTTAAACATCGACAACTAAGTTGGGCTAGTCATTGGGGGCATATGCATGAAAACTACTCCACTGACTTCTAGGTCAAGCCGGCTATGTTAATTAGTACATCTATCGACGGACCCCTTTTCTATGAGTTTATCTTTAATTTGAGCTTTGATCCTCGTCTAGTTTGTCCGTCGGGATTCATCTTGTCTCCTTTGGGAAGTGAGGTTATGATTTCTTGTCATGTGGCCTTTTTTCGTGTTATATGTTATAATCCGGTGCTTCAGATCAAAATGATGACAACTGCGCCTCCGAGGCACGTGCATGAAGACTTCTCGACAGTCATTGCCGAGGTCAAGCCGCCTCCGGCCAGTAGACAAAAGAAAACTAGTACTCCACTATATAGGCAGGAGCCTCCGTGCTTGCTTGCTAGTGTTGCTCTCTTCACACTGTCTCGTCCTCTCCAGATCTAAACACGACAGCGGTGCCCACACTATCTCTCTCTACGCACCGCTGGTCACAGTCAAGGTGCAACGTTCACGCGGTCGTCCTTGGCGACGGCTCTTACCCACTGCCGACGCGTCCCGATCAACGTGCCTTGTCGTTCTCTCCCAAGCATCGCTGGCGAGGGAGGGCCTCCCACCCCTTCTTCCTCGCTGTCGTAGTGTAGGCAGATCCGCCCCCCCGCCGCCCACCTAGCGACATCCCGGCGACCCTCAGGTATAACTTCCTTCGAAACCAGCCTTGCTCTACTTCCCGAGCTCCTGATGTCGCTGCATTTGTATCTTTTACTATTTCTCAGGGCCCCTCGTGTAGATAGGATCGATCGGTTGTTCAAAAACCACCTAATGTTTTACTGTTAATAGGTAAAATTAGTTCATGCACTCGAATCTAGTAGTACTTGGTTCAAACAAGAAAGAAAGGGGGTGGGGGTGGGGGAAGATTTGTTACCTGAATCTGGGACTTGGTCGAAAGAGGAAATAATGGGGCGAAAAGTTGCAGAGACCGGCTATCCAACTGGTCTCTAGGTCTAATATGGAAATAAAGGGAACGTAGTACAAACTCAATATAAACTCGATCTATTGGTTGAAAAAGGAAAGAAAGTGGGGACTAGGGGACAAGTCAATAGAGTAAGTCCATCACTAGATTTGCTAGCCTCGCACATTATAAGGTGGCTATATACCAAACAAAAATGGGACCAACCCAGATATCCTCTTCTGATGTTTGTTGCCCCGAGCCGCTCTTATGTAATGCCACTGGTAAAATGTAGCACTCACACTGTTAAAAGTAAGGACACGTTAAACCAATGTTGTTTTCAATGTAATGCCTCCAGTAATATGAATCAATGGCACCTTTTTTTTTTCATGTCCTGCTAAATTTCCCATTAATATAAGTTGCTTATTTTCGTTTTCTGATGGAAATGGAACCGGGGCACGAGCCCTTTTCTTAATAAAATAAGAAGAATAAGTTGCTAGCTCATGGGACATTGCTTCATTTTAGGTGAACTTCACCAGAAGGTCCCATGAATTGAATCATCCATGTTGGTGACTTGTCTCATCCCTTCTACGATGGCATTGACTGCAGATATGGTCCCATCACGAGGTATATTCCTTTTTGGTCTGACCGTTTGCCAAAGATCCTGCATGTTGATCCTGCTCTTGTGCTACTATTTTGGCACTACCATGATAAAGCAGTAGTGTTATTATTTTGCACCTTAATCTAGTGGCACTATTAATTTGAGGCAATGTTTTGGCACCGCTAGTGCCACGGTTTTTTTTATATATCGAAAGAGAGGGTTCCCTCCGATTTCATTAAAGAAACCCAACCATAGAGAACCATTATCCGACAACATCTCAGTGTAAACGGGCAGTTATGCAACTACTACTAGAACGGACTGAGTACTAGTAGGAGACAAGTTCGCCACATAAGCTAGGCAGGTAGGGGGACGCAGCACCAGCTCGACCAAGTTTGGATTACAACCCAAATGCTACCACAGAAACATCAGGGGGAAGATAGGGACTGAAAGAGCCAGCTTCAGCATCCCAGTCTAAGCACCCCCGGTGTTCATCCTTGCGACGCATGGTAGACCTCGTTTGCCACCTGCTCGACCCTAGTGTCACTAATAAAATGAAGTAATAATACAGTTAAAATAGAGCGAGTGTCCTCTCTATCATTTCATTTTCAATGTAGATAAAGAAAGTGCTTCTCTTTGTTAATGTATGTTTCATCAACTAGTCCCATTGCTAATGTTTAAGCGTTTCTGTAAACTGGGGTGCTAAATTTTAGTTGATGTGCACAAAAATAGAGATTTGAATGTCTCAAGGCCCCTCCTTGTACTACCGCTGTACACTGATGTTCATCACTGGCAAAAGGTGTATCGGGGAGACTTGGTTCGATTTCCAGTATGATTTAATATTTTCTTTTGTTTATTAGTGTATGTTTCATCAACTAGTGCCACTATAATCTAATCACGCCTTTTCATTATCTGTGCAAACAGGGTTATTCAGCTGCATTTTGGTGGAACTGCACAAATGTACGGATGGAACTGGCATATACGCAGAGTGCGAGGTGCCAAGTAAAAATTACCGGCACCAACCCTGCTCCATCTAAGCATTGGCATCCACCACCATTGGTGGGATGTGTGATGCTCACTATGGAGTATCGATCCCGGATGGAGCATCCACCAGAGATTGAAGGATCGAGCATCTACAGGGTGCCGTTTGTGAGGGTGTCGTGCCAGAGCGAGCCGGTGGAGTCTTCGTCGACCGAACCCAACTGCAAGAGGAGAAAAATAGTTGGCCCGACGACGCTTCCCCGTTATCCTCTCCCTCGCCGTTCACATCTTCTCACGGGACGGCTGTCTGTCGCCGAGGAATAGGAGGGATTACTCCCCTCCCCCAGACTAATAGTTGGGCAGGTTGTGAATTTTCGGGAGGACCTTAGGCTTGTTAGTATTTGCAGGTTGTGAATTGTGTTTTGTGTTGTGTATTTTGAGAGTACTTTCAAATATGAATGTCTTTTGAATTTCAGATTTGCAGTATTGAGCATATGAAGTATTTTATGAATTCTAGAGATCTATTTTTAGCACTTAAAAAATGTAGTTTCATAGAGTATAAAAGTGCAGACAATGTGATTCTCAGAGAAGAAACTGCAAGTTTCAGTTTTAGATAAAAAACTCCAAGTTCAGTTTCAAATAAGAAACTGCAACTTTCAGAGGCAGAGCATTTATATTAACACGGCCTTTTCAAACAGTGTTAACATCATGCTGAAAGTTTTATTCATGGTCGAAACTAGAACTACCAGCTAGCTAACATTATGCTGATCAACATTCATGCATAGCACATCTTCATATGATGCACAGTCAAAAAGATATGCTATTTTCAAAATGCCCACACAATGTCGAGTGTGCGAAAAATAGAGGAAACGAGGGACGAAGTTTTGGCAGCTATAGGACATGGTGTGCGTAGATGACAATTGGGACCCACATATCAATAAAGGCAGAGGCAAAAAATTTGGAGATATTTTCTCTGCACTTAAAAAAATGTAGTTTCATAGGAGTATAAAAATGCAGACAATGTGATTCTCAGAATACAAGTTTCAGTTTCAGATAAGAAACTCCAAGTTCAGTTTCAGATAAGAAATTGCCACTTTCAGAGGCAGATCATTTATATTAACATAGCCTTTTCAAACGGTGTTAACATCATGCTGAAAGTCTTATTCATGGTCGAAACTGGAACTACCAACCAGTTAACATCATGCTGATCAACATTCATGCATAGCACATCTTCATATGATGCACAGTCAAAAAGATATGCTATTTTCAAAATGCCCACACAATGTCGAGTGTGCGAAAAACAGAGAAAACTAGGGACGAAGTTTTGGCAAGTGTAGGACGTGGTGTGCGTAGATGACAATTGGGATCCACTTGTCAATAAAGGCAGAGGCAAAAAAATTGGAGATATTTTCTCTGCACAGGTGGAATCGAACCCGGGCGGAACAGCTGTCGGGTAGTGTCACTCGGCCACTTGGCTAGTTCAATTGTTTCGTTACTAATAAGGCACTTCCTCAGGTGGTCGGATCTCCTCGTGCGCCTTTGTGCGCTCGCCGTGATGCCGCTGTCTGCCGTTGTGAATATGCTGAACAAACGAGAGGAATCTGGAAAGGACTGTACGTGGAGAGGCGGACAGTCGGGACCCACTTGGTCTATAGCCGTACGCAAACAAGTGCCTCATCGAAAAAAAATACTTCCTCCTAATGCTATACTGACGTTGGGGCCCACGGGTTTGTCAACATAGTTACATTTTTAGGTGCTTTAACGTAGTTACTATAGGAGATAAATTTACAACGAAGCCGGGGAGCTGTCATGTATCATTTATTATCACTTCGGCAACAAGTATCAGCTGGGTTTTAGGCTGCCTCGTCTAGGCTTACTCTTTTAACATGCGCACCCCACGACCTCGGATGGGAGGTCTATAGGCGTGTTTGTATTTTCTTGAGGGCCGTCATGTATCGACCGGCCTATGGACCTCTCATGCGAGGTTTTATTTTTCCTGAAACATTGGCAACCCAATTTATGTATTTTTTTTAAGAAAACATAGAGGTCTGTTCTATTTTTCTATATAAGAATAGGAACGCCTGGTCCAACTTATGTTTCCCTTCTAACTATATTATATATATTTAAATTATTTTGTATGTTATTATATATTATTGTTATTGTCATCATATATTTAACAGATACTTACATATGTAAGAAAACAATATCCCACATCTTGTTAACTTATAAAAATAATGTCTTAACAATAAAATCCTGGATTTTTTTTGGCAACGAAAATCCTGATGATTGTGTACAAAAGCTTAGTAAGATTTAAGGACCAATGTAATAATAAATCACTTATTATATATATATATATCAAAAAATAAACAGGGGCTGAGCATTTTGTTATATATATGATAATTAGAATCAGCCCAAAAAATCATGTATTTTGAGAAAGTGCACATGGCTAATGGAAAAACATAAATGGGCTACATGGGCGCTATATTATTTGTTCACCCAGCCCAGCTAATGGATTGTAATTCAAAAAAAAAAAGATCAAATGGACTGTAAATTCTACCCCGCAAAAAAAGATTGTAAATTCTAAAAAAAATGGGTTGAATACGTGCCACATTTTTGGAGGCTGAAATGTGGGCCAATAGGCCAAAGCCAATGCAAGTCGTTGTCAACTTAGTCAACAAATGATTCTGACTTTGTTAGCCGTTGGATTTACATCCAACGACCGGCACCCATCTTCAATCTCTCGTCTTCTTCATCCAGCGCCGCTGGGACCACCTACTCACGCCTCCTGCTGCTAGCTGCTCTACTTAGCACGCTTCGCTGTCAAGCGCTACTCCATCGTTGGCCAGACCATCCCTCCACGCCTCCATACCTCCTGTTCTTCTCCACCGACTGCCGAACCACACTGCACCAGAACTATTTAACCCTCGTACACCTCTCCGTCTGCGACTCTAGTCCCGCGTCTTCCCACCGGCTCGTTGCTGTCCGGGGCCTCGCCGTCGTCCACCACCTTGGATGCGCTTGGCGCGGAGTTGTCAACGTGGTCAACGAATGACACCATCGGAAGTAGACCGTGCGTGGAGAGGTTGACAGCTGGGTCCACGGCCGCACGCAAGGAAATGCCTCCTTATTATGTGCAAAATAATGATTCCTCCACCTGACAGCTGGAACCCACCGGAAGTGCCTCTGTATTTCGCAAAAAAACGTTCCCACCGTTGACAGGTTAGACCCACCAGCTATATCTTTGCACGCAAGGAAGTGCCTCCTTATTACGCACAAAAAAATGAATACTACCCCTGCTAGTTGGGACCCACCTTGGTGGGAGGCTGACTTGTGGGCCTACTAAGTTGACGGGGACGGAGTGCTTTGTCAACTTAGTCATTATGAACGATCCTAGCTCCAGTGACCGTACGATGTCCATCCAACAGCCGTAGTGCTTCTTCAACCTCTGGTCTTCTTGCTCCACCCACCCAAAGCAGCGCCGACCGTGCTGCATGCTCCTGCCTCCCGTGGCCGGCTATGCTGCCATGGAGGCCTTGCCGCCCCCTACTTTTCCCACCGCTGGCGAGGCCCTGCAGCGATGGAAGCCTCACACCGCAGCCGAACCACTGAACCCTCGTACTCCTCTCCGCATGGGCTTCCACTGTCGCATCTTCCCCGGCTCCGCGTCGTCCCCTTCCTAGGCCTCGCCGTCGTCCACCGCCCTAGTGCTCTCGGCGCGCCGTGGTCAAGGAACGGCTTCCATCGGACGTGGACTATAGTCAACTTGTGGGCCTACGATGTCCATCCAACGGCCTTAGTGCTTCTTCAACCTATGGTCTTGTTGCTCTAGCCGCCCTAGGTAGCACCGGTCGTGCCGCATTCTCCTGCCTCCCATGGCCGGCTGTGCTGCCGCGGAGCCTCACCGCCCCCCACTATTTGCACCGCTGGCCAGACCATCCCTCTACTCAGCCACACCCCCTGTTATTCTGCGGCGACAACAGCCTCACATCGCAGGAAACTAGTGAACCCTCGTACTCCTCTACACGTGGGCATCCACTGCCGCGTCTTCCCTGGCTCCGCGTCGTCCCCTTCCTAGGCCTCGCCGTCGTCCACCGCCCTGGTGCTCTCGACGCGGCGTGGTCAATGTGCTCAAGGAACGGCTTCCATCGGACGTGGACTGTACGTGCAGAGGCTGATTGCTGGGTCCACGGCCGCGGCAAGGAAGTGCCTCCTTATTACGCGCAAAATAATTATTCCTCCACCTGACAGCTGGGACCCACCAGACGAGCCACCGTATTTGGCGAAAAAAACGTTTCCCACTGACTGCTGGGACCCACCAGCTACATCTTCGCACGCAAGGAAGTGCGTCCGGGCAAAAAAACGATTTGCCCCCTGACTGCTGGGACCCACCAGCTACATCTTCGCACGCAAGGAAGTGCCTGACAATCGGGATCCACCTAGTGGAAGCGTACGTGGCGTTGTCATTCTGGTCGCGAACGTGTACATACATACTGGTCGATGTAGAGGCGCGCACGTAGCATGTACACATACGTACAGCGGCAAGTGTGCAAGAAAGAAAATACGACCACGTACGTACATACAGGCAGGGTCTTGAACGCCTACTCACGCCTACGTACGGCCAGGGCTTGTGTACATGGCTGGGTCGGAACAGAGATACAACATCGTCGTCGTGTTCATGGGGAGCCAACCGGCTGGGTCGGAACGGAATGCATCGTCGTATTCATCGGGAGGGCTTGAACGGAATAGCCAATGGAAACGAGGCATGGTGTACCGCAGAACGGAGGAAACAACCTTGTGTTCGACCGGCCACGGTCGAAACGGGATCCTGTTCATCGGGAGGGGTCTGGCGTACCGCAAAACGGAGGAAATGGACCTTCTACGGTCGAAACGGGGGTCCTGTTGTTCGGGAGGGGTGTGGCGTACCGCAAAACGGAGGAAACAAACTTGTGTTGGAGCGCTACTGTCAAAACGGGGGTCCTGTTCATCGGGAGGGGTGTGGCGTACCGCAAAACGGGACTCCGCGGGATACTATTCATCTCCACCGTCGACCCCCTCCAGCCTCCACGGGCTATTGTTCATCCACCGTCGACCTCCTCCTGCCTCCACCTGCGACTGTTCAGCATCCACCGAATTGGAAGATCATCAACCAAACTATTAAAAAAATCAGCAACTGAAAGCAGCAGAACAACACTTAAACATATTATTACCCCATGATTCGGGCATTTGTAGAAGACTCGGCCAGGGTTGAGGATTGTGGTTGAGACACGACGGATGACTCTGCATGATTTGCAGCAGTGGCACCACAACAACGGCAACGGGTTGCGATGAGCAACCGGTTGCGGTGCGTGTGCCGGCGGGGGTGTGATGAGACCCACAGGCGATGGTACGGGTGGCGACTTGGCGCATATTTGGTTGTTGCCTGCTGAAGAGCAGGTGGACGACCAGCTAGCGGACATGGTTGTTGTGGCCAGATCTTCTGATGCTAGGCAGAGTAAGTAGAGAAGAGGAGAAGCAAACGTTGGATAAGTCAGTTTCATTAGTTGCAGAGTAGCATAGCACCATATATAGTCATAGTCTAGGTTTGGATTCGAACCAGCTACAGGAGCACGTCCCTTTTTTTTCTAAAACTCAGCAACGTCTCTTTACTGGTACACTAGCTTATTCTGTATGCCTTCTCAAGTCTTTGATTCCTGCACCTGACATCTGGGACCCACCTGAAGGGCCTCTTTATTTCGCGAAAAAAAATGCCCCCCGCTGACAGGTCGGACCCACCAGCTATCTTCGCACGCAAGGAAGTGCATCCTTATTACGCACACAAAAATGAATACTCCCCCTTCTAGCTGGAACCCAGCATCATGGGAGGATGACTTGTGGGCCTAGAAAGTTGACAGGGACGGAGGGCTTTGTCAACTTAGTCAATATGAACGATTCTAGCTCCTGTTACCGTACGATGTTCATCTAATGGCAGTAGTGCTTCTTCAACATCTGGTCTTCTTGCTCTAGCCGCGCAAACCAGCGCTGGTCGTGCCGCGTGCTCCAGCCTCCCGTGGTCGGCTGTGATGCCGCGGAGGCCTCACCGCCCCCTACTACTCCCACCGCTGGCCAGGGCATCCCTCTACTCACCCACACCCCCTATTATTCTGCGGCGACGACAGCCTCACACCACAGCCAAACCAGTGAACCCTCGTACTCCTCTCCGTGTGGGCATCCACTGCCGCGTCTTCCCCGGCTCCGTGTCGTCCCCTTCCTAGGGCTCGCCGTCGTCCATCGCCTTGGTGCTCTCGGCGCGGCGTGGTCAATGTGGTCAACGACCGACTTCCATCGGAAGAGTACTGTACGTGGAGAGGCTGACAGCTGGGTCCACGGCCACATCTGAGTTTTTTTGTCTTGCCAAGTAAGTCGCTTTGTCAGGACTGTTGGGCTGCAAATCTTTCAAGACCAAGAGAGCTTTATTCGGCTGGCCGAGAAAATGGCCTATCAGTAATGAGAAATGGGATGTACATTATTAAAACACATCAAACTGGGAATTAGTTTCAAATTTCTTTTTTTTCATTTCGAGAATTAAATTGCATTGATTTTTATGCGTGGACAATTTGTTGGATTTTATATTGATATACATTTATTTTTAAAATCAGTTTGAATATGACTCGAAATTTCGGGATTAAAAATTGTTCGGACCGCACCGAAATATGCAAAATTTCGTATAATTTTTTAACCGTGGCCACAATATGGCCTGTAATGCTAACAAAAAGAATATGGGCTCCAAAAAAACCTTATGAATTATCAAATGGGCTGTAAATTATTAGAAATAATGGTAGATGGGCTATATGATATTTTCCACAGATTTGAGGCTTTCCTAAAAAAAGGTTGACGCACAAGTAGTGACTGTTGGATGTCCATCCAACGGCCGTCGTGCTTCTTCAATCTCTGCTCTTCCTGCTACAGCCGCTCAAACAAGCGCCAGCGGGACTGCCTGCTCCCTCCTACCCGCGGCTGGCTGTGCTGCCGCGCAGGCCTCACCGCCCCACCATACTCCCATCGCTGGCCTAGCCATCCCTCTACTCACCCACACCTGCAGTTATTCTCCGGCAACGGCAGACGAACCAGTAAACCCTCGTGCAGTCGTACTCCCCTCCGCGTGTGAAACAACCGCCGAGTCTTCCCTGCCTCCGTTTCGTTTCCTTCCTAGGCCTCGCCGCCGTCCACTGCCCTGGTGCTCTCGGCGTGGCGTGGTTAACATGGTGAAGGAACGACTTCCATCGGAAGAGTACTATACGTGGAGAAGCTGACAGCTGGGTCCACGGCAGCCGCAAGGAAGTGCCTCCTTATTATGCGGAAAATAATTATTCCTCCACCTGACAGCAGGGACCCACCGGACGGGCCACCGTATTTGGCGAAAAAAATGTCCCCCCTGACTGCTGGGACCCACCGGACGGGCCACCGTATTACGCAAAAAAATGTTCCCCCCGCTGTCAGCTCGGACCCACCGGAAGTGCCTCCTTATTACGCACAAAAAAATGAATACTCCCCCTGCTAGTTCGGACCCACCTTGGTGGGTGGCTGACTTGTGGGCCTAGTAAGTTGATGGGGACGGAGTGCTTTGTCAACTTAGTCAATATGAACGATTCTAGCTGCAGTGACCGTATGATGTCCATCCAACGATAGTAGTGCTTCTTCATGTTGGAAATATGCCCTAGAGGCAATAATAAATTGGTTATTATTATATTTCCTTGTTCATGATAATCGTTTATTATTCATGCTAGAATTGTATTGATAGGAAACTCAGATACATGTGTGGATACATAGACAAACACCATGTCCCTAGTAAGCCTCTAGATGACTAGCTCGTTGATCAATAGATGGTTACGGTTTCCTAACCATGGACATTGGATGTCGTTGATAACGGGATCACATCATTAGGAGAATGATGTGATGGACAAGACCCAATCCTAAGCCTAGCACAGATCGTGTAGTTCGTATGCTAAAGCTTTTCTATATGTCAAGTATCTTTTCCTTAGACCATGAGATTGTGCAACTCCCGGATACCGTAGGAATGCTTTGGGTGTACCAAACGTCACAACGTAACTGGGTGGCTATAAAGGTGCACTACAGGTATCTCCGAAAGTGTCTGTTGGGTTGGCACGAATCGAGACTGGGATTTGTCACTCCGTATGACGGAGAGGTATCTCTGGGCCCACTCGGTAGGACATCATCATAATGTGCACAATATGTGATCAAGGAGTTGATCACGGGATGATGTGCTACGGAACGAGTAAAGAGACTTGCTGGTAACGAGATTGAGCAAGGTATCGGTATACCGACGATCGAATCTCGGGCAAGTGCTATACCGATAGACAAAGGGAATCGTATACGGGATTGATTGAATCCTTGACATCATGGTTCATCCGATGAGATCATCGTGGAGCATGTGGGAGCCAACATGGGTATCCAGATCCCGCTGTTGGTTATTGACCAGAGAGTCGTCTCGGTCATGTCTGCGTGTCTCCCGGACCCGTAGGGTCTACACACTTAAGGTTCGGTGACGCTAGGGTTGTAGAGATATAAGTATGCAGAAACCCGAAAGTTGTTCGGAGTCCCGAATGAGATCCCGGACGTCACGAGGAGTTCCGTAATGGTCCGGAGGTAAAGATTTATATATAGGAAGTCCTATTTTGGCCACCAGAAAATGTTCGGGATTTTTCGGTATTGTACCGGGAAGGTTCTAGAAGGTTCCGAAGTGGGGCCCACCTGCATGGGGGGACCCACATGAACGTGGGTAGTGGGGGCAAGGCCCCACACCCCTGGTCAAGGCGCACCAAGATCCCCCCTTAGAAGGAATAAGATCATATCCCCAAGGGATAAGATCAAGATCCCTAAAAAGGGGGGATAACAATCGGTGGGGAAAGGAAATGATGGGATTTCTTTCCCCCACCTTTGCCAACGCCCCAATGGACTTGGAGGGCAAGAAACCAGCCCCCTCCACCCCTATATATAGTAGGGAGGCGCATGGGAGCCGCACCCCAAGCCCTGGCGCCTCCCTCTCCCTCCCGTGACACATCTCCCTCCTCCCGCAGCGCTTGGCGAAGCCCTGCTGGAATCCCGCTACTTCCACCACCACGCCGTCGTGCTGCTGGATCTCCATCAACCTCTCCTCCCCCCTTGCTGGATCAAGAAGGAGGAGACGTCCCCGCTCCGTACGTGTGTTGAACACGGAGGTGCCGTCCGTTCGGCGCTAGGATCATCGGTGATTTGGATCACGACGAGTACGACTCCATCATCCCCGTTCTCTTGAACGCTTCCGCTCGCGATCTACAAGGGTATGTAGATGCACTCCCCTTTATGCTCGTTGCTAGATTACTCCATAGATAGATCTTGGTGACGCGTAGGAAAAATTTTGATTTTCTGCTACGATCCCCAACAGTGGCATCATGAGCTAGGTTTATGCGTAGTATCTTGTACGAGTAGAACACAAAGTAGTTGTGGGCGTAGATCATGTCAATTCTCTTGCCGTTACTAGTCTTATCTTGATTCGGCGGCATCGTGGGATGAAGTGGCCCGGACCGACCTTACACGTACTCTTACGTGAGACAGGTTCCACCGACTGACATGCACTAGTTGCATAAGGTGGCTAGCGGGTGTCTGTCTCTCCCACTTTAGTCGGATCGGATTCGATGAAAAGGGTCCTTATGAAGGGTAAATAGAAATTGGCATATCACGTTGTGGTTTTGACGTAGGTAAGAAACATTCTTGCTAGAAACCTATAGCAGCCACGTAAAAACTTGCAACAACTATTAGAGGACGTCTAACTTGTTCTTGCAGCATGTGCCATGTGATGTGATATGGCCAAAAGGATGTGATGAATGATATATATGTGATGTATGAGATTGATCATGTTCTTGTAATAGGAATCACGACTTGCATGTCGATGAGAATGACAACCGGCAGGAGCCATAGGAGTTGTCTTATTTATTGTATGACCTGCGTGTCACTGAATAACGCCATGTAATTACTTTACTTTATTGCTAAACGTTAGCCATAGTAGTAGAAGTAATGTTTGGCGAGACGACTTCATGAAGACACGATGATGGAGATCATGATGATGGAGATCATGGTGTCATGCCGGTGACAATGATGATCATGGAGCCCCGAAGATGAAGATCAAAAGGAGCAAAATGATATTGGCCATATCATGTCACTATTTGATTGCATGTGATGTTTATCATGTTTTACATCTTATTTGCTTAGAACGACGGTAGTGAATAAGATGATCTCTCACTAAAATTTCAAGAATTGTGTTTCCCCTAACTGTGCACCGTTGCTAAGGTTCGTTGTTCCGAAGCACCACGTGATGATCGGGTGTGATAGGTTCTAACGTTCGCATACAACGGGTGTAAGCCAGATTTACACACGCGATACACTTAGGGTTCACTTGACGAGCCTAGCATGTACAGACATGGCCTCGGAACACGGAAGACCGAAAGGTCGAACATGAGTCGTATAGAAGATACGATCAACATGAAGATGTTCACCGTTGATGACTAGTCCGTCTCACGTGATGATCGGACACGGCCTAGTCGATTCGGATCATGTGTCACTTAGATGACTAGGGAGATGTCTATCTGAGTGGGAGTTCATTAGATGAACTTCATTGTCATGAACAATAGTCTAAGTTGTCTTCGCAAATTATGTTGTAGACCAATAACTGCGTTGTAGCTCCCTGTTTAATACGATCCTAGAGAAAGACTAAGTTGAAAGATATTGTAAGCAAGGATGCGGACTAGGTCCGTAGTCCGAGGAGTGTCCTCACTGCTGCACAGAAAGCTTACGTCTTTAATGCACAGCTCGATGTGCAAACCCCTACAACGTTGTCTGTGGATGTTGTGAACACCTGAGAGACACGTCCTGATGACTACTTGATAGTTTAGTGCACCATACTTTACGGCTTAGAATCGGGATTCCAATGACGTTTTGAACGCCATGGAACATATGAGATGTTCTAAGAGCTGAAATTTGGATTTCAGGCTCATGCCCGTGTTGAGAGGTATGATACCTCTGACAAGTTCCTTCGCCAAAAAGATGGAGGAGAATAGCTCAACTTGTGAGCGTGTGCTCAGAATGTCTGGGTGCTAAAATCACTTGAACCAAGTGGGAGTTAATCTTCCAGATGAGATAGTGGTTGACGGAATTCTCTAGACACCATCACCAAGCTACTAGAACTTCGTGATGAACTATGACATGCAAAGGATGGAGATGATCCCGGAGCTATTAGCGGTTATTAAGACCGCGAAAGTAGAAATCAAGAAGGAGCATCAAGTGTTGATGGTTTAACAAGACCACTGGTTTCAGAAGGGTAAGGGCTAGAAGGGAAACTTCATGAATGGCAAACCTGTTGTCGCTCTGATGAAGGAACCCATGGTTGAACCCAAACCTCGAGACTAAGTGCTTCTATTGTAAGGGGAACGGTCACATGGTAGCGGAACCACCCCAAATACATGGTAGATATGATAGCTGGCCACTTCAACAAAGTATATTTGATATACGTGTTATTGATGTGTACCTTAGTAGTACTCCTTGTAGCACCTGGGTATTGGATACCGGTTCAGTTGCTATTATTAGTGACTTGAAGCAAAAGCTAAGGACTGAACGGAGACTAGCTAAGGGCGAGGTGACGAGGTGTGTTGGAAGTGTTTCCAAGGTTGATAAGATCACCATCGCACACTTCCTCTATTTTTGAGATTAGTGTTGAACCTAGATAAATGTTATCGGGTGTCTACGTTGAGCATGAATATGATTAGATCATGTTCATTGCAATACGGTTATTCATTTAAGTCAGAGAATAATGGTTATTCTGTTTACATGAATAATACCTTTATGGTCATGCACCCAATGGTTTGTTGAATCTCGATCATAGTAATACACATGATGATAATATTAATGCCAAAAGATGTAGAGTTAATAATGATAGTACCACTTTCTTGTGGCACTGCCGCTTAGGTCATTTTGGCATAAAATGCATAAAGAAACTCCATGCTGATGGACGTTTGGAGTCACTTGATTTTGAATCGCTTGACACATGCGAGCCATGCCTCTTGGGCAGGATGACTGAGATCCCGTTTTCAGGTACAATGAAACGGGTAAGTGACTTGTTGGAAATCATACATGATGATGTATGTGATCCAATGAGAATTAAGGCGTGTGGTGGATATCATTATTTTCTCATCTTCGCTGACGATTTGAGTAGATATGGTATATTTACTTAATGAAGCAAAAGTCTGAAACGTTTGAAAGGTTCAAACAATTTCAGAGTGAAGATTAAGAATCATCATAACAAGATCATGTTCCTACGATCTGATCAAGGGGATATTTTCTGAATTATGAGTTTGGCAATCACTTAAGACATTGTGGAATTGTTTCGCAGTTGAAGCACCCTGGAACACCACAGCGTAATGGTGTGTCCGGACATCGTAATCGAACCTTATGAGATATGGTGCGATCTATGATGTATCTTACCGATCTACCGCTGTTATTTTGAGGTTATGCATTAGAGACAGCTGCATTCACTTTAGATAGGGCACCATCTAAGTCCGTTGAGACGACGTCGTATGGTTTGGCAAGAAACCGTAGTTGTCGTTTCTCAATGTTTGGGGCTGCGAGGCTTATGGCTTCAGCCGGGAAAAGCTCGAACCCAAAGCGGACAAATACATCTTCATGGGATACCCACTGGTAACGGTTGGGTATACCTTCTATCTCAGATCCAAGGACAAAAATGTTTGTCGCTAAGAACGGGTCCTTTCTCGAGAAGGAGTTTCTCTCGAAAGATTTGAGTGGGAGGAAGATAGAACTTGATGAGGTTGTCGAACCCTCACTTCAACCGGAGAGTAGTGCAACACAGAAAGATGTTTCTATGGAACCTACGACTGTTGAAGAGGAAACTAATGATAGTGATCATGAAGTTTCGGATCAAGTTGCTATCAAACCTCGTAGGTCGACAAGGATAAGTACTACTCCTTAGTGGTACGGTAATCCTGTCTTAGATGTCATGTTGTTGGACAACAATGAACCTACGAACTATGGAGAAGCGATGGTGGGCCCATATTCCGACAAATGGTTAGAAGCCGATAAATCCGAGATAGGATCCATGTATCAAAACAAAGTATGGACTTTGGTGGACTTGCCCTATGATCGGCAAGCCATTGAGACAAATGGATCTTTAAGACTAAGACGGACGTGGACGGTAATGTCACCGTCTATGAAGCTCGACTTATGGCGAAGAGTTTTCCACAAGTTCAAGGAGTTGACTACGATGAGATTTTCTCACCCGTAGCGATGCTTAAGTCCGTCGGAATCATGTTAGCATTAGCTGCATTTATGAAATCTGGCAGATGGATGACAAAACAAGTTTCCTTACCAGTTTTCGTAAGGAAAGGTTGTATATGATACAATCAGAAAGGTTTTGTCGATCCTAAGGATGCTAAAAGATATGCTAGCTCCAGCGATCCTTCTATGGACTAGAGCAAGCATCTCGGAGTCGGAATATATGCTTTGATGGAGTGATCAAAGTTTTTGGGTATACAAAGTTTGTTAGAAACTTGTATTTACAATAAAGTGAGTGGGAGCATCACAACATTTCTGATAAGTATATGTGAATGACATATTGTTGATCCGAAATGATGTAGAATTTCTGGAAAGCATAAAGGGTTATTTGAAATGAGTTTTTCAAAGGAAGACCTGGATAAAGCTGCTTACATATTGGGCATCAAGATTTATACAGATAGATCAAGACGCCTGATGATACTTTCAAAAGGAACACACACCTTTGACATGATTTTGAAGGAGTTCAAAATAGGTCAGTTAAAGAAGGAATTCTTACCTGAGTTATAAGGTGTGAAGTTGAGTAAGACTCAAAACTTGACCACGGCAGAAGGAAGAGGAAGGACGAAGGCCGTCCCCTATGCTTTTGTCATAGGCTCTATACAGTATGCCATGATGAGTACCGCACCTGATGTGTGCCTTGCCACATGTCTGGCAAGAGGGTACAAAGGTGATCCAGGAGTGGATCACTAGATAGTGGTCAAAATTATCCTTAGAGGAAGAAGGAAATGTTTCTCGGTTATGGAGGTGATAAAGAGTTCGACGTAAAAAGTCACGTCGATACAAGCTTTACACCTATCCGGATAACTCGGGGTAGAGATACCGGATACGTATAATGGAGCAACAGTTTGGAATAGCTCCAAGTAGAACGTGGTAGCAGCATCTACGATATGACATAAAATTTTGCGAAGTACATAGGGATCTGAATGTTGCAGACCCGTTGACTACAACCTCTCTCACAAGCATAACATGATCAAACCCATAACTCATTGAGTGTTAATCACATATTGATGTGAACTAGATTACTGACTCTAGTAAATTCTTTGGATGTTGGTCACATGGCGATGTGACCTGTGAGTGTTAATCACATGGCGATGTGAACTAGATTATTGACTCTAGTGCAAGTGGGAGACTGTTGGAAATATGCCCTAGAGGCAATAATAAATTGGTTATTATTATATTTCCTTGTTCACGATAATCGTTTATTATTCATGCTAGAATTGTATTGATAGGAAACTCAGATACATGTGTGGATACATAGACAAACACCATGTCCCTAGTAAGCCTCTAGATGACTATCTCGTTGATCAATAGATGGTTACGGTTTCCTAACCATGGACATTGGATGTCGTTGATAACGGGATCACATCATTAGGAGAATGATGTGATGGACAAGACCCAATCCTAAGCCTAGCACAGATCGTGTAGTTCGTATGCTAAAGCTTTTCTATATGTCAAGTATCTTTTCCTTAGACCATGAGATTGTGCAACTCCCGGATATCGTAGGAATGCTTTGGGTGTACAAAACGTCACAACGTAACTGGGTGGCTATAAAGGTGCACTACAGGTATCTCCGAAAGTGTCTGTTGGGTTGGCACGAATCGAGACTGGGATTTGTCACTCCGTATGACGGAGAGGTATCTCTGGGCCCACTCGGTAGGACATCATCATAATGTGCACAATATGTGATCAAGGAGTTGATCACGGGATGATGTGCTACGGAACGAGTAAAGAGACTTGCTGGTAACGAGATTGAGCAAGGTATCGGTATACCGACGATCGAATCTCGGGCAAGTGCTATACCGATAGACAAAGGGAATCGTATACGGGATTGATTGAATCCTTGACATCATGGTTCATCCGATGAGATCATCGTGGAGCATGTGGGAGCCAACATGGGTATCCAGATCCCGCTGTTGGTTATTGACCAGAGAGTCGTCTCGGTCATGTCTGCGTGTCTCCCGAACCCGTAGGGTCTACACACTTAAGGTTCGGTGACGCTAGGGTTGTAGAGATATAAGTATGCGGAAACCCGAAAGTTGTTCGGAGTCCCGAATGAGATCCCGGACGTCACGAGGAGTTCCGTAATGGTCCGGAGGTAAAGATTTATATATAGGAAGTCCTATTTTGGCCACCAGAAAATGTTCGGGATTTTTCGGTATTGTACCGGGAAGGTTCTAGAAGGTTCCGAAGTGGGGCCCACCTGCATGGGGGGACCCACATGAACGTGGGTAGTGGGGGCAAGGCCCCACACCCCTGGTCAAGGCGCACCAAGATCCCCCCTTAGAAGGAATAAGATCATATCCCCAAGGGATAAGATCAAGATCCCTAAAAAGGGAGGATAACAATCGGTGGGGAAAGGAAATGATGGGATTTCTTTCCCCCACCTTTGCCAATGCCCCAATGGACTTGGAGGGCAAGAAACCAGCCCCCTCCACCCCTATATATAGTGGGGAGGCGCATGGGAGCCGCACCCCAAGCCCTGGCGCCTCCCTCTCCCTCCCGTGACACATCTCCCTTCTCCCGCAGCGCTTGGCGAAGCCCTGCTGGAATCCCGCTACTTCCACCACCACGCCGTCGTGCTGCTGGATCTCCATCAACCTCTCCTCCCCCCTTGCTGGATCAAGAAGGAGGAGACGTCCCCGCTCCGTACGTGTGTTGAACACGGAGGTGCCGTCCGTTCGGCGCTAGGATCATCGGTGATTTGGATCACGACGAGTACGACTCCATCATTCCCGTTCTCTTGAACGCTTCCGCTCGCGATCTACAAGGGTATGTAGATGCACTCCCCTTTATGCTCGTTGCTAGATTACTCCATAGATAGATCTTGGTGACGCGTAGGAAAAATTTTGATTTTCTGCTACGATCCCCAACACTTCAACCTCTGGTCTTCTTGCTCCACCCGCCCAAAGCAGCGCAGGTCGTGCCGCATGCTCCTGCCTCCCGTGGTCGGCTGAGCTGCCGCGGAGGCCTCACCGCCCCCTACAATTTCCACCGCTAGCCAGGACCTACAGCGACGGCAACCTCACACCGCAGCCGAACCAGTGAACCCTCGTACTCCTCTCCGCGTGGGCTTCGACTACCGCGTCTTCCCCGGCTCCGCGTCGTCCCCTTCCTAGGCCTCGCCGTTTTCCACCGCCCTGGTGCTCTCGACGCGACGTGGTCAATGTGGTCAAGGAACGACTTCCATCGGAAGAGTACTGTACGTGGAGAGGCTGACAGCTGGGTCCACGGCCGTAGCAAGGAAGTGCCACCTTATTACGCGCAAAATATTGATTCCTCCACCTGACATGGGGGACCCACCGGACGGGCCACCGTATTTCGCAAAAAAAATATTTCCCCCTGACTGCTGGGACCCACCAGCTACATCTTCACACGCAAGGAAGTGCGTCCGGGCAAAAAAAAACGATTCGCCCCCTGACTGCTGGGACCCACCAACTACATCTTCGCACGCAAGGAAGTGCCTCACAGTCGGTACCCACCTGGTCGAAGCGTATGTAGCGTTGTCATTCTGGTCGCGAACGTGTACGTACATACTGGTCGATGTAACAGCGCGCATGTGTCGTAGCAGAGGCGCGCACGTAGCATGTACACACGTACGTAAAACGGCCAGGGTGCAAGAAAGTAAATACGACCACATACGTACATAGGGGTGAGGTCTCGAACGCCTACTCGCGCGTACGTACGGCCAGGGCTCGTGTACATGGTTCGATCGGAACGGAGAAACATCGTCGTCATCGTGTTCATGAGGAGCCAACCGGCTGGGTCGGAATGGAATGTGTCATCGTGTTCATCGGGAGGGCTTGGACGGAACAGCCGATGGAAACGAGGCCTAGCGTACCGCAGAACGGAGAAAACATCCTTCTGTTCGACCGGCCATGTTCGAAACGGGATCCTGTTCATCGGGAGGGGGTCTGTGTTGGGGAACGTTGCATGGGAAACAAAAAATTTTCCTACGCTCACCAAGATCAATCTAGGAGATGCATCTACGAGGGGAGAGTTGGATCCACATACCCTTGTAGATCGCTAAACGGAAGCGTTCAAGAACGTGGTTGATGGAGTCGTACTCGCCGCGATTCAGATCGCCGAAGATCCTAGCACCGAACGGACGGTGCCTCCGCGTTCTTCACACGTACAGCTCGGGGACGTCTCCTCCTTCTTGATCCAGCAAGGGGGAAGGAGAGGTTGATGGAGAAACCAGCAGCACGACGGCGTGGTGGAGATGGTGGTGGAGGATTCCAGCAGGGCTTCGCCAAGCATTGCGGAAAAGACGAAGATCTCTACGGTGGAGGGAGGGCAGCGCCGAGGCACGAACGTGTGTGGCTGCCCTCCCTCTGCCTCTCTTTATATAGGGGGAAGAGAGGGGAGGGGGCGCCCTAGGGTTTACCCCTAGGGGCGGCGGCCAAGGGGAGATGGGAGGGGGCGGCGGCCCAGGCGCTAGGGTTTCCCCCCCCCCCCCCCAAGTGCCTTGCCCCCCACTCCAAAAGGGTGCGGCTGCCCTAGGGGGGGGCCACCCCCCATGCGCAGGTGGAGAGGGCCCAAGGGGGGGCGCACAGCCCCATGAGGGCTGTTGCGTCTCCCACTTGTGGCCCATAGGGCCCATAACAATTACCGGGACCCCCCGAAACCCCTTTCGGTCATCCGACGACTCCCCGATGCTCCCCGGAACACTTCCGGACTCCGATCACTCTCATCCTATATATCAATCTTCGTCCCCGGACCATTCCGGAGACCCTCGTCACGTCCGGGATCTCATCCGGGACTCCGAACAACCTTCGGTTACCATGCACTGTTCTCACTAACAACCCTAGCGTCACCGAACCTTAAGTGTGTAGACCCTGCGGGTTCGGAAACTATGCAGACATGACCGAGACACTCCCAGGTCAATAACCAATAGCGGGATCTGGATACCCATATTGGTTCCCACACGTTCCTCGATGATCTCATCGGATGAACCACGATGTCAAGGATTCAGACAATCCCGTATACAGTTCCCTTTGCCTCGTCGGTATGTTACTTGCCCGAGATTCGATCGTCGGTATCTCTATACCTAGTTCAATCTCGTTACCGGCAAGTCTCTTTACTCGTTCCGTAATACATAATCCCGTGACTAACTACTTAGTCACTTTGAGCTCATTGAGATGACGTATTACCGAGTGGGCCCGGAGATACCTCTCCGTCACACGGAGTGACAAATCCCAGTCTCGATCCATGTCAACTCAACAGACACCTTCGGAGATACCTGTAGAGTACCTTTATAGTCACCCAGTTACGTTCCGACGTTTGGCACACACAAGGCACTCCTACGGTGTCAGTGAGTTACATGATCTCATGGTCATAGGAACTTATACTTGACATGCAGAAAACCATAGCGATAACTGATACGATCAAAAGCTATGTTTAACGTTTGGGTCTCGTCCATCACATCATTCTCCTAATGATGTGATCCCGTTATCAAATGACAACTCATGTCTATGACCTGGAAACCGTGGTCATCTTTGATCAACGAGCTAGTCCTGAAGAGGCTTACTAGGGACACAAAGTTTGTCTATTTATCCACACATGTATTTAAGTTTCCAATCAATACAATTATAGCATGGATAATAAACGATTATCATGAACAAGGAAATATAATAATAACTCTTTTATTATTGCCTCTAGGGCATATTTCCAACAGTCTCCCACTTGCACTAGAGTCAATAATCTAGCATTACAAGGTAATGAATCTAACACCCATAGAGTCTTGGTGTTGATCATGCTTAGCCCGTGGAAGAGGCTTAGTCAACGGATCTGCAACATTCAAATCCGTGTGTACTTTGCAAATGCTTATGTCCTCCTTCTTGACTGAATCGCGGATGGAATTGAAGCGTCGCTTTATGTGTCTGGTCCTCTTGTGAAACCTTGGTTCCTTGGCTAGAGCAATGGCACCAGGGTTGTCACTAAACAGAGTCATTGGGTTCAATGCACTAGGCACAACTCCAAGATCTGTCATGAACTCCTTCATCCAGACACCTTCCTTCGCCGCCTCCGAGGCAGCTATGTACTCCGCTTCGCATGTAGAATCGGCTACCACGCTTTGCTTGGAACTGCACCAGCTTACCGCTCCCCCGTTGAGAATATATACGTATCCGGTTTGAGACTTAGAGTCATCCGGATCAGTGTCAAAGCTTGCATCGACGTAACCCTTTACGACGAGCTCTTGATCACCCCCATAAACGAGAAACATCTCCTTAGTCCTTTTCAGGTACTTTAGGATATTCTTGACCGCTGTCCAGTGATCCATACCAGGATTACTTTGAAACCTTCCGGCCATACTTATGGCAAGGCTGACATCTGGTCTTGTGCACAGCATTGCATACATGATAGAGCCTATGGCTGAAGCATAGGGGATGACACTCATCTTTTCTCTATCTTCCGCAGTCACTGGGCATTGAGTCTTACTCAACTTTGTACCTTGCAATACCGGCAAGAACCCCTTCTTGGATTGATCCATTTTGAACTTCTTCAAAACTTTATCAAGGTATGTACTTTGTGAAAGTCCTATCAAGCGTCTCGATCTATCTCTATAGATCTTGATGCCCAATATGAAAGCAGCTTCACCGGGGTCCTTCATCGAAAAACTCTTGTTCAAATAC
This sequence comes from Secale cereale, assembly GCA_902687465.1. Classification (NCBI taxonomy): domain Eukaryota; kingdom Viridiplantae; phylum Streptophyta; class Magnoliopsida; order Poales; family Poaceae; genus Secale; species Secale cereale. The sequence continues at coordinate 70,951,394 of LR738711.1, forward strand.
CCCTTCACGCTATCCAAAAATTCTATATTGTTTCCAATCAGCAATATGTCATCCACATATAATATTAGAAACGCTATAGAGCTCCCACTCACTTTCTTGTAAATACAAGCTTCTCCGTAAACTTGTACAAACCCAAACGCTTTGATCACCTCATCAAAGCGAAGATTCCAACTCCGAGACGCTTGCACCAGCCCATAAATGGAACGCTGGAGTTTGCAAACTTTGTCAGCATTCTCTGGATCGACAAAACCTTCCGGTTGTATCATATACAACTCTTCCTTAAGAAAACCGTTAAGGAACGCTGTTTTGACATCCATCTGCCAAATTTCATAATCGAAATATGCAGCTATTTCTAACATGATTCGGATGGATTTAAGCATCGCTACGGGTGAGAAAGTCTCATCGTAGTCAACTCCTTGAACTTGTGAAAAACCCTTTGCCACAAGTCGAGCTTTATACACGGTGACATTACCGTCAGCGTCCGTCTTCCTCTTAAAAATCCATTTATTCTGAATGGCCTTCCGCCCTTCAGGTAATACTTCCAAAGTCCATACTTTGTTTTCATACATGGATCCCATCTCGGATTTCATGGCCTCTAACCATTTGTCGGAATCCGGGCCCACCATCGCTTCTCCATAGCTCGTAGGTTCACTGTTGTCCAACAACATGACCTCAAAGACAGGGTTACCATACCACTCAGGTGCAGTGCGTACCCTTGTCGACCTACGAGGTTCGGTAGTAACTTGATCAGAAGCTTCTTGATCATCATCATTGGCTTCCTCTTCAACCATTGTAGGCTCCACAAAAACATCTTTCTGTGCTGCGCTACTCTCTGGTTGAAGTAGAGGTTCAATAACCTCATCAAGTTCTACCTTCCTCCCACTCAATTCTTTCGAGAGAAACTCTTTCTCGAGAAAGGACCCGTTCTTAGCGACAAACACTTTGCCCTCGGATCTGAGATAGAAGGTGTACCCAACCGTCTCTTTTGGGTATCCTATGAAGACACATTTGTCCGCTTTGGGTTCGAGCTTTTCTGGCTGAAGCCTTTTGACATAAGCATCGCAACCCCAAACTTTGAGAAAAGACAACTTAGGTTTCTTACCAAACCATAGTTCATACGGTGTTGTCTCAACGGACTTAGATGGAGCCCTATTTAAAGTGAATGCAGCTGTCTCTAACGCATATCCCCAAAACGATAGTGGCAAATCGGCAAGAGACATCATAGAATGCACCATATCTAATAGGGTTCGATTACGACGTTCGGACACACCATTGCGCTGTGGTGTTCCAGGTGGCGTCAACTGTGAAACAATTCCACATTTTCTTAAGTGATTGCCAAACTCATAACTCAGATACTCTCCCCCTCGATCAGATCGTAGGAACTTGATCTTCTTGTTACGATGATTCTCAACTTCACTCTGAAATTGCTTGAACTTTTCAAACGTTTCAGACTTATGCTTCATCAAGTAAATATACCCATATCTACTTAAGTCGTCAGTGAAGGTGAGAAAATAACGATATCCACCGCGCGCCGTGACACTCATCGGGCCACACACATTAGTATGTATGATTTCCAATAAGTCACTTGCCCGTTCCATTGTTCCTGAAAACGGGGTCTTAGTCATCTTGCCCATGAGGCACGGCTCGCATGTGTGAAGTGATTCAAAATCAAGAGACTCCAAAAGTCCATCAGCATGGAGCTTCCTCATGCGTTTCACGCCGATATGACCCAGACGGCAGTGCCACAAGAAAGTGCTACTATTGTTATCAACTCTACATCTTTTGGCATCAATGTTATGAACATGTGTATCATCACCATCGAGATTCAATAAGAATAAACCCCCTACTTCGGGTGCATGACCATAAAAGATATTACCCATATAAATAGAACAACCTTTATTCTCTGATTTAAATGAGTAACCGTCTCGAATTAAACAAGATCCAGATATAATGTTCATGCTCAACGCAGGCACTAAATAACAATTATTCAGGTTCATAACTAATCCCGATGGTAATCGAAGAGCGAGCGTGCCGACGGCGATCACATCAACCTTGGAACCATTCCCCACGCGCATCGTCACTTCGTCCTTCGCCAGCCTCCGTTTATTCCGTAGTTCCTGTTTAGAGTTGCAAATGTGAGCAACCGAACCGGTATCAAATACCCAGGCACTACAACGAGAGTTGGTAAGGTACACATCAATAACATGTATATCACATATACCTTGTTTGTTGTTGTTGTTGGCCCCCTTCTTGTCTGCCAGATACTTGGGGCAGTTCCGCTTCCAGTGGCCGTTCCCCTTGCAATAGAAACACTCAGTCTCTGGCTTGGGCCCAGCCTTGGGTTTCTTCACTGGATGAGCAACTGCCTTGCCAGCCTTCTTAGAGTTACCCTTCTTGCCCTTGCCATTTTTCTTGAAACTGGTAGTTTTATTGACCATCAACACTTGATACTCCTTCTGGATGTCTGCCTCAGCGACTTTCAGCATTGAAAACAGCTCGGCGATGGATTTGTTCATCCCGAGCATGTTATACTGCTGCACGAAGCTCTTGTAGCTAGGTGGGAGTGACTGGAGAATTCTGTCAATGATAGCCTCCTCCGGGAACACAAGTCCCAGATCAGCTATGCGGGTATAGTACCCAGACATCTTCAGTAAGTGCTCACTGACAGACGAATTCTCCTCCATCTTGCAAGCAAAGAATTTATCGGTGGTCTCATACCTCTCGATCTTGGCATTCTTTTCAAAGATGAACTTCAACTCCTGGAACATCTCATATGCTCCATGACGCTCAAAACGCCTTTGAAGTCCTCCTTCCAAGCTATACAACATGGCACACTGCACTACTGAGTAGTCATCCGAACGCGACTGCCAGGCGTTCATAACGTCCACAGAGGCCGGAGCGGGGGGTTCACCTAGCGGTGCATTTAGGACATAAACCTTTTGGGCAGCTGTGAGGATGATCCTCAGATTGCGGAGCCAGTCCACAAAGTTGCTCCCATCATCTTTCAGCTTAGTTTTCTCTAGGAACGCATTAAAATTCAGGGGAGCTACTGCGCGAGCCATCTACAACAAAAGATTTGCAAAGACATCTTAGACTATTGTTCATGATAAGTGAGTTTTTAACTAATCAAATTACTTATAACTCCCACTCAAATTGACATCCCTCTGGTCATTCGAGCGTGGCATGATCCAAATCCACCAACCCAAGTCCGATCATCACGTGAGATGAGGTGGTGTCAATGGTGAACATCTTCATGTTGATCATATCTACTATATGACTCATGCTCGACCTTTCGGTCTTTCGTGTTCCGAGGCCATGTCTGTACATGCTAGGCTCGTCAAGTCTAACCCGAGTGTTCTGCATGTGCAAAACTGGCTTGCACCCGTTGTATGCGAACGTAGAGTCTATCACACCCGATCATCACGTGGTGCTTCGAAACGACGAACCTTCGCAACGGCGCACACTTGGGGGGAACACAATTTTATCTTGAAATTTTAGTGAGGGATCATCTTATAATGCTACCGTCGTCCTAAGCAAAATAAGATGCATAAAAGGATTAACATCACATGCAAATCATAAGTGACATGATATGGCCATCAACTCGTGCTTTTGATCTCCATCTCCAAAGCACCGGCATGATCTCCATCGTCACCGGCGTAACACCATGATCCCCATCATCATGATCTCCATCATCGTGTCGCCATCGGGGTTGTCGCGCGCCCACCATGCTCTTACTACTATTGCTACCGTTTAGCGATAAAGCAAAGCATTACATAGCGCTTAATGATTGACACGCAGGTCATACAAAAATTAAAGACAACCCTATGGCTCCTGCCGGTTGCCGTATACATCGACATGCAAGTCGATATTAACTATTACAACATGATCATCTCATACATCAAATATATCTCATCATGTCATTGGCCATATCATATCACATACATACCCTGCAAAAACAAGTTAGACGTCCTCTAATTTGTTGTTACATGTTTTACGTGGCTGCTATGGGTATCTAGCAAGAACGCTTCTTACCTACGCAAAGCCACAACGGTGATATTCAAGTTGCTATTTAACCTTCTACAAGGACCGCCTTGTTCTATTCCGATTCAACTAAGATAGGAGAGACAGACACCCGCCAGCCATCTTATGCAACAAAAGTCACATGTCTGTCGATGGAACCGGTCTCATGTACGTGGACATGTAAAGTTGGTCCGGGCCGCTTCATCCTATAATACCGTTGAATCAAGAAAGACTAAGGAGGGCAGCAATTTAAACATCAACGCCACAAACCCTTTTGTGTTCTACTCGAGAAAGCATCTACGCAAGATCCTAGCTCATGATGCCACTGTTGGGGAACGTTGCATGGGAAACAAAAAATTTTCCTACCGTTCACCAAGATCAATCTAGTAGATGCAACTACGAGGGGGGAGTGTGATCTACGTACCCTTGTAGATCGCTAAGCGGAAGCGTTATGAACGCGGATGATGGAGTCGTACTCGCCGCGATTCAGATCGCCGAAGATCCTAGCACCGAAGCAACGGTGCCTCCGCGTTCTTCACACGTACGGCTCGGGGACGTCTCCTCCTTCTTGATCCAGCAAGGGGTGGAGGAGAGGTTGATGGAGAACCGGCAGCACGACGGCGTGGTGGTGATGGTGGAGAAGAACTCCAGCAGGGCTTCGCCTAAGCTCCGCGGGAGAAGAAGATATGACGGGAGAGGGAGGGCAGCACCGAGGCACGAACTTGTGTTTGCTGCCCTCCCTTTACCTCACTATATATAGGGGGGGTGGAGAGGTGAGGGCGCCCAGGGGGGGCGCACAGCCCCCTGAGGGCTGTGGTGTTCCCCCTTGTGGCCCACTAGGCCCAGAACTTCTTCCGGACCCCCGAAAACCTTTCCGGTACTCCGCCGATTTCCCGATGCTCCCCGGAACACTTCCGGTACTCCGAAACCTTTCATCCTATATATCAATCTTCGTCTCCGGACCATTCCGGAGACCCTCGTCATGTCCGGGATCTCATCCGGGACTCCGAACAACCTTCGGTAACCATGCACTTTTCTCACTAACAACCCTAGCGTCACCGAACGTTAAGTGTGTAGACCCTGCGGGTTCGGAAACCATGTAGACATGACCGAGACACTCCCAGGTCAATAACCAATAGCGGGATCTGGATACCCATATTGGTTCCTACATGTTTCTCGATGATCTCATCGGATGAACCACGATGTCAAGGATTCAGGCAATCCCGTATACAGTTCCCTTTGTCTAGTCGGTATGTTACTTGCCCGAGATTCGATCGTCGGTATCTCTATACCTAGTTCAATCTCGTTACCGGCAAGTCTCTTTACTCGTTACCGTAATACATAATCCCGTGACCAACTACTTAGTCACTTTGAGCTCATTGAGATGACGTATTACCGAGTGGGCCCGGAGATACCTCTCCGTCACACGGAGTGACAAATCCCAATCTTGATCCATGTCAACTCAACAGACACCCTCGGAGATACCTGTAGAGTACCTTTATAGTCACCCAGTTACGTTGTGACGTTTGGTACACACAAAGCACTCCTACGGTGTCAGTGAGTTACATGATCTCATGGTCATAGGAACTTATACTTGACATGCAGAAAACTATAGCGATAACTGACACGATCAAAAGCTATGTTAACGTTTGGGTCTCGTCCATCACATCATTCTCCTAATGATGTGATCCCGTTATCAAATGACAACTCATGTCTATGACCTGGAAACTGCGGTCATCTTTGATCAACGAGCTAGTCCTGTAGAGGCTCACTAGGGACACAAAGTCTGTCTATTCATCCACACGTGTATCTGAGTTTCCAATCAATACAATTATAGCATGGATAATAAACGATTATCATGAACAAGGAAATATAATAATAACTCTTTTATTATTGCCTCTAGGGCATATTTCCAACAATTACTTATAACTCCCACTCAAATTGACATCCCTCTGGTCATCTGAGCGTGACATGATCCAAATCCACCAACCCAAGTCCGATCATCACGTGAGATGAGGTGGTGTTAATGGTGAACATCTTCATGTTGATCATATCTACTATATGACTCATGCTCGACCTTTCGGTCTTCCGTGTTCCGAGGCCATGTCTGTACATGCTAGGCTCGTCAAGTCTAACCCGAGTGTTCTGCATGTGCAAAACTGGCTTGCACCCGTTGTATGCGAACGTAGAGTCTATCACACCCGATCATCACGTGGTGCTTCGAAACGACGAACCTTCGCAACGGCGCACACTCGGGGGGAACACAATTTTATCTTGAAATTTTAGTGAGGGATCATCTTATAATGCTACCGTCGTCCTAAGCAAAATAAGATGCATAAAAGGATTAACATCACATGCAAATCATAAGTGACATGATATGGCCATCAACTCGTGCTTTTGATCTCCATCTCCAAAGCACCGGCATGATCTCCATCGTCACCGGCGTTACACCATGATCCCCATCATCATGATCTCCATCATCGTGTCGCCATCGGAGTTGTCGCGCGCCCACCATGCTCTTACTACTATTGCTACCGTTTAGCGATAAAGTAAAGCATTACATAGCGCTTAATGATTGACACGCAGGTCATACAAAAATTAAAGACAACCCTATGGCTCCTGCCGGTTGCCGTATACATCGACATGCAAGTCGATATTAACTATTACAACATGATCATCTCATACATCAAATATATCTCATCATGTCATTGGCCATATCATATCACATACATACCCTGCAAAAACAAGTTAGACGTCCTCTAATTTGTTGTTGCATGTTTTACGTGGCTGCTATGGGTATCTAGCAAGAACGCTTCTTACCTACGCAAAGCCACAACGGTGATATTTAAGTTGCTATTTAACCTTCTACAAGGACCGCCTTTGTCTATTCCGATTCAACTAAGATAGGAGAGACAGACACCCGCTAGCCATCTTATGCAACAAAAGTCACATGTCTGTCGATGGAACCGGTCTCATGTACGTGGACATGTAAAGTTGGTCCGGGCCGCTTCATCCCATAATACCGCTGAATCAAGAAAGACTAAGGAGGGAAGCAATCTAAACATCAACGCCCACAAAACCCCTTTGTGTTCTACTCGTGAAAGCATCTACGCAAGAACCTAGCTCATGATGCCACTGTTGGGGAACGTTGCATGGGAAACAAAAAATTTTCCTACGCTCACCAAGATCAATCTAGGAGATGCATCTACGAGGGGAGAGTTGGATCCACATACCCTTGTAGATCGCTAAACGGAAGCGTTCAAGAACGCGGTTGATGGAGTCGTACTCGCCGCGATTCAGATCGCCGAAGATCCTAGCACCGAACGGACGGTGCCTCCGCGTTCTTCACACGTACAGCTCGGGGACGTCTCCTCCTTCTTGATCCAGCAAGGGGGAAGGAGAGGTTGATGGAGAAACCAGCAGCACGACGGCGTGGTGGAGATGGTGGTGGAGGATTCCAGCAGGGCTTCGCCAAGCACTGCGGAAAAGACGAAGATCTCTACGGTGGAGGGAGGGCAGCGCCGAGGCACGAACGTGTGTGGCTGCCCTCCCTCTGCCTCTCTTTATATAGGGGGAAGAGAGGGGAGGGGGCGCCCTAGGGTTTACCCCTAGGGGCGGCGGCCAAGGGGAGATGGGAGGGGGCGGCGGCCCAGGGGCTAGGGTTTCCCCCCCCCCCCCCAAGTGCCTTGCCCCCCACTCCAAAAGGGTGCGGCTGCCCTAGGGGGGGGCCACCCCCCATGCGCAGGTGGAGAGGGCCCAAGGGGGGGCGCACAGCCCCATGAGGGCTGTTGCGTCTCCCACTTGTGGCCCATAGGGCCCATAACAATTACCGGGACCCCCCGAAACCCCTTTCGGTCATCCGACGACTCCCCGATGCTCCCCGGAACACTTCCGGACTCCGATCACTCTCATCCTATATATCAATCTTCGTCCCCGGACCATTCCGGAGACCCTCGTCACGTCCGGGATCTCATCCGGGACTCCGAACAACCTTCGGTTACCATGCACTGTTCTCACTAACAACCCTAGCGTCACCGAACCTTAAGTGTGTAGACCCTGCGGGTTCGGAAACTATGCAGACATGACCGAGACACTCCCAGGTCAATAACCAATAGCGGGATCTGGATACCCATATTGGTTCCCACACGTTCCTCGATGATCTCATCGGATGAACCACGATGTCAAGGATTCAGGCAATCCCGTATACAGTTCCTTTTGTCTCGTCGGTATGTTACTTGCCCGAGATTCGATCGTCGGTATCTCTATACCTAGTTCAATCTCGTTACCGGCAAGTCTCTTTACTCGTTCCGTAATACATAATCCCGTGACTAACTACTTAGTCACTTTGAGCTCATTGAGATGACGTATTACCGAGTGGGCCCGGAGATACCTCTCCGTCACACGGAGTGACAAATCCCAGTCTCGATCCATGTCAACTTAACAGACACCTTCGGAGATACCTGTAGAGTACCTTTATAGTCACCCAGTTACGTTGCGACGTTTGGCACACACAAAGCACTCCTACGGTGTCAGTGAGTTACATGATCTCATGGTCATAGGAACTTATACTTGACATGCAGAAAACTATAGCGATAACTGATACGATCAAAAGCTATGTTTAACGTTTGGGTCTCGTCCATCACATCATTCCCCTAATGATGTGATCCCGTTATCAAATGACAAATCATGTCTATGACCTGGAAACCACGGTCATCTTTGATCAACGAGCTAGTCCTGAAGAGGCTTACTAGGGACACAAAGTTTGTCTATTTATCCACACATGTATTTAAGTTTCCAATCAATACAATTATAGCATGGATAATAAACGATTATCATGAACAAGGAAATATAATAATAACTCTTTTATTATTGCCTCTAGGGCATATTTCCAACAGTCTGGCGTACCGCAAAACGGAGGAAACGGACCTCCTATGGTCGAAATGGGGGTCCTGTTGGTCGGGAGGGGTGTGGCGTACCGCAAAACGGAGGAAACAGACTTGTGTTGGAGCGCTACGGTCGAAACGGGGATCCTGTTCATCGGGAGGTGTGTGGCGTACCGCAAAACGGGACTCCACGGGATACTATTCAACTCCAGCGTCGACCCCCTCCAGCCTCCACGGGCTACTGTTCATCCACCGTCCACCTCCTCCAGCCTCCACCTGCGACTGTTCATCCATCCTCCACCGCGCGCTACTCCACCGGCTACTGTTCAACCAGCCCTCTCCACGGGCTCCTGTTCAACCACCCCTCCACGGGCTACTGTTCATCAAGACCTCCACCATCTACTGTTCATCATGCCCTCCACGGGGTGGTCCTGTTCATCCAGCCCTCCACGGGGTCTTGTTCATCCAGCCCGAACCGGCTCGATCAATCGGGGTCCTGTTCATCCAGAGGCAGCACCACGAGGTCCTATTCATCCACCCCCATCGGGAACTGTTCATCCAAACCCCCAGCAACACTCACTGTTCATCCAGAGACAACATCGATCGGCTTCAGTTAGCAGCAGTAGTGAAGCAAATCGCTCGATCGGGTTCAGTTAACAACCATCGATCGATCACTCGGGTTCAGTAACGCGTAGCCTGCAGTGCAATTGCTCGGGTTCACTTAGAACCAAACGCCTCACTCGGGTTCATTTAGAGCCCAACGCCTCGCACCCACGCGCGTGCGTGTACGAGAGAAACGCGCATCGCTCGGCCCCGACCACCCACCATAACCGGGAACACCCCGATAGTTTCCTCGCCCTTGCTTCTACCATGGTTTTTTCCGTCATGGACGGCCCAAAGAATGTCATGCAGCTGCGTCTCCGGCCCGCCCAGGACAAAAAGCCCATTTTCTGTCATGATTTTTTGTCATAGAAGTAGGACCCCACCACATCTATGATGATACCGTGTTTTGTCACAATTATTGTCATAGAAGTGTCATAAGTATGACAGAAATTTTTTTCATTCGGCCCAAAATGTCACGGATGTGTCTTTTTTTTGTAGTGCATCCCCGTCCCCGCGACAACCTTACCATGCCCGTCCCCGTCCCCACAACCGTTTGCGGGGATAAAAATATTCCCATCCCCATCTCCGTCGGGTTTTTTATACCCGTGGGGAAACCCATAGACGCTATCAGCAACAACCTCATATAGCATTTTAGTAGGAAAAATAGCATTTCAGCACAATAAATAGTATGTATAGGTTAGGGTTTTCCTCGGGCTTTTTGGCCAAAGGGGTGGATGGGTGAAATAATTAGTGGGTAAGGGCATGAATTACATGCGGTCTACTGATTTTTTAGCCTGCATGTAAGACCTACACGGGTAAGGCGGGTAAAGGGCATGGGTAATGCTATCCCATCCCCATCCATGTCATACACGCTGGGTAAGGTATTTGACCCACAAGCTTCCCCGTGGGTATTAAAGTTGGCACATCCCCATGCCCTAATATAGTAATTACCCATGGGGACACGGGTAACGGTTAACCATTGCCAGCTTGAATGCCAAGTTTCATGAATCTCAGACGATTTTTGGATTTACTAGAATTTAAAAACCACGCATCTCAATGTTTTGCCGGCAATCAACGGTGCCCTTCTGTTCAAAATTCATTGCCATTTCTTGCATGGGACCTAAGCATGCACCCAAGGACACAGATTTGATTTTTTCAACCAATTTATATGCACCGGAGCATGCGCATGTAGTTCAAATTTGAATTATGCACATAAATGCATTGAAAGCTCAGTTCATGCATAAAAATGTCCAAACGAACCCCGAAAAATCACAAAAATTCACACAACACTCCTGTTGTTCTATGTTGACACGAGAAAAAAAAATTGAAAGCAATAAGAGGCAATGGATATCGTTTCGTCCCCAAAGGTGGGACGTTCCCTACCGAAAACCATCATGCTTGTTGTGAGAAGATCCGGTTTGTGAGAAGTATATACCCAAACCTGCCCCAAATGGGACAAAATTTGTACCACGACATGTTGATGCCGCTCCATGATAGCATGCCAAGTTTCATGAATTTCAGACGAGTTTTGGATTTACTAGAATTTAAAAACCACGCATCTCAATGTTTTGCCGGCAATCAACGGTGCACCGGTGTTCGAAATTCATTCTCATTTCTTGCATGGGACCTAAGCATGCACCCAAGGACACAAATTTGATTTTTCAACCAATTTATATGCAATAGAGGATGTGCATGTAGTTCAAATTTTAATTAAGCACATAAGTGCATTGAAAACTCAGTTAATGCATAAAAATGTCCAAACACACCCCGAAAAATCACAAAATTCACACAACACTCATGTTGTTCTATGTTGACACGAGAAAAAAATTGAAAGCAACAAGAGGCAATGGATATCGTTTCGTCCCCAAAGGTGGGATGTTCCCTACTGAAAACCATCATGCATATTGTGAGAAGCTCCGGTTTGTGAGAAGCATATACCCAAACCTGCCCCAAATGGGACAAAATTTGTACCACCGCATGTTGATGCCACTCCATGATAGCATGCCAAGTTTCATGAATTTCAGACGAGTTTTGGATTTACTAGAATTTAAAAACCACGCATCTCAATGTTTTGCCGGCAATCAAGGGTGCCCTGGTATTCGAAATTCATGCCCATTTCTTGCATGGGACCTAAGCATGCACCCAAGGACACATAGTTGATTTTTCAACCAATTTATATGCACATAAATGCATTGAAAACCCAGTTAATGCATAAAAATGTCCAAACGAACCCCCAAAATTCACAAAAATTCACACAACACTCCCGTTGTTCTATGTTGACACGAGAAAAAAATATGAAAGCAATAAGAGGCAATGGATATCATTTCGTCCCCAAAGGTGGGACGTTCCCTACCGAAAACCATCATGCTTGTTGTGAGAACCTCCGGTTTGTGAGAAGCATATACCCAAACCTGCCCCAAATGGGAAAAAAATTTGTACCACGGCATGTTGATGCCGCTCCATGATAGCATGCCAAGTTTCATGAATTTCAGACGAGTTTTGGATTTACTAGAATTTAAAAACCACGCATCTCAATGTTTTGCCGGCAATCAAGGGTGCCTGGTGTTCGAAATTCATGCCCATTTCTTGCATGGGACCTAGCATGCACCCAAGGACACAGATTTGAATTTTCAACCAATTTATATGCACTGGAGCATGTGCATGTAGTTCAAGTTTGAATTATGCATATAAATGGATTGAAAACTCAGTTAATGCATAAAAATGTCCAAACGAACCCCGAAAAATCACAAAAATTCACACAACACTCCTTTTGTTCTATGTTGACACGAGAAAAAAAATTGAAAGCAATAGAGGCAATGGATATCGTTTCGTCCCCAAAGGTGGGACGTTCCCTACCGAAAACCATCATGCTTTTTGTGACAAGATCCGGTTTGTGAGAAGCATGTACCGAAACCTGCCCCAAATGGGACAAAATTTGTACCAGGGCATGTTGATGCCGCTCCATTATAGCATGCCAAGTTTCATGAATTTCAGACGAGTTTTTTGATTTACTAGAATTTAAAAACCACGCATCTCAATGTTTGCGGCCGAGTGACGGTGGCAGGGTGTTTGTAATTCATTCCCATTTCTTGCATGGGACCTAAGCATGCAACCGAGGACACATATTTGATTTTGCAATAAGTTTGTATGCACTGGAGCGCGTGCATATAGTTCAAATTTGAATTATGTGCATAGAATGTCTAGAAACCCCAGTTAATGTATAAAAATGTACAAACGAACCCCGAATAATCACAATTTTTTTGACGACACACCTATAGTTGCATGTGCACTGCAGATAAAAGTTGTATCAATTCAAACATCACCCCATTACGTAATTCAAATGATCAAGACGATAAATCAAGTAGATCGCACACATTTTTTGATAACCAACCGTGTGAGATGCAACACAAAATATCTTCGGACCGTGTCTGAATAAGGGGCCGTGTTTGATGAAATTTTGCGCGCCAGTTTTTTGGCTGAAGCGATTCCAACTTTTTGGCTTCCGTGGAAATATCTACCTCCCAGCCCCCTCTCCTTTACCAAAAGCAGCATTTCCCATCTTTCCGCCTTCCTTTCCAAGTTGAAACCTTCACTCCTTGCTGGCAGCACCGCCGCCTCCTCGCCGTCGAGCCTCCTTCACGCTGCTCGGCCTCGCCTATCCAGGCAGATAATCCACACCCGACCCCCATCCTCCTCCTCCTTCCACATCCCACATGCCCCGACCGCCGGCGCGAGCGCGACACCTTCCACCCAAATCACCAAGCCCTCCACCAAATAAGCGCCGGCCTAAGCCATGGCGCATGCAGTATAGCCAGGACCTCAAGGAGCATTCGGCAGCGGAGGAGCAAATCGCGGCCGCATGCGCGGATGAGGTCACGATGGCTGACATTCGTGTCGACCCACAGATCTTGGAGGAGCACCTTGCGGTCGAGGCCATCGTTGACGCCTCGCGCGCTGATGTCGTGACGCGGTTGGCTGCTTTAAACGACAGTTCGTGGCGTTTTCTCGAGGCCACCGTCGGTGCCTTCGACGAAGACTACGAGGTGTTTTCTCAGCGTGCACGTGCTTACCTCATCTCGAGATCCAGAAGGTTGGTGCCCGGAGCGGCCTAGGCAACTCACCACTACAACGAGGGCACCCACGATGCGGAGGCCTCGCCCTCTTCCATGTCCAAGGAGCCAATCATCATCGATATCTCCGACAATGAGGAGTAGCTTGTCTTATTAGCTCACTATAAGGACCCATGTTCAGTTTGCTAGCTACTAGCATTCGGTAACCAATTCTAGTGAATTGTGCTATCTACTTTCACCATGCAATCTTCTGCTATAGTGTATATGTTCTATATGTCGTGCAATGTGGTGTTCAATTAACTGCTTGGTTCAATTCTGCAAATGTGATGTTCAATTCTTCAGGGTGCAATATTTCCAAGTTGTTAAGCATGCTTGATTTGGTTAACTATCTGATCTTATATTAGGAGTATGTTGTGTTGTTCAATTGGTGTTTACTTAACTTCTTGGTTCATTTGTTGTGGCTTGGTTCACTTGTTGTGGTGTTTAGTTAACTGCTTGGTTCAATACTGCAATGCGATGTTCAATTGTTGTGGCTGCATTCTGTTATTGTATACCATGTGAGGAATAAATCGAATTTGGCTATACTAAATACATGAGAAACAAATACAATTGCTATATTTCCAAGTTGTTAAGCATGCTTGATTTGATTACCTGTCTGATCTTCTATTAGGAGTATGTTATATTGTGCAATGTGGTGCTCAGTTAACGTTTGGTTCATTTGTTGTGGTGTTTAGTTAACTGCTTGGTTCAATTCTGCAATGCGATGTTCAATTGTTGTGGCTGCATTCTCTTATTGTATACCATGTGAGGAATAAATCAAATTTGGTTGTACTAAATACATGAGAAACAAATACAATTGCTATATTTCCAAGTTGTTAACCATGCTTGGTTTGGTTAACTGTCTGATCTTCTATTAGGAGTATGTTATATTGTGCAATGTGGTGCTCAGTTAATGTTTGGTCCATTTATTGTGGTGTTTAGTTTACTGCTTGGTTCAATTCAGCAACGCGATGTCCAATTGTCGTGGGTAGAATTTTGTATTGTTGTGCATGTGAGGAATAAATCGAATTTGTCTGCACTAATACATGAGAAACATATACATGTGCTATATTTTCTAGTTCTTAATCATGCTTGGTTTGGATAAATGGGTTTTCCCCGTGGCTTGAATTAATCTGATGAATCTGCAATGTGATTATTTTTCATCAACATATTTTACTGATAGCATGCGAACCCTTACTTAACCTGATGACTAACTACCTTATATGTGTTGCAGGGAAACAATGGGAAGCCCTGAGGTTTACAATCGAAGTTAGCACGTGCATGGTCCGTTATCTAATAGCACATTATTGTGCAATTGCATGAACCATTTTAATATTTAGGTTTGTAACAATTTGGTATTGCACATATAGGTCCTGCTGTCATAGATTTTGACCCACTGTTCGACCCTTTTTGCATATGGGGGAAATGAGTTGTCCATGAATACCAGTCAAGTCAAGAAACTCAGAAAGATTGTTAGGATAAATAAATTAGCGACAAATAACAACAAGATCTTTGTCTGTGCAATGAAGAAGGCATCAGTTCACTACAGGATGGTACTAACTATTATACCTTGCCTTTTTAATTTCTTTGCCCCATTTCCAATATAGAGAAGATATTTATGCACATCCTTGTTTTCAGGACTTTCCAAAGCAGTTCACTGATGATTACCTCTCAAACCACATGTATGGTCAGGAGGCGAGGAACGTATTCATACAACACCCACGATTCTATATTGAAGTGTTCCTTGAGAGGACGAAGGATGGACGGTCAATCATCCACGGTCATTGGCCTAAAGTTACAAAGACCTTCAACATCAATGAAGGCTCAATATTCGCTTTCTGCTTCAGCAGTTTTCCAGATGATATATATATGTCTATGTACCGTCTATGATGCTAATTTCGAAAGGTTATAGATGTTGCACGTGAAACTTCGTCCTGGTGTAGTTGTCTAATGGGGTAGCTGAGTGCTGAAGCTATATGATGTTGTACTCTGATGTATTTCAATTATAAAAACTGAAATATATTGTGTGCTTAATATGAAATGTCAATTAGATTAATAAATGGATTATGAATAATCGGATAATTAGCCTGCTAGTGGTGAATTAGCCTGCTAATTGGGTTTTGCTATTGCAAACGGTTGTTGAAAAAATACCGTGGACGATGACATCAGGCAACGCACACAGTTTATAGGAATAAACCGTGTTGGATCAATGAACAATCACACACGACTTTCTCCTAAAAACTGTTTGCGTTAGGCCATCTTGCGCAAACGTTTACCACATGAAAACTATGTGTGATGGACAGCCTTTGCCACACAGTTTCTTCCACGGACCGTGTGTGATATATTCAATAATGCAAGCGATTTAACGGAAAAAATTATGTGTGATGTACATGTGAATGGAAACATTTTCCTTCGAGCGACTGTGTGGGATTTACATACGAACGGAAACGTTTAACGGGGACTGGCTGTGTGGGATGTACTTGTGACCAGAAATAATTTTGCCATATAATTGTAGTTTTTAGCTCTACTGTATGTATTTCCGTATTTGAGCGCTCACCAGTCGCACACGACCTCATTTTGCCGAACGTATGTGCCAGGAGGTCATATCCCCAATGGTTTCTGGGTTGTGTGGGAAGGACCCCCCCTATCGCCCACACTCACTTGACGATGATTCCAAATGCCGTCGCGAAAGGGGTTAAAAACCGTTTGTTTATAAGCTCGTTGTACTAGTGTTAGATGAACACCAAAATTTGTCGCCATGTCTTCCATACTTTGATGATCACTCACCTCTTTGCCCCTTTCTTCAGTTTAAACATGTGATATCTCCTGCGATGCTTACTTGCATGTGCGTGGAAGAGCACAATGTTCGCATCTCATTCTCTAATCCACAACAGTCTCGAGTGCTGATGAGCAATTTTGTGCCACAGAGAAGCTAATCCTAGGATTTCCTTTCTTCTTCAACTCCTTTCTACCAGACTTTGTTCCACGTGAGTACCCGCCTATCCTAGGCCTGTTTAAATGTAGCACTGCTTCTTGCGCTAGGAGCAGCTCCTCTCGGATGTTGGTGTGGTTCTCTCATTAGAACAAGTAAATTTCTTCCCAATCAACGGAGCTTCTGTTAGCTCTAGATCATTCACCACTCTCCTAAATCTGCCCATCGATCTGTGATTAAGGGGAGGTCCTATATGACGCTCTTTCCGTCAAGTTGCTGCTATTTCGCACATAGCCTCCACTTGGCGGGCTTTCTGGGCCATTTTCTTTTTCTTGAGCGAGCGAGAAGACAATGTATCTATCCGCTTCCTTTTGTTTGCTTCCTTCTGTTTCTCTTTCTTCCGTCTGAATTGAAAACTGTTGCTTTGAGTAAAACTGTTCTGCAGTATTAAACTTTATCCATTTCTTCTATTTCAATGGAAAGCTTAAGCTGTGAACTGTGGCGTGCAAAGAATCTTCTGTTCAAAGGATAAAATTATTTACAACTAAAACTGTAGCCCATGAAACTTAGCAGGAAAATATCGCTGGAGCACAAAATTCCATTGACTAAGTACAGGGAACAACATGAAAACATATTTCTCACTGACACAGATAAAACTAGAGGAAACATTTTTCAATGGAACTCTTTCTTTTAGTTGAAATTCTTTGTTGGCAGTGGCGTTTTGCTTGAAGTTGAAAATAATACTAGCGATGAAAACCAGCAGAATAAAAGAAAAGGATGGTTAGTTGGGAAAGACCATTCTCATTTCCGCGAAAAAAATGCCTAGCTTACAGTACCACTAGTAATTACTTGCTTATAAAAATAGATTTGGTTAGATATATTATTAAGAAAAATGTGTGTAAATGCATGTTCAACTAGATAAGACAGACTCGTAGTTCCTTTTTAATAAACCATTATCCATTTAGGTGAAAACAGGTCACTATTCGCTATTATTTAGAGACTGAAGATCTTGAAATTACCTGAACTCATGCATTGATGAAGTACAAAATTGATTATCCTTGAAATTGTCACATGAATCTTCAGAAACCATGATGAAGAAATGTGATTATAGGAAATTATTTGCATTGTTTAATACATAAAACAAAGTGTAAGAACTAGTATTTCTCACATGTCTGTCGAGAAATGAACAGTAGCAAACAAACAAGTGAAAGAACTGGAATTACTTACATGTCTTTGGAGCAATGAAGTTACCAATGACAGATGCATTTCATTGTCCTTGCAAATGACTATCTCAAACAGAAATTTCTCGCATTAAAATAATTGCTATTTTATTTTAGTATAGCTTCTTTGGTTATGTTTGGGATAATGTCAGAAGAAGTAAGTGTCTCGTGTCAAGTTTTTATGTACCTACATTGGAGAAACCCTCCATTCTAATAACTTTGTAGCATAATTCAAATAATGTTCTTGTGATTTCAATAATGTCCTTTCTGTAAGCATTGTGAACTTTCTGTAAGCTTTCTATAATTTCTTGGAAATCAAATAAATGTTGAGCAATTCAAATAATGTTCTCGTGATTTCAATAATGTTCTTTCTGTAAGCATTGTGAACTTTATGTAAGCATTCAATAATATTATTGGAAATCAAATAAATGTTGCTCAATTCAAATAATGTTCTTGTGATTTCAATAATGTTCTTATTGTAAGCATTGTGAACTTTCTGTAAGCATTCAGTAATGTTCTTATAAATCAAATAAACATTTCCCAATTCAAATAATGTTCTTGTGATTTCAAAAAATGTCCCTCAACTCAAATAAAGTTCTTAGAAATAAAAAAATGTTCTTCAATTCAAAGAATGTTCTTGTAAGTCAAAAAATGCTCCATAATTCAAATAAAGTTCTTGGCATTCGAAGAAATGTTCATAAATCGAAATAAAGTTCTCGGAAATCAAAAAATTATCTTTATCTGAAATAGTGTTCCTTGAAGTCAAATAAATGTTACTCAATTCAAATAAATGTTCTTGGGATTTCAGAATATGTTCGTCAACAAAAATAAAGTACATGGAGATCTAAAAAATGTTCTTTTATTCGAATTGGAAGTGAAAGAAATGTTCCTCGATTTAAATATTGTTCTTGGCATTCCAACATATGTTTGTAGATTCAAACAAAGTTCTAGGTATAAAAATTTGTTCATCCAAAATATGCTCATCCTTTCAAAATTGGTTCTTTTATTCCAAAAATGTTCTTAATTTTTTTACGAAAAATCTTTTGTCCGAAATTGTTCTTAAAATTCAAAAAATTGTTCATGGGATTGAAATTAGGTTATAAGACTCAAAAAAATATCTAAGGTATTCTGAAAAGATTATAGGATTCAAAATTTGTTCTAAGTGTCAAAAAATGTTCTTAAACTTCCAAAATTGCTGAAGAAATTCAAAAATTGTTGTAGGATTCAGAATTGTTCACTGATTCGTGAAGATGTTTTTGGATTCAAAAAATGTTCTAGGATTCGAAAAATGTTCTTGGAATACAAAATTTGTTGAAGACGTTATAAAAATGTTCTTGGATTCAAATTCTATTCTATGATTCAAAAAATATTGCTGGGTTCAAAAAAAGTTTCTAGAATTTAAAACTGATTCCTACTATTAAACAATTGTTCTTAGAACTAAAATTATGTTCTTGGATCTAATAAATGTTCCCCTAAAAAAGATTTGATAAATGGCCAATACTTTAAAAATGTTTTTGGGATTCAAAAATAATTGAATGCATTCAATATAGGTTCTATGATCCAACTTTTGTTCTAAGATTGAAAAATTGTTCTAGGATTGAAAATTTGTTCTAAGATTAAAATAAATGTTCTAAGGTTAAAAAATGTTCTTGAAATTTATCATATGTCCTAAGGTTTACAAAAATTTCTTTGAATTCTAAAAATGTGTTTGGTATTCAAAAAACAATTCTTGGAATCGAAATTACGTTCTATGATTCGATAAATGTTCAAGACATTTAAAAATATTTTTGGAATTTAAACAATGTTCTTAGAAAAGTTATGTTGTAAGTTTGAAAATTATATTCTTTGATTGAAATGATCTACGATTTTAAAAATGTCCTAGGTTTGAGAAAATTATTCTTAGAATTCAAAATTACTCTTCATATTAAAAAATGTTCTTGGAATTGAAATTATGTTCTTGTAGCGACCACGATCCGAATGGACCGAAGTCTCTGTGTTCTGTGTCATCCCTGGATCGGTAATGCTGACACACACAATACTTGAAGGTTTTATAATAGTGTGGCAATCACACACTTATTACATAGAATGTCTCAAATGAGAACTTATTACAGAAGTCTATGGGTTAAGGCCATCTAACAAAATAACAACGGAAGGCTTGGAAGATAAGTGAGTCCATCAACTCCAACGACATAGCTGAGTGCATGACAAAGGACCTAGCACGTCTTTATTCCTCGTCTGAAAAGTCTGCGACGTAATATGTTGCAGCCCGAAAATGGGTCAGCACATGGAATATGCTGGCAACATAACACAAAAGATGCAAGTAACAGAATAAAGGCTATACTATATGCATATTTGGCTGGTGGAGGCTCTAAGTTTAAAGTTTTTGCGTAAAGCCAATTTTTCCCTACAACAAAGGAATAGATTTTATTTTAACTATTATGGTAGTTGAAAATCATTGAGAAGGCACCTCCAACTCAATTCCAAATTAAGTAATCATTAACCCAATCAAATTAAGTTATAGAGTGATGAGATCAATCAATAATTCAAGTACCAGATACTCAAGATGTCAATAACCGGGGACACGGCTAATCATGATCAGTTTGTACACTCTGCAGAGGTTTGTGCACTTTTCCCACAAGACTCGATCGCCTCCGTTTGGTTTCTCGCACTGCATGGTGTTTGAGAAACGGATGACCGAGACACAGTCTTTCCAAAGAGGTCCCCTTAACCGGATAGATAGGCCGGTACACCTACAATCCCTCTACATCTGCTAGCCCATCACGGAAAGGTTTCCCACAACTTACTCAATTATGCCAGAGCCCATATTGGCATGTGGCTGCACACGGAAGTTTCTACCATGAATAGTTTTATGATCCCTTTGAGCCTGGGTGGCATTCCATAGGAAAATTCACACGGAACCCCGGGATTTCCTAGGACAACACTGGATTCTCCAGGTGCCCTGCAACCAATCCACCCAGATGTGTATTCAAGTAGCCACCTTAAGTTGAATCCTTAATTAACAACTCACATCGGTCATGGATTTCACTCAAACCCAATCCACGTCTACGAGCATAGCATAACAACCTAAGCAAACGTAGAAGTAACTCCCAAGGGTTTGAAAATAATGCAGGTAATAGGTTCTACCACAATCTACTTCCCAGTCCCACAAGTTAAGAGATCCTACTCATGCAATGTGTGAGGGTTTGATCTAATGCATAAAACTGGGTAATAAAAGGGTATGATCAAAGTCTTACTTGCCTTGCTGACGATTCACAGAACCTAGAGACTCGTAGTAGCACGCTTCACAGTCCGGGTATTCTGTCGCAAGCAAACAATAGCATACATAAGCAAACAAGCAAAGATGCACAAACAAAAACTCCAAAAGATAATATCTAACCAGAAAGTTCAACTTAAGAACTCCGGTTTGCAAAAAGAATCAAATCGAAAGAAGCAACGAAACTCAAACTGCGAAAAAAACAAGCTCCAGTTACTAATTGATCTAAAGTCAAATTTACAGTAGCCGAAACTTTGTTCAAGTTGGTTAAACGGAAAGAGGGCGTCGAGACGAAGATCTGGGATTTTGAATCACCTGATTCCGACTCTCGAGCGAAAAGAAAAATGAAAAACAAGATCAAGGCAGAAATCACGATCGAAATAATCGCGGATAAAACCCCAAAAAAGAAAACGGACGAATAGGCTAACGAACGAACGTTCGCTGTCTACGGCTAACGGACGAACAGCGTTCGTTAAACCGAATGTACGGACGAACGTCCGCTAAATAACTAAACCGGAGAAAAACCGATCTAAATCTAAAATAAAAAAATGGATCTAGGGTTTTTTTCTAAAAAAAAGCCGATCGGTTTAAAAGAGAAACCGATGGCTACCTCGAAAAAGTCAACACCGGCGGCGGACTCCAGCGAGGGCGCGGCTCCGGCGGCTACCGGCGGCGGGCGGTGGCGGCGCGGTCGGCGGCGGCGGGGCTAGGGACGGGTTGGCGGCGGGCGGCGGCGCACGCGGCGGTGGCTTAGGCGGCGGCGTGCGGCGGCTAGGGCAGAGGCGGGGCGACGGGCTGGCGACTGGGCTACCTCTCGGGCCGGGGTGGTGGCTTATAAAGGCCAGAGTCCTGGCCACTTACGGCTCGGAGTCACTTCGTTTTTTATATAAAAGAGTCCGCACGTAGCAAAACTAACGAAAGAAATAATAAACGGACTCCAAAAATCCCGAAATAAATTTTCACCGTCGTCTAATCGTATTTAGGACAAAGTGAACATTTTTCCTGGACCTAAACGCAATTTTGAAAAACACGCATTTTTCCTATGCAAATAAAATCGCAAATAAATCCAGAAAAATACCAAAAGTGATTTTAACATTTTTCCTCCAATATTTCTGTTATTTTGGAGAAGTCATATTATCTCCGCTCATATATTGTACTTAGAAATATTTTTAGGAGAGAAAAATAATTAAAACCAACACTGTCCTCATACCGGTATTCGAGTGAACTCAAATACGAAAACGGTAGAATTCCCAACTCTCTCCGTAGGTCCTTGAGTTGCTTAGAATTTTGAGGATCGCCACAAAAAATGCAAATAAACATGCAATGCAATATGATCTATTTATAACATTCCAAATTGAAAATTTGGGATGTTACAAACCTACCCCCCTTAGAATGAATCTCACCCTCGAGATTCGACTTGGCTAGAGAACAGGTGTGGGTGGTCCTTGCGTAGATCATCTTCTCGTTCCCAGGTGGCTTCTTCCTCGGTGTGCTGACTCCACTGAACTTTGCAAAACTTGATAACCTTACTGCGGGTGACTCTACTCGAAAATTCGAGAATCTTAACAGGCTTCTCCTCGTAAGTCAGATCACTATCCAACTGAATTGCTTCCAGGGGTACTGTATCTCTTAGCGGGATATCGGCCATCTCCGCATGGCACTTCTTAAGCTGCGAAACGTGAAACACGCTGTGCACTCCTGACAATCCTTCGGGCAATTCCAACTTATAGGTAACCTCTCCCATGCGTTCCAAAACACGGTAAGGTCCCACAAATTTCGGGGCTAGCTTTCCCTTAACTCCGAAACGTTTAACTCCTCGTAGAGGCGATACTCTCAGGTACGCTCTGTCTCCGATCTCATAGGCTATCTCCTTGCGCTTTGAGTCTGCATAACTCTTCTGCCTGGACTGAGCTACCTTCAATCTATCTCGAATCAACTTCACCTTCTCCTCAGACTCTTTGATCAAGTCTGGTCCAAACAACTGTCAGTCTCCAACTTCATCCCACATTAACGGCGTTCGGCATCTCCTTCCATACAATGCCTCGAATGGTGCCATCTTCAAACTAGCATGGTAACTGTTGTTGTACGAGAACTCCGCGTAGGGAAAATTATCATCCCAACTAGATCCATAATCTAACGCACAGGCTCTCAACATGTCCTCCAGGATCTGGTTGACTCTCTTGGTCTGTCCATCGGTCTGCGGATGAAACACTATGCTGAATTCTAGCCTCGTTCCCAAAGTTTGGTCTAGCTGATGCCAAAACTTTGAGGTGAATTGTGTTCTGCTATCTGATACAATGGTCCTCAGAACTCTGTGCAGACATACTATCCTGGTCATGTATATCTTGGCCAACTTCGCACTGGTGTATGTGGTTTTCACGGGGATAAAATGGGCTACCTTCGTCAATCGATCTACCACTACCCAGATTGAGTCATATCCTGCTTTGGTCCTGGGCAATCCGGTGATAAAATCCATGCCAAGATTTTCCCACTTCCATTCGGGTATCGGCATAGGCTGCAGCAATCCTGCTGGCTTCTGATGCTCTGCATTTACTCTCTGGCATACATCACATACAGCTACATACTCGTCAATATCCTTCTTCATTCCCGTCCACCAGAAACGTTCCTTCAAATCCAAATACATCTTGGTGTTTCCGGGGTGTATCGAGTATGGCGAATCATGTGCTTCCTGCAGTATCAACTTCCTGATCTCCGGGTCGTTGGGCACATAGATTCGATCCTCAAACCATAAGGTGTCGTGTTCGTCCTCACGAAATCCCTTGGCTTTTCCTTCACTCATCCTTTTCCTTATCTCCGCAATTTCTTTGTCATCCTTCTGGGCTTCACGTATCTTTCCCAGTAATGTTGACTGAACCTCCAACGTTGCCACAAAACCTCTAGGAACTATCTCCAAACGAAGCTCCCTGAGATGTTCTGCTAGCTCCTGTGGCAATCCCCCTTTTACTAGGGTATTTGCATAACTCTTCTGGCTCAAAGCGTCAGCCACGACGTTGGCCTTTGCTGGGTGATAGTGCAGCTTCATATCATAATCCTTTATAAGTTCCAACCATCTCCTCTGTCTGAGGTTCAGCTCTTTCTGTGTGAAAATGTACTTCAAACTCTTGTGATCCGTGTACACATCACAACGATTTCCAATAAGGAAATGTCTCCAGGTTTTCAGTGCGTGCACTACCGCTGCTAACTCCAGATCGTGCGTCGCGTAATTCAACTCGTGCGGTCGCAGTTGACGGGATGCATAGGAAACAACTCTTCCATCCTGCATAAGTACTCCTCCAAGTTCTAAGCGTGAAGCGTCGTAGTACACTTGGAAATCCTTGCGTATATCTGGCAATATCAGCACTGGGGCTGTCGTCAACTGTTTCTTCAACTCCTGGAAACTTTCTTCACACTCTTCAGTCCAATCGAACTTCGTCTCCTTCTTCAACAATGTCGTCATTGGCTTTGCAATCTTGGAGAAATTTTCTATGAATCTCCGGTAGTATCCCGCGAGTCCAAGAAAACTGCGGATCTCTCCAACTGAAGTGGGTGCCAACCACTCAGTGACTGCCTGCACTTTGACGGGGTCCACTACTATACCTTCTCCCGATATAACATGCCCTAGGAATCCGACTTTCTTCAACCAAAACTCGCATTTGCTAAACTTGGCATACAACTGATGTTCTCTGAGCTTCTCCAATACCAAACGCAAATGCTCTGCATGTTCCTCTTCATCCTTTGAGTACACCAGAATATCATCAATGAATACCATGACGAACTTATCCAAGAACTCCATGAACACCTTGTTCATCATACTCATGAAATAGGCAGGCGCGTTAGTCAATCCAAATGACATAACCGTATACTCATATAGCCCGTACCGTGTGGTGAAGGCTGTTGTCACAGCCCTAGACCAGCCCTTGCATGTCTTGCTTGGTCTTCATGTGCATCATGTTTAAATTTCTCAGAAACTGGAAATGGGGATGTTCAAACCATAACACCAAATGAATTCAACTAGGGTGAAGAATAAAATCATTTCCAATGACCCAAAATTCTTTCATCAATGTTTGATAATTTTGGCAAGGCTTTGAGACCAAACAAAAATAGTG
Source organism: Secale cereale (assembly GCA_902687465.1). Lineage (NCBI taxonomy): Eukaryota > Viridiplantae > Streptophyta > Magnoliopsida > Poales > Poaceae > Secale > Secale cereale. Next base: position 70,976,541 of record LR738711.1, read on the forward strand.
AGCATTTTTGTAGAATATTTTGGGCACTGATTAAATCATATCTTATTTGCATTTGGGCATTAAAATTTTATATAATATTTTAAATGCTCAAATAATCATAAACTAAAATGTTTACTGTTGGATTTATCCTAAACAGTAGCCATGCTTGGTTTCATGATTTTTGAAAATGTGCTGGCAATTTTTATTAAAGCAAAACAAAAGCAGAAAATAGAAAAACAGAAACTAAATAGAAAGAGAAGGGAGAGAAAGTTACCTGGACCTACCTACTGTGCAGCCCACCAGAAGCCCTGCAGACAGCCGGCCTGCCAGGCCCAGCCCACCACCGCCGTCGTCCTCCTGGCGCCAGTCGGCTAGGTGTGTGGCCGGCGCGCACGCACAGCCGTGCCTCCACGCCACCTGCCTGCCTGCCTCCCCAGACCACGTCGACACCGCCTCGACCTTCCCCGCTGCCGTCTGGATCGGGCCGACGCCTCAATTTCCCCCCTGGCTCTCTCCCTCGCCTATTCCTCGCCATGGCCGAACGCCACCGTCGCCGCTGTTCGCCATAACCGCGGCCACCGTCCACCCCTTGCCTCGCCGACGCGCTCAGAGGCTCTGCCTCGTCCCTCTCTTCCTCCTCGCCGAGCCAACCGCCGCCGGAAGCCCCTGGGCGCCGTCTGCACCGCCGTTCCCCTCGTCGGTTGCCGGTGATCCTCGCCGCCGATTCGCCGACTTCGATGCCTCCCCGAGCCCACTCAGCTGCTCATCGACCCCCAGTGAGCTCCGCCGTCGTTTCCCCCTACTCCCCGAGCTCGTTTACACCTATAGCCACGGTAGCCGACGCACCCGTGAGCTCACCGCCGCCTGCCATGTCACCGTCGTCGTTGCGGACAAGACAACTCGTTTATGAGCTTGTCACCGTACTCAGCACGTCGTCAGGAGCCTAAAACAACCACCAGCTGCTCATATCGAGTGCTAGAGCGCCGTTCCCGTGGGCGCCCGAACTCCGGCGCCGCCGCGAGCTTGTTTCCGGCGAACTCCGGCCGCCCCCGCTCCTCCCGCTTGCCCTACCGGATGCGCGCGAGCCTCAGCTACGCGTAGGACCAAATGGCGATCGATTTGATCGACCGTAGGCAATTCCCGAGCCCCTCCGCCGTGCTCGCTGTCGCCGGCGGCGAGCCGCCGGCCAGTTTGACCTGGCTGACTAGGGGTTTGACTCCCCCTGAGTCGCTGACCCGTGGGGCCGGCCTCTGTTTAATTAGTTTAGCTTTTAGGTTAATTGCTAATCACCTATTTAGTTAACCCCTAGTGACACTGCCATGTGGGCCCCTTGCCCGTTTAGTTTAGTTTAATTTTCGTTTTAGTCTAATTCTTAACCCAGTGGGACCCACACGTCAGCATTGACTTTGCTGACGTGGCTGTTGACTGGGCCCACCCGTCTGTGACTCAGGCAGCACTGTCACACTGACCTATGGGACCCACTGGTCAGGTTTGACTGGACCAGCCCCTGTTGACTTGCTGATGTCAGCATGACCTAGTGCTGACTTCAATAACACATTAAGAACCCCCCAGCTATTTGAGACTAACCATAAGAAAACATGAACAACTAAGCACCATTATGCACATAGCGTTTTTATCATAGACATATCAACCAGTGCAACAGAAGCCAACTCTCTTAACAAGATAAGCATGATAACTCAAGAGAGTTCCAGCAACCAACTAAACAAAAGCTCTTTAAAAAGAAAAGCATGAAAACTAAGAGCTAAGCATGACAATAGCTATTGAAAGACAAAGAACATACACAGCAAAGATAAACATGAAAATCCCATGTTATGTTCTAGGTTGAAGTGGAGCGTGTTTCTCTCCCACACAAAGAAAGATGGGTTCCAACTTGTTATGAAAAGCAAGCAAAGCTAAAGAAAACTAAAAAGGAAACTAAAAGCAAGACGCTCCAAGCATAGCACATAACACATGAAGTGATTAAAATATAGTGGAATGAAAGACGAACTGATAATGTTGATGGAGAAGGGGATGCACGGGGGCATCCCCAAGCTTAGACGCTTGAGTCTTCTTGAATATTTCTTGGGGGTGCATGGGGGCATTCCCAAGCTTGAGCGTTTGACACTCCTGAATCTTTTTATCATCTTCCCTCGCACACTTGAAAACTCCCTTCATACATAACTCATCATAATCTGATTAGCGAGGTTAGTACCCTTAATAAAATAATTTTTTTTCTTGCTGGAAATAAAGATATTCTTGAAGGTCTACTGTTTCTCAAGATTGCCAAAAGGTTTTTGCAAAGAAAAAGCAAGCTCAAGGTTTGCAAAACGAAGGAAAGGCAAAACAGGACAGAATCTGTGAAAAACAGACCAGCAGGTAGTAAATAATTTTTTCGGGGCACTTCTGCAACTCAAATAAAAAAACTCAGAACAGACGCCCGAAAGCCAATTGTATAGAGCACGCTGTCGAAACAATTCAGACCAGAAAGATGATCTGGTGATTTTATACGAATTTTTCTGTCCAAGGACAGAATCTGTTTCCTGGACAGCACGTCACAACTTTTGAACTTTCTTGCAATCAGAGGCTAAACTTGGCACAAACCTGAAAAGTAAAGATACAATGATGATGCTACTGTAGTAACAAACATCAAGACACAACAAAAGCAAAATAAAAATTTATTCATTGTGGGCTGCCTCCCAAAAGCGCTTTCTTTTATGCCTTTAAGCTAGGCATAATGCAAAGAGATCAAGTTTTATCAAGAGTAAAAGAATAGCTAGCCCGTATAACGGACTCAAAAGGTAACTTAATATTCTTTCTAGGGAAGTGTTCCATCCCTTTCTTGAGAGGAAATTGGAATTTTATATTCCCCTCTTTCATGTCAATGATAGCACCAACGGTGCGAAGAAAAGGACGTCCCAAAATAATTGGACAAAAGGTTCACATTCAATATCCATAATAGTAAAATCAACGGGAACATAATTGTCATTGGCAATGATAAGAACATCGTCGATCCTCCCCAAGGGTTTCTTTATGGAAGAATCAACAAGACGAACACCAAAAGAACAAGAATCAAAAGGTTTCAATTTAAGCATATCATATATTCTTTTGGGCATAATGGAGGTACTAGCTCCAACATCACATAAAGCATAGCAAGAGAAGTTATTCAACTTAATTTTAATCATAGGATCCCAACCATCTTCTAGCTTTCAAGGTATGGAGGCTTCTACCCTAAGTTTCTCCTCCCTAGCTTTGATGAGAGCATTAGTGATATGCTCTGTGAAGGCAAGATTAAGCGTGCTAGTGCGGGGATCTCTAGACATCTTGTGAAGAAAATCAATAACTTCGGTAAGGGTGCAATTATCAAAATCAAGGTCACTACTATCAAGTAAAGAGGTAGTGTTTTCCTTTAGGCTCACTTGTTTGGTAGTTTCTATGGTCATAGCATCACCATTAATAGGTCCAATGGGACCAGGAGTGCATTGGGTGCTAAGAGTTTGGATATCCTCAACAACTTGGATAGTAGCAACAGTGTGGTGGGTAGGAAGGTTCTTAATTCTATCTTCTTCCTCCTTTTCTCTAGCCCATCTCCCTTTAAGTTTAGCCAACATCCTAATGTTTTCATTAATTTGCACTTGAATAGCATTCATAGGAGTGGTCTTCCTCTCCTCAAGAGGGGAAGTTCTAATTTTAAGCAACTCTACCTCATGGGCTAAATTGTCTACCTTCGAAGAGAGATCATCTAGTTTGGCTAGTTTTTCTTCTACACTCTTATTGAAGGCTTTTTGGGTAGTGATGAAATCTTTAAGCATAATCTCTAGTTCAGAAGTGGAGTTCTTGGTGCTAGGATAAGCATTGTTGTTCCCATAGGAATTAGAGGGGAACGGTCTAGGATTGCTACCAAAATTACTCCTATAAGCATTGTTATTGAAATTGTTTCTAGAGATAAAGTTCACATCTACTTGTTCTTGAGCAATCAAAGAATTTAAAGGAACATCATGAGGATCAATAGAAGATTGCTTGGAAAGTAGAGACATGATCAAGTCAACTTTTTCATTTAGGGAGGAAATCTCCTCGACAGAGTTTACCTTCCTACCTGTTGGAGCGCGTTCGGTGTGCCATTGGGAATAGTTGGTCATCATCTCATCGAGAAGCTTCGTGGCAGCACCAAGTGTAGTTGACATAAAGGTTCCTACCGCAGCCGAATCTAACAAGTTCCGCGAGGTAAAGTTCAAGCCTGCATAAAAAGTTTGGATAACCATCCAAGTAGTCAAACCATGAGTAGGGCAGTTCTTGACAAGAGATTTCATGCGTTCCCAAGCTTGGGCAACGTGTTCATTATCCAATTGTTTAAAATTCATTATGTTACTCCTTAGTTGGATAATTTTAGCAGTTGGATAGTACTTTCCAATAAAGGCATCCTTGCACTTGTCCCAAGAATATATGCTATTTCTAGGCAAAGATTGAAACCGAATTTTAGCTCCTCCTCTCAAGGAGAAAGGAAAAAGCTTAAGCTTAACAATATTACCATCTATTTCTTGGTACTTTTGCATATCACAGAGTTCAAAAAAATTGTTTAAGTGCAAAGCAGCATCATCTCCAGCACCGGAGAATTGATCTTTCATAACTAGGTTCAGTAAAGCAGGTTTAATTTCATAAGAAGGTGCTGAAGTGGCAGGTGTAGTAATAGGCGTGCAGATAAAGTCATCGTTGTTATGACTAGTGAAGTCACACAACTTGGTGTTCTCGGTGGAACCCATAGCAGCAAGCAAGCAAGATAACTATTTTTGTGATTTTTGATAAAGGGAACTAAAGCAAAACTGAAAGGTAAACTAACAAGACTAAAAAGGAAAGGTAAAAGATAGCGTGCAACTCCCCTATCTTGAAGAGTGGAGTCCCCGGCGACGGCGCCAGAAAACTTTGCTTTATGGCTTCTCGCCCCTCGTTGGTTACCCCAAGTGGAAGGTTTGAGATGCAGTGTAGCGGTAGTTTTCCCTTGGCAAAGATACCAAGGATCGAATTCCCCTGAGACTCCGAGGGTCAACAAGAAGGTGTCAACCGCTAACGGCGCTAGATACTTAGCGATTGACAGGACCTGCACACAGATACAAATAACTTTGCTCCCAACGAGTACAGAGAGGTTGTCAATCCCTCCGGCCTTGTCGTTTACAAAGGATCAAACACAAGAGATAATAGTGATAGGTATGACTGCAACTAGTAAGTAAGAACAGAAAGTAAATAACGGGTGTGATCAGTGATGGTAATATGGACCGGGGTCCCATGATGTTCACTAGTGATGTCTCTCTCCCAAATGACGATAAAACAGCTAAGCGAGGTAAACGAATTACAGCTGGGCAATTGACAGGATTATGTGCGCAAACCAATGCTAACTATGCTGCAAAGAAAGGTAGAGGCTCAAAAGCATGGGCGGTACACCAAGGCAAGTAGACCGAAATCCATCTGCATCTACTACTAATCATCCACCTTGAGATATCTATCCAGAACATCTCGCTGGTATTAAGTTGCGAGTCCCACCCATAGTGTAAACTCAAAGCAACAGACAACTGCATTAAAAGAACTTTGCGTAAAGTAAACAATCCTTGTACCCGCAAGTACAAGCACCGTTGTTTTCCCCCTTGTGGCAACAGTACGTCCCCTAGACTCATGTTTCTGTCACTCAAGCTAGTCATCGAGGGGCATGAACCCACAATCAAGCATAACGTTCCCTCTTGGAGTTACTACCTACTACTTGGCCAAAGCAAAAAACAGCAATGGAGAACATGCAAGAATTACTCAAGAACATAAATATAAAAGAGGTAAACCAAATATATTACTCACACACAATCTGAACATAATCTCATAATCCATCGGATCCCAGCAAACTCATCATAGCAACAGCATAAGGATTACATATGTGCCTCGATCATGTAGGGTAGCTCACGAGGTCTAATCGGTGAAGAACAAAGAAGGGAGGAGAACATCACATAGCTACTGGTCATGGACCCATGGTCCAAGGGAGACTACTCACAACTCATCCGGGAGGCGTCCATGGTGGTGGAGACGCTCTCGGTGGTGATCCTCCCCTCCGGCAGGGTGCCGGGAAGAGTTCTCCTGGTGCTCCCGATCTTGGAAGCGCGGCGGCGGCGGAACATAGATGAGATCGCAAAAAAGGGTTCCGTCCTCGAGGGTTTCGGGACGCGGTGTAAATATATGCCAAAGGGGGGCGTCAGAAGAGGCCAGGGGGGCCAGGCGCCCTAGCGGCGCGGCCAGGAGGGGGGCCGCCCCCTCTGGTCGCCTGGAGCCCTGGTGGCCCCCCTCTGGCCCTACTTTGGCCGCATGGAAGCTTCCGGAACGCTGATTTTTTATATATTTTTCCCGGGATTTTTCTGGCAATTTACGTAATGGGAAAACCTGAAATACAAAAATAGCAGAAAACAGAAACTGGCACTGGGGTGCACTGAGTTAATAGGTTAGTCCAAATATGATCAAAAGTGTATGGAAGTGCATAAATATCATAGCAATATCATACAAAAGAGGCATGGAGCAAGCAGAAATTATAGATACGTTTTGGACGTATCAGCTTGCTGCAGTCAAACTCCACCCCCCCCCTTTGTTGATACTGATGCATATGTAGTTAGTTCTGATGTAAGTCTTGCTGAGAACCTTTGTACTCACGTTTGCTTAATTTATGTTTTGCAGAGAGACTTCAGTCTCGCTAGTGGTTCCGCGTGGACTTCGACGTTTAGCTTGTTACCTCAGCTACGATCTTGTACCCTTGGGAGGGTCTTGTAGATAGTCAGGCTTTTTCAGCCTTCTTCATTTGTAGTTGTCTGTACTCAGACATGTTATGCTTTCGTTGCCTGTATGCTCTGTATGATGGGTCATGTGACCTCTGTTTGTAATAAATGCTATGATGGCTCTTCTGGGCCTTTATCCATATGAGTTGTTGAGTTATGTTGTGATGCCATGTTGTACATCACATACTTGCATGTTATGCGTACGTGTAATGTGTATTGCTATGTGTGGGATCCGACACCTAGTTGTTTACCCTTGGTAGCCTATCTTACAGGGAAATGTCTCCTAGTGCTTCCACTAAGCCTTGGTAGCTTGTTACTGCTCCGGAACACTTAGGCTGGCCGGCATGTGTCCTTCTTCGTTCCTGTGTCTGTCCTTTAGGGGAAATGTCACGCGTTGTTCCTTTAAGTCCTTGTAGCTTGCTACGACTTGGGTTCATACGTTGATGACCGACACGTTCGTTGCTGGGTCATGTATGCCTGTCTCTGTAATTTAGTGCCACTTTTGGTTTATAACTGGTCATGTCGGCCCGGGTTCTCTGTCATATGGATGCTAGAGACACTATCATATACGTGTGCCAAAATGCGCAAACGGTCCCGGGCTAGGTAAGGTGGCACCCGTGGGGATACCGTGCGTGAGGCCGCAAAGTGATATGATGTGTTACAGGCTAGACCTGTGTGACTTATGATCAGGGTCCTGATAGCTGTCTTAGGTATATCCTTCTCTTGGATCTTCAATTGGCGGTATCCAGATCGTAGATCTATCTTGGAGAATACTTTCGCTCCCTAGAGTTGGTCGAACAGATCATTGATCATCGCCAGCGGGTACTTATTCGTAATAGTCACTTCATTCAGCGCACGATAATCAACGACCATTCTTAATGATCCATCCTTCTTCTCGACCAAAAGCACTGGCCCTCCCCAAGGTGATGAACTTCGGCAAATAAAACCTTTCTCCAATAACTCCTTAATCTGCTTCTTGATCTCCTCCAGATCATTCGCTGGCATCCGATGCGGTCTCTTAGATATTGGTACGGTGCCAGGCAACAACTCTATCAAAAACTCAATATCTCTATCCGGTGGCATGCGAGGTAACTCCTCTGGAAACACATCTGGATAATCCTTTACTACTGGTACTTCCTCCTGAACAACTCCCGTGAGAGAATGTACTTGCGTCCTTATAGGCGAATGCCTAGATACATACTTAATCCTTTTTCCCTCCGGGGTGGTAAGCAAAATAGACTTACTGGCACAATCGATATTACCTCCATACTTGGATAGCCAATCCATACCTAATATCACATCCAATCCTTGTGACTCTAGAACGATTAGGTCGGAGGGGAAAGTATGGCGTCCTATGATCAATGGCGTTTGAAAACATCCTTGGTGTGCCATATACTCTGCTCCTGGTAAACTTACTAACATGGGGGTCTTAAGAACTCGGGTGGACATCCTATGTCTATTCACGAATCCCCTAGAAATGTATGAATGCGATGCACCAATATCGAAAAGAACTATTGTGGTAAATGTCTTAACCAAAAACTTACTGACAACAACATCTGGTTGCTCTTCTACCTCCTCCACGGTCACGTGGTTCACTTGTCCTTTGTTAAACGGGTTGGGCTTCTTCCCGGCGCTTCCATTACCGTTCCCATTCTTAGCTTCAGGGCAGTCCATGGCATAATGCCCATTCTTCCCGCACTTGAAACACGTGATATGGCCGAAATCCTTCTTAGCGGGTGTGGACGGTGTAGAGTGGCTCTGGTTATTACTTGATCCTTTCCCATTTCCATTCTTAGGGCCATTGTGGTTGTGGGGAATTCCATGGTTATGGGTATATCCTCCCGAATTCGGAGTGAGTCGGGGCTTCTGTTGGGCTCCAGAATTATTCCTTCCTTGTCCATACTTCCTCTTGCGGCTTTCAATCTGCTGCTGCTTCCCTTCAATCATAAGAGCTTTATCTACCAATTCCTGGTAGTTGTTGAAAGTTGCCATCATCAACTGTACGCTCATCTCATCATTCAGCCCTTCCATAAATCTCTCCTGCTTAGCGGCATCTGTGGCCACATCATCTGGGGCATAACAAGATAGGGTACTAAACTCATCCACGTACTGAGCTACAGTACGGTTTCCATGGCGCAGGTTGCGAAACTCCCGCTTCTTCATGCTCATAGCTCCAGTTGAGACATGGGCAGTAGGGAAAGCTTGCTGAAACTGCTCCCAAGTGACATTGGCTATAGGGAAAGTGGCTGTGTAATTCTCCCACCATGCTGCGGCTAGTCCAGACAACTGGTGTGCGGCAAATCGCACCTTCTCAGCGTTAGAGCAATTGGCGGTGGTCAAATCCCTTCCAATCTTGCGTAGCCAGTCATCAGCCACTATTGGTTCGATGCTGCTAGCAAACACTGGTGGTTGCAACCTTAAGAAACGTGTCAGGTTGTCCACGGGTGGTGGTGGTGGAGGGTTGTTGTTGATGTTCTGGTTGTTCTGAGTGTTCTGGACAAGTAGTTTCATCAAGGTGTTCTGCTGCTGGATCAACTGAGTGAGCTCAGGGGGAAACTCAAATCTGGGCTCACGTCTTGGAGGCATCTGATGGGTGTAGAGGGAAGAGATTAGAATAGAATTGAGGTCTAAGGGAAAATCACTACCCATATGCACATGAGACAAACAGAATCATAACACACCAATCAATTTCAAGCAAGATCTTACCAATCTAACTACCGTTACAAAGAGTGCTCTAAATACTACTGTGTGGGGGTAACTACTAGTCATAGGGTGGTCATCTAAAAATATTGATCGGCGGAAGACTCCATGATGTCAGCTCCAGCTTCATCTTCATAGTCTTCGTCTTTACTATCATCGGATTCTGAATCGGTGTCGTCGATGATAATATAATCTTCAGGACAAATCTCCTTGGGTTCTTCTTCCTCTTCTTCACCTCTTGGTGCTGGATCTCCCATGAATACTACTAGCTTCCTTGTCAAATCATCATTCTTCTCCACTAGTATCAACATCTCCTCCTCGTATCCGTCACAAGTAGACTTAAGTTCTTCTTCTTGTTGGAAATATGCCCTAGAGGCAATAATAAAAGTATTATTATTATATTTCCTAGTTCATGATAATTATCTGTTATTCATGCTTGAATTGTATTGTACGGAAACAGCGATACATGTGTGAATATATAGACCACATTGAGTCCCTGGTAAGCCTCTAGTTACTAGCTCGTTGATCAACAGATGGTCACGGTTTCCTGTCCATGGACATTGGATGTCAGTGATAACGGGATCACATCATTAGGAGAATGATGTGATGGACAAGACCCAATCCTGAGCCTAGCACGAGATCGTTTAGTTCGTAATGCCTAAGCTTTTCCGGCGTCAAGTATTTATTCCTTAGACCATGAGGTTGTGCAACTCCCGGATGCCATAGGAATACTTTGGGTGTGCCAAACGTCACAACGTAACTGGGTGACTATAAAGGTATGCAACGGGTATCTCCAAAAGTGTCTGTTGAGTTGGTACGAACCGAGACTGGGATGTTGTCACTCCGTATGATGGAGATGTACCTCTGGGCCCTCTCGGTAAGACATCATCATAATGAGCTCAAGGTGACTAAGGAGTTAGTCACGGGATGATGGATTACGGAACGAGTAAAGAGACTTGCCATGACGAGATTGAACAAGGTATCGGGCATACCGACGATCGAATCTCGGGCAAGTACCGTACCGATAGACAAAGGGAATAACATACGGGATTGAGTGAATCCTTGACACAGTGGTTCATCCGATGAAGATCATCGAGTAACACGTGGGAACCAACATGGGTATCCAGATCCCGCTGTTGGTTATTGACCGGAGAATCCTCTCGGTCATGTCTACGTGTCTCCCGAACCCGTAGGGTCTACACACTTAAGGTTCGGTGACACTAGGGTTGTAGAGATACATGCACGTGGAAACTTGAATGTTGTTCGGAGTCCCGGATGAGATCCCGGACGTCACGGGGAGTTCCGGAATGGTCCGGAGGTAAATAATGATATATAGGAAGTCCAGTTCCAGCCATCGGGTGAACTCCGGGGGTCACCGGGAGTGTCCCGGGACCACCGGAGGGGTCCCGGGGGTCCACCGGGTGGGGCCCCTAGGACGCAAGGGGAAGGGGGCCAGCCCCTGGTGGGCTGGCGCACCCATATGGCCCCCCTCCATGCGCCTAGGGTTGAAACCCTAGGGGGAGGGGGCGCCCCCTATGCCTTGGGGGGCAAGTCTGCCCCCCTGGCCGCCGCCCCACCCTAGAGATTAGATCTCCCGGGGCCGGCGCCCCCCTGGCCCCTATATATATTGGGGGGGGGGGTGGAGAAGGCAGCCGCACCCCCCAAGCCTCTGGCGCCTCTCCCCCCTCCCGTCACACTTCCTACTCCTCCGCAGGGCGCCGACGAAGCCCTGCAGGTTTTCCTGCTCCATCCACCACCACGCCGTCGTGCTGCTGGATCTCCGACGACCTCTCCTCCGCCCTTGCTGGATCAAGAAGGAGGAGACGTTGCTGTTCCGTACGTGTGTTGAACGCGGAGGTGCCGTCCGTTCGGCGCTAGGATCATCGGTGACGAAGAACGCGAAGAGTACGACTACTTCATCCACGTTCCTTCGAACGCTTCCGTACGCGATCTACAAAAGGGTATGTAGATGCACTCCAGTATGCTCGTTGCTAGATGACTCCTCAGATTGATCTTGGTGAAGCGTAGGAATTTTTTTGAATTCTGCTACGTTCCCCAACAGTGGTATCAGAGCTAGGTCTTTGCGTAGCATCTTGCACGAGTAGAACACAAACAAGTTGTGGGCGTTGAGTTTGCTCGATTTTCTTGCCGTCACTAGTCCAATCTTGATTCGGTGGCATTGTGGGATGAAGCGGCCCGGACCGACCTTACACGTACGCTTACGTGAGACTGGTTCCATCGACAGACATGCACTAGATGCATAAGGTGGCTGGCGGGTGTCTGTCTCTCCCACTTCAGTCAGACCGGATTCGATGAACAGGGTCCTTATGAAGGGTAAATATAAATTGACAAATCACGTTGTGGTTTTGGCGTAGGTAATAAACGTTCTTGCTAGAAAACCTATAGAAACCACGTAAAACTTACAACAACAATTAGAGGTCGTCTAACTTGTTCTTGCATCATGTGCTATGTGATATGGTATGGCCAAGAAGATGTGATGAATGATATATGTGATGTATGAGATTGATCATGTTTTTGTAATAGGGAATCACGACTTGCATGTCGATGATATTGACAACCGGCAGGAGCCATAGGAGTTGTCTTAATTATTGTATGACCTGCGTGTCACTGAATAACGCCATGTAATTACTTTACTTTATTGCTAAACGTTAGCCATAGTAGTAGAAGTAATAGTTGGTGTGACGACTTCATGAAGACACGATGATGATGATGGAGATCATGGTGTCGAGCCGGTGACAAAGATGATCATGGTGCCCCGAAGATGGAGATCGAAGGAGCAAGATGATATTGGCCATATCATGTCACTTTAATTGATTGCATGTGATGTTTATCATGTTTATGCATCTTGCTTACTTAGAACGACGGTAGTAAATAAGATGATCTCTCACTAAAATTTCAAGAATTGTGTTCCCCCTAACTGTGCACCGTTGCTAAGGATCGTTGTTCCGAAGCACCACGTGATGATCGGGTGTGATAGGTTCTAACGTTCGCATACAACGGGTGTAAGCCAGATTTACACACGCAATACACTTAGGGTTCACTTGACGAGCCTAGCATGTACAGACATGGCCTCGGAACACGGAAGACCGAAAGGTCGAAATGAGTCGTATAGAAGATACGATCAACATGAAGATGTTCACCGTTGATGACTAGTCCGTCTCACGTGATGATCGGACACGGGCTAGTCGATTCGGATCATGTATCACTTAGATGACTAGAGAGATGTCAATTCCGCTAAACCGGACAAAATATGATCATGTATAATCTTGAAGAAATCCGGATCATTCATCCCAATCACTATGAAACTGAATATTCCATATTTATGTAGCCCCCAAGTGCCGGGTTATTATGCAATAATGAGCAGGGACTTTGAAAATATGATCATGTAAACTTGAATAGCAACATATAGCCCCCAAGTGCCGGGTCATTATGCAATAATGAGCAGGGACTTTGTAAATATAATTATTGAAATGAACATTATATAATGTAACTTCCATCATGGGGTTTGAATCCACGTCCACAAGGTTAAGAGCTTTGTGCTTTACCAACTGAGTTAGACGGGCCTTTCAATATAATGGATGAATACTTGTGTACCTTGAATTGTTGACAGGAGCGATTGGTAGCCCCCAAGTTCCGGTTTAGCTACATTTAGAAGGTGAACCGGTACTTCCAGATGAAGCAAATGATCTTTCCATTAGCCCCCAAGTGTCAAGTAGACAACTTGTTTGTGTGCTTGAGACTTGTGCATTTGATGTAATCTTAATCTGAATAATGTAGCCCCCAAGTGCCGGGTTGTAAGCCTGCAGCAACTCGGGACTATTCCTTTGTAAAATAAATCGTTTCTATTGATGAAATAATATCCATTGCGCTTTAAAGCGACTTTGAAGATCTCAATCATAATATTGATAACCATAATAGGAATCCAGCCATGTTTGGCTATTGAAGAATATAATCCGGTTTGAAGACCGGTTCCAATGATGTTTGATCACAATCGGGCCGGGTTTAATAAACACCGGTCATTATTTTGTCTCATACTAGCGACTTATAGTCAAAACCAGGTCGGTTTAAGGAATACCGGTCATCATAACTGATCATATATTACCAAAATATATATTTGAAAATAAAATACTTCATACCTGTGATCAAAGTATGCTTGATATTCTTAATTTGGCGAAACTTGCTATTTTTTGAGGGAGTCTTTGATAGATCCAATAATAATTCCGGGCTTGATAACAGACACCGGTTCACTTTGTTCAGAAATTGGTGACTTTTGCCTGATATGCGATCCGGGTTTTAATGAACGCCGGTTTAATTCTCGCTGGTGTTCATGACCCAGACTTATAACTTCATAGATAGGTGGTCAACTTCTGGAGCTGTTCCCCTTGGTTAAAAAAGGTTATGAAACACAAAAATCCTCAATAAACACATAATTATTGTAAATCAAACTATGCAATCGAGGCTTTTTCAAAGAGCTGCCAGGCTCAAAACAAAGTTTAGCCATTCATGGGGGTGTGGGCGAACCCGACTGTCCCCAGGGGCCGGGTCATCATTTGAACGTGGGCGTACCAACTGTTCAGGGAGCCCAAAAATTCATAACATAGCCATTCAAGGGGATGTGGGCGAACCCGACTGTCCCCAGGGGCCGGGCCATCATTTGAATGTGGGCGTACCCACTGTTCAGGGAACCCAAATATTCGTAACATAGCCATTCAAGGGGGTGTGGGCGAACCCGACTGTCCCCAGGGGCCTCTGACGTTCCTCCTGATCCTGCAGGTTTCTTCTTTTTATGGGGTTTTTCTCTTCTTGAACCGGACATAATCTCTTGTTCTCGAGAGTTTTACCGCTCCTTCACATACCCTGCACAACCAGATAGACTGATCAAAGCATCTTGTTTTCTTTAAAAAGTAATATATAGTAAGAGAAATAATATTGTAGATGGATATCACCTGAGTGTATTTGAACCGGTACGTTGAATAGACCGGATCAAAAGTTGGATAGTAAAACGACCGCAGTATCAAAGGCGGCTCAAACAATTAAACCGGCTGTGGGGTTGTAGATCGGTGTGGAGACGAACAAGCTGCCTTCCGTGTTGTAAACCAATGCGGATGCGTGAACCGGCCGTCCGTTCATTAGGTAATGTGACACAGGAAAATGCCGCTGTAGAATATGTCCTGATTTTGTTTGAAAACAGATGGGCCTGCCGGTGCGGTCGCGAGAGATGGCCGCGTCGTTGTAAACCGATGCGGTTTGCGAGAAACGGCCACGTCGTTGTAAACCGGTGCGGTCGCAAGAGATGGCCACGGCGTTGTGAACCGGTGCGGCCGCAAGAGATGGCCACGGCGTTGTGAACCGGTGCTTAAACCCGTGGAATGGCGACGATCACTTGTGTCGAACAATGTTTGGCGTGCCTCCACCTCCGTGGTATAATATCATTTTACAATAAATAATTTTCCTGCGTAAAAAATACAACAGGGCGGTGTATTCTTGCTTGAATGAATTAATATATATTAAAAATAAATAAGATAGATATCACCTGATTCGCCTGGACAACAGATGAGCCGGCCGTGTATTGACGTAAACGCAGCAACGGAGGTAGCGACTTGCACGTGTATCCGCTGGGCCAGTTTGTGAGGACGGGTGCGGCACCGGCGTGTTAATGTAAACCGGACCGCGGAAGCGGTGGCGCACACACATCTATTGGCGAGGGAGTCAGCCGCGGTGTTGGAAACCAGCGCGAGTGTGCGCGGACTGACGAGTCGGCTGCGGTAGCGGTAGCTGGCGCAGGCACGAGAGCTGGCCACGACGCTTAAACCGGTGCGAGCCTCATATTTATGTTGTCACCTTTGTAGTAGACCTTAGTCCTGCATAAAATATATTGCGAACCAGAGTAATTGTTCTTTGATGAAACAGTAAGTACTAAAAGTAGACAGAAAAAATAGCACCTGAAAGCTCACGGATAGATGTAGCAATTGATGGAGGGAAAATAACAAACAAAACTTGTGGCTTTTCACGTAGGATGTAGTAATGGAGTAGCACTTGATGATTGCCTCAATCGCATCAACTTGGACATCGGCAAAAGTATCTTGACAGCACAGACGAGGCTGCCCAGCCCGCTTGAGGCTAAGCTGCATCTTGGCGCAAAGGAGTGATGTGCCAGGCGGCGAGGCAGAGTCGGCCTGCTGGTACGGCGAGTCCGGAACCGCAACGGATAAAACTACGCAGCAGCGAGTCCGGGTAGTTGTCGTCTTGGTTTCCGGATCGTAGTCTAAGTCTTTGCCGCAGTCTTATTTTTTTTTTCAAAGCAGAAACGAGTCTTGGTCGAAAAAGCAACGGGCACAGCCGCATATGACATCCCAAGGCGGAAACGGAATCCGGCTCAGCATGCTCCAGCAGAGTGCGGTACGGGCGGTGACTCGGAGCACAGGCAAAACAGGAATAAATCCCAGGCGGCTCAAGGCAAAAAACAACGTGACGGCGACGGCGACTCAGACGTATTGGCATGGAACGTAGTAGTAGTAGTACTACTTGGTCACTGCTTCGATTTGATTTAGTCCTCTTGCTAGCTTTGGCCTCCCACGTAATTCTGAGCTTTTGGAAATTGTGCCAATACTACTCTAGTACATGGCTGCTGTAGTACTTTTAATTGTTGGATCAATAATCATTGCTTCTTGGGACTTGAGGCAAAAGTTTTTTGACAGTTTCCTGCACGTGCCAAAGCAGAGGTGGCTCAACATACCATTAATCGCTCTGTGGTGGAGAAAGCACTAGCGGCTGCCTCGGCGACTTGCTGATTGGACGTGACGAAGCGGTGGATTGATATTTGCCTCGGACTTGATTCCCTCATGAACGGCAGCTACCATATACGCTTTGTACTATCCAGCGGTAAAAACACGGCGGAAATAACAAGGACGACTGTGGCTGCGGCAAGTCGGTGAAACCTGTGGTCGGACGGATCGCTTGAACTCCAGTAGGCCTGGGAGTAATAACATCTTTTCAATCCCGAAATCTTATAAGCCGCCTCCACTTCTTGCCATAAAGATCATGTTGATTCTTCCGCATCGGAATTTTATTCATCTGGTTAATGGCGAGCTCCTTGATCCGTAATAGAAAATCCCTCCAAGAACTCAACACCACTGTGCGCAGGCCCCACGGTGGGCGCCAACTGTCGTGGAATTAACACGGCAGATGTCCGGTTTAGCGGACTTGATGATGGAACCATCGCACGAGTTAGCTTGAAAGGGTTCATGGCACACAAAGGACACAAAGGATTTTATACTAGTTCGGCCCCTTCGAGAAGGTAAAAGCCTACGTCTAGTTGGTTTGGTATTGCTTGGGCGTCGGTTTACAGGGAGCGGAATCGCTTGCCTGTGTCTCGACGGATCGATTGTTGCTTCTCCCTAAACCGGTACCGGGTCGTCCCTTTATATAGAGGTGACGCCTGGCCCGATTTACAGAGTCCCGAGGCCGGCTCATAATCGTGTCCGCCTCGGCCTCTGCCCTTTCTTTCTTATCCCTCAAGTTACATCTCCTTGGCGGTTTACAAACCGTATTTCTATACATGGGCCTTGAAATCTCATGGGCCGTAATCTCTACTAAAATAATAAACCAAATACGATATAACTAAGCCGGTTTACAATACCGGTTTATACCTATTAACCATATCCCTGACAGAGTGGGAGTTCATTAAAATTTGATTAAGATGAACTTAATTATCATGAACTTAGTCTAAATTCTTTACAATATGTCTTGTAGATCAAATGGCCCACGCTCATGTCACCCTCAACTTCAACGCGTTCCTAGAGAAATCCAAGCTGAAAGACGATGGTAGCAACTAGACGGACTGGGTCCGTAACCTGAGGATCATCCTCATAGCTGCCAAGAAAACTTATGTCCTAGAAGCACCGCTAGGTGACGCTCCCGCCCCGGCAAACCAAGATGTTATGAACGCTTGGTAGTCGTGTTGTGATGATTACTCCCTGGTTCAGTGCGGCATGTTCTACAACTTAGAATCAGGGCTCCAAAAGCGTTTTGAGCACAACGGGGCATATGAGATGTTCCAAGAGCTGAAAATGGTTTTCCAGGCTCATGCCCGAGTTGAGAGATATGATGTCTCCAACGCATTCTACAACTGTAAGATGGAGGAAAACAGTTCTGCCAGTGAGCACATCCTCAAGTTGTCTGGGTTGCACAACCGCTTGTCTCAGTTGGGAATGAATCTCCCAGACGAAGCGGTCGTTGAAAGAATCCTTCAGTCCCTCCCACCTAGCTACAAGAGCTTCGTGTTGAACTTCAATATGCAGGGGATGGAGAAGTCCATTCCCGAGGTGTATTCAATGCTGAAATCAGTGGAGGTGGAGATCAATAAAGAGCATCAAGTGTTGATGGTCAATAAAACCACTAAGTTCAAGAAGGGCAAGGGTAAGAAGAACTTAAAGAAGGACGGCAAGGGAGTTGCCGCGCCCGGTAAGCCAGTTGTCGGGAAGAAGCCAAAGTATGGACCCAAGCCTGAGACTGAGTGCTTTTATTGCAAGGGAACGGGTCACTGGAAGCGGAACTGCCCCAAATACTTAGCAGACAAGAAGGCCGGCAACGTCAAAGGTATATGTGATATACATGTTATTGATGTTTACCTTACCAGCGCTCGTAGTAGCTCCTGCGTATTTGACACCGGTGCAGTTTCTCATATTTGTAACTCTAAGCAGGAGTTGCGGAATAAGCGGAGACTGGCGAAGGACGAGGTGACGATGCGTGTCGGGAATGGTTCCAAGGTCGATGTGATCGCCGTCGGCGCACTGCCTCTACATCTACCCTCGGGATTAGTTTTAAACCTTAATAATTGTTATTTAGTACCAGCTTTGAGCATGAACATTGTATCTGGATCACGTCTTATGCGAGATGGCTACTCATTTAAATCTGAGAATAATGGTTGTTCTATTTATCTGAGAGATATGTTTTATGGTCATGCCCCGCTGGTCAATGGTTTATTTTTGATGAATCTCGATCGTGATGATACACATATTCATAGTGTGAATCCAAAAGATGTAAAGTTGACAATGATAGTCCCACATACTTGTGGCATTGCCGCCTTGGTCATATTGGTGTCAAACGTATGAAGAAGCTTCATGCTGATGGACTTCTGGAGTCTCTTGATTATGAATCATTTGACACGTGCGAACCATACCTCTTGGGCAAGATGACAAAGACTCCGTTCTCCGGAACAATGGAGCGAGCAACCAACTTATTGGAAATCATACATACCGATGTGTGCGGTCCAATGAGTGTTGAAGCTCGCGGAGGCTATCGTTATGTTCTCACCCTCACAAATGACTTGAGTAGATATGGGTATATCTACTTGATGAAACACAAGTCTGAGACCTATGAAAAGTTCAAGGAATTTCAGAATGAGGTTGAGAATCAACGTGACAGAAAAATAAAGTTCTTGCGATCGGATCGTGGGGGTGAATATTTAAGTCATGAGTTTGGCACGCACCTTAGGAACTATGGAATTGTTTCACAATTGAAACCGCCCGGAACACCTCAACGTAACGGTGTGTCCGAACGTCGAAATCGTACTCTGTTGGACATGGTGCGATCTATGATGTCCCTCACCGATTTACCGCTATCATTTTGGGGTTATGCTTTAGAGACTGCCGCATTCACTTTAAATAGGGCTCCGTCGAAATCCTTTGAGATGACACCATATGAACTTTGGTTTGGCAAGAAACCGAAGCTGTCGTTTCTGAAAGTTTGGGGTTGCGATGCTTATGTCAAGAAACTTCAACCTGAGAAGCTCGAACCCAAATCGGAAAAATGCGTCTTCATAGGATACCCAAAGGAAACGATTGGGTACACCTTCTACCACAGATCCAAAGGCAAAGTCTTTGTTGCCAAGAATGGATCCTTTCTGGAGAAAGAGTTTCTCTCGAAAGAAGTGAGTGGGAGGAAAGTAGAACTTGATGAGGTGACAGTCACCCCTCCCGAACCGGAAAGTAGCGCAGCGCAGGAAATTGTTCCTGAGGTGCCTGCACCGACAAGGGAGGAAGTTAATGATGATGATCATGAAGATACAGATCAAGTTACTACTGAACTTCGAAGGTCCACAAGGGCACGTTCCGCACCAGAGTGGTACGGCAACCCTGTCATGGAAATCATGTTGTTAGACAACGGTGAACCTTCGAACTATGAATAAGCGATGGCGGGCCCGGATTCCAATAAATGGCTTGGAGCCATGAAATCCGAGATAGAATCCATGTATGAAAACAAAGTATGGACTTTGGTGGACTTGCCTGATGATAGGCACGCCATAGAAAACAAATGGATATTTAAGAAGAAGACAGACGCAGATGTTAATGTGACCATCTATAAGGCTCGGCTTGTCGCTAAGGGTTATCGACAAGTTCAAGGGATTGACTACGACGAGACTTTCTCTCCCGTAGCGATGCTGAAGTCAGTCAGAATCATGTTAGCTATTGCCGCATTCTATGATTATGAGATATGGCAAATGGACGTCAAAACGGCATTCCTTAATGGCTTCCTCAAGGAAGAGTTGTATATGATGCAGCCGGAAGGTTTTGTCGATCTAGAGAATGCTAACAAGGTGTGCAAGCTCCAGCGCTCTATTTACGGGCTGGTGCAAGCATCTCGGAGTTGGAACATTCGCTTTAATGATGTGATCAAAGCGTTTGGCTTTATACAGACTTATGGAGAAGCCTGTATCTACAAGAAAGTGAGTGGGAGCTCTGTAGCATTTCTCATATTATATGTAGATGACATATTGCTGATGGGAAATGATATAGAATTCTTGGAAAGTGTAAAGGCCTACTTGAATAAGAGTTTTTCAATAAAGAACCTTGGAGAAGCAGCTTACATATTAGGCATCAAAATCTATAAAGATAGATCAAGACGCCTCATTGGTCTTTCACAAAGTACATACCTTGACAAGATATTGAAGAAGTTCAATATGGATCAGTCCAAGAAGGGGTTCTTGCCTATTATGCAAGGTATGAGATTGAGCAAGGCTCAGTCCCCGACCACGGCAGAATATAGAGAAAAGATGAGTCTCATTCCCTATGCTTCGGCCATAGGTTCTATCATGTATGCCATGCTGTGTACCAGAACTGATGTGAACCTTGCCATAAGTTTGGTAGGGAGGTACCAAAGTGATCCCGGTATGGAACACTGGACAGCGGTCAAGAACATCCTGAAGTTTGGTAGGGAGGTAGCAAAGTGAAGGTCTAAGGATATGTTTCTCGTCTATGGAGGTGACGAAGAGCTCGTCGTAAAGGGTTACGTCGATGCTAGCTTCGACACAGATCTGGATGACTCGAAGTCACAAACCGGATACGTGTATATTTTGAATGGTGGAGCAGTCAGCTGGTTCAGTTGCAAGCAGAGCGTCGTGGAGCATTCTACATGTGAAGCGGAGTACATAGCTTCTTGCGAAGCAGCACAAGAAGGAGTCTGGATGAAGGAGTTCATCACCGACCTAGGAGTCATTCCAAGCGCGTCAAGCCCGATGACTCTCTTCTGTGACAACACTGGTGCTATTGCCATTACCAAGGAGCCCAGGTTTCACAAGAAGACCAAGCACATCAAGCGCCGTTTCAACTCCATCCGGAATTATCTTCAAGATGGAGACATAGGTATTTGTAAAGTGCATACGGATCTGAATGTTGCAGACCCGTTGACTAAACCTCTTCCACGAGCAAAACATGATCAACACCAGAACTCTATGGGTGCTCGATTCATCACAATGTAACTAGATTGTTGACTCTAGTGCAAGTGGGAGACTATTGGAAATATGCCCTAGAGGCAATAATAAAAGTATTATTATTATATTTCCTTGTTCATGATAATTGTCTGTTATTCATGCTTGAATTGTATTGTACGGAAACAGCGATACATGTGTGAATATATAGACCACATTGAGTCCCTGGTAAGCCTCTAGTTACTAGCTCGTTGATCAACAGATGGTCACAGTTTCCTGACCATTGACATTGGATGTCAGTGATAACGGGATCACATCATTAGGAGAATGATGTGATGGACAAGACCCAATCCTGAGCCTAGCACGAGATCGTTTAGTTCGTAATGCCTAAGATTTTCCGGTGTCAAGTATTTATTCCTTAGATCATGAGGTTGTGCAACTCTCGGATGCCGTAGGAATACTTTGGGTGTGCAAACGTCACAACATAACTGGGTGACTATAAAGGTACGCAACGGGTATCTCCAAAAGTGTCTGTTGAGTTGGTACGAACCGAGACTGGGATGTTGTCACTCCGTATGACGGAGAGGTACCTCTGGGCCCTCTCGGTAAGACATCATCATAATGAGCTCAAGGTGACTAAGGAGTTAGTCATGGGATGATGGATAACAGAACGAGTAAAGAGACTTGCCATGACAAGATTGAACAAGGTATCGGGCATACCGACGATCGAATCTCGGGCAAGTACCGTACCGATAGACAAAGGGAATAACATACGGGATTGAGTGAATCCTTGACACAGTGGTTCATCCGATGAAGATCATCGAGAAACACGTGGGAACCAACATGGGTATCCAGATCCCACTGTTGGTTATTGACCGGAGAGTCGTCTCGGTCATGTCTACGTGTCTCCCGAACCCGTAGGGTCTACACACTTAAGGTTCGGTGACGCTAGGGTTGTAGACATACATGCACGTGGAAACCCGAATGTTGTTCGGAGTATCGGATGAGTTCCCGGATGTCATGAGGAGTTCCGGAATGGTCCGGAGGTAAAGAATGATATATATGAAGTCCAGTTTCGGCCATCGGGTGAACTCCGGGGGTCACCGGGAGTGTCCCGGGACCACCGGAGGGGTCCCGGTGGGGCCCCTAGGCTGCAAGGGGAAGGGGGCCAGCCCTTGGTGGGCTGGCGCAACCATATGGGCCCCCGTCCATGCGCCTAGGGTTGAAACCCTAGGGGGAGGGGGCTCCCCCTATGCCTTTGGGGGCAAGTCTGCCCCCTGGCCGCCGCCCCTCCCTGGAGATTAGATCTCCCAGGGCCGGCGCCCCTGTAACGCCCCGGACACACCCGCCGGTGGTCGTTACTCTTAGCGGGATCTAGACTGGCCTCACATATCAATACTAGTCTTTTCTGCGCACTTTGTCCTCACTCGTGCGCAGAAAAGACTAGTATTGATATGTGAGGCCAGTCTAGATCCCGCTAGGAGTAACGACCACCGGCGGGTGTGTCCGGGGCGTTACAGCCCCCCTGGCCCCTATATATAGTGGGGGGCGGGGGGAGAGGGCAGCCGCACCCCCAAGCCTCTGGCGCCTCTCCCCCCTCCCGTCACACTTCCTACTCCTCCGCAGGGCCCCGGCGAAGCCCTGCAGGTTTTCCTGCTGCATCCACCACCACGCCGTCGTGCTGCTGGATCTCCGACGACCTCTCCTCCGCCCTTGCTGGATCAAGAAGGAGGAGACGTTGCTATTCCGTACGTGTGTTGAACGCGGAGGTGTCGTCCGTTCGGCGCTAGGATCATCGGTGACGAAGAACGCGAAGAGTACGACTACTTCATCCACGTTCCTTCGAACGCTTTCGCACACGATCTACAAAAGGGTATGTAGATGCACTCCAGTATGCTCGTTGCTAGATGACTCCTTAGATTGATCTTGGTGAAGCGTAGGAAATTTTTTGAATTCTGCTACGTCCCCCAACACTTCTAGCTCCAAATTCTTGTTCAGTGCCTTCTTCAATTCTATCATCCCCGCACACATCTGGTGCTCCTGTCGTCGAATGTGCTGGTTCAACTCCTGGATGAACGCTGCAATGGACCTATCCTTCCGGGTGCTGATCATATCCCAACGCTCATCTGGGTGTCCACAAATCTGGTAGATGGTGTCCTTTAGCTCCTGCTTGTAGACTTCTCTGATCCTTCCCATGGTGATGTGGGCGGCCATGCTCTTGCCTAGGCTCCAGGTTGGTGCATCAAAAGAAAACTCTATTGGCTCAGTGGATTGTGCTAAGGTTCTCCCAGGAATTTGGACTTGAATGCTCCATCGCTCCTCTTCTGGTAAGGTGGAGGTGTAGGTCCCGGTAAAGCTTGGTATTCCTATGTTCAGGTACCTAGTGACTTCCTTCAAGTGTCGTCCAAAAGGTGTGTCTTCATCCGGTTGAGTGAACTTGTTCCTTGGGTCCACCATCCTAAAGAAATAGAAAATGGAGAGAAATCAGAAATGAGTAGAGAAGAGTGATCTAGGGTCTGTCTTAGTGGTCGTGTCTTATAGTCAGCGTGTGCTCTGATACCATCTTTGTAGCGACCACGATCCAAATGGATCGAAGTCTCTGTGTTCTTTGTCATCCCTGGATCGGTAATGCTGACACACACAGTACTTGAAGGTTTTATAACAGAGTGGCAATCACACACTTATTACATCGAATGTCTCCAATGAGAAGTTATTACAAAAGTCTATGGCTTAAGGCCATCTAACAAAATAACAACGGAAGGCTTGGAAGATAAGTGAGTCCATCAACTCCAACGGCATAGCTGAGTGCATGACAAACGACCTAGCACGTCTTTATTCCTCGTCTGAAAAGTCTGCAACGTAATATGTTGCAGCCCGAAAACGGGTCAGCACATGGAATATGCTGGCAAGATAACACAGAAGATGCAAGTAACAGAATAAAGGCTATACTATATGCATATTTGGCTGGTGGAGGCTCTAAGTTTAAAGTTTTTGCGTAAAGCCAATTTTCCCTACAACAAAGGAATATATTTTATTTTAACTATTATGGTAGTTGAAAATCATTGAGAAGGTACCTCCAACTCAATCCCAAATTAAGTAATCATTAACCCAATCAAATTAAGTTATAGAGTGATGAGATCAACCAATAATTCAAGTACCAGATACTCAAGATGTCCATAACCGGGGACACGGCTAATCATGATCAGTTTGTACACTCTGCAAAGGTTTGTGCACTTTTCCCACAAGACTCGATCGCCTCCGTTTGATTTCTTGCACTGCATGGTGTTTGAGAAACGGATGACCGAGACACAGTCTTTCCAAAGAGGTCCCCTTAACCGGATAGATAGGCCGGTACACCTACAATCCCTCTACATCTGCTAGCCCATCACGGGAAGGTTTCCCACAACTTACTCAACTATGCCAGAGCCCATATTGGCATGTGGCTGCACACAGAAGTTTCTACCATGAATAGTTTTATGATCCCTTTGAGCCTGGGTGGCATTCCATAGGAAAAATCACACGAAACCCCGGGATTTCCTAGGACAACACTGGATTCTCCACGTGCCCTGCAACCAATCCACCCAGATGTGTATTCAAGTAGCCACCTTAAGTTGAATCCTTAATTAACAACTCACATTTGTCATGGATTTCACTCAAACCCAATCCACGTCTACGAGCATAGCATAACAACCTAAGCAAACATAGAAGTAACTCCCAAGGGTTTGAAAATAATACAGGTAATAGGTTCTACCACAATCTACTTCCCAGTCCCACAAGTTAAGAGATCCTACTCATGCAATGCGTGAGGGTTTGATCTAATGCATAAAACTGGGTAATAAAAGGGTATGATCAAAGTGTTACTTGCCTTGCTGACGATTCGCAAAACCTAGAGACTCGTAGTAGCATGCTTCACAGTCCGGGTATTCTATCGCAAGCAAACAATAGCATACATAAGCAAACAAGCAAAGATGCACAAACAAAAACTCCAAAAGATAAGATCTAACCAGAAAGTTCAACTTAAGAACTCCGGTTTGCAAAAAGAATCAAATCGAAAGAAGCAACGAAACTCAAACTGCGAAAAAAAGAGCTCCAGTTACTAATTGATCTAAAGTCAAATTTACAGTAGCCAAAACTTTGTTCAACCTGGGTAAACGGAAAGAGGGCGTCGATTCGAAGATCTGGGATTTTGAATCACCTGATTCCGACTCTCGAGCGAAAAGAAAAACGAAAAACAAGATCAGGGCAGAAATCGCGATCGAAATAATCGCGGATAAAACCCCGAAAAAGAAAACCGAAGAATAGGCTAGCGAACGAACGTTTGCTGTCTACGGCTAACGGACGAATAACGTTCGTTAAAACGAACGTACGGACGAACGTCCGCTAAATAACTTAACCGGAGAAAAACCGATCTAAATCTAAAATAAAAAAACGGATCTAGGGTTTTTTCTAAAAAAAGCCGATCGGTTTAAAAAGAGAAACCGATGGCTACCTCGAAAAAGTCAACACCGGCGGCGGACTCCGGCGAGGGCGCGGCTCCAGCGGCTACCGGCGGCGGGCGGCGGCGGGGGGCGGCGCACGCGGCGGTGGTGGGCGTCGGCGGCTAGGGCAAAGGCGGGGCAACGGGCTGGCGGCTGGGCTACCTCTCGGGCCGGGGTGGCGGCTTATAAAGGCCAGAGTCCTGGCCACTTACGGCCCGGAGTCGGTTCGTTTTTTTATTATTTTATAAAAGAGTCCTGACATAGCAAACTAACGAAAGAAATACTAAACGGACTCCAAAAATCACGAAATAAATTTTCGCCGTCCTCTAATAATATTTAGGACAAAGTGAATATTTTTCCCGGACCTAAATGCAATTTTTACAAACACGCATTTTTTCTATGAAAAAAATCGCAAATAAATCCAGAAAAATACCAAAAGTGATTTTTAACATTTTTCCTCCAATATTTCTGTTATTTTGGAGAAGTCATATTATCTCCGCTCATATATTGTACTTAGAAATATTTTTAGGAGAGAAAAATAATTAAAATCAGCACTGTCCTCGTACCGGTATTCGAGTGAACTCAAATACGAAAACGGTAGAATTCCCAACTCTCACCGTAGGTCCTTGAGTTGCTTAGAATTTCGAGGATCGCCACAAACAAAAATGCAAATAAACATGCAATGCAATATGATCTATGTATAACATTCCAAATTGAAAATTTGGGATGTTACAGTTCTAAGATTTGAAAAGATGTTCAAGACATTAGAAAAAATGTTCTTGCAATTTTAAATTATTC
This sequence comes from Secale cereale, assembly GCA_902687465.1. Classification (NCBI taxonomy): domain Eukaryota; kingdom Viridiplantae; phylum Streptophyta; class Magnoliopsida; order Poales; family Poaceae; genus Secale; species Secale cereale. Next base: position 71,003,018 of record LR738711.1, read on the forward strand.
GAGAGCTTCAAAAATGGTTTTAGGATTCAAATTTTGTTCGAAAAATTAAAAAAAAACTTGGATTGAGAAAAGTTATATTCATGCTTAATTCATTTTTGGACGAAATTATTATTAGAAACTGAATCAACAATCTATTCAAGCTCAAATACATAGTGATTCGAATATAGTAACAAGACAACAAACAGAACATGAACTTCCTTAATGTATGGTTCAGAATAACTTCTCTATTTCTGATGCAATATTGTGGTGTGAGATACACAAGAAAACAACAAGAAAAACAAAAATGCAAACATTTAGAACACATGCACACAGGGTACAAATTCTGTTATATGAACTAGACAGCTGAATGCTTTCTGATGTATACATTGACGAGATAAAAATGGAAGTACACATGAATGTAATCATCTACTTGTGACTATTCTTTTCCTTTCTGAAAACAATCAGTCGAGATTGACGAATCATTTCCTAAAATAGTTGAACAGAAAAATACTGGAGTAAGCGCAGAATTAGTTTGTATCTAAAAATGTAACACGGTCTATGTAGAATCCGGTACAGAAATAGTGTAGGAAAATCAGATCAGCAAGCAAATAGCTAGTGTTTTTTCCAGGGAAGCAAGTAGCTACTGTTAGGTAAACAATGTGCATACATAGTTAAATTGACATCACAAAACTTGTAGATTAGAGAGGTAGATGCTAATTAAGCTACCAAACACACTAGGAGGTGCTAAAAATTAATTAACTGAACATTCAAAACCATATTAGAATATATTGTGAAGATAACCACATTAAAAAGTGGTAATGACTATTTATGAACTAGAAAATGATATGATTTGCATGGAAACGAATAATGTCAAAATGAATACCAGGTTACTCAACATATTCAAGAGAAGAACACCTCCTGTATCTATGAGCATTTACCAGAAAGACTAAGCGAGATTCAACAAATTTGCTTACAGTAGCAGCTAGTTCATGCATAGCAGAGAAACAAGACTCTCGAGGCCTCATTTGGTTACCGGGGATCCCCCCGGTATCCTCGTCAAATTCCAGGGCTCATGGCCCACGCGGCAAATCAGCCCGTGAAAAACTTAACGCGCCATTTTGCTGCTCGTCCCCTGGAGGCTTTTTGGCCCGATCCACGTCACTAGGGACCTACACGTCACTTCCTCGGGAGAGTAATCCATGACCCAAGGGGTCGAGCAGGAAATCCACGCAGCTCCTTCTCTTCCGCACTCGACCTCCACCTAGCAGCCTAGATCATGGTGCCCCGTAATCTAGCCATCAAAGGAGTTAGGGAAATCTCCCCGGTGGTGGAAGGGGATCTCACCTACCCGAGAAAAATCCCCCGACGGGGGTTTGCTGCCCTTATTTTATTCACCTTGCTACCAAACTAGCCCTGAGTGGTGTTGGTCACCGGCGATATATATAGTGTCCGTCTTCGACAAAGAGTGGGGGTCAAGAGCATTGCTAACAGTAGCACGGTATAAAAGAAATAGTAGAAAAGAAATCTAGTGAGCACTGAAACTAAGTTGTAGAACAATGGAGCTAAACAGTAGAATAGTTCCACACAAGTTCAATCCTATTACAAGTCTAGTACAAGTTCTGGTTCTAACCTAGAAGAGAACTACAACAGTATCACCTGAACTATCACCACTGCAGAAGTATATACATGGAAAATTCAGAGCATCTACACAATTGAAGGGAGATGCTTGTTCACATCTATAGCCGTATCCAAAACATCTTAAAACATATCCACACAAAGGGTTATGAACAAAACTGTCAATTGACTAGTACTTGCTATAATGATTTACCCACAGCCCCGTAGAACAATCATTATCTGTCAGATCTCAGCCGAACCTGCAAACACAAACAGAAAAGTAAAGCCGAATGCAGTTGAGGAACTTAGTAAATTGGAATAAAAACCAAACGGGGAGCACCGGATCTGACGAAACTCGACCAACCATCACAAAATTGAAGTGCTTTTCCTCGGAATTTGGTTGTCAAAATACCATCTACCAACAACAAAGAATAAAATCAGCTAACCCTAACTTCCATCCGAGATACTTGCTGGAAGATGAAGAACCAGAGCACCTAGCGAAGGAGACGCACGAAGGAGGAAGGAATGAAGACCACGACGAAGAATCGAGTGGAAGGAAGAGGAATCGAGAGGAGGAAGCAGAGAAGGAATCGAAACAAGGCAGTCGCAGGAAGAAAGGGGAACGAGGAAACATGCATGCACCAATGGAGTCGCTCAAAACAGAAAACAGGAAAAAGGGCCGGCCCAAAGATGGGCGACGGGTGTGCGTCGCCCCGACAGTTTGACACAAAATGCGTCAAATAGAGATTTCCGTGATTAAGTCTACGGCTGTTTTTGTCCGCTGCGTCCAGGATAAGGTTAAAATCCCTAGCACCAGTCCATGACCCATTGCAAACAAGTTTGATGGCCCATAACTCATCCATGAAGATGGGCTTAGTTGCATCCTCGGTTGGCCCATAAACCAAAGTATGCCACCATTTATTCCCATCCAATGAACTAAACTGAAAGGAGAAGCATGGCTATATGAACAAGAAGGATCATCTTATGTGGATTATCATAGTTTGGGTTGGACGAACTTATGCAGAATTAAAGTTCCCTCGAAGCTAAAAAACCTTTGTGTGGTGCTTGGCCAAGCATTCCATACCTACGGCGTGTTGGGGAACGTAGTAGTTCAAAAAAATTCCTACGATCACGCAAGATCTATCTACTAGATGCATAGCAACGAGACGGGAGAGTGTGTCTACGTATCCTCGTAGACCGAAAGCGGAAGCGTTATGACAACATTCTTGATGTACCCGTACGTCTTCACGATCGACCGATCCGAGTACTGAACGCGCGGCACCTCCGCGATCTGCACACGTTCAGCTCGGTGACGTCCCACAAACTCACGATCCAGTACAGCTTCGAGGGAGAGTTCCGTCAGCACGACGGCGTGATGATGGTGATGATGAAGTTACCGACGCAGGGCTTCGCCTAAGCACCGCAACGATATGACCGAGGTGTGTTTCTGTGGAGAGGGGCACCGCACACGGCTAAAAGATCAATGATCAACTTGTGTGTCCATGGGGTGCCCCCACCCCCGTATATAAAGGAGTGGAGGAGGGGGAGAGGCCGGCCCTCTCTATGGCGCGCCCTAGGGGATTAGGAGTCCCACCGGGAGTAGGATTCCCCCTTTCCTAGTAGAACTAGGAGCCCTTCCAAGTAGTAGGAGTAGGAGAGAAGGAAAGGGAAAAGAGAAGAGAAGGAAGGAGGGGGTGCCGCCCCCCTAGTCCAATTCGGACTAAGCCTTGTGGTGGTGGGGGGGGAGGGCGAGCAGCGTCCCCTCTCTCTTTCCCCTAAAGCCCAATAAGGCCCATATACTCCCCGGCGAATTCCCGTAACTCTTCGGTACTCCGAAAAATAACCGAATCACTCGGAACCTTTCCGATGTCCAAATATATAGTCGTCCAATATATCAATCTTTACATCTCGACCATTTCGAGACTCCTCGTCATGTCCCCGATCTCATCCGGGACACCGAACTACCTTCGGTACATCAAAACACATAAACTCATAATACCGATCGTCATCGAACGTTAAGCATGCGGACCCTACGGGTTCGAGAACTATGTAAACATGACCGAGACTCATCTCCGGTCAATAACCAATAGCGGAACCTGGATGCTCATATTGGCTCCTACATATCCTATGAAGATCTTTATTGGTCAAACCGCATAACAACATACGTTGTTCCCTTTGTCATCGGTATGTTACTTTCCCGAGATTCGATCGTCAGTATCTCAATACCTAGTTCAATCTCATTATCGGCAAGTCGCTTTACTCGTTCCGTAATACATAATCTCGTGACTAACTCATTAGTCATTTTCTTGCAAGGCTTATTATGATGTGTATTACCGAGAGGGCCCAGAGATACCTCTGGGCCCTCTCGGTAAGACATCATCATAATGAGCTCAAGGTGACTAAGGAGTTAGTCATGGGATGATGGATAACAGAACGAGTAAAGAGACTTGCCATGACAAGATTGAACAAGGTATCGGGCATACCGACGATCGAATCTCGGGCAAGTACCGTACCGACAGACAAAGGGAATAACATACGGGATTGAGTGAATCCTTGACACAGTGGTTCATCCGATGAAGATCATCGAGAAACACGTGGGAACCAACATGGGTATCCAGATCCCGCTGTTGGTTATTGACCGGAGAGTCGTCTCGGTCATGTCTACGTGTCTCCCGAACCCGTAGGGTCTACACACTTAAGGTTCGGTGACGCTAGGGTTGTAGACATACATGCACGTGGAAACCCGAATGTTGTTCGGAGTATCGGATGAGTTCCCGGATGTCACGAGGAGTTCCGGAATGGTCTGGAGGTAAAGAATGATATATATGAAGTCCAGTTTCGGCCATCGGGTGAACTCCGGGGGTCACCGGGAGTGTCCCGGGACCACGGGAGGGGTCCCGGTGGGGCCCCTAGGCTGCAAGGGGAAGGGGGCCAGCCCTTGGTGGGCTGGCGCAACCATATGGGCCCCCGTCCATGCGCCTAGGGTTGAAACCCTAGGGGGAGGGGGCTCCCCCTATGCCTTTGGGGGCAAGTCTGCCCCCTGGCCGCCGCCCCTCCCTGGAGATTAGATCTCCCAGGGCCGGCGCCCCTGTAACGCCCCGGACACACCCGCCGGTGGTCGTTACTCTTAGCGGGATCTAGACTGGCCTCACATATCAATACTAGTCTTTTCTGCGCACTTTGTCCTCACTCGTGCGCAGAAAAGACTAGTATTGATATGTGAGGCCAGTCTAGATCCCGCTAGGAGTAACGACCACCGGCGGGTGTGTCCGGGGCGTTACAGCCCCCCTGGCCCCTATATATAGTGGGGGGCGGGGGGAGAGGGCAGCCGCACCCCCAAGCCTCTGGCGCCTCTCCCCCCTCCTGTCACACTTCCTACTCCTCCGCAGGGCCCCGGCGAAGCCCTGCAGGTTTTCCTGCTGCATCCACCACCACGCCGTCGTGCTACTGGATCTCCGACGACCTCTCCTCCGCCCTTGCTGGATCAAGAAGGAGGAGACGTTGCTATTCCGTACGTGTGTTGAACGCGGAGGTGTCGTCCGTTCGGCGCTAGGATCATCGGTGACGAAGAACGCGAAGAGTACGACTACTTCATCCACGTTCCTTCGAACGCTTTCGCACGCGATCTACAAAAGGGTATGTAGATGCACTCCAGTATGCTCGTTGCTAGATGACTCCTTAGATTGATCTTGGTGAAGCGTAGGAAATATTTTGAATTCTGCTACGTCCCCCAACACTTCTAGCTCCAAATTCTTGTTCAGTGCCTTCTTCAATTCTATCATCCCCGCACACATCTGGTGCTCCTGTCGTCGAATGTGCTGGTTCAACTCCTGGATGAATGCTGCAATGGACCTATCCTTCCGGGTGCTGATCATATCCCAATGCTCATCTGGGTGTCCACAAATCTGGTAGATGGTGTCCTTCAGCTCCTGCTTGTAGACTTCTCCGATCCTTCCCATGGTGATGTGGGCGGCCATGCTCTTGCCTAGGCTCCAGGTTGGTGCATCAAAAGAAAACTCTATTGGCTCAGTGGATGGTGCTAAGGTTCTCCCGGGAATTTGGACTTGAATGCTCCATCGCTCCTCTTCTGGTAAGGTGGCGGTGTAGGTCCCGGTAAAGCTTGGTATTCCTATGTTCAGGTACCTAGTGACTTCCTTCAAGTGTCGTCCAAAAGGTGTGTCTTCATCCGGTTGAGTGAACTTGTTCCTTGGGTCCACCATCCTAAAGAAATAGAAAATGGAGAGAAATCAGAAATGAGTAGAGAAGAGTGATCTAGGGTCTGTCTTAGTGGTCGTGTCCTATAGTCAGCGTGTGCTTTGATACCATCTTTGTAGCGACCACGATCCAAATGGATCGAAGTCTCTGTGTTCTTTGTCATCCCTGGATCGGTAATGCTGACACACACAGTACTTGAAGGTTTTATAACAGAGTGGCAATCACACACTTATTACATCGAATGTCTCCAATGAGAAGTTATTACAAAAGTCTATGGCTTAAGGCCATCTAACAAAATAACAGCGGAAGGCTTGGAAGATAAGTGAGTCCATCAACTCCAACGGCATAGCTGAGTGCATGACAAACGACCTAGCACGTCTTTATTCCTCGTCTGAAAAGTCTGCAACGTAATATGTTGCAGCCCGAAAACGGGTCAGCACATGGAATATGCTGGCAAGATAACACAGAAGATGCAAGTAACAGAATAAAGGCTATACTATATGCATATTTGGCTGGTGGAGGCTCTAAGTTTAAAGTTTTTTGCGTAAAGCCAATTTTCCCTACAACAAAGGAATATATTTTATTTTAACTATTATGGTAGTTGAAAATCATTGAGAAGGTACCTCCAACTCAATCCCAAATTAAGTAATCATTAACCCAATCAAATTAAGTTATAGAGTGATGAGATCAACCAATAATTCAAGTACCAGATACTCAAGATGTCCATAACCGGGGACACGGCTAATCATGATCAGTTTGTACACTCTGCAAAGGTTTGTGCACTTTTCCCACAAGACTCGATCGCCTCCGTTTGGTTTCTCGCACTGCATGGTGTTTGAGAAACGGATGACCGAGACACAGTCTTTCCAAAGAGGTCCCCTTAACCGGATAGATAGGCCGGTACACCTACAATCCCTCTACATTTGCTAGCCCATCACGGAAAGGTTTCCCACAACTTACTCAACTATGCCAGAGCCCATATTGGCATGTGGCTGCACACGGAAGTTTCTACCATGAATAGTTTTATGATCCCTTTGAGCCTGGGTGGCATTCCATAGGAAAAATCACACGGAACCCCGGGATTTCCTAGGACAACACTGGATTCTCCAGGTGCCCTGCAACCAATCCACCCAGATGTGTATTCAAGTAGCCACCTTAAGTTGAATCCTTAATTAACAACTCACATTTGTCATGGATTTCACTCAAACCCAATCCACGTCTACGAGCATAGCATAACAACCTAAGCAAACATAGAAGTAACTCCCAAGGGTTTGAAAATAATACAGGTAATAGGTTCTACCACAATCTACTTCTCAGTCCCACAAGTTAAGAGATCCTACTCATGCAATGCGTGAGGGTTTGATCTAATGCATAAAACTGGGTAATAAAAGGGTATGATCAAAGTGTTACTTGCCTTGCTGACGATTCGCAAAACCTAGAGACTCGTAGTAGCATGCTTCACAGTCCGGGTATTCTATCGCAAGCAAACAATAGCATACATAAGCAAACAAGCAAAGATGCACAAACAAAAACTCCAAAAGATAAGATCTAACCAGAAAGTTCAACTTAAGAACTCCGGTTTGCAAAAAGAATCAAATCGAAAGAAGCAACGAAACTCAAACTGCGAAAAAAGAGCTCCAGTTACTAATTGATCTAAAGTCAAATTTACAGTAGCCAAAACTTTGTTCAACCTGGGTAAACGGAAAGAGGGCGTCGATTCGAAGATCTGGGATTTTGAATCACCTGATTCCGACTCTCGAGCGAAAAGAAAAACGGAAAACAAGATCAGGGCAGAAATCGCGATCGAAATAATCGCGGATAAAACCCCGAAAAAGAAAACCGAAGAATAGGCTAGCGAACGAACGTTTGCTGTCTACGGCTAACGGACGAACAACGTTCGTTAAAACGAACGTACGGACGAACGTCCGCTAAATAACTAAACCGGAGAAAAACCGATCTAAATCTAAAATAAAAAAACGGATCTAGGGTTTTTTCTAAAAAAAGCCGATCGGTTTAAAAAGAGAAACCGATGGCTACCTCGAAAAAGTCAACACCGGAGGCGGACTCCGGCGAGGGCGCGGCTCCAGCGGCTACCGGCGGCGGGCGGCGGCGGGGGGCGGCGCACGCGGCGGTGGTGGGCGTCGGCGGCTAGGGCAAAGGCGGGGCAACGGGCTGGCGGCTGGGCTACCTCTCGGGCCGGGGTGGCGGCTTATAAAGGCCAGAGTCCTGGCCACTTACGGCCCGGAGTCGGTTCGTTTTTTTTATTATTTTATAAAAGAGTCCTGACATAGCAAAACTAACGAAAGAAATACTAAACGGACTCCAAAAATCACGAAATAAATTTTCGCCGTCCTCTAATAATATTTAGGACAAAGTGAATATTTTTCCCGGACCTAAATGCAATTTTTACAAACACGCATTTTTTCTATGAAAAAAATCGCAAATAAATCCAGAAAAATACCAAAAGTGATTTTTAACATTTTTCCTCCAATATTTCTGTTATTTTGGAGAAGTCATATTATCTCCGCTCATATATTGTACTTAGAAATATTTTTAGGAGAGAAAAATAATTAAAATCAGCACTGTCCTCGTACCGGTATTCGAGTGAACTCAAATACGAAAACGGTAGAATTCCCAACTCTCACCGTAGGTCCTTGAGTTGCTTAGAATTTCGAGGATCGCCACAAACAAAAATGCAAATAAACATGCAATGCAATATGATCTATGTATAACATTCCAAATTGAAAATTTGGGATGTTACAGTTCTAAGATTTGAAAAGATGTTCAAGACATTAGAAAAAATGTTCTTGCAATTTTAAATTATTCGAGAGCTTCAAAAATGGTTTTAGGATTCAAATTTTGTTCGAAAAATTTAAAAAAAACTTGGATTGAGAAAAGTTATATTCATGCTTAATTCATTTTTGGACGAAATTATTATTAGAAACTGAATCAACAATCTATTCAAGCTCAAATACATAGTGATTCGAATATAGTAACAAGACAACAAACAGAACATAAACTTCCTTAATGTATGGTTCAGAATAACTTCTCTATTTCTGATGCAATATTGTGGTGTGAGATACACAAGAAAACAACAAGAAAAACAAAAATGCAAACATTTAGAACACATGCACACAGGGTACAAATTCTGTTATATGAACTAGACAGCTGAATGCTTTCTGATGTATACATTAACGAGATAAAAATGGAAGTACACATGAATGTAATCATCTACTTGTGACTATTCTTTTCCTTTCTGAAAACAATCAGTCGAGATTGACGAATCATTTCCTAAAATAGTTGAACAGAAAAATACTGGAGTAAGCGCAGAATTAGTTTGTATCTAAAAATGTAACACGGTCTATGTAGAATCCGGTACAGAAATAGTGTAGGAAAATCAGATCAGCAAGCAAATAGCTAGTGTTTTTTCCAGGGAAGCAAGTAGCTACTGTTAGGTAAACAATGTGCATACATAGTTAAATTGACATCACAAAACTTGTAGATTAGAGAGGTAGATGCTAATTAAGCTACCAAACACACTAGGAGGTGCTAAAAATTAATTAACTGAACATTCAAAACCATATTAGAATATATTGTGAAGATAACCACATTAAAAAGTGGTAATGACTATTTATGAACTAGAAAATGATATGATTTGCATGGAAACGAATAATGTCAAAATGAATACCAGGTTACTCAACATATTCAAGAGAAGAACACCTCCTGTATCTATGAGCATTTACCAGAAAGACTAAGCGAGATTCAACAAATTTGCTTACAGTAGCAGCTAGTTCATGCATAGCAGAGAAACAAGACTCTTGAGGCCTCATTTGGTTACCGGGGATCCCCCCGGTATCCTCGTCAAATTCCAGGGCTCATGGCCCACGCGGCAAATCAGCCCGTGAAAAACTTAACGCGCCATTTTGCTGCTCGTCCCCTGGAGGCTTTTTGGCCCGATCCACGTCACTAGGGACCTACATGTCACTTCCTCGGGAGAGTAATCCATGACCCAAGGGGTCGAGCAGGAAATCCACGCAGCTGCTTCTCTTCCGCACTCGACCTCCACCTAGCAGCCTAGATCATGGTGCCCCGTAATCTAGCCACCAAATGAGTTAGGGAAATCTCCCCGGTGGTGGAAGGGGATCTCACCTACCCGAGAAAAATCCCCCGACGGGGGTTTGCTGCCCTTATTTTATTCACCTTGCTACCAAACTAGCCCTGAGTGGTGTTGGTCACCGGCGATATATATAGTGTCCGTCTTCGACAAAGAGTGGGGGTCAAGAGCATTGCTAACAGTAGCACGGTATAAAAGAAATAGTAGAAAAGAAATCTAGTGAGCACTGAAACTAAGTTGTAGAACAATGGAGCTAAACAGTAGAATAGTTCCACACAAGTTCAATCCTATTACAAGTCTAGTACAAGTTCTGGTTCTAACCTAGAAGAGAACTACAACAGTATCACCTGAACTATCACCACTGCAGAAGTATATACATGGAAAATTCAGAGCATCTACACAATTGAAGGGAGATGCTTGTTCACATCTATAGCCGTATCCAAAACATCTTAAAACATATCCACACAAAGGGTTATGAACAAAACTGTCAATTGACTAGTACTTGCTATAATGATTTACCCACAGCCCCGTAGAACAATCATTATCTGTCAGATCTCAGCCGAACCTGCAAACACAAACAGAAAAGTAAAGCCGAATGCAGTTGAGGAACTTAGTAAATTGGAATAAAAACCAAACGGGGAGCACCGGATCTGACGAAACTCGACCAACCATCACAAAATTGAAGTGCTTTTCCTCGGAATTTGGTTGTCAAAATACCATCTACCAACAACAAAGAATAAAATCAGCTAACCCTAACTTCCATCCGAGATACTTGCTGGAAGATGAAGAACCAGAGCACCTAGCGAAGGAGATGCACGAAGGAGGAAGGAATGAAGACCACGACGAAGAATCGAGTGGAAGGAAGAGGAATCAAGAGGAGGAAGCAGAGAAGGAATCGAAACAAGGCAGTCGCAGGAAGAAAGGGGAACGAGGAAACATGCATGCACCAATGGAGTCGCTCAAAACAGAAAACAGGAAAAAGGGCCGGCCCAAAGATGGGCGACGGGTGTGCGTCGCCCCGACAGTTTGACACAAAATGCGTCAAATAGAGATTTCCGTGATTAAGTCTACGGCTGTTTTTGTCTGCTGCGTCCAGGATAAGGTTAAAATCCCCAGCACCAGTCCACGACCCATTGCAAACAAGTTTGATGGCCCATAACTCATCCATGAAGATGGGCTTAGTTGCATCCTCGGTTGGCCCATAAACCAAAGTATGCCACCATTTATTCCCATCCAATGAACTAAACTGAAAGGAGAAGCATGGCTATATGAACAAGAAGGATCATCTTATGTGGATTATCATAGTTTGGGTTGGACGAACTTATGCAGAATTAAAGTTCCCTCGAAGCTAAAAAACCTATGTGTGGTGCTTGGCCAAGCATTCCATACCTACGGCGTGTTGGGGAACGTAGTAGTTCAAAAAAATTCCTACGATCACGCAAGATCTATCTACTAGATGCATAGCAACGAGACGGGAGAGTGTGTCTACGTATCCTCGTAGACCGAAAGCGGAAGCGTTATGACAACATTCTTGATGTACCCGTACGTCTTCACGATCGACCGATCCGAGTACTGAACGCGCGGCACCTCCGCGATCTGCACACGTTCAGCTCGGTGACGTCCCACAAACTCACGATCCAGTACAGCTTCGAGGGAGAGTTCCGTCAGTACGACGGCGTGATGATGGTGATGATGAAGTTACCGACGCAGGGCTTAGCCTAAGCACCGCAACGATATGACCGAGGTGTGTTTCTGTGGAGAGGGGCACCGCACACGGCTAAAAGATCAATGATCAACTTGTGTGTCCATGGGGTGCCCCCACCCCCGTATATAAAGGAGTGGAGGAGGGGGAGAGGCCGGCCCTCTCTATGGCGCGCCCTAGGGGATTAGGAGTCCCACCGGGAGTAGGATTCCCCCTTTCCTAGTAGAACTAGGAGCCCTTCCAAGTAGTAGGAGTAGGAGAGAAGGAAAGGGAAAAGAGAAGAGAAGGAAGGAGGGGGTGCCGCCCCCCTAGTCCAATTCGGACTAAGCCTTGTGGTGGGGGGGGGGAGGGCGAGCAGCGTCCCCTCTCTCTTTCCCCTAAAGCCCAATAAGGCCCATATACTCCCCGGCGAATTCCCGTAACTCTTCGGTACTCCGAAAAATAACCGAATCACTCGGAACCTTTCCGATGTCCGAATATATAGTCGTCCAATATATCAATCTTTACATCTCGACCATTTCGAGACTCCTCGTCATGTCCCCGATCTCATCCGGGACACCGAACTACCTTCGGTACATCAAAACACATAAACTCATAATACCGATCGTCATCGAACATTAAGCATGCGGACCCTACGGGTTCGAGAACTATGTAAACATGACCGAGACTCATCTCCGGTCAATAACCAATAGCGGAACCTGGATGCTCATATTGGCTCCTACATATCCTATGAAGATCTTTATCGGTCAAACCGCATAACAACATACGTTGTTCCCTTTGTCATCGGTATGTTACTTTCCCGAGATTCGATCGTCAGTATCTCAATACCTAGTTCAATCTCATTACCGGCAAGTCGCTTTACTCGTTCCGTAATACATAATCTCGTGACTAACTCATTAGTCATTTTCTTGCAAGGCTTATTATGATGTGTATTACCGAGAGGGCCCAGAGATACCTCTCCAACACTCGGAGTGACAAATCCTATTCTTGATCTATGCCAACACCACGAACACCTTCGGAGACACCTGTAGAGCATCTTTATAATCACCTAGTTACGTTGTGACGTTTGATAGCACATAAGGTGTTCCTCTGGTATTCGGGAGTTGCATAATCTCATAGTCATAGGAACATGTATAAGTCATGAAGAAAGCAATATCAGTGAAACTAAACGATCATAGTGCTAAGCTAATGGATGGGTCTTGTCCATCACATCATTCTCCTAATGATGTGATCCCGTTGATCAAATGACAACTCATGTCTATGGCTAGGAAACATAACCATCTTTGATCAACGAGCTAGTCTACTAGAGGCATACTAGGGACACTCTGTTTTTGTCTATGTATTCACACATGTACTAAGTTTCCGGTTAATACAATTCTAGCATGAATAATAAATATTTAGCATGATATAAGGAAATAAATAGTAACTTTATTATTGCCTCTAGGGTATATGTCCTTCAGTCTCCCACTTGCACTAGAGTCAATAATCTAGTTGACATCGCCATGTGATTTAATACCGATAGTTCACATCGTTATGTGAATAACACCCATAGTTCACATCGCCATGTGACCAACACCCAAAGGGTTTACTAGAGTCAATAATCTATGTGATTAACACCCAAGAGTAATAAGGTGTGATCATGTTTTTCTTGTGAGAGAAGTTTAGTCAACGGGTGTGTCACATTCAGATCCGTATGTATTTCGCAAATTTCTATGTCTACAATGCTCTGCATGGAGCTACTCTAGCTAATTGCTCCCACTTCCAATATGCATCCAGATTGATACTTAGAGTCATCTGGATTAGTGTAAAGCTTGCATCGGTGTAACTCTTTACGACGAACTCTTTATCACCTCCATAATCGAGAAACATTTCCTTAGTCATCCAGTAACTAAGGATAATTTTGACCGCTCTCCAGTGATCTACTCCTGGATCACTTTTGTACCTCCTTGCCAAACTTATGGTAAGATATGATATGTCTCCAACGTATCTATATTTTTTTATTTTTCCATGCTATTATTTATGATGTTTTGGATGTTTAATGGGCTTTGTTATACACTTTTATATCATTTTTGGGACTAACCTACTAACCCAAAGGCCCAGTCTAGATTGCTGTTTTTTTTGCCTATTTCAGGGATTTACAGAAAAGGAATATCAAACGGAATCCAAACGGAATCAAGCATTCAGGAGAGATATTTTTGAAGAAAATCACGCACGGGAGACGTGAGAACCACGGAGTAGGGCACACGTGGCGCCCACGAGGGTGGGGGGGCGCGCCCCCCTATAGGGCGCGCCCCCTGCCTCGTGGGCCCCACGTTTGGCACCCGGTGCCGTCCTTCCTCCTATATATACCTATGTACCCCGAAACCATCAGAACAACAGAGAAAACCCTAGTTCCACCGCCGTAACCTTCTGTTCCCGTGAGATCCCATCTTGGGGCCTGTTTTGGAGCTCCGCTGGAGGGGGGATCTTCCATGGAGTGCTTCTACATCATCCTCATCGCCTCACCATGAGTTGTGAGTAGTTTACCACAGACCTTCGGGTCCATAGCTAGTATCTAGATGGCTTCTTCTCTCTCTTTTGATCTCAATACAAAGTTCTCGGTCTTCGAGGAGATCTATTCAATGTAATCTCTTTTTACGGTGTGTTTGTCGAGATCCGATGAATTGTGGGTTTATGATCAAGATTATCTATGAGAAATATTTGGTTCTTCTCTGAACTCTTTATGTATGATTATAATTGTTGGGGAACGTAGCAGAATTCAAAAAATTTCCTACGCTTCACCAAGATCAATCTAAGGAGTCATCTAGCAACGAGCATAAAGGAGTGCATCTACATACCCTTTGTAGATCGCGTGCGGAAGCGTTCGAAGGAAAGTGGATGATGGAGCCGTACTCTTCGTGATCCTCGTCACCGATGATCCCAGCGCCGAACGGACGGCACCTCCGCGTTCAACACACGTACGGTACAGCGACGTATCCTCCTTCTTGATCTAGCAAGGGGGGAGGAGAGGTTGACGGAGATCCAGCAGCACGACGGCATGGTGGTGGATGCAACGGGAAAAGCTGCAGGGCTTCGCCGAGACCCTGCGGGAGGAGTTGGAGGT